>JASWHV010000016.1:74486185-75086185 GCA_030760725.1 Neostapfia colusana
AGAAGAATGAAGAAGAAGAAGAAGAAGAAGAAGAAGAAGAAGAAGAAGAAGAAGAAGAAGAAGAAGAAGAAGAAGAAGAAGAAGAAGAAGAAGAAGAAGAAGAAGAAGAAGAAGAAGAAGAAGAAGAAGAAGAAGAAGAAGAAGAAGAAGAAGAAGAAGAAGAAGAAGAAGAAGAAGAAGAAGAAGAAGAAGAAGAAGAAGAAGAAGAAGAAGAAGAAGAAGAAGAAGAAGAAGAAGAAGAAGAAGAAGAAGAAGAAGAAGAAGAAGAAGAAGAAGAAGAAGAAGAAGAAGAAGAAGAAGAAGAAGAAGAAGAAGAAGAAGAAGAAGAAGAAAACCACTCAAGAAATCAAGTGCCTCACCCAAGGGTTCATCAAAGCATTCAACGTGATCACCCCGTTGATAACATCCTTGGAGATATCACAAAAGGGGTAACAACACGTTCTCGTATAGCTAACTTTTGTGCACATTACTCTTTTGTGTCGTCCTTGGAACCATTTAGGGTGGAAGATGCACTCGAGGACCCGGATTGGGTAGTAGACATGCAAGAAGAATTAAACAACTTTACAAGAAATCAAGTATGGGAGCTAGTGAAAAGACCAAACGCAAACGTGGTAGGCACCAAGTGGGTGTTCCGCAACAAGCAAGACGAACACGGAGTGTTGACGAGAAACAAGGCCAGACTTGTAGCAAAAGGATATGCTCAAGTCGAAGGTTTGGATTTCGATGAAACCTTTGCTCCCGTAGCTAGGCTTGAATCTATTCGTATTCTATTAGCCTATGCTACTCATCATGATTTTAAACTTTATCAAATGGATGTGAAAAGTGCCTTTCTAAACGGTCCAATCAAGGAGGAGGTGTACGTGGAGCAACCACCCGGTTTTGAAGACCAAGAATATCCTGATCATGTGTTTAAATTACATAAAGCTCTCTATGGCCTCAAACAAGCTCCTAGAGCTTGGTATGAATGTCTTAGAGACTTTCTTATTGATAATGGCTTTAAGATAGGCAAAGCAGATTATACACTATTCACAAAGAATGTAGACAACGATCGCTTTGTGTGCCAAATATATGTCGATGACATTATCTTTGGTTCTACTAACACATCTTTTTGCAATGAGTTTAGCAAGATAACGACAGATAGGTTTGAGATGTCCATGATGGGAGAGTTGAAGTTCTTCCTCGGATTTCAAGTCAAGCAACTCAAGGAAGGCACGTTCATTAGTCAAACCAAGTACACACAAGACATACTCAAGAAGTTCGACATGGACAAAGCAAAACCTATCAAGACACCAATGGCAACAAATGGGCACCTTGACCTCAATGAAGATGGACCAAGCGTGGATCAAAAGGTATATCGCTCCATGATTGGCTCATTACTTTATCTTTGCGCATCTAGACCCGATATCATGCTTAGTGTATGTTTATGCGCAAGATTTCAAGCATCACCTAAAGAATGTCATTTAACAGCCGTTAAAAGGATCCTAAGATATCTAGTTCACACACTCAACCTAGGATTATGGTATCCAAAGGGGTCTAAGTTTAATCTCATCAGATACTCCGATGCGGATTACGCCGTATGTAAAATAGATAGAAAAAGCACCTCAGGGACTTGTCAATTTTTGGGTAGGTTCCTAGTATCATGGTCATCCAAGAAACAAAATTCCATCGCTCTCTCCACAGTTGAGGCAGAGTATGTCGCAGTCGGGAGTTGTTGTGCTCAACTTCCTTGGATGCGACAAACTCTAAGGGATTATGGTCACAATATGAACAACATTCCACTCCTTTGTGATAATGAGAGTGCTATTAAGATAGCCCACAATCCCGTTGAGCACTCTAGAACCAAACACATAGACATTCGACATCACTTTTTGAGAGATCATTCTATAAAGGGGGACATAGCTATCTCACACGTAAGAACTGAAAAACAACTAGCCGATATCTTTACCAAACCACTAGATGAAAAACGATTTTGTGAACTTTGAAATGAGCTGAATATATTAGACTCTAGGAATGTAAGTTGAAAAATTGTGCAAATAGAAGTTCTCAAAAAAAGAATTCTTTCACAACCTTCAAAAATGTGCTCGATTGTGAAAACTTGTACCTCCTCTATTTTCTATCTCACATTATTTTTGGCTATATATATATATATATGGACCATATAGCAGGTGCAAGTAAATCCACCGCAAACAAAGGCAAAATTCTGATATATAAGCATTTTTTAGACCTTAAAAGCCGGACTAGTCCGACCTAGAGGCCGGACAAGTCCGGGCATTCTAAAGAAGTCCGAGGAGCAGCGGACAAGTCCACAACGGACTAGTCCGCCTGGCACCCGGACAAGTCCGGACTAGAGACTAGTCCGGACCTAGTCCGACTGACCGGACTAGTCCGGCCCTTGGAGACTTAACCTCCAAGGGTCGGGCTGAAACCCCTCTCTCTCCCTAATTCACCTCCACTCCACTTCTCTCCTCCAAAACTCGCCCCATTGGCGATTTTGGAGTTCTCCCTCAAATCCCTCGAAGGCATCCTCGATTCAAGGCTTGTGGAGTGCGGGGAACTTCTCTCCGACCATCTCCACTCCTTCGAACCGCGGATTTCATCATATTCCTTCACTCTAAGGTACTTTTTAACCTAGCCTTGACTTTTCACAAAAATCCTATTCCTAGAACATATCTTGGGTACCTTAGGGCTTCTCTGAGTTTCCTAGGCCATATTATTTCAAAACCCCATAGTATTGCACCTACTTTGATGAATTAGTAAGCAAATCACATTAGTTAGGGTTTAAAACTGTAAAGTCCGGACTAGTCCGGACTCAACCGGACAAGTCTGGCCGGAGCAGACTAGTATACCTCCTGCCCGGACAAGTCCGGATGATACAGTCTTAACCTCTAACTTTGGGTTTGTAAACTAATTTAAACGCAATACTCCATCAACTAAATACTTCTTTTCTCACCAGCTCATGTCAGGACCCAACGACAGCCCTCTTCCAAATCCCGAGGCCGAAGCGGCTCGTCAAGCCGCTTATCGTGCGGTAGCCGAGGCAGAGGCAGTAGAGGCTGCTGCAAGGGAGGCTCGGACGAAGAAACGGGCTGACAGGGAAGCCCAAGCCTCCCAGTCCGTCGACGCTCTCAGGAGGAAGAGACTAGTCACCCTAAAGGACAAACAGCCTGCCGAGCCACAAAAATTGACCCAGGACAAAGGAAAAGGCAAAGCAGCTGATCCTTCCAGGAAAAAGGCTCTAGCCAACAGGGGACTCGTCATTCGTGATAACCCTAGACGGGGAAGGGAAAATCCCCCAGAGGGACCTGTTGGGCCCCTTGAAAGGGCACCTCCCATGCACAACCTAAACCGCCAACCCAATTTGGCAAGTGCAACCTTCAAGGGGAAAGGAGCCGACAAAGCCAGAAGGTTCCGGGAGGAGGAGGTCTACAAGTACGAGAAGTCCACACCAGACCCTCGCTTCTGGTGTGACTTCCATTGTGACTACTACCGGCATGTCTATCTCCCAATTAAGAAACCGGTAGTTGATGCTCAGTGGGTGGACTGGCCATACATGGCCAACAAGAAACATCAAGCCTTTGATGCAGTAATTGAAGCAACAGAACGCCATGGGATCAAAGACTTGATGACTTTTCAATATGATTGGAACATTGAAGTCATAGTCCAGTTCGACACAACCTGTTACTTCCACACCTATGGAAACAGGAAAATCACTTGGCTGATAAATGGGGTGGTGTACTCAGTTCTATATGATGAGTTTGCTCGCATCCTAGGACTTGGGGAGCACTTGAACTATGAGATCATAGTTCGCAATGAGAGAACTCTGGGAAAGGATGACTTGGACTTCATGTATCCTTCCTATCTCTCCTATGAGGCATCCTCAACCCACAACATAAAACCCTTCTTTGGAGTGATGAACAGAGTTCTGAGGAAGACTCTAGCTCCAAAAGATGGAGATGCGGGGATGATACAGGGGTACCTCAGAAACCTGTTGAAGCTGCTCAATGAAGAAGAAAAATTTAATGTCTTCGACTACATCTACAACGACATCTTCAACATCTCCCACACCCCGAACAGATCCTGTGGCTATGCACCATACATCATGTGCATGATTGAAAAAGTCACAGGGCTAGAGTTTGCAAAGGATGTGAAGCACAGGAAGCTCCGTCCTCAGATGCCGACTCCTCTTCCTCGCCATCCTGCATCCATGGGCAGGGGATCCACTGCAGCTCCATCCTCTTCTGCCAGACCATCCATTCCTCTGTCATCGAGTGGCTCCTCTAGTGGACTGCTCAAGATCTTCAAGGCCATATTCTCCTCGTGCCAGAAGGTGGAAGTTCGCACGCAGAAGATGAAGCAACGCCAAGAGAAGTATCTCAAGGCCACGTGCGACAAGATGGAGATACCTATGTCTCCACCGTCATCAGACGATGACGACGTGACTGAGTTTCCCACTCTCACGGAGGATGAGCTTGCCTATTTTGGATCCTCCTCAGCTGCTCCTCCTACCTCCCACACCCATCACCAGGATGACGATGAAGATGAGGATGAGGACGAAGAGATCCAGAGTGACCACGACGAAGATCAAGATGATAGTGATTAGGTTTTCTCCTTTTCTTTCCCTTTTTTTTGGTGCCTTGATGCCAAAGGGGGAGAGAATAAGGGGGAGTAGTCTAGTCATAGTCTTGCTCGTTAAACTCATTTCATGCTGGTTTGTAATAACTACGCTACATTATGCCACGTTATGTTTGTAATGACTATGTTACTTTATCTCTTCAAATTATGCCATAATGAAATTTGCTTGCTCGTAAATGTTATATCTTTCTTAATGTGGTTACTGCTTATACTTAGTCACACCACCACAACACATGTAAGCATGAAATTCCCCATAAACTCACTCTTGTGCATATTTTTCTTTCGTTCTTGATAATCCATTATGCACACATCTAGGGGGAGTAAATCTTTATGAAAACAATCTACTATATCTACTTTTCGAAAATCTTAATGAGTTGTCATCAATCACCAAAAAGGGGGAGATTGAAAGTGCATCTAGATAATCCCCGGTGTTTTGGTTGATTGATGACGACAATTAAGATGCTAATAAGTTTCTACTGAGTATGAGCACAGGTGTTTATCAAAGAAATGGATATGGAGTCTCTCAAGAAGCAAAAGGAAAAGAAGAAGACTTGAAAGAGTAGAAAATAGCATTTTCTATTAATCTTCACATTTTTCTAGTTGTGTATAGGGTCTTCTCTTTTAGAGTGCTTGAGAATCACTAGAGAGCTTAAACAAAGGATAGAACGTTAGAATCATGAGACGAAGTAGTCATAGATATGAAGAAAAGGGAAGACCGGAGTCCGTTCCTACCCGGACTAATCCGTTTTAGACCGGATAAAAAGTCTCTGAGTGAGTTCGGACTTGTCCGTCCCGGGTCGGACTAGTCCGGTTATCATGTGAGTTAGAGCCGTTATGAGACTAAGTCTCAGAGGGCCGGACTAGTCCGCTAAGCGGACTAAGCCGCTGTTGTCCGGAGAAGAAGTCTCTGAGTGACATCGGACTAGTCCGCTCCGTGGACTGGACTAGTCCGTTCCCTTCAGACTAGTCCGATTTAGGACGGAACAAAAGTTCCTGTGCGAGCTCGGACTAGTCCGAAGTTGGTCGGACTAGTCCGCAGGCCTAGATTAGAGAGTTCTTAGACTAAGTCTGGTAAGACCGGACTAGTACGCCCTTGGGGCCAAACTAGTCCGCCCATACGAGACTAGTCCGTTCTCATACGGAACAAAGGTTCCTGATTGAGATCGGACTAGTCCGCTCTTGGCCGGACTAGTCTGTGGATTCATGACCGTTTGAATCCAACGGTCACTAAAACTTTATTTGGAAAGCTGTGACATGAGTGGTCCCTCAAGATCGGACTAGTCCGGGGTTGGGACCGGACTAGTCCGGACTTTAGTTGGTAACGGCTAAATGTCGGGATTTCTATAAAAGGAGACCCCCCGGCTGAGAATTGAAAGACACGAACCCAAGCGCTGAAAACTCATTCCTAGAGCTCTTCTAAGCCTGTTTCCTCACCTTCTAGACCCCTAAGATCGGATCTTAAGGAGTTAGTGGTTTTTGTTAGAGGAAAGACGTGGTGACTGACGTTTTGAGTTCTCAGTTTGATTCTCTTGCACTCTAACTGTTTTTGAGTTCTTAACAGTTGTACTTTGAATTCTAGAACTACTTGGTTGGTGTAGGGAGCCTCAAAGTGTGAGTAGCCCCTAAGAGCATTGTATTCACATTCGATTGATAGTGAGAAAGGCCGGGCTTGATCTTGGTGATCGCTCGGTGAGGGAAGGGTTGGAAAAGACCCGGTCCTTGGTGGACTCCTCAAAAGGGACGTAGATTCCTGTGTGGAATCAAACCTTGGGATAAATCATGTCTCTTGTCCTCTCTACTATCTTACTTGCTCACTAGAATTACTTGTCAAGCATTAATTGTGTTATTTCCCGCAAACTATTCTATTATTTTGCAAACTAATTATTCTCAACTAATTTGTGATATCATTTGACTACCATATATTTTCAGCTCAAACAAACTTAAAAGGAAACCTAAAACACAAATTAGGCTTAGACCGGACTAGTCTGACCTCATACCGGACTAGTCCGGCCTACTCTGGTTTTATCCATTGTTTATTTTAATTTCAGGTTTTATTAGCCTATTCACCCCCCTCTAGGCAACTTTCACGGCGCGGACTCCCCATCAGTCGGGGACGGCTGAGAAACGCGAGCACTCCAACGGGCTCTGAACCCCGGCTTTCGAGCCGCGGTAGGACCACTAGAGCCCGCCGTCGCCGCCGACGGCCGCTCCGCAGTCGCCTGGACTGACGGAGCAGGGGATGCTCCTGAAGCTCCCCTCGACACATCAGCAGTTTTCTTGGAGACTCCACCGCTTGAGGAGGGAGGACGTGACACCCGGGAACCTTCAGCCTGTCGTCGCTCAAGAGGAGTCCCGTCGGGATGATGAGCCCGAGACCTCTTGGGGTCGCCACCGGACGGAGCGCCATCTCCAGAAGCAGGCCGTGCAGGCGCCCTGGTTCCCTGACTTGGCACAGACGCAGCCACCGGAGGGGATCGAGCGCGCTTCTTCTCTAGAGGCGGGTTGGAAGCCATGGCAGGGGAGAACTCAAGGACAAGAAGACAAAGGCGCAAGAGTTCAAGGAAGGAGCAAGCGCTGGGAAGTGCAAAGGGAAGCCGCGATGCGGGTAAGATTCCCTTTAAAAAAAACTTCCCAGGTGCGATTCAAAGCGATTCAAAACTCTTCGAATACGCCGCGTGGGCAACCGCTTCGGCTCCAAGACCGAGCGCCGATGACAAGAGGACCCAAGTCGTCCAGCTGAAGCGGTGGGCCAAGAAGTCAGTCTCCCAAGGAGACGACCCGGCAAGGCGCTTCGGCAGTTCCCGAAGAAAGCGCCGCAACGTGCAGAAGTGGCAGCCTTGGGAACCGCCGCAGTAAAAGCAACCATCAAATGGGCGCACGCTCCCACAATCTCGCGACTTCCGTGCTCCGGCAACGGTCAACGCGGGACTTAGAGAAAGTGCGGAGACGGAGGCCCCACCTCAGGCTCGCTATCTCCCCCGATATGGGCCCGGGGGCAACTGTCGGTACCCTCGATACGGGGTACCCTCGAGCACAGGGGGAAATGCCTAAGGACCTCGCCCTTCTCCGCAGGGAGAGCTCCGAAGGCGCCACGTGTCCAGCGGGGCCGGACCTCCCTCTCCTCAGAGGTGAGCTCCGGACTCGCCACGTGGCTAGCAGAAGCCGGACCTCCCCCCTCCGTGGAGGGAGCTCCGAAGGCTCCACGTGTCCCGCGGGGCCGGACCTCCCTCTTCTTAGAAGGGACCTCCGGGCCCGCCACGTGGCCAGCAGAAGCTGGACCTCCCCCCTCCACGGGGATAGCTCCGAAGGCTCCACGTGTCCCGCGGGGCCGGACCTCCCTCTTCTCAGAGGAGACCTCCGGGCCCGCCACGTGGCCAGCAGAACAATGCCGCATGCCCTTGCGCGGTAGGCAGCGGGCGTAAAGACGCACCATACCTTGCTCGTACGAGGTATTCAAGGCCCGCACCTTCCCAAGACGCGGAGACGTGGAGCACGCCTCTGTCAAGTGTCGTTGTGCCCAGTCGCATCACAGACTCGCGCGCCGTGTCAGAGCCTACCCCGCCAATAAACACAGCAACAAGACATCCCCTGCCGCCCCTGCCATCATCAAGCACTACGACTAGCTTGCGGCATGGGCAGGGCGGCAGAACGAAGACTCGGAAGCCTTTGCCAGAGACAACTACCGGCATAACTACAGCTACGGTAGTCGGCAAGCAATCTTCCCGGGACCACCTGTCGGGTCCCGGGCCCCCCTTGTAAGCCACTCGAGCCTTGGACTATAAAAGGCTCAGGTAGGAAACGTTAGCAAGGGTTCAAACTCTGTCAACTCGCACTCTAGACATCACTCACCCTCAAGCTCAGAACTCCGGTTCTGAGCAGCAAGCAATACAGCGAGCACCTCTGCTCACCGTGGATGTAGGGTTTTACGCTCCGGCGGCCTGAACCACGTAAAACTCGTCGTGTCAAGCTTCTCCCTCGCTCGTCCCTAACGCTGAAGCTCTCCGCAAGTGTCTAGCCCCTCCGAAAAAGAACCTCCGCAGGCTGCCCAGGCAGGTCCAGGGGAAGTGTCGACCACACACTTCGACATATGCTATCTTACTTCCACTAACCATGTACACGCTATTGGACATATACGTGACAACAAATATTTGGTGCAGAATAAATTAAGGAGGATTGCTAATTTTATATGTTTGAAGTTAATATTTCTTTCCTAAAGTTAATACATATTCTATAAAAACAGAAAGCAACTATTAATAAACAAACAAACACTACAAGAATGCGGCACACTTACAACGGTCAAAAACCGTCATAAATAAAGGAAAACCATCGTAAGTTAGTTATTTACGACAGTTTTCTGTTATTTACGACGGTTTCTGCCCGTTTCAAGTTTTTGGTCATAAATAATATTATTTACGACGGTTACCGTCATAAATAACTAACTTACAACGGCTGAGAACGGCCGTTGTAAGTAAACGGTTATTGCCTATTGCCAGGTTAACTTACGACGACCAGGGCAAGGTCGTCGTAAGTTACTTAGGTTAACTTATGATGGCCCTGTACAGCTGGCCGTCGTAAATAAGGTTTTAATTTAAAAAAAACAGAAAACAGCTACCCTAGCATGATGCCAGCTCACAGAACATTATAATCATCCATCATATACACAATACGACAGATAATCATCCAAAACCTAAAACAAAAGGGGCTAAACACTACCCCTTCCACTGGCTCCTCCACTTGCTCCGGAGCCAAAGAATCCATCTCAGCGCCCTCCTCCCGGTGCTGGTAGCTGTGGCGGTGGAGTTTGACAGTCCATTGCCGATCTCTGCAATTCAAATAAATAGATAAAGTGAGTTTAACCTTGTACGACTCTCTCCCCACTACTCTCACTCTCTCTCACTCCCTCCCTCGCACTCTCACTTTCTCCCTCACCCTCTACCTCCCCCTCTCTCTACGAATCCCTCTCTCTCTCAACTCCTATCTCTACCACTCCGTCTCTCTCTCCCTCTCTCTTCCCCTTTTCACTCTCACTCTCCCTCTCTACCACTATCTCTCACTCTCACTCCCTCCCTCTCCCCCCTCTCACTCTCACTTTATCCCTCGCCCTCTCCCCCTATCTCTACCACTCTGTCTCTCTCTGTCTCTCTCCCTCTTTCCCTTTTCACTCTCACTATCTCTCTCCCCCTTCACTCTCACTCTCTCCCCTCAACTACACTAAGTTTTTCTTATATTAGAAAATGACAAATAAAAAACACATTAACTGGACATCTGAATGTGCATGTGGTGGGGACACTTGTGGCGGGGCCAAATCTGACGGCTGCCACGTCGAGATCGGGATCTGCTGCCCACTCTGTCGAGCTAAGGCCTGTAATTACAAAATATTAAAACAAATAAACTAATGCAATGTTAGGAATTTAAATTTATTTGTACTCAAATATTTACCTCCATCGTCCCCTGCATCTGAGCCATGTAGGCGGCCTGCTACTCCTGTGCGGCCCAGGCTAGATCCCTTCTCCTCTGGAGCTCCTCCGTCTCTCTCTGGATCTCTTCTCTCTCCCTAAGGAGCTCCTTTATCTAGCTCTGCGAGGGACGACGACTTGTATACCTGATAGAGGAACCCTCGGTCGATGGAGTGACGATCGAAGGTCACGCTACCCTCGAGTCGACAACTCCATCGAAAATGGCAAACCTACAAAGAAATAAAAGAATAATAATTAGAAGAAGCAAGTTTTTACAGAAATAAAGAAAATGACCAACTTACGGTCCATGTGCCTTCCCGCCTACGCTAGCATAAACGGCTTGAGGATCGATTGGAGCGTTTCCCCAATCGTACCCTTCGCCGTGTATCTTCACGGCCTCTCGTCCATACTTTTCCTATATAGAGTGAAATTACGTATTAGTAACAACAAATTAGTAACAATTGATTGATAAGTTTTGATAACTTACCAGTCGATCGGCCGCGACCTGACTGCACTCCCCAAGAAGGGATGGGTCCTTATGACCCCACTTTCAGACGGCAGTGCCGGTCGGTACTTGACCAGTCACGCGCTCCTGTAGATATGTGTTAGTATGCTAATTATATTATAAAGACATACAAAATATTCTTACCATGCGTTTAGCTAAACGCACATGGCCATCGGGGCCATATGAGTGCTTTGAGTCTGAACCTCTGCATCCACGAGCCCTCCTGGACTTAGCGATGAAAGAATCGCTAGCCCACATCTTGCAGAGAGCTCAATACGCTTTGAGCCGACTCTCTAGCCAGAAAATATTGACCTGCACATATTTATTATATCATTAAAATATCTTTTACATAACTAAGTATTGAAATAATTGAACATAAATAACTTACCTCTGCGTACTGCTCCTCTGTCAAGTAAGTGTCTGGGGCCCTCCTAAACGACCCCGACTGGTACTCCTGGTGCCGCTTGAGGTACTCGTTCACGGCTTCAATACAAGCATACGATAACACTTGCGTTACGAGCTTCCGTGCGTTCCTGTTGAACACAGCTCTAGTATGGTCCAACATGCTCTGGCTCGTGTCCTCTAAACAGTACCTCAGCTATAAGAGAACAAATATTGAAGAGATATGCATAACGATAATCAAGTTGAAGAATAATAATTTACAAAGTTTTATTAAGCAGACTTACCATAAAATCTGCCCACACAACTCTCTGAAGGTTGTTGTGCGCCTCGTGGGAGACATGAGTGTAGTCCTCCCACGACGTCGCAGGGACCCTGTCGATCACACCGAGATAGTGCAGACGCACTAAAGACCCGATGCAACTAGACACCTGTCTGTGGTGCCCCTGATCCATGAACGAGCAGTCGTACCAGGAGTTGCAAGGATTTAGTGAACTTATTAATATACCCACAAATAAAAGAATGTAAAAGTTAAATATTATTTAATAAGTTGCTTACGTGTCTCCGACCGGGTGAATAGTGTCTCCAAATTCATTTTGTCATTTTCCATGTTTATTGTCAAACTAATCACAATCAAAGAAGACGACTTGAAATTCCTTATTTTAGGCAAAACAAATTCAAGAATTTTGTTAATTATCCTATAATAATTAGTCTCGCGGCCTTGAGAGTTGATTGTCCTCGTCAGAACTCCAGTATTACATGTTGCTGAGAGCAAACGAAGAGCTTCAAATTCAGTTGTACGAGATCAAAACCTGTTAACTTCATATCGGTCATAGCTTCTAACTTTAACCAGTCCATAAGACAGTCGTCGCAAGTCTTCATGGACGTCGGGCTCTTTCACGCACTGTCCAAATTACAAAGTTATAAAAAAAATTTATAATACTTAAAAGTTATAATTTAACGAGAAAACGTTACATATTCTCAAAACTAGGAAAGAAAATTATGTCATCCATTTATTCCGTCCAGTCACATTGTTTCTACTTGTTTGCTTCTAGGTTGATGCCTATGTGTCTAATTTTACTTGTGGAACTCACTCGAGCATCTCTCCGTGTCCTTGGGTGCTCGAAGCTTGGAGGTTTGGGGCCTTCCGGCTCCCGCCGCCGTCATGACGTGATAACCCAGCCCGGAACCGTCGTAATTAACATGTTTTCCACATTCTCTCAGCACATTGTATATATATACCTAACCGTCATGAGAGCATAGCATAAACACTCAATTTTATACACAATATTCAACTAAATAATGAATTAAAAATATGGACGGCGACATAAACTAAAACAATTCAGTTCAACACTAATAAAAGCAATTTACATAAACTAAAACAATGCAATTATACAATAATAGTAGTAATTTACATAAACTAAAACAACTAAATTCAATTCAATTCAACAATTCAATTCAATTCATACTAATTTGATTCAATTCAACTCAATTCCTTCTAATTTGATTCAATTAAATTCGTTTCATACAATTCAATTCAATTTGATTCAATTCAATTCATACTAATTTGATTCAATTCAATTCATACTAATTCAATTCAATTGAATTCATACCAACAATTTGCATAAAATTAAACATAAAACTCCATTTACTTGATCGGAGGCGACGTGACGCACAGGGGTGGCGCTGGGGAGCTCGGGGGCGCCTCGGGGAGGCGGCTCTAGTGATGGACCGACTTGCAGTGGTCTCGGGCGGAGGGATCCTGGGCGGCGCCGACGAGGGAGGCCCGGGGCGGCGGCGGCGGCCGGGGCGGCTGTGGGCAGCGGCGGCGGGGGCGGGTTTGCTCGAGTCGGCGCGGGCGTAAATGCCCGTGCCTAACCGGGCCCGCGGGGTATATAAGACTTATTTACGACGGCCCGCTGTCTGGTCGTAAATAAGCTTATTTACGATGGCCTAGATTAAGCCGTCGTAAACAACTCTTTATTTACAACGGTCAGAGTTGGCCGTCGTAATTAATTTAACTTACGACGGCCAACCCTAGATCCGTCGTAAATTAAGTTGGCCGTCATAAATTGTCGTGTTTGCTGTAGTGAAATTTTAAAATGAATGTAACGACTTAATGTTTAGGTTGAAAGGAAATGCTAATTTGAGGAACCTGAAAATTAGCATTCGTGTAAATTAAACCAACCAACAACTATCTTGAACTTTACACCTGCCTATCCGGAGGATATCATCAGCCATATCTATATTAATCATTAATGCAACCTGTGTGTCGGCGATTCTTTCCTGTGAAATAATTAATAATATTAACATCAGACGCCTTATTTAATTATTATAAGAAAGAATGACAATGATTTTAGAGGAAGGGTCGCGTTCAAATGGATTGTTGGCACCAGATTTTTTTGGCGGTCGACAAGTGGACAAGACACTTGCAGATGTGCTACCTGGTGCCTCGTGACTAATTTGCATCATATTCAAACTTTGTCAACTAGGAGGAGATATTTTTGGTGGTCTACAAGTGGGCAAGACTTGCAGCGGTGCTACCTGCTGCCTCTCGTGATCTGCATCATACTCAACTTTGTCAAAAGGTAATGTTGCAAGATCTGGATCGTATGTTTGCATGTATTGGATTATTATTACCGGAGAAGATATCACATGTTGTTATAACAGTCTGCACAGTTTTCTGTTTTGATTGATTGACGCTGACTAGCTAATTTAATTTTAAACTAGTCAACGTGAAATAATTTGAAATAGAAGAAATATTTATTAATATCTCACTCAACTAAAAGCAACACCTGTGGAGTAGTAGTTCACTCAAACAACTGTTGGTCGTTAATTAATTAAGCTCCACGAGGCTTCAAGTTGGTCGACACGACGTGAACAACTGAACACTCGATCAGTTTTAGTGGTTTTTCTTTTGCTTACACCGAATCACACGTCCTTCCTTTTCCCAACCTCCAATGAACGGCGATTACTTCACCTCTAGCTAGCTAGGCAAACGATTCGTTTCGTCAAAAAAGTCTGTAGTTAGAGTAAAATATATATAACAGGGTCTCATGAACTTGCTTTTAAGTGTATAATCTTTTAAGTAGCGCGCCACAGTTTCATACGTCTTACTCCCTCCGTCCTGACATATGTATCTCATGCGTCACCCTTTTTTCTCTTTATTTAGCCAGCAACGCTATTACCAATAGAAAATTACTGGTTGGTTGCTCCCTTTGGAGGCTGACACCGTTAGTGGACTTCTTCACCTCTTCATACTGTATATTATCCCCCGTCAGGTTGGGCCAGGGTTGCAAAGAGCGTAATAGACTAGGTATCATTAGCCGCATGTTGATCTTGAGAATGATGATTGCAACAGTTTTTGTACGAACTCTAGCGCACGGCAGAAGCGGTTGCAGCCCGTGGCTCCTATCTTGTAAGAACATACTAACCTTGACTTCGAATTTAGAATGCTTGAGTGAAACAGTATATTGACATGTACCGCACCACTTAGAAAGTGTTGAAAAATACACGTGACATACAATTAATTTGACGAACCAGAATAGAGAATTAATTTGACGAACCAGAATAGAGAAATAGCAAGAACAAATATACTAGCAGTCAACATAAACACTACTAGTATTACACAAAAATGAATTGAAAAATGTACGAGTAGATCGCTCATCAAAAATATCGAATTAGTCATGGATCGAGTAATTACTTATAAAGAATACTGCTAGAAAGTGGAGGATCAGATCTCGACGGAGAAGTTGAGAACGAAAGAAATGTTGCGAGCGGTCGTGCGAGCGCACTTTCCAAAAACCTGATCCCCGGCACCCGTGCAGGTCTTCAGATCACCGGTCGTTGGTTCGGAGACACCGCTCTCCCTTGATCCGCTGCACGACGGACGAAGGGACGGTAAGGCGAAAAACGGCGGCGCAGAGCAGTTTTCGAGAGAGGTGAGTTTCTGTGTGTCTTCTCCAGTAACATGATGTCTCCTATATACTTGAGTCTGCCAACCTCCTCAGATTCGATCTGGCATAATTTCAGTAAACCGCCCTCTGAAATCCTTCAACGTGCAACTAATGGAGCAGTTATGGCCATTACGCACATTAAACGTGTGCCTGCATTTAAGCGACATTAAGCACATTAAACGTGTGTCTGCAATTACGCAATATTACACACATTAAACGTGTATCTGCAATTACGCAGCATTACAAACATTAAACGTGTGTCTGCAGTTACGCCACAAATACTCCTCAAGTTGACCTGACAGTTTAGGTGTTGATGAGATATTCCAAATTATACAAGCGTGAAAATAAAGGCTCAGTAGAACAATAAAGGCTCAGTAGAACACAACTCGTTACGACGCGAACGCGCAACGTCACAAGTCACGCGATAAACACGCGTAAAATCGTGAAACGCGCGCGCGCGCGTGTGTGTTTGTGTCCATAGAAGCAGCCTTCATCTTCCTCATTATTCTCATGTTGAGAAACACTCCAAGGGTCACTATATATATTGAGAAACATCTATTTAGGTGAGCAATGTGGGACTAAACATCCCAGCCACCTCTCCACACCACACCTTGGTTTTATACCAGTGAATTTGGCCCGAATAATTTAGCCTATTATCTGGGGCGAAACTCTCGTAGGCCAAATTCCAACATTCCCCACCAGAAGTCAAGGTCTACAAGTAACATTTCTGCGCTTTTATATATCAGCTTTCCAGTGAAGACCCATAACAGGTTGAGCTGCACCTAGCATTCTATTATTCACATACTCACAACTTTGCAATGGACACAAGCTTGAATTGTTAGTTTTGTGTAAGTAAGTTTCAAATGAAACCATCGATGATACTATGCCGTCTAAAGCCATGCCTATGGTTGGAGCATTACGGTCTTGCTTCCGTGTCTATTCATGAGTTTATTTGAGATTACCCACATCTCATAGACAGTGACCTCACATTCAAACTCACATAGGTGTGTTCTTACAAGTATACCCAGGATAGTATGTTGCTAAAATAGGCCTCAGAACATATTAAGACATTAAAGTCAACCTTCCATATAGTACTGAGAGTACGCAACTGCTAACGGAAATGAGTAATAAATAGTACTCTCTAGTTATCTATACAACTTGTTTTTCGTAAGATCTACTTCACGGGATCTCCGATCAAATAGTTTGGGTTACTATTGTATGATAACATCACGTGGGTTTCAAACTCATTTCCTTTGATGCTTTATCAATTAGAGCACGTGCTAATCCCTTAGTAAAAGGGTCTGCAAGATTTCTTTTAGTATTAATATAGTTAATGGCAATCTCTCCCGTATTTCTCAAATGTCTCACGGGTTTGATTCGCTGTTTCACATGTCTTGAGGACTTTAAATTTTCTTTTGCATTGCCAATAGTTGTGATCACACTTTGATTATCACAATGCAAAAGAATGATTAGCACAGGTTTATCGACCAAAGGCAAGTCTATCAAGAGCTGTTTCAACCACTCCGCCTCACATGTGGTTGTCTCAAGTGCTACAAGTTCCGCCTCCATAGTAGACTTTGTCAATATAGTCTGCTTGCGAGACCTCAATGAAACTGCAGCACCACCAATAGTGAATATGTATCCACTGGTGGCTTTAATCTCATCAGCATCTGAGATCCAATTTGAGTCACTATACCCTACTAGTAAAGCTGGGTACCCCGTATATTTAAGCCCATATGTTGAAGTACCTCTCAAATATCTCATTACATGTTCTAGTGCACACCATTGATCTCTTCTAGGATTGGAAGTAAACCTGCTCAATTTGCTTACAGCAAATGAGATGGCAGGTCTGGTTGCCCCAACAAGATACATGAGAGAACCAATAATCTGAGAATATCTCAACTGATTAATCTCTTGTCCTCTGTTCTTGCGAAGTTTTAGACTAGGATCATATAATGTTGGAGAAGGTTTAGAATCTGAGTATCCAAATTGACTCAGAATATTCTCCACATAATGAGATTATTTTAAAGTAATCTCATTGTCGCACTTAATCAGTTTGATATTTAGAATAACATCAGCCTCTCCCAAATCCTTCATATCAAAATTTTGGGACAAGAATGATTTTACATCATTTATCACATTGATACTAGTCCCAAAAATTAATATGTCATCAACATATAATCACGTACTCCTTTACCCCCACCAAACTGATAGTACACACATGTGTCAGCGTCATTTACCGCAAAACCTGCTGAGGTTATAGTTCTATCGAACTTCTCATGCCACTGCTTTGGTGTCTGCTTCACGTCATATAAGGATTTTCATAACTTACACACTTTATTCTCTTGCCCAAACACCAACCATCAGGCTGCTTCACATAGATCTCCTCATCGAGCTCGCCATTTAGGAAAATCATCTTCACATCCATTTGATGGATGAGAAGATCATTACACGTAGCAAGTGCAACAAGCACACGAATTGTGGTTAACCTAGCAACAGAGAGAACCAATAATGTGGAAATATCTCAACTGATTAATCCCTTCCCTTTGTTCTTGTGAAGTTTTAGACTAGGATTATATGGTGTTGGAGAAGGTTTAGAATCTGAGTATCCAAATCAACTCAGAATATTCTCCACATAATAAGATTGTTTTAAAGTAATCTCATTCTCACACTTAATCAGTTTGATCTTTTGAATAACATCAGCCTGTCCCAAATCCTTCATATCAAAATTTTCGGACAAGAATGATTTTACATCATTTATCACATCGATACTAGTCCCAAAAATTAATATGTCATCAACATATAAGCACAAAATTACTCCTTTACCCCCACCAAACCGATAGTACACACATGTGTTAGCATCATTTACCAAAAAACCTACTGAGGTCATAGTTCTATCGAACTTCTCATGCCACTGCTTTGGTGTCTGCTTCAGGACATATATGGATTTTCATAACTTACACACTTTATTCTCTTGTCGAGGCACCACAAAACCATCAGGCTGCTTCTTATAGATCTCCTCATCGAGATCGCCATTTAGGAAAGCCGTCTTCACATCCATTTGATGGATGAGAAGATCATTACACGCAGCAAGTGCAACAAGCACACAAATTATGGTTAACCTAGCAACAGGTGAATAAGTATCGAAAAAATCATCGCCTTCCTTTTGGGTAAATCCCTTGGCTACAAGTCTAGCCTTGTATTTATCGAGTGTACCATCTGGTTTGAGTTTTTTAAAAATCCACTTACACCCAACAGGTTTACACCCAACTGGACAGTCACATATTTTCCAAGTTTCATTTGTTAAAATGGACTCCATTTCAATATGTACTGCCTCCTTCCAGCTCTCTGCATCTAGCGATGCATATGCTTCTGAAAGTGTTTTGGGTGTATCATCAATAAGGTAAACAGTAAAATCATCATCAAGGGATTTTTCAATCCTTTGTCTCTTGCTCCTTCGAGGAGCAATATTTGTACTGTCATCCTCAATGGGTTTCTCAGTGTAAGAATAAGGTATGAATAATGGAGAAGGATCAGGTGTAAAACTGGTAGATGCCTCGCTACGACCTGTAACTCTATCCTTCATTGAAAAAATATTCTCGAAAAATATGGCATCAGAGATTCAGTCATGGTGTTAACGTGCACATCAGGAATCTCGGATTTAATCATTAAAAATCTATAGGTTGCACTATGTTGTGTGTATGCTAGAAAGACACAGTCAACGGTTTTTGGTCCCAATTTTTGTTTCTTACACGCAGGCATATTAACTTTGGCCAAACAGCCCCATGCACGTAAGAAACCGAGAGCGGGCTTTCTTCCTTTCCATCCTTCATATGGGGTTATTTCACCCTTGGATGATGGAACTCGATTCAGCATAAAGCATGCGGTCAAAATTGCTTCCCCCCACCATGAATTGGATAAACCCGAACTGTCCAGCATGGCATTAACCAAGTCCGTAAGTGTTCGGTTTTTTCGCTCAGCCACCCCATTAGATTGGGGTGAGTAGGAAGTTGTTGTCTCATGGATAATTCCATGTTCCACACAATATTCACCGAAATCATTAGAAAGATACTCTCCTCCTCTATCGAACCTAACTCGTTTGATTTTCCTTTCTAGTTGGTTTTCTACCTCAACCTTATATATTTTAAAATGATCTAGTGCCTCATCTTTCATTTTAATAAGATAGAGTTGACAATCTCTTGTAGTGTCATCAATAAAAGATATAAAATATTTTTTCCCTACTCTAGTCAAAATTCTATTCGCTTCACACAAATATGAGTGAGTAAGATCTAGTGGTGACAAATTCTTCTCTTCCACGCTTTAAAAAGGTTTACGTGGCTGCTTAGCTTGCACACACGCATGTCACTTAGATCTTATTTCAACAGTAATTTCCAGAATCAAATTAAGTTTAGATAGTCTAATGATGCGATCATAATTAATGTGATAAAACCGAGAGTGCCAAACAGTAGCCTCTCTTCCATTGCATTCAGAACTAGAACAAGCAACTGAGTTCACAAGATTATTACAATCTTCAATAACTAAAAGGCGGAACAGACCTCCGCTATCATAGCCTTTTCCGATAAATAAACCAAACTTGCAAACAATAAATTTGTTCGACTCAAACACTAACTTATAGCCATCACGATATAAAATAGAACCACTAATCAGGTTCCTATTTATTCCAGGTACATACTGCACATTCTTCAAAGAGAGAGTCTTTCTGGAGGTCAACTTCATATCGACTCTTCCAATTCCACGTACAGCAGTCATAGACCTATTACCCATCAAGACAGAGCAATTCTCGGTAGCCTTATAAGAAGAAAATAAATTCTAGTCAGAACACACATGTATATTAGCTCCTGTGTCTAACCACCAATCGGTAGAATGACATGCTAGAAAAACTTCTAGAACATACCCTGCTCCAAACGTTCCTCTAGCCTCGCTAATAGTGACATTTACAGATTTCTAACCACAAACTTTCTTGCCTTTTCTATTGCGGCATTTCCTAGTTATGTGGCCAAGCTCGCCGCACACAAAGCAAGTTAGGTCTTCTTTCCTCTTCTTCTTAAGGCTAGTGTTTTGTTTGGCCTTTCCTTTCCAGTTCTTGTTGTTCTTATTGCCACCATCCAATTTACCTTCAACCACATTGGCATTAGAGGGAGTTTCTTCTCGCGGAATAAAACGAGGCATATCCTTGGATCTTGCCTTTTCCTCAACATCAAGAGTTGAGATCAGACTTTCAACAGTCATAACCTCTTTCTTGTGTTTAAGACTTGTGGAAAAACTTCTCCAAGATGGAGGCAGTTTGGATATGATTCCACCAACCACAAATTTGTGAGGCAAGACAGTATCAAAATGTGTAAGTTCCCCCACCAAAAGTTGGATCTCATGAGCATGTTACACGATAGATCGATCATCGACCATCTTGTATTCGTGGTACTGGTCATTAACATATAGTTCACGTCCAGCATCTAATTCCGCATATTTGAAGTCTAGGGCCTCCCATAATTCTTTAGCCGAGGTGTGGTTCATGTGAATATCACAGAGCTGATCAGACAGAAGTGACAACAAGCAACCAAGACAAGTTGAATTGTCCAGTTCATAGTCACGGTTCTGCTCCTCAGTGGTTGGATCTGACCATTGCCCTCTTGTGTTGGATACTGGAGAGGGGGAGCCAAATAAATCTATAATCTTAAGATTTGAGAAAGCTTGGGTGAAGGTTGCCCGACGAAGAAGCTTTTCAAGTAGAAGTAGGCTGGAATCAAAGTGGAAGAACTTGGGAAATCACCCACCAGATCTTCATGGACATGAGCCAGAACTTGACCCGTGTCTGCCATCTCTTAAAATTGTCACCCTCGGCAAATCGCTCAGGTTTTAGCACATCAGTAAGTCCAGCCATGTTAATTCTATCAGGTTTCTGGATTGTTAAAAAATACACATGTCATACAATTAATTTGATGAACCAGAACAGAGAAATAGCAAGAACAAATATACTAGCGGTCAACATGAACACTACTAGTATTACACAAAAATAAATTGAAAAATGTACGAGTAGATCGCTCATCAGAAATATCGAATTAGTCATGGATCAAGTAATTACTTACAAAGAATCATGCTAGGAAGTGGAGGATCAGATCTCGACGAAGAAGTTGAGAACGAAAGAAGTGTTGCAAGCGGTCGTGCGAGCGCACTTCCCAAAAACCTTATCGCCGGCACCCGTGCAGGTCTTCAGATCACCGGTCGTTGGTTCGGAGACACCGCTCTCCCTCGATCCGCTGCACGACGGACGGTGGGACGACAAGGCGAAAAACGGCGGCATAGAGCAGTTTTCGAGAGAGGCGAGTTTCTGTGTGTCTTCTCCAGTACACAGGACGTCTCCTATATACTCGAGTCTGCCAACCTCCTCAGATTCGATCTGCCATAATTTCAGTAAACCGCCCTCTGAAATCCTTCAACGTGCAACTAATGGAGCAGTTATGGCCATTACGCACATTAAACGTGTGCCTGTATTTAAGCGGCATTAAGCACATTAAACGTGTGTCGGCAATTACGCAACATTACACACATTAAACGTGTGTCTGCAATTACGCAGCATTACAAACATTAAACGTGTGTCTGCAGTTACATCACAAATACTCCTCAAGTTGACCTGAAAATCTAGGTGTTGATGAGATATTCAAATTATACAAGCGGTAAAAAATAAAGGCTTAGTAGAACATAACTCGTTACGACGCGAACACGTAACGTCACAAGTCACGTGATAAACACGCGTAAAATCGTGAAACGCGTGCGCGTGCGTGTGTGTTTGTGTCCATAGCAGCAGCCTTCATCTCCTTCATTATTCTCATGTTGAGAAACAATCCAAGGGTCACTATATATATTGGAAAACATCCATGTAGCTGGGCAATGTGGGACTAAACATCCCAGCCACCTCTCCACACCACACCTTTACTTTATACCAGTGGATATGGCTCGAATAATTCAGCCCATTAACTAGGGCGAAACTCCGGTAGGCCAAATTCCAACAGAAAGTTTATGAATCTATATCTGTAAAGAAAAAGTTAATGTGCCCAATTGATACAAATAGACAATTTCATGTATCTATAAACCCAAAACAAAAGTTTTGTGTACCTCGAAGACATAATTGAATAAGCTCATGTACCTTTGTCTTCTTCTACTCTTATAACTATATATATGTAGACACATGCACTGAAATAACTTATGAACTCAAGGTTTCAAATCTTCGTATTCAGTTACTGCTAAAAAAATATCTTTCCTTGTAGCTTAATTGTACGTAATTATATCTTGGTTGCCCTCACGCGGTACCTTGTAGCTTAATTCGTGGACGCGGTGAATCGAGCGCGGATGGCACGTACGTCGCCGTCGTCACCGCGTTACCAGCTGCTTAGTCAAGTTAATCTCCCGCGTCCAATAGTTCGTAACCATGGCCTCAGCGGCCTATAAAGAGGGACCCTCACAGGCCGACCGAGGCAGCCAACGCTAGGCTGGCACAAGGGCAAGCGGCAAGCCAAGTGCGTCGATCTCCTTCTTGATCAAGCACCACTATATAGCCATGTCGGAGGAGAAGCACCATCACCACTTGTTCCACCACAAGAAGGACGGCGGCGAGTCCGGGTACTCGGAGACGGTGGCCGCGGGCGGGGAGAACGAGGAGTACGAGAGGTACAAGAAGGAGGACGAGAAGCACCACAAGCACAAGGAGCGCCTCGGCGAGATGGGCGCCATGGCCGCCGGCGCTTTTGCTCTCGTACGCACACTGGCGGCCTGGACTCTACGTACTCTTCCGTCTGTGTCGGCCGGGGACACTTCACACCAGCTGGACTGATAAGCTCTGCTGACGCTTCGATCTGTACGTACGTGTCTATTGCAGTACGAGAAGCACGAGGCAAAGAAGGACCCGGAGCACGCGCACAGGCACAAGGTCACGGAGGAGATCGCCGCCGCGGCGGCCGCGGGCGCCGGCGGCTACGTCTTCCACGAGCGCCACGAGAAGAAGAAGAAGAAGGACGCCGAGGAGGGCGCCAGCGGCGAGGAGAAGCGCCACCACCTCTTCGGCTAACTGAAGCTCTGGTCGGCCGGCATGCGCGCATGTGTTCCGATCTCGCTCGTGTCGTCGTGCGAGGCTGCCGGCCGGTGTGGAACGTAGTACGTGTGTCGTGGAGTCGTGAGTGCCGTCCGGTGCCCAGCCGTGTGTATGTTCGTGTTCCTCTTCATTTGCATCTGCGGTTTCGAACAATAAGCGCGAGACGCGTGGCTAACCCCCCCTCCCACCAGGTTATGTTATGGATTGGCTGTGCTCGAATCCTACGTGTACCACACATTAAATGCATGTCTAATCTTCTTCACGCGCTCATCATGTTCATTCCGGCATCCTCGTCGTTATTACCTCTATATATAGGAAAGCTCAAGTGCTGCTGTGAATAAGCCTACTATATAATCTATCTGCCGACACAGTTCATCAGGTGACTAATAGTAGTATCTGTTGATGGACCAAGGAGAGGACGTACAAGTGGATATAGAAACGATGACATGATAATGGCATATTGTGCAAGCCACCACACACTAGCTAGTGATCTTAGTTTACCGTAGATCGCTTACTAATAATAATTCCATGGTTTAGAAATAATTATGATGTTAGCATGAGAAGCATAATAAAACTCGTGACCGAAGGCTGCGCGCAAAAACGTCAAAGGAAAATTTTGCCTGCAGCCACTGGCAGGGACTGGTCTCATCGTTAAGGCTATCCGCACTCATTCTCTAAAAATCTACTCTAAACGAATATTGTCAACTCTTTACAGCATACTCTAAAAGATACTTTGCTTTTCAGTACGTGCTCTCACACTCATCGTACCCTCTAAACGTACTCTATATCAACGACCACATATTTTTAATGTTTATTTTTATTTTCTTTCTTTCATTTTTTTCCTCTTTTCGTTTTTTCTTTCCTTTTCCCTCTTTTTTCCTTTTATTTACTTTCCTTTTCCTTTCTCTTTTTCCCCTTCTTTTTCCTTTCCCTTTCTCCCTCTCTCTTATTTCCTTTTCTTCCCCCCCTATTTTTTCCTTTTCTTTCCCTCCTATTTTTTCCTTTTCTTTTATTGCTCCCCTTCCCCTCCGTTTCACGCAGAGAACGAGCGCCGGACTTCAATGTGAACCCACAGATCTTCCAGTAGCCAATTTCATGCGGGTGAGATGGCGACCGGGTGTAGCGAACTGGCAAATCCCGTAGCTCTTCCAGTACCTCATGTCGGCCACTACAATCACACGGAACTGAAGGTGACCAGTCGCGTAGACTGTTCACTATGCCGGTCTAAGACTGATACCTATTTTTGAAATTTTTTGAATCGGCACTTTATTTTAAAAAATTTAGATTAAAATATTACTTTCTCCATTTCAAATTATTTAACACCGGTTAGTTCAATTTTAAATAAACTAACCAACGTCAAATAATTTAAAACAGAGAGAGTACTATTTTTTAAAGAAAAAAAAGCTCATCTTAGTGCACTGATGGGCTGCTGTGGCTCAGGTCGTCGCTTGCAATTTCAATACCCGCCAAATTCCAGGACTGACTAGGCCTCTCACCGCATCACAGTTGGTACGATGTGGTGGGCCCGCGAGCCCTACGTTTCCTGCCAAGACGGGCCGGCCGCAAACCCTTCGCTCGCACAATATCGTCTACGACCATGCTGCGCTCAACGTCGTCCACGACCTCCCATGAAGTCGGTACGATTGACCACACCAGAACAGTTTGCCATAGAAGAAGATGGTTGATATGAACGAAAAGTACCAATCAATCAATCAACGAGTATACATCTATCTGCTTGAAAAAATGCAGTAAGTTTATACCACCTGCCGGACCAAAACTGACATAAACCCAATATGATTAACAATGGCAAAATAAAATAACAAAAGGAATAAAATAACAAAAGGAACACCGTATGTGTGTGTGTGTCCAATGTCCATGCATGACGATGGTTGCTTATTATGGTATTACGTCCTTCTCCTGGGCATGGACACGGCGTTGCCGTCGAAGAGCTCTTCGATGATGGCCTCGAGGTCCTCGCCGCTGAGCTTGACGTACTTCTCGGTCTGCCTCCCCGGGCTGAAATGCGACGAGAAGCGGCCGAGGAAGGAGCGGTAAGCCGGCACGATGACGGCGGCGATGGAGACGCGCAGCTCGGACTGCAGCTGCTCGTCGCTCACCACCCACGCCCCCTGCGTCCGCTGGATCTCGTCCATGGCCGCGTTGAACTGCTTGAACCGCTCCTTGAGCACCGGCTTCTGCACGTGCCCCTTCACCGTGATCACGCCGTCGTCCCGGAGCAGGTTCAGCACGCGGCTCCACGTCTCCCGCTGGTAGTTCTTGTGGTACTGCCTCAGGTCCGTCGACCGCTTCCGCGACCACGCCTCGCCCACCACGCCGTTGATCTCCGGCGAGCCCCGGATCTTCTGCAGCATGTACCGCCCGTTGTTCATCATGAATATGCTGCTCAGCGACGGGTCCTTGTACAGCCGCGACTTCGCCTCCAGGTTTCCGTGCAGCAGCTCCATCACCTCCATCAGCTGCGCCGCGAACGGGTCGCCGCCGCCGCCGCCCTCCTGCTCGTCGCCGTCGGGACGGTGGTGCTCCCGGAACACCTGCTCCAGGGTGTTCTTGTACTCGCACGCGACCTCGAGGTAGTTCATCAGGTATCGGGTCAGCGGGTGCACCGCGCCGCCGGGGACCGGCTGCTTCCCGACGTCCGCCCGGATCGAGCTCTCCAGGTCGCAGAAGATGGCCGCCGCCGACTCGCCCAGGCGGGAACGCACCGAGGCGAGCTCCGACTTGAGGTCGGCCAGAGCGGACGCCGCGCCATCGTCGTCTTGATCAGACGCGGCGCCGTCGTCGAGGAACCCGTCCACGACGGGGACCGCGTCGCGGATGGCCTCGTACATGTCGAGCACCTTGAAGAGCTTCTCCGCGGCGCGCTTGGCCATGGCCACCGCCTCCGTGAAGTTGAGCATCTGAAGCAGGGCGCAGCGCGCGAGGTCGGCGAAGATGCCGCGGCCGACGGCCTGGTGCCTGCCGGCGAACACGCGGGCGCACAAGTCGCGCTCGCCCGGGAGGCCGACGTCGACGGCGTGCCGGAACGCCTTGATCCACGTCGCCACCTCCGACTCCAGCGCCTCCCACGGCATCCTCACCACGTCGTCGATGCTCGCCTTCTCGTACCCGAGGCTCTGCAGCGCCGCGTCCAGCGCGTTCCGGCGCGCCACCAGGAACACCTGCGTGCACTCCGTCTCGTACCCCGCGGCGAACATGGCCTCCGCCATGGCGCGGAGACGGTCCACGGTCTCCGGCGGGAACGGCGGCGGTGCGGCCTCGCCCCCGGCGTCGTTGCCGTCCGAGGCCGGGATTACGCAGCGGTCGGGATCGCCGCCGTGCCCGAACGACGGCGGCCGCTTCATCGACTTCCCGGTGGCGCTGCCCGTGTCGCCGCTGTGCGGCATGACCTTGGCGACGCGGGGGTCCTCGAGCGTCGCGTGGAACTCGTCCTCCACGAACGTCATGGTCCGGTGCAGCACGCCGGTGACGCGGTGCACGCCGATGGTGTACTTGCCGCCCTCCGCCGCGTGGTCCTTTGCGGTGAGCACGGTGGCCAGCGCGGCGATGCGCTTGATCGCGGCGAGGAGCGGCGGCACCTCCCCGGCCTCCGCGTCCACCGCCCGCTTCTCGTAGGCGCCCTCCGTCTCCGCGACCTCCTGCTCCACGGCGCTGGCGAACTTGTCCAGCGTCACCTCCGACACGGCCGGAGCCTCCGCGTCGGCCTCCCGGGCGGCCAGGAAGGCGTCGATCTCCGCGGACAGCACGGCGAGGTCAGGCTCGCTGGCCTCCACCGACTCGGCCTCGCCACTGCCCGTGCCGTTGCCGGCATTGTCGACGTGGTCGCCTTCGGCCTCCTCCTTGATATTTTCATTGAGCTTGATGGGACCGAGCGAGAGGTTGCGGGCGAGCTTCTCCTCACCGCGGGTAGTGGTCACCGAGAAGCTGCTGGACTTGAGCGGCGGGACGGGGATCCTATCCATTTTCTCGCCGCGGGCGAGCTTGATCGGTGCAACGGTCAGTAATGCCTCCACGGCTCGTCACTGGATGGCGCGTATGGATGGTCCGTGAGGCATTCAGAGGTAGAGAGAGAAAGGGAGAGGAAAGGGAATGGAGGAGGAGGGGTCGCCGGAGGTTGAGGGAGACATGATTTGACAGAGTCTCGCTCCTCGTGGCTGTGCAAGTCATTTGCTAAAGAAAGCAGTGGTGCTGGCTAACTTGCTACGACGTGAGTCCTTCGCCGAAACATGTTCTCTAAGGCCCTATTTAATTACCCTATAAACTATATAATCCAACTTATTAATATTGAATTATATAAGCTTCAGATGATGTTGTTCGGCAACTTAGTTTATAAGCTAGTGGATTGTTGAAATATAAGTGAATTGATTCCCTTCCCCATCAGTGCAACTGTTCGGTGCATAGTAGGTTAACAGGGTATCAGTGTCAGAGATCTTCAATTTGGATCCTGGCGGACGCGATTTATTAAAATAAATTATAGTCTACTACTATTCCACGTTTGCGGTTCAACAGAGCATGCACGTGAGGAGGAGTGTTGAAGTATAAGTGAATTGATCACCTTTCACCATCAAACTTTTAGGTGCAACTGATCGGTGCATAGTAGCTTAACATGGATTATTGGTTTGGATAACAAATGCATACAGTCTAGATTATAAGTTAAAATAAGCTACTTTAGGACGACAGCTAATACTCACTCCATTACGCATGAACTAACCCGCGTCAAATAAAAAGGAATGAAGATAATGTAAGATTATTGAGATCTTGAAGGTAAACAAGTATGCTCTAAAAAGAAAATTAAAAGGCACCTTCAATTCAAGCCAGATTTCCTTTGTAATGGTATGACCATCGGCATGTTATGCCCAACCGTGTTGTCGACCGGCACAAATGCATGTCAGATTGTTAGTGGAGCGATATGCCCTTAATGTCTGAGCTGAGACTTTGCCTTCGTAGGCACATATCATAATCTATGACATGTGACCTCGTTCATGGAGGACCTTACCTCACACGTGGCATAACTAACCACAAAAGCAACTGATGGGCGAAGTATTGAAATAAAAACAAGAGAATGCGAGGTTTGAGCATGAATTTGACCTAATTAGGCCCAGCTGGAGCAGGTCCATATGCATAATATGCTTAAGTGTCCCTTTGGTTCAGCTGCATCAATAGATTCTCTACAAAAATCAGAAATCTGAACTAAAAAGTTTCCCATGAGAATCAAATTCTCTAAAATCTATAGATTTTTCTAGTGAAAACGAAAAATAGCAAGGACCCGATACATGCCCTAGTACCATTACTGGAGCAGCCCTTTGATTGGAGGGGTTGATCGTCCCTAGATCGATCGAGCTTGAGCGAGAAGGTGAACACGAGGGTTTACGTGGTTCGGGCCGCTAGAGCGTAAAACCCTACGTCTAATGGGGCGATTACTGTATTGCTTGCGCGTATGTGTGTATGAGTTGGCCGGGTTGCGAACCCCTTGACGGGTGGACACCCCAGTCCTTTTATATATAGTCCAAGACCGAAGTGATTACAATGTGGGCTAGAGCCTCATAGGTGGCCCCGAGGCCGTCTGAACCCTACACATAATATAGAGCTTTTACAACTATGAGTAGAGTGGTTGAGGGAGGAGTTAAGTCCCGCTGCATGGCGCGCTGAGCGCCTCTGGCCATGCAACAAGTGATGATGAAGACTTCGTCTTGTCGTAGCGTCCTCTCGCTCTAGTGAACGACACTGTGCCGTTGGGCGGCACTATGCCACTGTCACGTCTCGCCGCTCTGTCTTGTCACAATAATGGTGAACGGATGAAGGACGGAGGCGTGTGCCGTGCGCCATGCTTCTGGGGAAGGCGCGAGTCTTGAATGCACGGCCTGACGGTGTACTTCCTCCTTGACTTCTAAGACCCACGGCCCACGACGGATCGCGAGACACTTGGCGGCTCTGGAACCCTCCTCAGCGGGAGGAGGCTCAGAGCCCGGATACACATGGCAGCTCCGAACCTCATCTCAGCAGGAAGGCTTGGTCCGGGACCAATGACATGTGGCGACTCCGAAGCCCTCCTCAGCAGGGAGGAGGCTCAGAGCCCGGATGGCTGGATATACGTGGTAGCTCTGGACCTCACCTCAGCAGGGAGGGTAGGTCCGGGGCCAAGAGCACGTGGTGGCTCCGGAGCCCTCCTCAACCGGGAGGAGTCTCAGCGCCCGGGTATACGTGGCAGCTCCAGACCTCACCTTAGCGGGGAGGTGTGGTCCGGGACCAAGGGCACGTTCCGGAGCCCTCCTCAGCGGGGAGGAGGCTTAGAGCCCGGATACACGTGGCAGCTCCGGACCTCACCTCAGCGGATAGGCGTAGTCTGGGGCCAAGGGCACGTGGCGGCTCCGGAGCATAGGCACACGTAGCAACGCTCGGCCCAGCCTCTGCAGGGAGGCCGAGTTCGGGGCCAAGGACACGTGGCCGTGCCAGCGCCCGCCTCAGCAGGGAGGCGGGGTCTGGGCTGTCTTCAACCCTCCACGCGGGGTACCCAGTCTGCAGGGTACCTATAACCTACCATGCCACTGATTACATAAACCAAAATTTTATTTTTTATAAACACATTTATTACAGAATCCACAATTGATAGTTGTTTCGAGCCAAACAGATTTCAACTTCCCGTAGCTCTCAGCTCACAGCAGGTTTCTCAGAGCTCACAACTAGAATCATATTTTCAGAAATCCACACCTGAACCAAACACACCCTGAACTACGCACGCGTCAAACATCAGCTCCCTTGGCTTTTCCATAGATGAGCACCTCAGCTCGCGTCAAAATCCTCTGACCTTACATTTTATGAAGGCTCAACTTCATCCTTAAACTTTGAAAGAGGGTAATTTAGTTTCTGAAATTTAGTTTATGTTGAATTCATCACTAAGCTGAGGTGGCGGTCCACATCAACATGTCCAGTAATCGAGATTTATCTCCTAAGTGTGACAAACCCACATTTCTACTATAATATTAGACTTTTGACACTTTTAAAATAAAATCTATGTTAGGACAAAAGTAGAGTAATCATCACATCGTTATCTAACGTATTTTTAGTCATATCTAAGAGCCATATTATTTTACAATTCATTTTTAAAAAATATTTTGGAACAAGACAATATTTATGTACTTACCATTTACAACATCCTATAGATACAATCGTTGTGTAGATAACTCAGCATAAAATAATTTTGATGACTATACATGCCACATGGACTGCCACCTTAGATCAGAGATGAGTTTGAACTCAAAACCAAAATTCAAGTATTAAAACTGACCCATTTTAAAGTTGAAAGATAAAATAGAGCATCATACTAAAGATGTGGGATGTATTGGCTATTTTGCCTTTTGTGAAGGGTTTAGAATGTAATAATTGTTTCGTCAGTGCCAAGATCTTGTGGGAAATTCCTCGAACCGTGTGTATATTTCATCGGGAACGGCAACACGGGTGTAGTCAGCGATGACGTTCACGGTCTACCTACGCGTACGCAACCTATATCTTGCGCGCCCCTGCTCCGCTCCTCTTTGATCCCGTCGAAAGTGACGGACCTTCAATGTTGGGGGGCAGGGGGTACTCAATCACCTCTCCACTCGGCTGGGGTGTCGCCTTCCTCGCATTGAAGGCCACTTGCTTCTCTCCTACCCGAGGTCGGGCCTGGGTCCTCCCACGGGAGCTCAAGCTTTCTTTCCGGGTCGCCTTGGGGTTATGTTGTACGTCATGCCCACGGGTCAGCCCCGGGCTCCTCATCGTGCCTCCTCCCGGGTCCGGGCTCGGACATGCTCTATAATACCTCGTGGGACGCTCACTCGCCACTTCCTCGGGGTTCGAGGCCCAGAACCCTGTCACATCATTATATCAAATAATGATGATACGCGGACTAGCACATGTATTAATTGATGATCACGTTTCACGGATCATGGATATGGAAATATTAAATTAATAATGTAAACACATGTTAGTCAACATGGTGTTGGATTGACCCACTCTGAGACACTGTTGTGATTGTTATTTTCATATATGCGATCAATTGGTCTGAAGTGATAAACCTGATAGATCCTTACACCTGAGATCGCTATTGTTTCTCACAATGTGTAGTCGTGTACTTTGAGACTACCAGACGTTATTTCGTAACTGGGTAATTGTCGAAGTGTGGGGTCGACACTTCCCCCGGACTTGCACTGGGCAGCCCGTGGAGATTCTTTTTCGGAGGGGCTAGTCGCTTGCGGAGAGCTTAAGCGTATGGACGAGTTAAGGGAGAGCTTGACACGGCGAGTTTTACGTGGTTCGGGCTGCCGGAGCGTAAAACCCTACGTCCACGGTGAGCTGAGGAGCTCGTTGTATTGCTTGTTGCTCAGAACCGGAGTCCTGAGCTTGGGGGCGAGTATGCCTAGTGTGTGAGTTGCTGGAGTGCGAACCCTTGCTAACGTCGCCTACCTGAGCCTTTTATAGGTGGTCCCGGGGTGATTTCCTGCCGACTATTGTATCTGCAGTTATGTCGGTAGTTGTCTCTAACAAAGGCTTCCGAGTCTTCGTTCTGCCGCCCTGCCCATGCCACAAGCTATTCGTAGTGGTTGATGACGGGGGGGGGGGGGGGGGCGGCAGGGGATGTCTTGTCGCTGTGTTTATTGGCTGGCAGGTTCTGACACGGCGCGCCAGTCTGCGATGCGACTGGGCGCAACGTCACCTGACAGAGGCGTGCTCCGCGTCTTCGCGTCTTGGGAAGGCGCGGGTCTTGAATGCTTTGTACGGTAAAGGCATGGCGCGCCTTTACTCCTGCTGCCTACTGCGCCGGGTGGCAGCACTGCTCTGCTGGCCACGTGTCGGACCCGGAGCTCTCCTCTGAGGAGAGGGGGGGATCCGGCTCCGCTGGACACGTGGAGCCTCCGGAGCTCACCCCCGCGGAGGGGGCGAGGTCCGGTCTTCCGGGCCACGTGGCAGGCTCGGAGCTATCCTTTGAGGAGAGGGTGAGGTCCGGCCTCCTAGGCCACGTGGCAGGCTCGGAGCTATCCTCCGTGGGGAGGGGAGCTCCGGCCCCGCTGGACACGTGGCGCCTTCAAACCTCGCCCCTGCAGAGAGCGAGGTCCTTAGGAAGTTTTACGCTGTGCGCGGGGGTACCCGGTATTGAGGGTACCGACAGTGGCCCCCGGGCTCACCTCGGGGGAGGTAACGAGCCCGAGGTGGGGCCTTCTCCTACCCGCGCACTTCCTTGTATTGAGTACTCCCTGTGCTGGCAGGGTCTTGACGGCTTCGGAGTTCAGCCTCTGAGGAGAGGGTGAAGCCTGGCATCGGAGCTCTGCCCTTGTGAAAGGGGGAGGTCCGGCCTCGGAGCTCGCCTCTGAGAAGAGGGGTGGTCCGGGAAGTCATCGGAGCTCAGGCCCACGAAGGGCGTGAGGTCCGGCATCAGGGCTCGCCTCTGAAAGGAGGGCGAGGGCTGGCGTCGGAGCTCAGCCCAGCTGTGGGGGCGGAGGTCCGGAAGTCATCGGAGCTTAGGCCAGCGAAGGGCGTGAGGTCCGGCATCAGCGCTCGCCTCTGAAAGGAGGGCGAGGGCTGGCCTCGGAGCTCGGTCCAGCTGCGGGGGCGGAGGTCCAGAAGTCATCGGAGCTCAGGCTAGCGAAGGGCGTGAGATCCGGCATCAGTGCTTGCCTCTGAAAGGAGGGCGAGGGCTGGCCTCGGAGCTCGGCCCAACTGTGGGGGCGGAGGTCCGGAAGTCGTCGGAGCTCAGGCCAGCGAAGGGCGTGAGGTCCGGAGGTCATCGGAGCTCAGGCCAGCGAAGGGCGTGAGGTCCAGCATCAGCGCTCGCCTCTGAAAGGAGGGCGAGGGCTAGCCTCAGAGCTCGGCCCAGCTATGGGGGCGGAGGTCCGGAAGTCATCGGAGCTCAGGCCAGCGAAAGGCGTGAGGTCCGGCATCAGCGCTCGCCTCTGAAAGGAGGGCGAGGGCTGGCCTCGGAGCTCGGCCCAGCTGTGGGGGCGGAGTCCGAAAGTCATCGGAGCTCAGGCCAGCGAAGGGCATGAGGTCCGGAGGTCATCGGAGCTCAGATCAGTGACGGGCGAGAGATCCGGCATCAGCGCTTGCCTCTGAAAGGAGGGCGAGGGCTGGCCTCGGAGCTCGGCCCAGATACGGGGGGCAGAGGTCCGGAAGTCATCGGAGATCAGGCCAGCGAAGGGCGTGAGGTCCGGCATCAGCGCTCGCCTCTGAAAGGAGGGCGAGGGCTGGGCTCGGAGCTCGGCGCAGCTGTGGGGGCGGAGTCCGGAAGTCATCGGAGCTCAGGCCAGCGAAGGGCATGAGGTCCGGCATCAGCACTCACCTCTGAAAGGAGGGCGAGGGCTGGCCTCGGAGCTCGGCCCAGCAAAGGGCGTGAAGTCCGGCATCAGCGCTCGCCTCTGAAAGGAGGGTGAGGGCTGGCCTCGGAGCTCGGCCCAGCTGCGAGGGCGGGGTCCGGCAGTGCTCAGTGGTCCCCCCACTTTCCTGTCCCTTAGTCTCATTTGGCTTACTGTCCCAGGCCGGAATACGGGGCTTGGGTAATCCAGTGCACTTGGTCCCGGAGGTCTGGCCCCTGTCCCAGTCAGGGTGTAACCGTCCGGCCCCCTGGTACTCAGACCGTAGCGCCGGGGGGAAGAGTGCGCATGCTTTGGGTGCAAGACCGGGCAAAGCAAGGCTCCTGACCCCGTGGTCTAGCGTAGGTCCTTTCTCGAAGGAGACCAACTGGCGGTACAGTACCCTTACAGGGGGAGATCCAAAAGGCCACCGGGCCTCTGGCAGGTACCCCAAGCACTACCGCCTTCGGCAGGACGGCAAATATCGACTACGCATGAGAGCAGGAAAGAGGAACTGAGTGTACAATGGACGCACACTGTCTAGAGCGTGGGGAGGTGTTCATATAAATTAATGCGTAATTTAAATAAACACCTAAGTAAGCATGGTGAACTTACTGGGGTAGCGTCGGAGCGCCTGTCTTCACACAGAGCGGGTCATGCGTGGCTTCGTCGCTCGCCGGACACGGGGGGACCCCCATGGCGATCTCAGGGGGAAGCATGGCTTCGGCCCCGCATACCATGTGGAAGGGTAGTTCCCGTGACCCGGCCCTGGGAAGTCCGGCTGGCCCTCGACATGGAGGAGCCGGTATCCCCCGACGGCTCTGGGTGCGCGTCTGCACCGGTTGTGTGGGTCTGCTTGGCGTGGACCTGGCACGCATTGCATCCCTAACCGGTTTGACGGCGTCCAGGTGGCTCTCGGTCAGTAGGAGCCATGCGGGTGGCTAAACCGACCGGCGTGCGGGACGATGAGCGTTCCCAGCACTCGCCTCCGTGGACTACTGCGAGCTAGTCGCAGCCTTCCTCCTGGGTTATGCACCGCAATAGGATGTCGTGGTGCCACGCCAGTAAAGATACCAGCGCGTTGCACTTAGCCATCTGCACCACCCGTTCAGCGAATGCATGTTCATCAGGAAGGATGTCCTTCAAGGAGTCCCAGGCCTCCGTGGTCCATGCATCGGGACTACTTGAACTTCTGGATCTTGAGCGCTGGGTTGCACGGAGTCCCCAGTGATGCTTACGATCCTTTGGCGGCATCCATGGCTGCAGGGCCGCCGGGACTGCCTAGCTTCGAGGCTCTGGTTCAGCCCCCTTTGCCTGGCTCGGCGGGCCGGGTTGTGGACCGCAGCAACGTCCTCTCGAAGACTCCTTCGGGCGCAGGGGCTCCGATGGAGGCCTTCGTTGAGAGGTCGTCAGCTGCGGCCTTGCCAGCGCGCGGTACATGGCGCAGGTCCAAGGCGAGGAAGTCTTTCTCCAACATCCGCACATGGAGCATATAAGCAGCTAGCTGTGGGTCATTGCAGGGGCATTTACCCTTAACTTGTTTGATAACTAGCAGGGAGTCGCCCTGCGCCAACAACTGGCGAGCGCCCAGAGACAGGACTGTCTTTTAGGCCAAAGATGAGTGCTTCATACTCTGCCAAGTTGTTGGTTGCCATGGAATTGAGACGCACCATGTACCCAGACTGCTCCCCCGATGGCATGAGAAGTAGTACGCCGGCACCGGCCCCCTGCTTTCGCAAGGAGCCGTCAAAGAAGAGCGTCCAGTGAGGCCCGGTGAAGACCGGAGCTCGGTACTTTGGTTCACCGTCTTTGCGGCCCCCTAGGTCAGCCTTCGTTGGCGTCCACTCAGCCACGAAGTCAGCCAGTGCTTGGCTCTTGGCTGTCTGACGTGGTCGGGAGCTCAGCTTGAACTCCGCCGTCTTCGGGCTGTCTTCCGGCTTTGGAAGCTGGCAGTGAGTGCCAATTCCGCCCTTCGGCTGCTCTGGCGCACTTGTCCACCAGGATGAAGAGCTCAGAGGCACCGCATACCTCTCTGGTCGCAAGCTTCTCAAGCATCTTCTCGTCCCGGACACCCTGCCAGAACGCCACCACCACAGAAGCACTTCGAATGTGCGGGATGGTGTTGCGTACCTGGGAGAACCGCTGGATGAAGGAGCGCAGTGATTCCCCAGGTTGTTGCTTGATGGCGTGGAGGTCAAGCTCCGTGCCGGGACGGGTGTAGGAGCTGCCGAAGTTGGCGATGAACTGCCGGCAGAGCTTTCCCCAGGAAGTTATGGAACCCTGGGAGAGGTTCATGAGCCAAGACCGGGCTGGGCCGGTCAAGGCGACGGGGAAGTAGTTGGCCATGACAGCCTCATCCCCTCTTGCGGCGAGTACAGCGGTGGAGTAGATCTGGAGAAACTCCGCCGGGTTGACACTGCCGTCATACTTCTCGGGCAGGTGCGGCCAAAACTTGCGCAGCCATCTCGCGAAGCGAAGGTGAGGTGCCAGGGCCGCACATCCTGCTCCTGCTGCCGCAGGTGTTGATGCCGCGAGCACTTGGTTCGCCGCTGGCACTGTGTACCCTGGTATGGGCAAGGCTGCGCCATAGACCGGGGACGCCGTTTGCAAAGCATTCGGCTGTGGCATATGCTGCGCGGCATATGCCTAGGGCAGAGTCCGCGTGGCGAAGATCTGCTCTTCAGGCTGGGTCGAGGCCGACGTCATGCTGTCGCCAGCCTCTTGGTTGCGATGCCTTTCCCGACGTCGCTCGAGGTACACCCGGGCATCCTGGCCCAAGTGGCACCGCTCCAGCTATGTCCTCAGGTCCGTCGACGGAAGCCTGGTGGAGCTGGAATCCATCGTCTGCCCGTCAACCGGTGGCGTGCGCGTCAGCGACACTGCCGGTTGGTCGGAGTGTCGTCCCCGCCGAAGTCGAGGGTTTGCGGCGGCGACGACGAGGCGGTCTACCTCGCGTATCCACTGCTGGGTTTCTGAATGGGGTGCGTCCCCAGCAGGTGGATTGTGCAGTAGCGCTCTTGCTGCAGCTAGCGCACCCCTATGGGGTACGCTTATCGCTGCAGAAGGTCTCACGCTGGTTGGGGCATGCATTGCCGGAGTCGGCGTTGCCGGAGTCGGCTGCTGGCTACCAGCTTGTGCCGACACACTCCGTCCCGAGTGTGTGAACACGTACTTCCCGCTGGTCACGGTTCGCCGTGAATGCAGGGGAGGAGAGTTTGCCGCTGAAGGAAGCTTGGTCATCTTCGTCGGCAGAAACTCGTCGCGCAAGGGAAAAGCCCTGTACCTGGCGCGCCAAATGTCGAAGTGTGTGGTTGAGACTTACCCCGGACCTGCACTGGGCAGCCCGTGGAGGTTCTTTTTCGGAGGGGCTAGTCGCTTGCGGAGAGCTTAAGCGTATGGACGAGTTAAGGGAGAGCTTGACACGGCGAGTTTTACATGGTTCGGGCCGCCAGAGCGTAAAACCCTATGTCCACGGTGAGCTGAGGAGCTCGCTGTATTGCTTGTTGCTCAGAACCGGAGTCCTGAGCTTGGGGGCGAGTAAGCCTAGTGTGTGAGTTGCTGGAGTGCGAACCCTTGCTAACATTGCCTTCCCGAGCCTTTTATAGTCCAAGGCTCGTGTGGCTTACAAGGGGGGCCCGGGACCCGACAGGTGGTCCCGGGGTGATTTCCTCCCGACTATCGTATCTGCAGTTATGTCGGTAGTTGTCTCTAACGAAGGCTTCTGAGTCTTCGTTCTGCCGCCCTGCCCATGCCACAAGCTATTCGTAGTGGTTGATGACGGCGGGGGCGGCAGGGGATGTCTTGTCGCTGTGTTTATTGGCTGGCAGGTTCTGACACGGCGCGCCAGTCTGCGATGCGACTGGGCGCAACGGCACCTGACAGAGGCGTGCTCCGCGTCTTCGCATCTTGGGAAGGCGCGGGTCTTGAATGCTTTGTACGGTAAAGGCATGGCGCGCCTTTACTCCTGCTGCCTACCGCGTCGGGCGGTAGCACTGCTCTGCTGGCCACGTGTCGGACCCGTAGCTGTCCTCTGAGGAGAGGGGGGCTCCGGCTCCGCTGGACACGTGGAGCCTCCGGAGCTCACCCCCTTGGAGGGGGCGAGGTCCGGTCTTCCGGGCCACGTGGCAGGCTCGGAGCTATCCTTTGAGGAGAGGGTGGGGTCCGGCCTCCTGGGCCACGTGGCAGGCTCGGAGCTATCCTTCGTGGGGAGGAGAGCTCCGGCCCCGCTGGACACGTGGCGCCTTCAAACCTCGCCCCTGCAGAGGGAGCGAGGTACTTAGGAAGTTTTACGCTGTGCGCGGGGGTACCCGGTATTGAGGGTACCGACAGTAATCATAAAAAGCAGTCTTCGTGTACGTAATTAAATATAGAATTGGATGTGTGCGAATAAAGATGGGATTTGCCCCTCCTAAATAACATGAGAGATATCTCTGGGTCGCTCGAGAAAGTTGGATTTGGATGTGCATGACCATGCCAAGGTGATTAAGTAGTTAAACACAATGACTTAAGGTTAGTCATGGATTAAATCCACTATTTGATCGAGTGAATGGTCGAGCTATCACAAGGATGGCACGTATCTCGCCATGACCTTGACTGGTATCATGTGGCAAAGGGATTAGCATGCGAATGTATTTAGGTTTAGCTGTTAAGATCTTTATGTACATTCGAGAATCCGTATGTCCTGCTAGGTACCTCTGTTGATTTGTAGTGTAGAAACGGTTTTTATTCACGTCTGACTTCACATAAACCTAACGGGTCACATACTTAAGGGGTTGAAATATTGATGGGACTTGCCTATATGATTGTCTCTAGTGCAAGTGGGAGATTGTTGGTGATTTGCCGAAGAGGCAATCATAACAAACTCGGATTAAAGGCCCAATGGATATTTGACCCATAAGGGATTAGGGTACTTGTCGGTACCCTCAATACCGGGTACCCCGGCGCACAAGGAAAAACTGCCTAAGGACCTCGCCCCCTCTGCAAGGGCGAGCTTTGAAGGCACCACGTGTCCAGCGGGGCCGGAGCTCCCCTCCCCTAGGAGGATAGCTCTGGGCCTACCACGTGGCCCAGGAGGCCGGACCTTGCCCCCTCCGCAAGGACGAGCTCCAAAGGCGCCACGTGTCCGGCAGGGCCGGGGCTCTCCTATCCTCAGAGGATAGCTCCGAGCCTGCCACATGGCCAGAAGACCGGACCTCGCCCCCCTCCATGGGGGTGAGCTCCGAAGGCTCCACGTGTCCAGCAGGGCCGGAGCTCCCCTCTCCTTAGAGGAGAGCCCTGGGTCCGACAAGTGGCCAGCAGAGCAGTGCTGCCGCCCGGCGCGGTAGGCAGCGGGAGTAAAGGCGCATCATGCCTTTACTGTACAAAGCATTCAAGACCCGCGCTGTTGGTACCCGTGATATGGGGTACCCCGCGCACAGGGGAAAATGCCTAAGGATCTCGCCCTTCTCCGCAGGGAAAGCTCCGAAGGCGCCACGTGTCCAGTGGGGCCGGACCTCCCTCCCCACAGAGGAGAGCTTCGGGCTCGCCACGTGGCCTACAGCAGCCAGACCTCCCCCCTCCGTGGGGAGAGCTCCGAAGGTGCCGCATGTCCCGCGGGGCCGGACCTCCCCCTCCTTAGAGGAGAGCTCCGGACCCGCCACGTGGCCGACAAAAGCCGGACCTCCACCCTCCGCGGGGGAGAGGTCCGAAGGCTCCACGTGTCCTGCGGGGCCGGACCTCCCCCTCCTCAGAGGAGAGCTCCGGGCCTGCCACGTGTCCAGCAGACTATGCTTCCTGCCCCCGGGCGGTAGGCAGCGGGCGTAAAGACGCCCCATACCTTGCTCGTACAAGGTATTCAAGGCCCGCGTATTCCCAAGACGCGAAGATACGGAGCACGCCTCTGTCAGGTGCCGTTGCGCCCAGTCGCATCACAGACTGGCGCGCAGTGTCAGAGCCTGCCAGCCAATAAACGCAGCGACAAGACATCCCATGCCGCCCGCACCGTCATCAATCACTACAACTAGCATGCGGCATGGGCAGGGCTGCAAGACGGAGACTCAGAAGCCTTCACTAGAGACAACTACCGGCATAACTGCAGATACGGTAGATGATAGACAATCTCCCCGGGACCACCTGTCGGGTCCCGGGCCCCCTTGTAAGCCACCCGAGTCTTGGACTATAAAAGGCTCGGGTAGGCGACGATAGCAAGGGTTCGCACTCTAGCCATTCGCACCCTGGGTTCGCACTTTGCAACTCATACGCTAGCCATACACTCTCAAGCTGTAATACACCCCCAAGCTCAGGCCTTCGGCCCCGAGCAGCAAGAAATACAGCGAGCTCCATAGCTCGCCGTGGACGTAGGGTTTTACGCTCCGGCGGCCTGAACCACGTAAAATTCGCCGTGTCAAGCTCTTACCAACTCGTCCATCTGCGCAAGCTCTCCGCTAGAGACTAGCCCCACCGAAAAAAGAACCTCCGCGGGCTGCCCAGTGCAGGCCCGGGGGAAGTGTCGACTGAACACTTCGACATTTGGCACCCCAGGTAGGGGGCTTTTCTCCTAGCGCGACGAGTTTCCGCCGACGAAGATGACCAAGCTTCCCTCAGTGGCAAACTCTCCTCCTCCGCATTCACGGCGAACCGTGACCAGCGGGGAGTACATGTCAACGCAGTCAGGACGGAGCGTGTCGGCACAAGCTGGTAGCCAGCAGCCGACTCCGGCAACGCAGGCCCCGACCAGTGTGAGATCTTCTGCAGCGCTAACCGTGCACCATGGGGGTGCGCTAGCTGCAGCAAGAGCACTACTGCGCAACCCACCTGCTGGGGATGCGCCCCATTCAGCGACCCAGCAGTGGGTCCGCGAGGTGGACCGCCTCGTCGTCGCCGCCGCGAACCCTCGACTTCGGCAGGGACGACGCTCCGGTCAACCGGCTGTGTCGCTGACGCGCACACCAACGGTTGACGGGCAGATGGCGGACCCCAGCTCCACCAGGTTTCCGTCGACGGACCTGAGGGCAGAGCTGGAGCGATGCCACTTGGGCCAGGATGCCCGAGTGTTCTTCGAGCGACGTCGAGAAAGGCGTCGCAACCAAGAGGTTGGCGACAACATGATGTCGGCCTCGACCCAGCCTGAAGGGCAGACCTTTGCCACGCGAGCTCTGCCCCAGGCGTACGCCGCGCAGCATAAGCCACAACCGTGCTCTGCAAGCGGCGTCCCCGGCCTATGGCACAACCTTGCCCATACTGGGGTACACTATGTCAGGCGCAACCAAGCGTTCGCGGCACCAGTACATGCACTGGGAGCCAGCAACCGGCTCTGGCAGCGCCGACCCCGGCAATGCAGGCTCCAACCAGCGTCAGGTCTTCAGTAGCGCTGGGCGTACCCGGCGGGGGTGCACCAGCCGCAGCAAGAGCGCTACTGCACAATCCGCCTGCTGGGGACGCGCCTCAGGCAGCGACCCAGCAGTGGATTCGCGAGATAGACCGTCTCGTCTTCGCCGCCGCAAACCCTCTACTTCAGCGGGGACGACGCTCCGGCCAACCTGCTGTGTCGCTGATGCGCACGCCAATGGTTGGCGAGCAGACGGCGGACTCCAGCTCCACCAGACTTTCGTCGACGGACCTGAGGGCAGAGCCGGAGCGATGCCACTTGGGCCAGGATGCCCGAGTGTTCTTCGAGCGACGTCGAGAAAGGCGTCGCAACCAAGAGGCTGGCGTCAGCATGACGTCGACCTCGACCCAGCCTGAAGGGCAGATCTTCGCCACGCGAGCTCTGCCCCAGGCATACGCCGCGCAGCATATGCCACAACCATATGCCCTGCAAACGGCGTCCCCGGTCTAGGGAGCAGCCTTGCCCATACCGGGGTACACTATGCCAGCGGCGAACCAAGCGTTCGCGGCACCAATACCTGCACTGGGAGCCAGCAGCCGGCTCTGGCAGCGCCGACCCCGGCAATGCAGGCTCCAACCAGCGTCAGGTCTTTAGTAGCGCTGGGCGTACCCGGCGGGGGTGCGCTAGCCGCAGCAAGAGTGCTACTACACAATCCGCCTGCTGGGGACGCGCCTCAGGCAGCGACCCAGCAGTGGATTCGCGAGGTAGACCGTCTTGTCGTCGCCGCCGCAAACCCTTGACTTCGGCGGGGACGACGCTCCGTCCAACCGGCTGTGTCGCTGACGCGCACGCCGACGGTTGACGGACAGACGGCGGCTTCCAGCTCCACCAGGCTTCCGTCGACGGACCTGAGGACTGAGCTGGAACGATGCCACCTGGGCCAAGACGCCCGAGTGTTCCTCGAGCGACGACGAGAAAGGCGTCGCACCCAAGAGGCCGGCGTCAGCATGACGACTGCCTCAACCCTGCCTAAGGCGCAGACTTTCGCCACGTGAACTCTGCCCCAGACATACGCCACGCAGCATATGCCACAGCCATATGTCCTGCAAACGGCGCCCCCTGTCTATGGCGCAGCCTTGCCCATACCGGGGTACATTGTGCCAGCGGCGAACCAAGCGCTCGCGGCACCAACGCCTGCAGCAACAGGGGCAGGATGTACGACCCTGGAGCCCCACCTCCGCTTCACGAGGTGGCCGCGCAAGTTTCGGCCGCACCTGCCCGAGAAGTACGACGGCAGCGTCAACCCGGCGGGGTTCCTCCAGATCTACTCCACCGCCGTACTTGCCGCAGGAGGGGATGAGGCCGTCATGGCCAAACTACTTCCCCGTCGCCTTGACCGGCCCGACCCGGTCTTGGCTAATGAACCTCCCTCAGGGTTCCATAACTTCCCGGGGAGAGCTCTGCCGGCAGTTCATCGCCAACTTTGGCAGCTCCTACACCCGTCCCGGCACGGAGCCTGACCTCCACGCCATCAAGCAACAATCTGGGGAGTCGCTGCGCTCCTTCATCCAGCGGTTCTCCCAGGTACGCAACACCATTCCGCATATTCAAAGTGCTTCTGTGGTAGCGGCACTTCGACAGTGTCCGGGACGAGAAGATTCTTGAGAGGCTTGCAACCAGAGAGGTCTGCGATGCCTCCGAGATCTCCAGCCTGGCAGACAAGTGCGCCAGAGCAGCCGGAGGGCGGAGTTGGCACTCACTGCCAGCTTCCGAAGCCGGAAGACAGCGCGAAGACGGCGGAGTTCAAGCTGAGCTCCCGACCACGTCAGACAGCCAAGAACCAAGCACTGGCTGACTCCGTGGCTGAGTGGACGCCAACGAAGGCTGACCCAGGGGGCCGCGAAGACGGTGAACCAAAGTACCGAGCTCCGATCTTCACCGGGCCTCACTGGACGCTCTTCTTCGACGGCTCCTCGCGAAAGCAGGGGGCCGGTGCCGGCGTACTGCTCCTCATGCCATCGGGGGAGCAGTCTGGGCACATGGTGCGTCTCAATTCCAAGGCAACCAACAACTTGGCAGAGTATGAAGCACTCGTCTTTGGCCTAGAAGACAATCCTGTCTCTGGGCGCTCGCCAGTTGTTGGCGTAGGGTGACTCCCAGCTAGTTATCAAGCAAGTTAAGGGAGAATGCCCCTGCAATGACCCACAACTAGCTGCTTATCTGCTCCACGTGCGGATGTTGGAGAAAGACTTCCTCGCCTTGGACCTGCGCCATGTACCACGCGCTGGCACGGCCGCAGCTGACGACCTCTCAACGAAAGCCTCCATCAGAGCCCCTGCGCACGAAGGAGTCTTCGAGAGGACGTTGCTGCGGTCCACAGCCCGGCCCGCCGAGCCGGGCGAAGGGGGCTGAACCAGTGCCTCAAAGCTAGGCAGTCCCGGCGGCCCTGTATGCCGCCAAAGGATCGTAAGAGTCACTGGGGACTCCGTGCAACCCAGCGCTCAAGATCCAGGAGCTCAAGTAGTCCCGATGCATGGACCATGGAGGTCCGGGACTCCTTGAAGGACATCCTTCCTGATGAACGTGCATCCGCTGAACGGGTGGTGCGGATGGCTAAGTGCTACGCGCTGGTATCTTTACTGGCGTGGCGCCACGACATCCTATTGTGGTGCATAACCCAGGAGGAAGGCTGCGATTAGCTCGCAGTAGTCCAAGGAGGCGAGTGCTGGGAACGCTCATCGTCCCGCACGTTGGTCGGTTAAAGCACCCGGCATGACTCCTACTGACCGAGAGCCACCTGGACGCCGTCAAACCGGTTAGGGATGCAATGCGTGCCAGGTCCACGCCAAGTAGACCCACACAACCGGTGCAGACGCGCACCCAGAGCCGTCGGGGGATACCGGCTCCTCCATGTCGAGGGCCAGTCAGACTTCCCAGGGCCGGGTCATGGGAACTACCCTTCCACATGGTATGCGAGGCCGAAGCCATTCTTCCCCCTGATATAGCCATGGGGGTCCCCCCGTGTCCGACGTACGAAGAAGCCACGCATGACCCGCTCTGCGTGAAGACAGGCGCTCCGACGCTACCCAACAGTGTGCGTTCATTGTACACTCAGCTCCTCTTTCCGGCTCTCATGCATAGTCGATATTTGCCGTCCTGCCGAAAGCGGTAGTGCTTGGGGTACCTGCCAGAGGCCCGGTGGCCTTTTGGATCTCCCCCTATAAGGGTACTGTACCGCTAGTTGGTCTCCTCCGGGAAAAGACCTATGCTAGACCGGGGGGTCAGGAGCCTTGCTTTGCCCGGTCTTGCACCCAAAGCATGCGCACTCTGCCTCCTGGCACTACGGTCTGAGTAACAGGGGGCCGGACGGTTACACCCTGACTAGGGCTGGGGCCAGACCTCCGGGACCAAGTGCACTGGATTACCCAAGCCCCGCGTTCCGACCTGGGACAGTAAGCCAAATGAGACTAAGGGACGGGAAAGGGGGACCACTGAGCAGCTCCGGACCTCCGCCCCCGCAGCTGGGCCGAGCTCCGAGGCCAGCCCTCGCCCTCCTTTCAGAGGCGAGCGCTGATGCCGGACCTCACGCCCTTCGTTGGCCTGAGCTCCGATGACTTCCGGACTCCACCTCCACAGCCAGGTCGAGCTTCGAGGCCAGCCCTCGCCCTCCTTTCAGAGGCGAGCGCTGATGCCGAACCTCTCGCCCTTCGCTGGCCTGAGCTCCGATGACTTCTGGACCTCCGCCCCCACAGCCGGGCCGAGCTCCGATGCCAGGCTTCATCCTCTCCTAAGAGGCTGAACTCCGAAGCCGTCAAGACCCTGCCAACACAGGGAGTACTCAAGACAAGAAAGTGCGCGGGTAGGTGAAGGCCTCACCTCGGGCTCGTTACCTCCCCCGAGGAGAGCCCGGGGGCCACTGTCGGTACCCGTGATATGGGGTACCCCGCGCACAGGGGAAAATGCCTAAGGATCTCGCCCTTCTCCGCAGGGAAAGCTCCGAAGGCGCCACGTGTCCAGTGGGGCCGGACCTCCCTCCCCACAGAGGAGAGCTCCGGGCTCGCCACGTGGCCTACAGCAGCCAGACCTCCCCCCTCCGTGGGGAGAGCTCCGAAGGTGCCGCATGTCCCGCGGGGCCGGACCTCCCCCTCCTTAGAGGAGAGCTCCGGACCCGCCACGTGGCCGACAGAAGCCGGACCTCCCCCCTCCGCGGGGAGAGGTTCGAAGGCTCCACGTGTCCTGCGGGGCCGGACCTCCCCCTCCTCAGAGGAGAGCTCCGGGCCCGCCATGTGTCCAGCAGACAGCGCTGCCTGCCCCCGGGCGGTAGGCAGCGGGCGTAAAGACGCCCATACCTTGCCCGTACAAGGTATTCAAGGCCCGCATATTCCCAAGATGCGAAGACACGGAGCACGCCTCTGTCAGGTGCCGTTGCGCCCAGTCGCATCACAGACTGGCGCGCAGTGTCAGATCCTGCCAGCCAATAAACGCAGCGACAAGACATCCCATGCCGCCCGCACCGTCATCAATCACTACAACTAGCATGCGGCATGGGCAGGGCTGCAAGACGGAGACTCAGAAGCCTTCACCAGATACAACTACCGGCATAACTGCAGATACGGTAGATGATAGACAATCTCCCCGGGACCACCTGTCGGGTCCCGGGCCCCCTTGTAAGCCACTCGAGTCTTGGACTATAAAAGGCTCGGGTAGGCGACGATAGCAAGGGTTCGCACTCTAGCCATTCGCACCCTGGGTTCGCACTTTGCAACTCATACGCTAGCCATACACTCTCAAGCTGTAACTCACCCCCAAGCTCAGGCCTCCGGCCCCGAGCAGCAAGAAATACAGCGAGCTCCATAGCTCGCCGTGGACGTAGGGTTTTACGCTCCGGCGGCCTGAACCACGTAAAATTCGCCGTGTCAAGCTCTTACCAACTCGTCCATCTGCGCAAGCTCTCCGCTAGAGACTAGCCCCACCGAAAAAAAAGAACCTCGGCGGGCTGCCCAGTGCAGGCCCGGGGGAAGTGTCGACTGAACACTTCGACACGCGCCTTCCCAAGACGAAGAGGCGCAGCGCATGACTGTCAGGAGGCGCTGTGACCAGTCACAGTCAGGACAGGCATACAATGTCTGAAGCTGTAGACCATTGAAGGCAGCGACAAGACCGGACAAGACATGCCCTGCCGCCCCTGCCATCGCCAACGACTACACGCTACACTTAGCCTGCGGCATGGGCAGGGCGGAAGGACGAGGACTTCGACGCCAGCGCCAAGACATAATAGCTGGTAGGAAATCACCCCAGGGCCACCTGTCGGGTCCCCGGGGCCCACCCTGTAAGCCACCCGAGCCTTGGACTATAAAAGGCTCAGGTAGGCAACATTACAAGGGGTTCTCCTCTTACACATTCTCGCCCCTAGCCGTTGGCACTTCAGCCATCCGACATCTTACACCCTCAAGCTCAGGACTCCGGTTCTTAGCAGGAAGCAATACAACGAGCAACTCTGCTCACCGTGGACGTAGGGTTTTACGCTCCGGCGGTCTGAACCACGTAAAAATCCCCGTGTCAAGCTTCTCCCTCAATCATCCCTAACGCTGAAGCTCTCCGTGAGTGACTAGCCACACCGAAAAATAACCTCCGTGGGTTGCCCAGAGCAGGCCCGGGGGAAGTGTCGGCTACACACTTCGACATTTGGTGCGCCAGGTAGGGGGCTTTTCCCTTGCGCGACGAGCTTCTACCGACGAAGATGACGAAGCTTCCTTCAGCGGCAAGCTCTCCCCGCCCACGTTCACGACGAACGGTGACCTGCGGGGTCTACGTCTCGACACACTCAGGACGGAGTGTGTCGGTGCAAGCTGGAAGCCAACAGCCGACTCCGACAACGCGGGCTCCAGCAAGCCCAAGATCTGCTGCAGCTCCGAGTGTCTCCCAAGCGTGCGCGCTAGTCGTCGCAGAAGCGCTCCTGGACAATCCGCTTGCTGAAGACGCCCTCCAGAGGGCCACCCAGCAGTGGATCCACGACGTCAACGACCTCGTCGCGGCTGCCGTCAATCCTCCGCTGCAGCGGGAACGACGCCCTGCTCAACCATCTACCTCGTCGTCGAGCCAATATGGTGAGCAACGCCTCGGATCGCGCGGTACCGGTAGACGCCCTGGCACCACCGGTCCATGTGTGGGAGCCCCAAGACAGGCGCTCCGGTGGTATCCGAGTAAGTTCACCGTGCTTACTTAGGTGTTCATTTAAATTACACATTAATTTATATAAGCACCTCCCCGCGCTCTATATAGTGTACGCCCACTGTACACTCGGTTCCTCGTTCCTGATCTCATGCATAGTCGACATTTGCTATCCTGCCGAGTGCGGTCGCGCTTCGGGTACCTGCCAATGGCCCGGGGGCCTCTCGGACCTCCCCCAGTCAGGATACTGTGATACCAGTCGGTCTCCTCCAGGAAAAGACCTACGCCAGAGCGGGGGGTCCAGGAGTCTTGCTTTGCCCGGTCCTACACCCAAAGCATGCGCATTCTGCCTCCCCAGCGCTACGGTCTGAGTACTAGGGGGCCGGACGATTACACCCTGACTAGGGCTGGGGACCGGACCTCCAGGACCGAGTGCACTGGATTGCTCGAGCCCCGTATTCCGTCCCGGGACAGTAAGCCAAATAAGACTAAGGGGTAGGGAAGGGAGGACCTCTAAGCAGAGCCGATCATCACCCCCTCCGCAGGGGTGAACTCTTAAGCCGGGCCTCACCCCTCCCACTGGGGCAAGCTATGATGACCTCCCGGACCTCCCCTCTTCTCAGAGGCGGAGCTCCGATAACCTCTGGGCCTCATTCCCTCCGTGGGCCTGAGCTCCAATGCCGGCCCTCGCCCTCTCCTCAGAGGCGAGCTCCGAAGCCGGACCTCACCCTCTCCTCAGAGGCTGAGTTCCGATGACCTCCGGACCTCATGCCCTCCGTGGGCCTGAGCTCCAATGCCGGCCCTCGACCTCTCCTCAGAGGCGAGCTCCGAAGCCGGACCTCACCCTCCCCTCAGAGGCTGAGCTCCGATGACCTCCGGACCTCACGCCCTCCGTGGGCCTGAGCTCCGATGCCGGCCCTCGCCCTCTCCTTAGATGCGAGCTCCGAAGCCGGACCATGCGCCCAACACTGGGCTGAGGTCCGAAGCCGGACGATACACCTATCGCACGGGCGATCTCCGAAGCCGGTTGCCACCCCCAGGGGTGAACACCGAAGCCGGACCGTGCATCCTACACTAGGTTGAGGTCCGAAGCCGAACGATACCCCTATCGCAGGGGCGATCTCCGAAGCCGGTCGCCACCCCCAGGGGTGAACACCGAAGCCGGACCGTGCGCCCTACACTGGGCTAAGGTCCGAAGCCGGACGATACCCCTATCACAGAGGCAATCTCCGAAGCCGGTCGCCACCTCCAGGGGTGAACATGAAGCCGGACCGTGCACCCTACATTGGGCTGGGGTCCGATGCTGGACGATACCCCTATCGCAGGGGCGATCTCCAAAGCCGGTCACCACCCCCAGGGGTGAACACCGAAGCCGGACCTTGCGCCCTACACTGGGCTGAGGTCCGATGCCGGACGATACCCCTATCGCAGGGGCGATCTCCGAAGCCGGTCGCCACCCCCAGGGGTGAACACCGAAGCCGGACCGTGCGCTCTACACTGGGCTGAGGTCCGATGCCGGACAATACCCCTATCGCAGGGGTGATCTCCGAAGCTGGTCGCCACCCCTAGGGGTGAACACCGAAGTCGGACCGTGCACCCTACACTGGGCTGAGGTCCAATGCCGGACGATACCCCTATCGCAGGGGCGATCTCCGAAGCCGGTCGCCACCCCCAAGGGTGAACACCGAAGCCGGACCTTGCGCCCTACACTGGGCTGAGGTCCGATGCCGGACGATACCCCTATCGCAGGGGCAATCTCCGGAGCCGGTCGCCACCCCCAGTAGTCAACACCGAAACCAGACCGTGCGCCCTACACTGGGCTGAGGTCCGATGCCGGACGATACCCCTATCGTAGGGGCGATCTCCGAAGCCGGTTGCCACCCCCAGGGGTGAACACCGAAGCCGGACCTTGCACCCTACACTGGGCTGAGGTCCGATGCCGGACGATACCCCTATCGCATGGGCGATCTTCGAAGTCGATCGCCACCCCCCAGGGGTGAACACCGAAGCCGGACCGTGCGCCCTACACTAGGCTAAGGTCCGAAGCCGGACGATACCCCTATCGCAGGGGCGATCTCCGAAGCCGGTCGCCACCCCGAGGGGTGAACACCGAAGCCGGACCGTGCGCCCTACACTGGGCTGAGGTCCGAAGCCAGACGATACCCCTATAGCAGGGGCGATCTCCAAAGCCGGTCGCCACCCCTAGGGGTGAACACCGAAGCCGGACCGTGCGCCCTACACTAGGCTGAGGTCCGATGCCGGACGATACCCCTATCGCAGGGGCGATCTCCGAAGCCGGTCGCCACCCCTAGGGGTGAACACCGAAGCCGGACCGTGCGCCCTACACTAGGCTGAGGTCCAAAGCCGGACGATACCCCTATCACAGGGGCGATCTCCGAAGCCGGTCGCCACCCCAGGGATGAACACCGAAGTCGGACCATGCGCCCTACACTGGGCTGAGGTCCGATGCTGGACGATACCCCTATCGCAGGGGCGATCTCCGAAGCCGGTCGCCACCCCCAGGGGTGAACACCAAAGCCGGACCGTGTGCCCCTACACTGGGCTGAGGTCCGATGCCGGACGATACCCCTATCGCAGGGGCGATCTCCGAAGCCGGTCGCCACCCCCAGGGGTGAACACCGAAGCCGGATCTTGCGCCCTACACTGGGCTAAGGTCCGATGCCAGACGATACCCCTATCGCAGGGGCAATCTCCGAAGCCGGTCGCCACCCCCAGGGGTGAACACCGAAGCCGGACCGTGCGCCCTACACTGGGCTGAGGTCCTATGCTTGACGATACCCCTATCGCAGGGGCGATCTCCGAAGCCGGTCGCCACCCCCAGGGGTGAACACCGAAGCCGGACCTTGCGCCCTACACTGGGCTGAGGTCCGATGCTGGATGGTACCCCTATCGCAGGGGCGATCTCCGAAGCCGGTCGCCACCCCTAGGGGTGAACACCGAAGCCCTCCCGGACCTCGCGCCCTACACTGGGCTGAGGTCCAATGCCGGCCCTCGCCCTCTCCTCAGAGGTGAGCCCCGATGCCGGACCTCCTCTCTTCTGAGAGGCAGAGCTCCGATGACCTTCCGAACCTCCCCTCTCCTCGTAGGCAGAGATCCGATGACTTCCGACCCTCGCCCTCTCCTCAGAGGCGAGCCCGATGCCGGACCTCCTCTCTTCTGAGAGGCAGAACTCCGATGACCTTCCGGACCTCCCCTCTCCTTGTAGGCAGAGTTCCGATGACTTCCGGCCCTCGCCCTCTCCTCAGAGGCGAGCCCGATGCCGGACCTCCTCTCTTCTGAGGGGCAGAGCTCCGATGGCTTTCCGTACCTCCCCTCTCCTCTGAGGCAGAGTTCCGATGACCTTCCGGACCTCCCCTCTCCTCGGAGGCAGAGTTCCGATGACCTTCCGGACTTCCCCTCTCTTCGGAGGCAGAGTTCCGATGTCTTCCCGCCCTCGCCCTCTCCTCAGAGGCGAGCCCCGGTGCCGGACCTCCTCTCTTCTGAGAGGAAGAACTCCGATGACCTTCCGGACCTCCCCTCTCCTCGGAGGCAGAGTTCCGATGACTTCCGGCCCTCGCCCTCTCCTCAGAGGCGAGCCCGATGTCGGACCTCCCCTCTCCTCAGAGGCGAGCCCCGATGCCGAACCTCCCCTCTTCTGAGAGGCGGAGCTCCGATGACCTTCAGGACCTCCCCTCTCCTCGGAGGCAGAGTTCCGATGACTTCCGGCCCTCGCCCTCTCCTCAGAGGCGAGCCCGATGCCGGACCTCCCCTCTCCTCAGAGGCGAGCCCCGATGCCGGACCTCCCCTCTTCTCAGAGGCGGAGCTCCGATGACCTTCAGGACCTCCTCTCTTGTGAGAGGCATCCGATGACCTTCCGGACCTCCCCTCTCCTCGGAGGCAGAGTTCCGATGACTTCCGGCCCTCGCCCTCTCCTCAGAGGCGAGACCGATGCCGGACCTCCCCTCTCCTCAGAGGCGAGCCTCGATGCCGGACCTCCCCTCTTCTCAGAGGCGAAGCTCCGATGACCTTCCGGACCTCCCCTCTCCTCGGAGGCAGAGTTCCGATGACTTCTGGCCCTCGCCCTCTCCTCAGAGGCGAGCCCGATGCCGGACCTCCCCTCTCCTCAGAGGTGAGCCCCGATGCCGGACCTCCCCTCTTCTCAGAGGCGGAGCTCCGATGACCTTCCGGACCTCCCCTCTTCTGAGAGGCAGAGCTCCGATGACCTTCCAGACCTCCCCTCTCCTCGAGGGCAGAGTTCCGATGACTTCCGGCCCTCGCCCTCTCCTTAGAGGCGAGCCCCGATGCCGGACTTCCCCTCTCCTCAGAGGCGAGCTCCGAAGCCGGACCTCCCCCTTTCACAAGTGCTGAGCTCCGATGCCAGGCTTCACCCTCTCCTCAGAGGCTGAACTCCGAAGCCGTCGAGACCCTGCCAGCGCACGGAGTACTCAAGACAAGAAGGTGCGCGGGAAGAAGAAGTACCCACCTCGGGCTCGCTATCTCCCCCGAGATGGGCCCGGGGGCCACTGTCGGTACCCTCAATAACGGGTACCCCCTCGCACAAGGAAAAACTACCTAAGGACCTCACCCCCTCTGCAGGGGCGAGCTTTGAAGGCGCCACGTGTCCAGCGGGGCCGGAGCTCCCCTCCCCTCGAAGGATAACTCCGGGCCTGCCACGTGGTTCAGGAGGCCGGACCTCGCCCCCTCCGCAAGGGCGAGCTCCGAAGGCGCCACGTGTCCGGCAGGGCCGGGGCTCTCCTATCCTCAGAGGATAGTTCCGAGCCTGCCACATGGCCCAGAAGACCGGACCTCGCCCCCTCCACGGGGGTGAGCTTCGAAGGCTCCATGTGTCCAGCAGGGCCGGAGCTCCCCTCTCCTTAGAGGAGAGCTCCGGGTCCGACATGTGGCCAGCAGAGCAGTGTTGCCGCCCGGCGCGGTAGGCAGCGGGAGTAAAGGCGCACCATGCCTTTACCGTACAAAGCATTCAAGACCCGCGTCTTCCCAAGACGAAGAGGCACAGCGCACGCCTGTCAGGAGGCGCTGTGACCAGTCACAGTCAGGATAGGCGTACAGTGTCTAAAGCTGCAGACCATTGAAGGCAGCGACAAGACTGGACAAGACATGCCCTGCCGCCCCTGCCATTGCCAACGACTACACGCTACACTTAGCCTGCGACATGGGCAGGGCGGCAGGACGAGGACTTCGACGCCAGCGCCAAGACATAATAGCTGGTAGGAAATCACCCCGGGGCCACCTGTCGGGTCCCCGGGACCCACCCTGTAAGCCACCCGAACCTTGGACTATAAAAGGCTCGGGTAGGCAACGTTACAAGGGGTTCGCCTCTTACACACTCTCGCCCCTAGCCGTTGGCACTTCAGCCATCCGACATCTTACATCCTCAAGCTCAGGACTCTGGTTCTGAGCGGGAAGCAGTACAACGAGCAACTCTGCTCACCGTGGACGTAGGGTTTTACGCTCCGGCGGCCCGAACCACGTAAAAATCCCCGTGTCAAGCTTCTCCCTCAATCGTCCCTAACACTGAAGCTCTCCGTGAGTGACTAGCCCCACCAAAAAAGAACCTCCGCGGGCTGCCCAGAGCAGGCCCAGGGGAAGTGTCAGCTACACAATTCGACAGTACTAATGGGCCCATGACGTGCATCTCTGTCGGTACCCGCGATATGGGGTACCCCCGCGCACAGGGGAAAATGCCTAAGGATCTCGCCCTTCTCCGCAGGGAGAGCTCCGAAGGCGCCACGTGTCCAGCGGGGCCGGACCTCCCTCTCCTCAAATGAGAGCTCCAGGCTCGCCACGTGGCCGACAGAAGCCGGACCTCCCCCCTCCGCGGGGGAGAGGTCCGAAGGATCCACGTGTCCCACGGGGCCGGACCTCCCTCTCCTCAGAGGAGAGCTCCGGGCCCGCCACGTGTCCAGCAGAACAGCGCTGCCTGCCCCCGAGCGGTAGGCAGCGGGCGTAAAGACGCTCCATACCTTGCTCGTACAAGGTATTCAAGGCCCGTGCCTTCCCAAGACGCGGAGCACGCCTCTGTCAAGTGCGGTTGCGCCCAGTCGCATCACAGACTGGCGCACAGTGTCAGAACTTGCCAGCCAATAAACATAGCGACAAGACATCCCCTGCCGCTCCCGCCGTCATCAACCACTACACCTAGCATGCGGCATGGGCATGGTGGCCAAGACGAAGTCTCGGAAGCCTTTGCCAGAGACAACTACCGGCATAACTGCGGATACTATAGTCGGCAGGAAATCTCCCCGGGACCACCTGTCGGGTCTCGGGCCCCCCTTGTAAGCCACACGAGCCTTGGACTATAAAAGGCTCGAGTAGGCAACGTTAGTAGGGGTTCGAACTCCGTTCGGTTCGCACTCCAGCAACTCACACCCTAGGCATAACTCACCCTCAAGCTCAGGACTCCGGTTCTGAGCAACAAGCAATACAGCGAGCACCTCTGCTCACCGTGGACGTAGAGTTTTACGCTCCGGCGGCCCGAACCACGTAAAACTCGCCGTGTCAAGCTCCTCCCTCACTCGTCCCTGCGCTTAAGCTCTCCGCAAGCGACTATCCCCTCCGAAAAAGAACCTCCGCGGGCTGCCCAGAGCAGGTCCGGGGGAAGTGTCGACCATACACTTCGACATTTGGCGCGCCATGAAAGGGGCTTTTCCCTTGCGCGACGAGTTTCTGTCGACGAAGATGACAAAGCTACCTTCAGCGGACAGATCTCCTCCCCCGCGTTCACGACGGACCGGGACTAGCGGGGAATACGTGTCGACGCACTCAGGACGGAGTGTGTCGGCACAAGCTGGAAGCCAGCAGCCGACTCCGGCAACGCCGACTCCGGCAATGCAGGCTGCAACTAGCGTGAGATCTTCTGCAGCGCCGAGCGTTCCCCAAGGGGATGCGCTAGCTGTAGCAAGAGCGCTACTGCACAATCCACCTGCTGGGGACGCGCCTCAGGCAGCGACCCAGCAGTGGATTCGCGAGGTAGACCATCTCGTCGTCGCCGCCGCAAACCCTCGAATTTGGCGGGGACGACGCTCCGGCCAACCGGCTGTGTCGCTGACGCGCACGCCAACGGTTGACGGACAGACGGCGGATTCCAGCTCCACCAGGCTTCAGTCGATGGACCTGAGCACAGAGCTGGAACGGTGCCACTTGGGACAGGATGCCCGGGTGTACCTCGAGCGACGTTGAGAAAGGCGTCGCAACCAAGAGGCTGGCGACAGCATGACGTCAGCCTCGACCCAGCCTGAGGCGCAGACCTTCGCCACGCGATCTCTGCCCCAGGCATACGCCGCGCAGCATATGTCACAGCCATATGCCCTGCAAACGGCGCCCCTGGTCTATGGCGCAGCCTTGCCCATACCGGGGTACACCGTGCCAGCGGCGAACCAAGCGTTCGCGGCAGCAACGCCTGCAGCAACAGGAGCAGGATGTGCGGCCCTGGCGCCCCACCTTCGCTTCGCAAGGTGGCCGCGCAAGTTTCGGCCGCACCTGCCCGAGAAGTACGACGGCAGCGTCAACCCGGCGGAGTTCCTCCAGATCTACTCCACCGCCGTACTTGCCGCAGGAGGGGATGAGGCCGTCATGGCCAACTACTTCCCCGTCGCCTTGACCGTCCCAGCACGGTCTTGGCTCATGAACCTCCCCCAGGGTTCCATAACTTCCTGAGGAGAGCTTTGCCGGCAGTTCATCGCCAACTTCGGCAGTTCCGACACCCTTCCCGGCACGGAGCTTGACCTCCATGCCATCAAGCAACAACCAGGGGAATCACTGCACTCCTTCATCCAGCGGTTCTCCCAGGTTCGCAACACCATCCCGCACATTCAAAGTGCTTCTGTGGTGGCGGCGTTCCGGCAGGATGTCCGGGACGAGAAGATGCTTGAGAAACTCGCGACCAGAGAGGTCCGCGATGTCTCCAAGCTCTTCAGCCTGGTGGACAAGTGCGCCAGAGCAGCCGAAGGGCGGAACTGGCACTCACTGCCAGCCTCCGATTCAGGAGGACAGCCCGGATCTGGCGCTGCTTCTTATGGAGGCAGCAAGAAGGCCAAGAACCGGGGGAGTGGCAAGGTGAAGTCATCGGCCGCGGCTCCCGTTGCCGCAGCAGCGACACCCAGTGGAGCTCGGGGGCCACGCCCCGACAAAAGGCAGCGGCAGTCACCAGCCCCAGATGGTGACCAAGGCGAGCTATGCCCCGTTCATGGCACCAGCAATCATACTGCTGCCGAGTGCTGGGATATCCATAGGCTCGCAGAGCGCTTCCAAAAAGGGAGGCAGCAGAGAGCTGATGCCCCGCCCCTCCCTCAGAGGGAGGACAAGCAGAAGGTCGATGCCTCAGTCAGCGTCGGCCACCAGGTGGGGTTCCAGGAGCCTCAGCGCGTCATAAAGACGGTGCACAACGGTGAGGACTCCAGCTCCGGTGATGACGAGCCGGGGCGGTAGCCGACTGTGGCTACCCCGAAAAGTCAGTGGAGGCTGCACTGCTGCGGCGTCAACCTTGGAGAAGCTCCGAGTAGTCGCAGCAGCCCAAGCACCAGCCCCTACGGTGCAGAACCGAGCCAGCTCCACCCGAGAGCACGCCTCTGTGCCTCGGCCGTACCTCCTGGGGGCCGCCCAGGGTCTGTCAACCTCTTGAAGGCCTTAGCCAGAAGGGGAAAGACGCCTTGGGTCTCCCAAGAAGAGTCCGGGTTCTCCTATCCAATGAAGGCCTTAGCCATAAGGGGAGGGTACCCCGGGGCACCCAGGAGAAGCCGCGCAGGACCTGATCCAGCATGAAGATGATGACCTCGTCGATGAGGCTCGGCTGCAGGTGACACCCCACAACGCACGGTCTCAGCTGGTGCTCTAGTGCTACCGCCAAAGGACCAAACGCGTCAGGGACCTGCAGGAAGGCAACCTGGTGCCACGGCACACACTTTCCCGCGAAGGGCCTATAAACTCTCCCCGAGCCGGTAAGGTCCCTTCCGAGTCACGAAAGTTTCCGTCCCAGGTACACATGCCTTTCAACCGAGTATGGGATCCGTTCCCAAACCCTTGGCATGGAACAACACTGTAAGTCCTACCCCATGAGCGTTAGTAGAACATGACCATACCCTTCTGTAATAAATCCCATAGGGTTTAGGAACAGCGCTTGGGGCAGCTAAGTCTCAGGGGACGGTCCAGGACTACGTCCAGCTTAGCCTGGTTCCGACCCTAAGTGCGTAGAGTCTTGCTTCCCTTCTTAACGAGACGGGTTATTGCCTCCATGTACAGCCTGACTTCCCCCTATGGGTATTTAAACAGAAACCTGTTCTACTTCGCTCTCTCTCTCTCCCTCTCTCATGTGCTCATTTAAATTACGCATTAATTTTTATGATCGCACTCTCTATGTATGCTCACCGTACATTTAGCTCCCTCTCTCCCGCGCTCATCCATAGTCAGCATTTGCTATCCTACCAAAGGCGGTTGCGCTTGAGGCACCTGCCGACGGCCAGGTGGGCCTCTCGGGCCTCCCCCAGTCAGGTGTTGCGGTGTCAGTTGGACACCTCCAGGAAAGGCCTGCGCCGTGCATGGGGGGTCCAGGGTGCGTATCCCGCTTAGCCGGCTCTGTGCCCAAAGCGTGCGCACCCTGCCCTCCGTAGGTCCAGGGGAGTACAACCGCTTTGCCTGGTTCCGTACCCAAAGTCTGTGCACTCTGCTTCCCCGACGCACGGTCTGGTACTAGGGATCAGACGGTCGTACCCGGACCTTGGAGGGAGCCGGAGCCCCGGTGCCTCGCGCACAGAATTGCCCAAGCCCCGTATACCGGACTAGGACCGTAAGCCGAATAAGACTAAGAGACGGGGAGGGGAGGACCCCTTAGGAGAATTACGTTTCCTCTATCTGTGTGCAGGACCTCCAGGTTACAGCAACGGGGGCTGCATGAAGCGGGGGGCAAGGAGCTACCAACTACTCCAGCACAGGACCGGAAGGTCCGGATTCCACCCCTTCAACAGGGGCGAGGCCCGAAGGCCCCACGTGTCCAGCGGGGCCGGAGCTTCCACCTCCCCAGGGGGGGCTCCGGACCTGCCACGTGGCTGGCAGAAGCCGGACCTCCCCCTCTGAGGGGGGGCTCCGAAGGCCCCACGTGTCCAGCGGGGCCGGGGCTCCCGCCTCCTCAGGAGGGGCTCCGGACCCGCCGTGTAGCCGGCAGAAGCCGGACCTCCCTCTCCGGGGGAGGAGCTCAGAAGGCTCCACGTGTTCCGCGGGGCCGGACCCCCTACTCCTTATAAGGGAGCTCCGGGCCCGCCACGTGGCCGGCAGATCCGGACCTCCCCATCCTCATGGGGCGAGCTCCAGAGACCTCCGGGGCCCTAAATACAGTTAGGACCCGGGGAAGGTGTCTGTACAAAGCTTCGAGATTGGTGAAGGCATCTGAGTACCTTGCGGAGCTAAGGGCTCGGCTAGGCAAAACCAAGAAGAAGACAAAAAGCATCACAGGCACAAACATTCAAGAGAGTCTATTTATTCATGGCTCCATGAGCTGGACTACAGACTCGATAAAAAGAAAGAAGTAAGTCCTAAGGTCCTCCTGGCTCATGCCGGAACCTAGAGGCTAAAAGGGCGGCCACATCCCCGACTTCGGCCCTGGCAGTCTCCTCCCGCTCCGCGGCAGGGCCCTCCCTCGCTGGCTCTAGGGAGAAAGAAGGGTCCCGGCTCCTGAAGCATGCCAACACATGCATGGAAACCTCCAAGGCCAGGCCCCGTCCCTCTGCCTCAAGCTCGCTAGCGACCACCAAGTCCGGCCTGCTCAGCTTGGCGCCGATTGACTCCAGCGCGGGGATCACCTCGGCCACCTTCAGTGCAGGAGCCGCTGCCTTCACGAGGCTGAAGCCAAGGGGGACCAAGGCGGACCCCGCCTGATCGACGAAGCTCGAGACTGCACGCGCCTCGGATGACCGTAAGGCCAAGAGCTCCTCTACCTCGCGGCGGGCTGCCTGCAAGGCGTCGTGGTTTCCCTTGGAGAATTCCTTCTCCTTGGCTGCCAGGGAGCTTTCCCGAAGGCGGAGAGTCTGGGCGAGCCGCTCCAACTCAGAAGCCCGGAAGTCGGCAGCCAACTCCCAATCCAGGATAGCCTGACGTTAGCAGGAGATCTATTCCTCCCTCGTGGCGAAGTCTGCCTTCCGGGCCTCTAGCTCCCTGGCCCGAGCTCGCAGGTCGTCCTCGCCCACCGCCAGCCGCGCGGTGACCCTCTCTGCCTCGGCTACCGTGGAACGCTCCTGGTCCTCAACGGCGAGCTTACGGTGCTCCAACTGCTGCCGTATCTCCTCCACCGCAGAGAGGCTCTCCTCGGCCTGGGCATGTGCCTCAAGGGCCTCCCTGTGGAGCCGCCGCGTTTCGGCATCCAGACGGTCGACGACCCGCTTCATCCGGTCGAGGAGCGCTTCCCTGAAGTCAAGCAACTCCCACCTGGAATCGAGCTCGCTCTTGACCTCCGCGGTCCGCTCCCGCAAAAGGTTCCCCCAGATGAGGAGGCGATCCCTTTCAACCGTCTGCTCCTCTCGCTGACGACCAAGCACGGCCAAGACCTGACGGACGCTCGCTTGGGCAAGCACGAAGGCATCCGCCAGGGGCAGTGGGGCAGCAGAGGCCGGAGCAGCACCCCCGACCTCCTCCATCACATCATCCTCAAGAAAAGGCGATGCACCAGGGATCGGGATGAGACGCCGGTCAGGAGAAGCCGGCGCCAGGACTTCGACAGCCGGACCCGCCGAACTCTCACTAACATCTGGCTCCTCAACCCGTGGAGAGGGACGAGTGGGGGAAGTCGATGCTGAAATAGAAGTCGGGCCGCCTGGTACAGGGCCGACCTGCGCTGGCTTGGGGGCCACGGCAGCCGTCGCGGCAGGATGAGATGACGTTCCCGTGGAATCCGGGCACACCGGAACAGGAGAAACTCGCGCGGGCTTGGGGGCCGCGGCAGCTGTCCCACTTTCCGAGTGCAATGGCGCAGACTCCCCACCAGTCGGGGACGGCCGGGAAGCGCGAACACTCCAGCGGGCCCTGAACCCCGACTTCTGAGCCGGGGTAGGATTCCCAGAGCCCGCCGTCATCACTGACGGCCGCTCCGCAGTCGCCTGGACTGACGGAGCAGGGGACGCTCCAGAAGCCCCCCTCGACGCATCAGCAGGTTCCCCGGAGACTCCACCACTTGAGGAAGGAGGACGCGACGTCCGGGAACCTTCGGCCTGTCGTCGATTAAGAAGAGTCCCGTCAGAATGATCAGCCCGGGACCTCTTGGTGTCGCCACCGGGTGGAGTGCCATCTCCAAAAGCAAGAGGTGCAGGCACCCCGGATCCACAACTTGGAACAGATGCCGTCACCGGAGGAGATCGAGCGCGCTTCTTCTCTGGGGGCGGGTTGGAAGCCATGGCGAGGGAGGGCTCGAAGACGAGAAGACAAAGGCACAAGAGTCCAAGGAAAAGCGAAGGGGAGCCGCAATGTGGGTAAGATCCCCTCTTAAAACTTCCCGGGTGCGATTCCAAGCGATTCAAAACTCCTCGAATACGCCGCATCGGCCCCAAGACGGAGCGTCGATGACAGGTGGGCCCAAACAGCCCAGCTGAAGCGGTGGGTCAAGGAGTCAGTCTCCCAAGAAGACGAGCCGGCAAGGCGATTCGGCGGTTCCTGAAGAAAGCGCCGCAACGTGCAGAAGTGGCAGCCTTGGGAAACGCCGCAGTAAAAGCAACCGTCAAGTGGGCGCACGCTCCCACGATCCCGCGACTGTTCGTGCTCCAGCAGCGGTCAATGCGGGACCTAGAGAAAGTGCGCGGAACAGAAGAGACGGAGGTCCCACCTCGGGTTTGCTATCTCCCCCGAGATGGGCCCGGGGGCCACTATCGGTACCCGCGATATGGGGTACCCCCGCGCACAGGGAAAATGCCTAAGGATCTCGCCCTTCTCCGCAGGGAGAGCTCCGAAGGCGCCACGTGTCCAGCGGGGCCGGACCTCCCTCTCCTCAGAGGAGAGCTCCGGGCTCGACACGTGGCCGACAGAAGCCGGACCACCCCCCCTCCGCGGGGGAGAGGTCCGAAGGCTCCATGTGTCCCGCGGGGCCGGACCTCCCTCTCCTCAGAGGAGAGCTCCGGGCCCGCCACGTGTCCATCAGAACACGCTGTCTGCCCCCGAGCGGTAGGCAGCGGGCGTAAAGACGCTCCATACCTTGCCCGTACAAGGTATTCAAGGCTCGCGCCTTCCCGAGACGCGGAGACGCGGAGCACGCCTCTGTCAGGTGCGGTTGCGCCCAGTCGCATCACAAACTGGCGCACAGTGTCAGAACCTACCAGCCAATAAACACAGTGACAAGACATCCCCTGCCGCCCCCGCCATCATCAACCACTACGACTAGCATACGGCATGGGCAGGGCGGCCAAGACGAAGGCTCGAAAGCCTTCTCCGGAGACAACTACCGGCATAACTGCGGATACGATAGTCGGCAGGAAATCTCCCCGGGACCACCTGTTGGGTCTCGGGCCCCCCTTGTAAGCCACATGAGCCTTGGACTATAAAAGGCTCAGGTAGGCAACGTTAGCAGGGATTCGAACTCCGTTCGGTTCGCACTCCAGCAACTCACACCCAAGGCATAACTCACCCTCAAGCTCAGGACTCCGGTTCTGAGTAACAAGCAATACAGCGAGCACCTCTGCTCACCGTGGACGTAGGGTTTTGCGCTCCGGCGGCCCGAACCACGTAAAACTCGCCGTGTAAAGCTCCTCCCTCACTCGTCCCTACGCTTAAGCTCTCCGCAAGTGACTATCCCCTCCAAAAAAGAACCTCCGCGGGCTGCCCAGAGCAGGTCCGGGGGAAGTGTCGACCACACACTTCGACAGCTCTAATCTTCCATTGCGCTGCACGTCGAGTGGTAATGATCTATGAGCTCTTTACTCGCATGAATCTTGTGTGATGCGGTGAGTAAACGCTAGAGTAGCATATCACATATTTCCTACGCCTAGAGCAAATGAAAATCAGCTAGGACCCCGGTTTCAGATTCTTTTTCCAACTTTTCTTAGAAATTACCCACCATGACACTAATTACACAAACCAAAACATTATTTTTTATAATACACATTTATTACAAAATCCATAATTGACATATGTTTCCAACCAAACAAATTTCAGTTTCCTCACAGCTCTCAGGTCATAGCAGGTTTCTCATAGTTCAGAACTAGAATTAAATTTTCAGGAATCCATACTGAACCAAACACACCCTAAGAACATCGATCATCAGCTCCTCTGGCTTTTCCATAGATGAGCTTCTCAGCTCTAGTCAAAATCCTTCGACCTTACATTTTGAGAAGGCAAAATAGTCAATTTTGCCCCCCCCCCCCCCGCCTTTAGTCATAAGCTCAACTTCATTATTTAGTCCCTGAAATTTAGTTTTAAGTCAAAGTTCATCACTAAGTTAAGTTGGCGGTCCATATCAGCATGTCCAAGTGTCGGTACCTGCGATATGGGGTATCCCCGTGCACAAGGGAAAATGCCTAAGGATCTCGCCCTTCTCCGCAGGGAGAGCTCTGAAGGCGCCACGTGTCCAGCGGGGCCGGACCTCCCTCTCCTCAGAGGAGAGCTCCGGGCCCGCCACGTGGCCAGCAGCAGACAGACCTCCCCCCTCCGTGGGGAGAGCTCTGAAGGCGCCACGTGTCTCGCGGGGCCGGACCTCCCTCTCCTCAGAGGAGAGCTCCGGGCCCGCCACGTGGCCGACAGAAACCGGACCTCCCCCTCCGCGGGGAGAGGTCCAAAGGCTCTACGTGTCCCGCAGGGCCGGACCTCCCTCTCCTCAGAGGAGAGCTCCGGGCCCGCCACGTGGCCAGCAGGACGGCACTGCCTGCCCCCGCGCGGTAGGCAGCAGGTGTAAAGACGCATCATACCTTGCCCGTACAAGGTATTCAAGGCCCGTGCCCTCCCAAGACGCGAATACGTGGAGCACGCCTCTGTCAGGTGCCGTTGCACCCAGTCGCATCGCAGACTGGCGCACCATGTCAGATCCTGCCAGCCAATAAACACAGTGACAAGACATCCCCTACCGCCCCCGCCGTCATCAACCACTACGACTAGCTTGCAGCATGGGCAGGGCGGCAGGACGAAGACTCGGAAGCCTTCGCTAGAGACAACTACCGACATAACTGCAGATACGATAGTCGGCAGGCAATCTCTCCGGGACCACCTGTCGGGTCCCGGGCCCCCCCTTGTAAGCCGCTCGGGCCTTGGACTATAAAAGGCTCGGGTAGGCAACGTTAGCAAGGGTTTGCACTCTAGCCATTCGCATCCTAAGCATAACTCATCCCCAAGCTCAAGACTCTGGTTCTGAGCAACAAGCAATACAGTGAGCACCTCTGCTCACTGTGGACGTAGGGTTTTACGCTCCGGCGGCCTGAACCACGTAAAACTCGTCGTGTCAAGCTCCTCCCTCACTCGTCCCTACGCTTAAGCTCTCCGCAAGCGACTAGACCCTCCGAAAGAGAACCTCCGCGGGCTGCCCAGAGCAGGTCCGGGGGAAGTGTCGACCACACACTTTGACATTTGGCGCGCCAGGAAGGGGGCTTTTCCCTTGCGCGACGAGTTTCTGCCGACGAAGATGACCAAGCTTCCTTCAGCGGCAAGCTCTCCTCCCCCGCGTTCACGACGGACCGTGACTAGCGGGGAATACGTGTCGACACACTCAGGACGGAGTGTGTCGGCGCAAGCTGGAAGCCAGCAGCCGACTCCGGCAACGCTGACTCCGGCAATGCAGGCTCCAACTAGCATGAGATCTTCTGCAGCGCTGATCGTTCCCCACGGGGATGCGCTAGCTGCAGCAAGAGCGCTACTGCGCAATCCGCCTGCTGGGGACGCGCCTCAGGCAGCGATCCAGCAGTGGATTCGCGAGGTAGACCGTCTCGTCGTCGCCGCCGCAAACCCTCGACTTCGGCGGGGATGACGCTCCGGCCAACCGGCTGTGTCGCTGACGCACACCAACGGTTGACGGGCATACGGCGGATTCCAGCTCCACCAGGCTTCAGTCGACGGACTTGAGGACAGAGCTGGAACAGTTCCACTTGGGCCAGGATGCCCGGGTGTACCTCGAGCGACGTCGAGAAAGGCGTCGCAACCAAGAGGCTGGCGACAGCATGACGTCAGCCTCGACCCAACCTAAGGCGCAGACCTTCGCCACGCGATCTCTGCCCCAGGCATACGCCGCGCAGCATATGCCACAGCCATATGCCCTGCAAACGGTGCCCCCGGTCTATGGTGCAGCCTTGACCATACCGGGGTACACTGTGCCAGCGACGAACCAAGCGTTCGCGGCACCAACGTCTGCAGAAACAGGAGCAGGATGTGCGGCCCTGGCGCCCCACCTTCGCTTCGCGAGGTGGCCATGCAAGTTTCGGCCGCACCTGCCTGAGAAGTACGACGGCAGCATCAACCCGGCGGAGTTCCTCCAGATCTACTCCACCGTTGTACTTGCCGCAGGAGGGGATGAGGCCGTCATGGCCAACTACTTCCCCGTCGCCTTGACCGGCCCAGCCCGGTCTTGGCTCATGAACCTCCCCCAGGGTTCCATAACTTCCTGGGGAGAGCTCTGCCGGCAGTTCATCGCCAACTTCGGCAGTTCCTACACCCGTCCTGGCACGGAGCTTGACCTCCACGCCATCAAGCAACAACCTGGGGAGTCGCTGCGCTCCTTCATCTAGTGGTTCTCCCAGGTACGGAACACCATCCCACACATCCAAAACGCTTCTGTGGTGGTGGCGTTCTGGCAAGGCGTTCGGGACAAGAAGATGCTCGAGAAGCTCACGACCAGAGAGGTCCGCGACATCTCTGAGCTCTTCAGCCTAGCGGACAAGTGCGCCAGAGCAGCCGAAGGGCGGAACTGGCACTCACTACAAGCCTCCGAGTAAGGAGGGCAGCCCGGGTACGGCGCTGCTTCCTATGGAGGCGGCAAGAAGGCCAAGAACCGGGTAGTGGCAAGATGAAGTCACTGGCCGCGGTTCCCGTTGCCGCAGCAGCGGCACCCAGCAGAGCTCGGGGGCCGCGCCCTGACAAGAGGCAGCGACAGTCACCAGCCCGAGAAGGTGACCAAGACAAGCTATGCCCCTGTCGAAGTGTTCAGTCGACACTTCCCCCGGGCCTTCACTGGGCAGCCCGCGGAGGTTCTTTTTTCGGTGGGGCTAGTCTCTAGCGGAGAGCTTGCGCAGATGGACGAGTTAGTAAGAGCTTGACACGGCGGGTTTTACGTGGTTCAGGCCGCCGGAGCGTAAAACCCTACGTCCACGGCGAGCTATGGAGCTCGCTGTATTGCTTGCTGCTCAGGACCAGAGGCCTGAGCTTGGGGGTGAGTTACAGCTTGAGAGTGTATGGCTAGCGTATGAGTTGCAAAGTGCGAACCAACAGAGTTCGAACCCTTGCTAACGTTGCCTACCCGAGCCTTTTATAGTCCAAGAATCGGGTGGCTTACAAGGGGGGCCCGGGACCCGACAGGTGGTCCCGGGGAGATTGTCTATTATCTACCGTATCTGCAGTTATGCCGGTAGTTGTCTCTCGTGAAGGCTTCTGAGTCTTCGTCTTGCAGCCCTGCCCATGCCTCATGCTAGTCGTAGTGGTTGATGACGGCGGGGGCGGCATGGGATGTCTTGTCGCTGTGTTTATTGGCTGGCAGGCCCTGACACCGCGCGCCAGTCTGTGATGCGACTGGGCGCAACGGCACCTGACAGAGGTGTGCTCCGCGTCTCCGCGTCTTGGGAAGGCGCGGGCCTTGAATACCTTGTACGGGCAAGGTATGGGGCGTCTTTATGCCCGCTGCCTACCACTCGGGGGCAGGCAGCGCTGTTCTGTTGGACACGTGGCGGGCCCGGAGCTCTCCTCTGAGGAGGGGGAGGTCCGGCCCCGCAGGACACGTGGAGCCTTCGGACCTCTCCCCCGCGGAGGGGGGAGGTCCGGCTTCTGTCGGCCACGTGGCGGGTCCGGAGCTCTCCTCTAAGGAGGGGGAGGTCCGGCCCCGCGGGACATGTGGCACCTTCGGAGCTCTCCCCACGGAGGGGGGGGGTCTGGCTACTGTAGGCCACATGGCGAGCCCGGAGCTCTCCTCTGAGGGGAGGGAGGTCCGGCCCCACTGGACACGTGGCGCCTTCGGAGCTTTCTCTGCGGAGAAGGGCGAGACCCTTAGGCATTTTCCCCTGTGCGTGGGGGTACCCCATATCGCGGGTACCGACAGTGGCCCCCGGGCTCACGTCGGGGGAGGTAACGAGCCCGAGGAGAGGCCTTCTCCTACCCGCGCACTTTCTTGTCTTGAGTACTCCCTGTGCTGGCAGGGCTTGACGGCTTCGGAGTTCAGCCTCTTAGGAGAGGGTGAAGCCTGGCATCGGAGCTCGGCCCGGCTGTTGGGGCGGAGGTCCGGAAGTCATCGGAGCACAGGTCCACGAAGGGCGTGAGGTCCGGCATCAGGGCTCGCCTCTGAAAGGAGGGCAAGGGCTGGCATCGGAGCTCGACCCAGCTGCGGGGGCGGAGGTCCGGAAGTCATCGGAGCTCATGCCAGCGAGGGGCGTGAGGTCCGGAGGTCATCGGAGCTCAGGCCAGCGAAGTGCGTGAGGTCTGGCATCAGCGCACGCCTCTGAAAGGAGGGCGAGGGCTGGCCTCGGAACTTGGCCCAGCCATGGGGGCGAAGGTCCGGAAGTCATCGGAGCTCAGGCCAGTGAAGGGCGTGAGGTCCGGCATCAGCGCTCGCCTCTGAAAGGAGGGCGAGGGCTGGCCTCGGAGCTCGGCCTGGCTGTGGAGGCGGAGTCCGGAAGTCATCGGAGCTCAGACCAACGAAGGGCGTGAGGTCCGGCATCAGCGCTCGCCTCTGAAAGGAGGGCGAGGGCTGACCTCGGAGCTCGGCCCAGCTGCGGGGGCGGAGGTCCGTAAGTCATCGGAGCTCGTGCCAGCGAAGGGTGTGAGGTCCGGCATCAGCGCTCGCCTCTGAAAGGAGGGCGAGGGTTGGCCTCGGAGCTCGGCCTGGCTGTGGAGGCGGAGTCCGAAAATCATCGGAGCTCAGGCCAGCGAAGGGCGTGAGGTCCGGCATCAGCGCTCGCCTCTGAAAGGAGGGCGAGGGCTGGCCTCGGAGCTCTGTCTGGCTGTGGAGGCGGAGTCCGAAAGTCATCGGAACTCAGGCCAGCGAAGGGCGTGAGGCCCGGCATCAGCGCTCGCCTCTGAAAGGAGGGCGAGGGCTGGCATCAGAGCTCGGCCCAGCTGTGGGGGCGAAGTCCGGCACTGCTCAGTGGTCCCCCTTTCCTGTCCCTTAGTCTCATTTGGCTTACTGTCCCAGGCCGGAATATGGGGCCCGGGTAATCCAATGCACTTTGTCGGTACCTGAGATATGGGGTACCCCCGCGCACAGGGTAAAATGCCTAAGGTACTCGCCCTTCTCCGCAGGGAGAGCTCCGAAGGCGCCACGCGTCCGGCGGGGCTGGACCTCCCTCTCCTCGGAGGAGAGCTCTGGGCCCGCCACGTGGCATACAGAAGCCGGACCTCCCCCTCCGCGGGAGAGAGGTCCGAAGACACCACGCGTCTGGCGGGGCCGGACCTCCCTCTCCCGCGGTGGAGAGCTCCGGGCCCGCCATGTGGCATACAGAGGCTGGACCTCCCCCTCCGCGGGGAGAGGTCCGGAGGCTCCACGTGCCCCGCAGGCCGGACCCTTCTCGCCTCAGAGAAGGGCTCCGGACCCGCCACGTGTCCAGAAGAACGGTGCTGCCTGCCCCCGAGCGGTAGGCGGCGGGTGTAAAGGCGCCCCACACCTTCCCCGTACAAGGTATTCAAGGCCCGCGTCTTCCCAAGACGCGGAAACGTGGAGCACGCGTCTGTCAGGTGCCGTTGCGCCCAGTCGCATCACAGACTGGCGCGCGGTGTCAGGACCTGCCAACTAATAAACGCCGCGACAAGACATCCCATGCCGCCTGCGCCGTCATTAACCACTATGACTAGCACGCGGCATGGGCAGGGAGGCAAGAGGAAGACTCAGAAGCCTTCAACCAGAGGCAACCACCGGCGTAATTACAGATACGGTAGATAACAAGCAATCTTCCCGGGACCACCTGTCGGGTCCCGGCTTCCCCTTGTAAGCCGCCCGAGTCTTGGACTATAAAAGGCTCGGGCAGGCGTCGATAGCAAGGGTTCGCACTTTGCAACTCATACGCTAGCCATACACTCTCAAGCTGTAACTCACCCCCAAGCTCAGGCCTCCGGCCCTGAGTAGCAAGCAATACAGCGAGCTCCATAGCTCGCCGTGGACGTAGGGTTTTACGCTCCGGCGGCCTGAACCACGTAAAACTCGCCGTGTCAAGCTCTCGCTAACTCGTCCATCCACGCAAGCTTTCCGCTAGGAGACTAGCCCCGCCGAAAAAAGAACCTCCGCGGGCTGCCCAGTGCAGGCCCGGGGGAAGTGTCGATCGCACACTTCGACATTTGGCGCGCCAGGTAGGTGGCTTTTCCCCTAGCGCGACGAGTTTCCGCCGACAAAGATGACCAAGCTCCCTTCGACGGCAAGCTCACCTCCCCCGCCTCCGCGGCGAACCGCGACCAGGGGGGAGTACAAGCCAACACACTCGGGACGGAGTGTGTCAGTACAAGCTGGGATCCAGCAACCGGCTCTGGCAGCGCCGACCCCGGCAATGCAGCCTCCAACCAGCGTTAGATCTTCAGTAGCGCCGGGCGTACCCGGAGGAGGTGCGCTAGCTGCAGCAAGAGCGCTACTGCACAATCCGCCCGCTGGGGACGCGCCTCAGGCAGCGACCCAGCGGTGGATTCTCGAGGTAGACCGTCTTGTCGTCGCTGCCGCAAGCCCGCGACTCCGGCGGAGACGACACTCTGACCAGCCGGCCGTGTCGCTGATACGCATGCCGATGGTTGACGAACAGACGGCAGACTCCAGCTCTGCCAGCCCTCAATCGATGGATCTGAGGACAGAGCTGGAGCGGTGTCGCTCGGGTCAAGATGCCCGGGTATACCTCGAGCAACGCCGGGAAAGGCGTCGCTACCAAGAGGCTGACGACAGCATGACGTCGGCCTCGACCCAGCCTGAAGAGCAGACCTTCGCCATGCGATCTCGGCCCCAGGCCTGCGCCGTGCAGAATATGCCACAGTCATATGTACTGCAGATGGCGCCCCCGGCCTATGGTGAAGCTTTGCCCGTACCAGGGTACACTGCCTAGTGCGAACCCAGCGTTCGCGGCACCAGAACCTGCGGTGACAGAAGCAGGGTGTGCAGCCCTCGCGCCCCATCTTCGCTTTGCGAAGTGGCCGCGCAAGTTTCGGCCACACCTGCCCGAGAAGTACGACGGCAGCGTCAACCCGGCGGAGTTCCTCCAGATCTACTCCACCGCCGTACTTGCCGCAGGAGGGAATGAAGCCGTCATGGCCAATTACTTCCCTGTCGCCTTGACCGGTCCAGCCCGGTCTTGGCTCATGAACCTCCCCCAGGGTTCCGTCACCTCCTGGGGAGAGCTTTGCCGACAGTTCGTAGCCAACTTCGGCAGCTCCTACACCCGGCCTGGCACGGAGCTCGACCTCCACGCCGTCCAGCAGCAACCTGGGGAGTCGCTGCGCTCTTTCATCCAGCGGTTCTCCCAAGTGCGGAACACCATCCCACACATTCAAAATGCTTCTGTGGTGGTGGCGTTCCGGCAAGGCGTCCGGGACAGGAAGATGCTCGAGAAGCTCGCGACCAGGGAGGTCCGCGACGTCTCAGAGCTCTTCAGCTTGGCAGACAAATGCGCCAGAGCAGCCGAAGGACGGAACTGGCACTCGCTGCCATCCTCCGAGTCAGGGGGACTGCCCGGATCTAGTCCTACTCCCTGTGGAGGCAGCAGGAAGGCCAAGAACCGAGGCAGAAGCAAGATAGAGTCACCGACCGCAGCCCCAGTCGTCACTGCAGCGACGCTCGGTGGGGCTCGGGGGCCGCGCCCCGACAAGAAGCAGCGAAGATCACCAATCCCAGAAGGTGATAAAGACAATATGTGCCCCGTGCACGGCAGCTGTCACCACACTGCTGCCGAGTGCCGGGAGATCCGAAGGCTCGCAGAGCGCTTCCGCAAGGAGAAGCGGCAGCGGGCTGATGCCCTGACCTTCCGTCCAAAGGAAGATGAGCAGAGGGTGGATGTTCCAGACAACATCGACCACCCAGAGGAGATCCAGGAGCCTCCGCGTGTCGTGAAGGCGGCACGCAATCATGAGGATTCCGGCTCCAGCGACGATGAGCGTCGGAAGAAGCTCTATGTCATATACGGCGGGTCCGCCGACCCCTCGTCCCGAAGTGCAGTCAAGACTCTGCGCCGAGCGGTAGCGTCGGTGGCGCCACTCCCAAGTGCTGCACCGCACCTAAAGTGGATGGGGACCCCCATCAGCTTTGATGCCACCGACTGCCCCAGGAACATGGCTGGGGCCGGCCAACTACCGCTCCTGGTGGCCCCTACCATCGCCAACGTGAGAATGTACCACGTTTTGGTGGATGGAGGGGCTGGGCTGAACCTCATCAGCCGTGCAGCTTTCCAGAAGCTGCAAATCCCGATGGCCAAGCTCACCCCGTCGAGCCCGTTCTCAGGGGTAGGGCCGGGACAGGTTATCCCCTGCTGCAGTGTCGGCCCTGGAGAAGCTCCAAGCACTCGCAACAGCTGGGGCATCAACCCCCGGCAATACGGAGCCGGACCAGCTCCGCCCGAACGCACGTCACCGTGCTTCCACCACAGCACCCCGGGTGCAACCTCTCGACGAGGGCGGCGTCCCCTTAAAGGTCGTCCAAGTTCGGCGCCGAAGCTACCCAGACCACCCGGGTAGCCGGGGGCCTGGATAGTAAATAGGAAGGCGCGCTCGTCACCTTCCTCCGGCACAACGTCGACGTGTTTGCATGGCAGCCGTCACAGATGCCGGGGATCCCCAGGAAGGTGATCGAGCACCACTTGAAAGTCTTCCCCGACGCCCGGCCGGTTCAACAGAAGCCCCGCAAGCAGTCCATCGAGCGGCAAAACTTCATCCGTGAAGAAGTCAAGAAGCTGCTGGACGCTGGCTTCATACGGGAAGTCCACCACCCCCGATGGCTGGCGAACCCCGTCGTTGTCCCGAAGGCTGGCGGGAAGCTCCGGATGTGCATCGACTACACCAGTCTCAATAAGGCATGTCCTAAAGATCCATTCCCTCTCCCTAGAATAGATCAAATAGTAGACTCAACGTCAGGCTGTGATATGCTGTGCTTCCTAGACGCCTACTCGGGTTTCCATCAGATCCCCATGTCTAGGGAGGACGAGGAGCACACCTCCTTCATCACAGTAGACGGCCTTTATTGCTATGTGTCTATGCCTTACGGCCTAAAGAATGCACTCCCCACCTTTGTGCGGGCAATGCACAAAACCTTTGGGGAGTTAATAAGAGACCTGGTTGAGGTGTATGTCGATGACATAGTTGTCAAGGTCAAGCAGGGTCCGTCCCTGCTAGATAACCTAGCTTTAGTCTTTGACAAGTTGCGCTCTACGCGCACCAAGCTGAACCCAGATAAATGTGTGTTCGGCGTGTCCTCTGGGAAGCTCTTAGGGTTCTTGGTCTCGCACCGAGGGATTGAGGCCAACCCAGAGAAGATCAAGGCCATCGACTTGATGCGGCCCCCTTCCCGCGTCAAGGATGTCCAAAAACTCACGGGATGTCTAGCCGCGCTGAGTCGGTTTATACCGAGGCTAGCAGAGCGGGCACTCCCTTTCTTTAAGCTCCTGCGCAAGTCAGGCCCTTTTGCCTGGACTGACGAAGCAGAAGAGGCTTTCCAGGAGTTGAAGCGACTCCTGACGACCCTACCAATCATGGTAGCCCCTGAGCCCGGAGAGCACCTGTTGCTCTACATCGCGGCGACAACTGAAGTAGTAAGTATGGTCCTCATCGCAGAGCGGCCGGACCCCTCATCTTCACAACCTGCTCCGGTAGCAGAAGACAGACGCCAGGAGGCCCCGCAGGACCAAGACGGTCTCCCAGGCCTCCAAGGCAACCTCCCGGAGGTCCAGGTCGGCCTCCCGGAGGTCCTGGGCAGTCTCCCGGACCTCCAAGATAAACCCCCGGGGGCCCTGCGGGACCCCCCGGGGGCCAAATGGGACCTCCCAGAGGTCCCCCAAGACCCCCCGGAGCTCCCAGACAATCAAGATAGCTTAAGGGCCTCCGGGTCCCAGCTCCCGGAGGCCCCCGTGGGTCCACCCACCTCCAGTGGGCCAGGGCCAATGGACGAGGACCTCCCAGGCCTGAGAAAGAGGGTTTGAACCGTCCAGAGGTCTGTCTACTACATCAGCGAAGTACTTCATGATGCCAAGACAAGGTACCTGGAAGTCCACAAGCTGCTGTATGCGGTGCTCGTGGCCTCCAGAAAGCTCCGCCATTACTTCCAGGCCCACCGGGTCTCAGTAGTCACCTCGTATCCACTGAAGACAATTCTTCACAGCCCCCATGCGACTGGCAACGTTGCAAAATGGGCGGCGGAGCTGGCGGAGTTTGAGCTGGACTTCCTCCCACGCCATGCAGTCAAGAGCCAAGCACTGGTTGACTTTGTGGCGGAGTGGACACCAACGGAGACTGACCCAGGGGGCCATGGGGGCGGAGAACCGGAGCACCAAGCTCCGGTCTTCACCGAACCCCACTGGACACTCTTCTTCGACGGCTCCTCGCGAAAGCAGGGGGCCGGTGCCGGCGTACTGCTCCTCATGCCATCGGGGGAACAGTTTGGGTATATGGTGCGTCTCAATTTCAAGGCAACCAACAACATGGTGGAGTATGAAGCACTCATCTTTGGCCTGCAGACAGCCCTGTCTTTAGGCGCTCGCCAGTTGTTGGCACAGGGCGACTCCCAGCTGGTCATCAAGCAATTCAAGGGCGAATGCTCCTGCAATGACCCCCAGCTAGCTGCATATCTGCTTCACGTGCAGATGTTGGAGAAAGAATTCCTCGCCTTGGACCTGCACCACGTACCGCGCGCCGGTAATGCCGCAGCCGACGACCTTTCAACGAAGGCTTCCACCGGAGCCCCTGCGCCCGAAGGAGTCTTCGAGAGGACGTTGCTGCGGCCCATAGCCCGGCCCGCCGAGCCGGGCGAAGGGGGCTTGACCAGCACCTCGAAGCTGGCGGTCCCGGCGGCCCTACAACCGTGGGCGCCGCCAAGGATCGTAAGCGTCACTGGGGACTCCGTGCAACCCAGCGCTCAAGATCCAGAAGCTCAAGTCAGACCCGATGCATGGATCACGGAGATCCGGGACTACTTGAAGGACAATATCCTCCCTGATGAACATGCAACCGCTGAACGGATTGTGCGTATGGCTAAGAGGTACGAGCTGGTAGAGGGGGATCTCTACCGGCGTGGCGCCAACCACATCCTATTGCGGTGTATAACCCAAGGGGAAGGCTGCGACTTGCTCGCTGAGATCCATGGAGGCGAATGTGGAAGTCATTCTTCCTCACGCACGCTTGTCGGTAAAGCCTTCCGGCATGGCTTCTACTGGCCGACAGCACTCCAGGATGCCGTCAAGCTGGTCGAGAGCTGCAAGGCGTGCCAGTTCCACGCCAAGCAGATCCATACACCGGCTCAGGCGGTACAGATGATCCCGCCCTCGTGGCCGTTTGCCGTGTGGGGGCTGGACATCCTGGGACCATTTCCCAGAACCGTCGGGGGGTTCCGGTACCTCTATGTCGCTATCAACAAGTTCACCAAGTGGCCGGAAGCTACACCAGTTGTCACCATCAATAAACAATCCGCAGTACAATTCATTAGGTCTATTGTCTGCCGGTTCGGGGTCCCAAACAGGATCATCACTGACAATGGGACCCAGTTCACCAGCGCAGCGTTCCAAGACTACTGCAAGGACCTTGGCATTCAGGTATGCTATGCCTCTGTCGCCCACCCGAAGAGCAATGGGCAAGTCGAGAGGGCCAATGCGGAGATTCTCTGGGGCCTCAAGACTCGTACCTTCGCCAGCCTGAAGAAGCATGGTGTCAATTGGGTAGATGAACTTCCGAGCACACTATAGGCTAACCGGACATTCCAGAGCCGGGCCACCGGGGAGACACCCTTCTTCATGGTGTACGGGGCTGAAGCTGTACTCCCTACAGAAATTACCATGAAGTCTCACCGTGTCCGGGCTTACGACGAAGCCACACAGGACAACCTCCGGCGTGGAGAAATCGACCTCGTCGACGAGGTCCGATTACATGCGGCACTCCGTAACGCGCGGTACAGACAGGCGCTTCGGCGCTACCACCAGAGGTCTGTGCGTGCCCGGGAGCTGCAGGAAGGTGACCTGGTGTTGCGGCGCATACTTTCTCGCGAAGGGGCCCACAAACTCTCCCCTAGTTGGGAAGGCCCCTTCCGAGTCGCGAAAGTATGCCACCCCGGGTGTGTGCGCCTTTCCACCGAGGATGGGGACCTGCTCCCGAACCCTTGGAACATAGAACACCTCCGTAAGTTCTACCCCTAGGAGCAAAAATAGAACAGTACTTTCTTTTCGTAATGAACCCCATAGAGTCCAGGAGCAGCGCTCGGAGCAGCTAAACCCTAGGGGACGGTCCAGGACTACGTTCAGCTTTGCCTGGTTCCGACTCCAAGCGCGTAGAGTCTTGCTTCCCCTCTTAATGGGGTGGGTCGTGGCCTCCATGTTTAGCCTGCCTTCCTCCTATGGAAGGTTGTACGAAAAGAAGTCTGCCCTACTTTGCTCTTTCCTTGTACTCATTTAAATTGTGAATTGAGTTCTTTTTTATCGCCCTTGCAGTACATGGTTGCCATGTGCTCAGCTCCCCCTCTCTACAAGTCCCCAAGCATCAAGCATATGGTTGGGGCTGTAAGTCAAATAAGACTATGAGATAAGGGAGGGGGAGCCCCCAAGGAGAATTACGTTTCCTCTACCTGTGTGCAGGACTTCCAGGTTGCGGCAACGGGGACTGCATGAAGTAGGGGGAAAGGAGCTACCAACTACTTCGACCCAGGGCTAGAGGGGGCGGGACCCGGGGGCCCCACGTGTCCAGCAGGCCCGGAACTCTCTCCTCCCTTGAGAAGGGCTCCGGGCTCGCCACGTGGCAGGTGGAAACCGGACCTGCCCCCGCGGTGGGAGAGCTCCGAAAGCCCTACGTGTTCAACATGGCCGGGGCTCCCGTCTCCGCAGTAAAAGCAGTCATCAAGTGAGCGCACGCTCTCACGACGCCGCGGCCGTTCGTGCTCCGGCAGCGGCCAATTCGGGACTAAAGTGCGCGGATCGGAAGAGACGGAGGTCCCACCTCGGGCTCGCTATCTCCCCCGAGATGGGCCCGGGGGCCACTGTCGGTACCTGAGATATGGGGTACCCCGCGCACAGGGTAAAATGCCTAAGGTACTCGCCCTTCTCCGCAGGGAGAGCTCCGAAGGCGCCACGCGTCCGGCGGGGCCGGACCTCCCTCTCCTCAGAGGAGAGCTCCGGGCCCGCCACGTGGCATACAGAAGCCGGACCTCCCCCTCCGCGGGAGAGAGGTCCGAAGACACCACGCGTCCGGCGGGGTCGGACCTCCCTCTCCCGCGGTGGAGAGCTCCGGGCCTGCCACGTGGCATACAGAGGCTGGACCTCCCCCTCCGCGGGGAGAGGTCCGGAGGCTCCACGTGCCCCGCAGGCCGGACCCTTCTCGCCTCAGAGAAGGGCTCCGGACCCGCCATGTGTCCAGAAGAACAGTGCTGCCTGCCCCCGAGCGGTAGGCGGCGGGTGTAAAGGCGCCCCACACCTTCCCCGTACAAGGTATTCAAGGCCCGCGTCTTCCCAAGACGCGGAAACGCGGAGCACGTGTCTGTCAGGTGCCGTTGCGCCCAGTCGCATCACAGACTGGCGCGCGGTGTCAGGACCTGCCAACTAATAAACGCCGCGACAAGACATCCCATGACGCCTGCGCCATCATCAACCACTACGACTAGCACGCGGCATGGGCAGGGCGGCAAGAGGAAGACTCAGAAGCCTTCGACCAGAGGCAACTACCGGCGTAATTACAGATACGGTAGATAACAAGCAATCTTCCCGGGACCACCTGTCGGGTCCCGGCTTCCCCTTGTAAGCCGCCCGAGTCTTGGACTATAAAAGGCTCGGGCAGGCGTCGATAGCAAGGGTTTGCACTTTGCAACTCATACGCTAGCCATACACTCTCAAGCTGTAACTCACCCCCAACCTCAGGCCTCCGGCCCTGAGCAGCAAGCAATACAGCGAGCTCCATAGCTCGCCGTGGACGTAGGGTTTTACGCTCCGGCGGCCTGAACCACGAAAAACTCGCCGTGTCAAGCTCTCGCTAACTCGTCCATCCGCGCAAGCTTTCCGCTAGGAGACTAGCCCCGCCGAAAAAAGAACCTCCGCGGGCTGCCCAGTGCAGGCCCAGGGGAAGTGTCGATCGCACACTTTGACACACTTGGTCCCGGAGGTCTGGCCCCAGCCCCAGTCAGGGTGTAACCGTCCGGCCCCCTGGTACTCAGACCGTAGCGCTGGGGGGCAGAGTGCGCATGCTTTGGGTGCAAGACCGGGCAAAGCAAGGCTCCTGACCTCCCGGTCTAGCGTAGGTCTTTTCTCGGAGGAGACCAACTGGCGGTACAGTACCCTCACAGGGGGAGATCCAAAAGGCCACCGGGCCTTTGGTAGGTACCCCAAGCACTACTGTTTTTGGCAGGACGGCAAATATCGACTATGCATGAGAGCAGGAAAGAGGAACCAAGTGTACAATGGACCCACACTTTATAAAGCGTGGGGAGGTGTTCATATAAATTAATGCGTAATTTAAATGAACACCTAAGTAAGCATGGTGAACTTACTGGGGTAGCGTCGGGGCGCCTGTCTTCACGCAGAGCGGGTCATGCGTGGCTTCGTCGTACACCGGACACAGGGGGACCCCCATGGCGATCTCAGGGGGAAGCATGGCTTCGGCCCCCCCATACCATGTGGAAGGGTAGTTCCCGTGACCCGGCCCTGGGAAGTCCGGCTGGCCCTCGACATGGAGGAGCCGGTATCCCCCGACGGCTCTGGGTGCGCGTCTGCACCGGTTGTGTGGGTCTGCTTGGCGTGGACCTGGCACGCATTGCATCCCTAACCGGTTTGACGGCGTCCAGGTGGCTCTCGGTCAGTAGGAGCCATGCCGGGTGGCTTAACTGACCAACGTGCGGGACGATGAGCGTTCCCAGCACTCGCCTCCTTGGACTACTGCGAGCTAATCGCAGCCTTCCTCCTGGGTTATGCACCGCAATAGGATGTCGTGGCGCCACGCCAGTAAAGATACCAGCGCGTAGCACTTAGCCATCCGCACCACCCGTTCAGCGGATGCACGTTCATCAGGAAGGATATCCTTCAAGGAGTCCCGGACCTCCGTGGTCCATGCATAGGGACTACTTGAGCTTCTGGATCTTGAGCGCTGGGTTGCACGGAGTCCCCAGTGACTCTTACGATCCTTTGGCGGCATCCAGGGCTGCCGAGACTGCCTAGCTTCGAGGCACTGGTTCAGCCCCCTTCGCCCGGCTCGGCGGGCCGGGCTGTGGACCGCAGCAACGTCCTCTCGAAGACTCCTTCGTGCGCAGGGGCTCCGATGGAGGCTTTCATTGAGAGGTCGTCAGCTGCGGCCGTGCAAGCGCGTGGTACATGGCGCAGGTCCAAGGCGAGGAATTCTTTCTCCAACATCCGCACGTGAAGCAGATAAGCAGCTAGCTGTGGGTCATTGCAGGGGCATTCACCCTTAACTTGCTTGATAACTAGCTGGGAGTCGCCCTGCGCCAACAACTGGCGAGCGCCCAGAGACAGGACTGTCTTTTAGGCCAAAGATGAGTGCTTCATACTCTGCCAAGTTGTTGGTTGCCTTGGAATTGAGACGCACCATGTACCCAGACTGCTCCCCCGATGGTATGAGAAGCAGTACGCCGGCACCGGCCCCCTGCTTTTGCGAGGAGCCGTCGAAGAAGAGCGTCCAGTGAGGCCCGGTGAAGACCGGAGCTCGGCACTTTGGTTCACCGTCTTCGCGCCCCCTGGGTCAGCCTTCGTTGGCGTCCACTCAGCCACGAAGTCAGCCAGTGCTTGGCTCTTGGCTGTCTGACGTGGTCAGGAGCTCAGCTTGAACTCCGCCGTCTTCGGGCTGTCTTCCGGCTTCGGAGGCTGGCAGTGAGTGCCAGCTCCGCCCTCCGGCTGCTCTGGCGCACTTGTCCGCCAGGCTGAAGGGCTCGGAGGCATCGCAGACCTCTCTGGTTGCAAGCCTCTCAAGCATCTTCTTGTCCTGGACACTGTCGAAGTGCCGCCACCACAGAAGCACTTTGAATATGTGGAATGGTGTTGCGTACCTGGGAGAACCGCTGGATGAAGGAGCGCAGCGACTCCCCAGGTTGTTGCTTGAATGCTTGGAGGTCAAGCTCCGTGTCGGGACGGGTGTAGGAGCTGCCGAAGTTGGCGATGAACTGCCGGCAGAGCTCTCCCCAGGAAGTTATGGAACCCCAAGGGAGGTTCATTAGCCAAGACCGGGCAGGGCCGGTCAAGGCGGCGGGGAAGTAGTTTGGCCATGACGTCCTCATCCCCTCCTGCGGCAAGTACGGCGGTGGAGTAGATCTGGAGGAACCCCGCCGGATTGACGCTGCCGTCGTACTTCTCGGGCAGGTGCGGCCGAAACTTGCGCGGCCACCTCATGAAGCAGAGGTGGGGCTCCAGGGTCGTACATCCTGCCCCTGTTGCTGCAGATGTTGGTGCCGCGAACGCTTGGTTCGCCGCTGGCACAGTGTACCCCGGTATGGGCAAGGTTGCGCCATAGACCGGGGCTGCCGTTTGGAGGACATATGGTTGTGGCATATGCTGCGTGGCGTATGTCTGGGGCAGAGTTCGCGTAGCGAAAGTCTGCGCCTCAGGCAGGGTTGAGGCAATCGTCATGCTAACGCCGGCCTCTTGGCTGCGACGCCTTTCTCGTCGCCGCTCGAGGAACATTCGGGCGTCTTGGCCTAGGTGGCATCGTTCCAGCTCAGTCCTCAGGTCCGTCGACGGAAGCCTGGTGGAGCTGGAATCTGCCGTCTGTCCGTCAACCGTTGGTGTGCGCGTCAGCGACACAGCCGGTTGGCCGGAGCGTCGTCCCCGCCGAAGTCAAGGGTTTGCAGCGGCGACGACAAGACGGTCTACCTCGCGAATCCACTGCTGGGTCGCTGCCTGAGGCGCGTCCCCAGCAGGCGGATTGTGCAGTAGCGCTCTTGTTGCGGCTAGCGCACCCCCGCCGGGTACGCCCAGCGCTACTGAAGACCTGACGCTGGTTGGAGCCTGCATTGCCGGGGTCGGCGCTGCTAGAGCCGGTTGTTGGCTCCCAGTGCAGGTACTGGTGCCGCGAACGCTTGGTTGCGCCTGGCACAGTGTACCCCTGTATGGGCAAGGTTGCGCCATAGGCCGGGGACGCCGCTTGCAGAGCACATGGTTGTGGCTTATGCTGTGCGGCGTACGCCTGGGGCAGAGCTCGCGTAGCGAAGGTCTGCCCTCCAAGCTGGGTCGAGGCCGACGTCATGTTGTCGCCAGCCTCTTGAGTGCGACGCCTTTCTCGACGTCGCTCGAGGAACACTCGGGCATCTTGGCCCAAGTGGCACCGTTCCAGCTCTGTCCTCAGGTCCGTCGACGGAAGTTTGGTGGAGCTGGAACCCGCCGTCTGTCTGTCAACCGTTGGCGTGTGCGTCTGCGACACAGCCGGTTGGCCGGAGTGTCGTCCCCGCCGAAGTCGAGGGTTTGCGGTGGCGACGACGAGACGGTCTACCTCGCGAATCCACTGCTGGGTTGCTGCCTGAGGCGCGTCCCCAGCAGGCGGATTGTGCAGTAGCACCCTTGCTGCTGCTAGCGCACCCCCACCGGGTAACGCCCGGCGCTACTGAAGGCCTGAAGCTGGTTGAAGCCTGCATTGCCGGGGTCGGCGCTGCCAGAGCCGGTTGCAGGCTCCCAGCTTGCCCTGACACACTCCGTCCTGAGTGTGTCATCATGTACTCTCCCCTAGTCACGGTTTGCCGCGGACGCAGGGGGGAGAGTTTGCCGCTGAAGGAAGCTTGGTGATCTTCGTCGGCGGAAACTCGTCGCGCAAGGGGAAAAGCCCCCTTCCTGGCGCGCCAAATGTCGAAGTGTTCAGTCGATGTCGAAGTGTTCAGTCGACACTTCCCCCGGGCCTGCATTGGGCAGCCCGTGGAGGTTCTTTTTTCGGTGGGGCTAGTCTCTAGCAGAGAGCTTGCGCAGATGGACGAGTTAGTAAGAGCTTGACACGGCGAGTTTTACGTGGTTCAGGCCGCCGGAGCGTAAAACCCTACGTCCACGGCGAGCTATGGAGCTCGCTGTATTGCTTGCTGCTCAGGGCCGGAGTCCTGAGCTTGGGGGTGAGTTACAGCTTGAGAGTGTATGGCTAGCGTATGAGTTGCAAAGTGCGAACCCTTGCTATCGACGCCTACCCGAGCCTTTTATAGTCCAAGGCTCGGGCAGCTTACAAGGGGGGCCGGGACCCGACAGGTGGTCCCGGGAAGATTGTCTATCATCTACCGTATCTGCAGTTATGCCGGTAGTTGCCTCTAGTCGAAGGCTTCTGAGTCTTCATCTTGCCGCCCTGCCCATGCTGCATGCTAGTCGTAGTGGTTGATGACGGCGCAGGCGACACGGGATGTCTTGTCACAGTGTTTATTGGCTGGCAGGTTCTGACACCGCGCGCCAGTCTGTGATGCGACTGGGCGCAACGGCACCTGACAGAAGCGTGCTCCGCGTCTCCGCGTCTCGGGAAGACGCGGGCCTTGAATACCTTGTACGGGCAAGGTATGGGGCGTCTTTACGCCCGCTGCCAATCGCTCGGGGACAGGCAGCGCCGTTCTGCTGCCACGTGGCGGGCCCGGAGCCCTTCTCAGAGGAGAGGAAGGCACGTTCCACGGGGCACGTGGAGCCTCCGGACCTCTCCCCGCGGAGGGAGAGGCTCGGCTTCTGTTGGCCACGTGGCGGGCCCGGAGCTCTCCTCTGAGGAGATGGAGGTCCGGTCCCGCTGGACGCGTGGCGCCTTCGTACCTCTCTCCCGCGGAGGGGGAGGTCCGGCTTCTGTATGCCACGTGGCGGGCCCGGAGCTCTCATCTGAGGAGAGGGAGGTCCGGCCCCGCCGGACGCGTGGCGCCTTCGGAGCTCTCCCTGCGGAGAAGGGCGAGTTCCTTAGGCATTTTACCCTGTGCGCGGGGGTACCCCATATCTCAGGTACCGACAGTGGCCCCCGGGCCCATCTCGGGGGAGATAGCGAGCCCGAGGTGGGACCTCCGTCTCTTTCGCTCCGTGATGAAGGAGGTGTGCTCTTCATCTTCTCTAGACATGGGGATCTGATGGAAACCCGAGTAGGCGTCTATGAAGCACAGCATATCGCAGCCTGATGTCGAGTCTACTATTTGATCTATTCTAGGGAGAGGGAATGGATCTTTGGGACATGCCTAATTGAGATTGGTGTAGTCGATGCACATCCGGAGCTTCCCACCGGCCTTCGGGACAACGACGGGGTTTGCCAACCACCGGGGGTGGTGGACTTCCCGTATGAAGCCAGCGTCCAGCAGCTTCTTGATTTCTTCGCGAATGAAGTTTTGCCGCTCGATGGACTGCTTGCGGGGCTTCTGTTGAACTGGTCGTGCGTCGGGGAAGACCTTTAAGTGGTGCTCGATCACCTCCCTAGGGATCCCCGGCATCTGTGACGGCTGCCATGCAAACACGTCAACGTTGTGCCGGAGGAAGGTGACGAGCACGCCTTCCTATTTGCTATCCAGGCCCCCGGCTACCCGGGTGGTCTGGGTGGCTTCGGCGCCGACTTGGACGACCTTTAAGGGGACGTCGCCCTCGTCGAGGGGTTGCATCCGGGGTGCTGCGGCGGAGGCACGCTGGCGTGCACTTGAGTGGAGCTGGTCTGCTTCTGCACTGCCAGGGGCTGGTGTTCCAGCTGTTGCAAGCGCTTGGAGTTTTTCCAAGGCTGACACTGCAGCAGTGCGGTCTCCACGAATCCTGAGGACGCCTATTGGTGTAGGCATCTTCAGGACGAGGTAGTCGTAGTGGGCTACTGCCATGAATCGGTACAGGGCTGGCCTGCCAATTGTGGCGTTGAAGGGGAGGTCGATCTCCGCTACGTCGAACAGAATGTATTTTGTCCGATAGCTCTCCGAAGCTCCGAAGGTCACCGGGAGGCTGATGTTGCCGTAGGGAACGACCTGTCCCGGCCCTACCCCTGAGAACGGGCTCGACGGGGTGAGCTTGGCCATCGGGATCTGCAGCTTCTGGAAAGCTGCACGGCTGATGAGGTTCAGCCTACCTCCGCCATCTACCAAAACGTGGTACATCCTCACATTGGCGATGGTGGGTGCTACCAAGAGCGGTAGTTGGCCGGCCCCAGCCATGTTCCTGGGGCAGTCGGTGGCGTCAAAGCTGATGGGGGTTCCCATCCACTTGAGGTGCGGTGCGGCACTTGGGAGTGGAGCCATCGACGCTACCGCTCGGCACAGAGTCTTAACTACGCTTCTGGACGAGGGGTCGGCGGACCCGCCGTATATGACGTAGAGCTTCTTTCGACGCTCATCATCACTGGAGCTGGAGTCCTCATGGTTGCACACCGCCTTCACGGCGCGCTGAGGCTCCTGGAACTCCACTTGATGGTCGACGTTGTCTGGGGCGTCGACCTTCTACTTGCCCTCCCTTTGGCGGAAGGGTGGAGCATCAGTCCGCTGTTGCTTCCCTTTGAGGAAGCGCTCCGCGAGCTTCCGGATCTCCCGGCACTCGGCAGTAGTATGGCGACAGCTGCCGTGCACGGGGCATAGCTTGTCTTGGTCACCTTCCGGGGCTGGCGACTGTCGCTGCCTCTTGTCGGGGTGCGGCCCCCGAGCTCCACTGGGTGCCGCTGCTGCGGCGACGGGGGCTGCGGCCGGCTATTCCATCTTGCCCCTGCCCCGGTTCTTGGCCTTCCTGCTGCCTCCATAGGAAGCAGCGCCAAACTCGGGCTGTCCTCCTGACTCGGAGGTCGGCGGTGAGTGCCAGTTCCGCCCTTCGGCTGCTCTGGCGCACATGTCTGCCAGGCTAAAGAGCTCGGAGACGTCGCAGACCTCTCTGGTCGCGAGCTTCTCGAGCATCTTCTTGTCCCGAACGCCTTGCCGGAACGCCACCACCACAGAAGCGTTTTGGATGTGTGGGATGGTGTTCCGCACCTGGGAGAACCACTAGATGAAGGAGCGCAGTGACTCCCCAGGTTGTTGCTGGATGGCGTGGAGGTCGAGCTCCGTGCCAGGCCGGGTGTAGGAACTGCCGAAGTTGGCGATGAACTGCCGGCAGAGCTCTCCCCAGGAAGTTATGGAACCCTGGGGGAGGTTCATGAGCCAAGACCAGGCTGGGCCGGTCAAGGCGACGGGGAAGTAGTTGGCCATGACGGCCTCATCCCCTCCAGCGGCAAGTACGGCGGTGGAGTAGATCTTGAGAAACTCCGCCGGGTTGACGCTGCCGTCGTACTTCTCGGGCAGGTGCGGCCGAAACTTGCACGGCCACCTCGTGAAGCGAAGGTGGGGTGCCAGGGCCGCACATCCTGCTCCTGTTGCCGCAGGTGTTGGTGCCCCGAACGCTTGCTTCGCTGCTGGCACTGTGTACCCCGGTATGGGCAAGGCTGCGCCATAGATTGGGGACGCCGTTTGCAGGGCATATGGTTGTGGCATATGCTGTGCGGCGTATGCCTGGGGCAGAGACCGCGTGGCAAAGATTTGGTCTTCAGGCTGGGTCGAGGCCGACGTCATGCTGTCGCCAGCCTCCTGGTTGCGACGCCTTTCTCGACGTCGCTCGAGGTACACCCGGGCATCCTGGCCCAAGTGGCACCGTTCCAGCTCTGTCCTCAGGTCCGTCGACTGGAGCCTGGTGGAGCTGGAATCCGCCTTCTGCCCGTCAACCGTTGGCGTGCGCGTCAGCGACACAGCCGGTAGGCCGGAGCGTCGTCCTCGCCGAAGTCGAGGGTTTGCGGCGGCGACGACGAGACGGTCTACCTCGTGAATCCACTGCTGGGTCGCTGCTTGAGGTGCGTCCCCAGCAGGCGGATTGCGCAGTAGTGCTCTTGCTGCAGCTAGCGCACCCCCGTGGGGAACGCTCAGCGTCGCAGAAGATCTGACGCTGGCTGGAGCCTGCATTGCTGGAGTCGGCGTTGCCGGAGTCGGCTGCTGGCTGCCAGCTTGCGCCGACACACTCCGTCCTGAGTGTGTCGACACGTATTCCCCGCTAGTCACGGTTCGCTGTGAACGCGGGGGAGGAGAGTTTGCCGCTGAAGGAAGCTTGGTCATCTTCGTCGGCAGAAACTCGTCGTGCAAGGGAAAAGCCCCCTACCTGGCGCACCAAATGTCGAAGTGTGTGGTCGACACTTCCCCCGGACCTGCACTGGGCAGCCCGCGGAGGTTCTTTTTTGGAGGGGCTAGTCGCTTGCGGAGAGCTTAAGCGTATGGACGAGTTAAGGAAGAGCTTGACATGGCCAGTTTTACGTGGTTCGGGCTGCCGGAGCATAAAACCCTACGTCCACGGTGAGCTGAGGAGCTCGCTGTATTGCTTGTTGCTCAGAACCAAAGTCCTGAGCTTGGGGGCGAGTATGCCTAGTGTATGAGTTGCTGGAGTGCGAACCCTTGCTAACGTCGCCTACCCGAGCCTTTTATAGTCCAAGACTCGTGTGGCTTACAAGGGGGGCCCGGGACCCGACAGGTGGTCCCGGGGAGATTGCCTGCCGACTATCGTATCTGCAGTTATGTCGGTAGTTGACTCTGGCGAAGACTTCTGAGTCTTCGTCTTGCCGCACTGCCCATGCCGCATGCTAGTCGTAGTGGTTGATGACGGCGGAGGCGGCAGGGGATGTCTTGTCGCTGTGTTTATTGGCTGGCAGGTTCTGACACCGCGCGCCAGTCTGTGATGCAACTGGGCGCAACGGCACCTGACAGAGGCGTGTTCCGCGTCTCCGCGTCTTGGGAAGGCGCGGGGCTTGAATACCTTGTACGGGCAAGGTATGGGGCGTCTTTACGCCCGCTGCCTACCGCTCGGGGGCAGGCAGCGCTCTTCTACTGGACACGTGGCGGGCCCGGAGCCCTCCTCAGAGGAGAGGGGGGTCCGGCCCCGCTGGACACGTGGAGCCTTCGGACCTCTCCCCGCGGAGGGGGAGGTCCGGCTTCTGTCAGCCACGTGGCGGGCCCGGAGCTCTCCTCTGAGGAGAGGGAGGTCCGGCCCCGCTGGACACGTAGCGCCTTCGGACCTCTCCCCCGCGGAGGGGGAGGTCCTGCTTCTGCCAGCCACGTGGCGAGCCCGGAGTTTTCCTCTGAGAAGAGGGAGGTCCGGCCCCGCCGGACACGTGGCGCCTTCGGAGCTCTCCCTGCGGAGAAGGGCGGGATTCTTATGCATTTTCCCCTGTGCGCGGGGTACCCCATATCGCGGGTACCGACAACCACCTTAGATCAGGGATGAGTTTGAAATCAAAACTAAAATTCAAGTACTAAACTGATCTGTTTCAAAGTTGAAAGTTAAAATGTAGCATCATACTACATATGAGGGATGTTTTTGCTATGTCGCCTTTTGAGAAAGGTTTACAATGTAATAATTGTTTCGTCGGTGTCAAGATCTTGTTGGAAATTACTCGAACCGTGTGCAGATTCCGTCGGCGGGTGTACTCAGCGATGACGTCCGCGGTCTACCTAAGCGTACGCGACCTATATCTGGCAGCTACTCGCCCGGCCGCCCGTTCCCAGACGACCTTCAAGTTGCAGGCGTAGGTGACGACCATGGCCGCGGCGCCGGAGCAGCATCCGCTGCGACCTCCTCCTGCTACCGTCCGCGTCATCGACGCCTCCCTGGTGCACGTGCACCCGTCTCCTACTCCTCCTCCTGCTCCCTCGGCGGACTCAAACCCTTCCCCGCCGGAGACGTCCCTCCCGCTCACCTTCTTCGACGTCATATGGGTCCGCGCCCCGCCAGTCCAGCGCGTCTTCTTCTACCGCCTCGCGCCCGACGCCGACGTCGACGCCGTCCTCTCCAGCCTCAGAGGCTCGCTGTCCCGGGCACTCCGCGCGTTCTACCCGCTCGCCGGCCGGCTCCGACTCGCCCCCAGCACGGCTAATAACCGGTACGAGCTCCACTACCGTCCCGGCGACGCCGTCACCTTCACCGTCGCCGAGTACGACCACGACGTCGAGAGCCTCGCCGCTAACGACCCCCGGGAGGCTTCCAAGCTCGCCGCGCTCGCGCCGGCGCTCCCGGAGGGCGGCGCCCTGCTCGCGGTGCAGGCCACGGCATTGCTGTCCGCCGCGCGCCCCCGCGGCCTCGCGGTCGGCGTCACCGTACACCACGCGGCCTGCGACGGCGCCGCGTCCACGCGGTTCCTGCACGCCTGGGCGGCAGCCTGCGCCGGCGCCCGACCGCCGCCTCCGCTCCCGGTCATCGACCGGACCCTCGTCCCCGACCCGAGAGGCCTCTACGACGCCCTCTACCAAAAGGCGGCGGCGTCGCCCACCGAGGAGGCGAGGTTCGTCACGTCGTCCGCCGACAGCAGCCAGCTCTTCGCGACGTTCGTTCTGTCCAAGGACCACCTGCAGCGCGTCAAGGACGCGGTCGCCGCGGAGGCCACGGCGCGCGGCGTCGTGACGCCGCCGCGGTGCTCCTCGCTGGTCGCCACCTTGGGCTCCGTCTGGTCGTGCTACCAGCGAGCCAAACCGGGCGGCGGCGGCGGCGGCGTCGGCCAGACCAGCCTGCTATTCCCCGTGGACCACCGGACGCGGATGGAGCCCCCCCTCCCGGACAACTACCTCGGCAACTGCGTCGGGCCGGCGTTCGCGTTCGCGTCCAAGGGCGAGCTGGCGGCGGCCGGCGCGGGCGGGATCTGGGCCGCGTGCGCGGCGGTGGCCGCGGCGATCGAGGAAGCGGTAAGCGGCGACGTGGCGGAGCGCGTGGATCTGTGGAAGGAGCGCTTCATGGAGGCGGCCGCGACGGGCATGCTGACGGTGGCTGGGTCGCCGAGGTTCCGCGTCTACGAGCTGGACTTTGGGTTCGGGCGGCCGGCGAAGGTGGACGTGGTGTCCGTGGCGAGGACCGGGGCGGTCGCGGTGGCGGAGAGCCGGGCCGGCGCCGGCGGCATGGAGGTGGGCTTGTCATTGCCGCCGGATGGCATGGACGCGTTCCGCAAGTGCTTCGCCGAAACCACCTCGTGGCTGGAGCTGGACGCCGGAGCCAAGTGACTGCTCGACACTGCGCGCGTGCTGGGGACTGCTGGGTCGTTAAGAATTAAGTTAATGTTTTTTCGAGAATTAAGTTCATATAACGTGTCGTATTAATTCAGTTGCTATTATTATTACTGGTGGAATAAAAAGGGAGATTTTGGCCAGCCTGCAAGTGATCACTATACTCTCTCTGTTGTGATTTATTTGATGTTGGGTGAACTAAAATTTAGGTGTAAAGTTCATCCAAACGTCAAATAAATCAGAACCGAGAGAATATAATTTGAGTGTTAGGAGAGATGTCAAAGTAGGTAGTAGGTGCTTTGACGATGGCATCACCGAGCCAATCTCATCCATCCTCGTCCTCAATGCATCACTTCATACGGCTTTATATTTTCAAATCAAAACTTTAAAAGATATCATGACCAAGTATTTATCCGAAATCGTCACGTTTATCACGTGGCTGCAAAGAGTCAAATGATCGGTTTTATTTGTCGGGTTTTTAGTGGAAAAAAATCGTTGTCCTAAAGGTGGACTAAATACAGACTGAGGCTGCGTACTACAACCACGAACAAAAGTAGTTTTAGACCAAGTCAGAAACTTGGATCCCGGGCGTCCAAACATGGACCGATTCATGGCAGTAAAGTCTTTTTTCCTAAAGATCCGACGCAACATTCAGACTTATATTAATATTAGTGAGGAGAACAAATTACAGCCGTGGAGAGGTATCACGGCCCTGCTGCTGAGTACTCCATAAAGCGAGCGCTGATGTGTGCTTCTCCATTCAGTCGCCTTCTCTTCAATAGCTTCCACATGCTGAGCAGTCGCTCTGGCTTTATCTTTAAAAGCTCTGACGTTAAGTTCTGGCCACAATGGTAATGGGGCTCGGGGACCCTTTCATAATTTATTTCAGTACTTATTAATATTAGTTTAAAATAAATATAAATTTACTCTATCCGACCTTCTTTGTAAGGCCATTATCAGGCCTACTGCCGACACACCAAAGTATTATTGTAGATTTGTTTTACCCTTTTGGCATTCTGGCGATCAGACGAACCATCTGAACTCAATCTCCGCCTTGCTGCGCAAACCCCATTTTCGCACATGGCGCGAGCAAAGGGCATAACAGGAACATGACAGTGGATGCTAAAAGCAAGGGCATAACAGGAACTTGACAGTGGATGCTAACGTTGCCTACCATGTGCTGGATCTGATGGGGCATCTACTAGTAGGTCGCACACGACACACAAGTACCCACCACTGACCTATAACAATATGAACAGCCAAAACATGATGACCAGGCAAGCAACAGCAGTAGAGGCATCTCTAATCCCTATATTTCTTTATCAGAGAGAGAAGAAAAAACATAAGCATCCTCCCTTATGTACCTGACAATACATTACACTGGAGCCAAAGGCTAGAAATGCCGAAAAAGAGGAAGAAACCATTTGTTTCACTTCTTTTTCATTCGCGGTTTCAAGATAAAAAGTCTGCAGGTGAGAGGAGCTGTGGAGCTGAGAAGGGACAGGTTATCGGTGCCCGCCACTACCGCTCTTGCGGATGAAAGCGTTCCTGTTTTTCGGCTTCGGGATCTCGTTGATGTCCATCACTTGGATCGTCCTCTGCTTTTTTGCTGTGAAAAAAGAAGCGAGCATGAAAAAAGGAGAAAAGGTTAATCTATCTGTATCTTTAATTTAAAACCTGAAGGGTCTACCTGTGGAAAATCATGTGCAACAATTAGAAAAGGAACCATTTGAAACACACAAAGAAGCCAATAGTTACAAACATTTTCCGATAATGTAGCCATAATGGGCATTGATGTAAAGAACCAAGTTCCTTACCATTTTGTGCTTCCTGATAGTTCTCCTGGAGCCTCTTCCTTGCAGAATCCAGCCTGTCTAGGTCCAAAAGACTATCCTTATGGTCCCTGGCCTTCTTCTGCATGGAAAGCTTGAATTCATTATCACAGACTCAATTCATTTCTAAGAAAGGAATAACAAGCAAGCCAAGAATTACAGGGCAGTATGAAATGTCTGACCTAATGAGGACTGTAATCAGTTCGTCCACTGAAAGTGGGATACAAATTAATTTTTTTGCATGTTGCACGATTAGACACCACTGTGAGGCAAAAATCAGTCAAAAGATGCTACATGTGGGGACCACACTGATAGAGCTAGTTCTACTTTAAACAAAAACAAGTTTGATAGCGATGGGGACTAGGAATAAGGAGAATGGTCTGGTAAAAGCCTTACAGCCGGAGCAGATGACGAAGTAGTAGGATGGTGATCATTGTTGATCTGCCTGGAATTTTGATATGTGGGCACAGGGCTTGCTCTAAGCTTCACATCCATTGTTGACCCAGATCCATTATTAGCCCTTTCTGAGCTTGAACCATCTAAAATTTCACAAACATCACGCATACAGCCATAAGTAATTTCTCGCGGGTGTTACGGCTACAAAAATCAAAGTACTACATAGTAGCAAGATAAATTTGCGGCACTCACTATGCCTTTGCGGGCTGGGAGAATACTTGAACTCTGAAACCTGGAAGGTTGTATCAAGAAAGGTGACATCGTTTCAGAGTTGTGAATCAATTTAGAAAGACATCATTTGTATAAGTTCCACTAAAATACAAACATTGGTGCTATTATAGCTGATAGCTACTGGCTCAACCTGTTAGTAGCTTACTCAGCATGAGAAAAGCATGGCTAATTAATTTTTCGGATCTGGGATTGTTTGGTAAACTAACTTGGGGAAAAATAGTGGGGGTAATATTCCAAGCTCCAAACTCCATTTACCAAAAAGAAGCTTTACACAGACAAAGGAATCAGAAAAAAGAAGGCGTGAGGTAGTTATTTAGAGCCATTTCTAAGCAAGAACAGTTACCCGTGGGCTTTGGTGGTTCCTGCCTTGGATTTTATCCGGGGAATCCCCATCAGCTGCCATCATCAACACAAGTTTCATCCATCAGGATTATCAGGAACAGCAAACGAACTTATCCCCAGAAATCCTGAGCCAAGGAGACTGTAAAACTTTACACAGTGACATACCTATGATCGAGCTGCCACCGTCACCACCAATATTGTGCAGGCGCACCCAATCATCCACTATCTCCTTCCACTTCCTTCAAGTTGCAAGCAACACCATGTTCCGTAAAAGAAAGGACAATTAGAAACATATTCCAAGTGGGAATACTTATTTAGTAAACAGTATTCCTGTTCCTGTTCCTGTTCCTGTTCTTCACCTGATGAGCTGTTTTACCAGTCGTCGGACTTCGCCGGAGGGATGCTTACGCAGGCCATTCACATGGCGACCGATGTCAGTTGCCTACACAAACACAAACATGAACTTTTCACTCTGTCCATGGCAGATGCTCAATTCGAACCACTAACTTGACCGATCTGTCATGACCTTTCGTAAGCAAAACAAAAGAGAAGCAAGGGAAATAGTGGCGAAAGAACTTCACCTGGAGAGAGTCGTAGGTGACTTCCATGTCTGCCAGGTTCTGCAGCAGGCTCACCAGCTCGTCGTCCGGCTGTGACAAAACAACAGGAACGTGCGGTTTGTGTGAAAAAAGCTGCGCGCCCGGAGGAAATTCGCGTTGCGGGGTGGTAAAAAGAGCTTCTTTGGGGACCTGTTCGGGGTCCTCCAAGAAGTCCCTGATGGCCAGGATCTTGCTCTCCAGCCCGGCCCCGCCGCCGCCGAGGTCGTCGGCCTCGCCCACGCGGTCGGCGTCCGCGCCAGCCTCCGCCTCGGGAGAGACCGCCGCGTCCTCGTCCGGTTCCACCTTCGGTCCCGCCGCCGCCGCCGAAGCGGCGCGCGGCGGACGCCCGTCGCAGTTGCCGCACCCGCCGCCGGCGTAGAGCCGCTCGACGATTGCGTCGCGGCGCGCGCGCAGCTCCTCGGGACGGTCCCGCGCCGCCGCGGCCAGCGCGGCGTCCGCCAGCGCCCACGCGTCGCCGCCGAAGGCGGCCAGAGCGCGGCGGAGGCGCTGGTCCTCCTCCCGCTCCATCCGCCAGCCCGCTGCCGGATCTCCGGACCCCGCGCCGCACGACCAGGCAACTCGACGCAAATCGAACCTCAACCTCGTCCGGCGACGGCGGCGGCGGCGGGAAGGTGGGGCCGGTAAGCGGGAGCCGAAGCGACGCAGAGGCTGCAACTGCAAACTGGAGGAGAGAGAAAGAAAGAGGGAAACGGGGGAATTCTCCGCGATATTCGTGTGGCTGGCTGGCTGGATTTGGCTGTCCTCAGCTTGGTGACGGGTTGGTTGGTTCGTCCTTGCCGCCCTCCGATGCTCGCCGGTGGGCGCCTCCTTTCGGGCCTGGTCCCATGCGTTCTCAACTCTTGTTCGGAACTGACGAAACTAGCCTCGGAAGTCGAGAAGGCGCCTTCTTCCTCCCGTTCTCCGGCGCAACAAAATCTTCCCTTTTGCATCGGAGAGAAAGAGAGAGAAACCGAGGGTAGTTTGGTAATCGCAGGTTGCAGCAATCGCGCAGCCCATTGAATTGGATAGACCATCGCGTCGTACGTGGACGTGTTCCGAGGCCGTGCGTTGGATTTGGATCCAGACGGGACCATCCCGTGGGTCGAGTGACTCTCACGTGAATTTGGCCGAAATTTCAAACCTAGGGTTTAAATGGATGGTTATTGAGAAAGATAATATATTACTGACATTCTAACGCATTCGCAAATGCATGTAACTTTTGATGGTGGTAGCACATATCGTGTATTTTGCATGATTTTAGGGAGAGGGCCGGAAATGGCCAAGAGCATGCGTGGCAGTGATGTTAGGTGTGGATTGGGAGCTCCAAAATAGACTTAATAAAATGCAACGGGGACAGTGGGAGTGGAACCGGCCAAAAGGTAGCCATAGGGCAATGGATCCACTTTAACGATAGTAGAGTGGTATTGATATACATCCCTCACATATATAGAGTGAGAGGGAGAAATTAGGTGCTCATCGAAATGATAAAGACAATGCAATAACAATTGTGTTGAAAATCCTAGGTTGCATAATTGATATAAAACTCATTTGGGTTTCAGTCACTGTCGAAGTGTGTGGTCGACACTTCCCCCGGACCTGCTCTGGGCAGCCCGCCGAGGTTCTTTTTCGGAGGGGCTAGTCGCTTGCGGAGAGCTTAAGCGTAGGGACGAGTTTGGGAGGAGCTTGACACGGCGGGTTTTACGTGGTTCGGGCCGTCGGAGCGTAAAACCCTACGTCCACGGTGAGCAGAGGTGCTCGTTGTATTGCTCGTTGCTCAGAACCGGAGTCCTGAGCTTGAAGATGAGTTATGCCTAGGGTGTGAGTTGCTGGAGTGCGAATCCCGGGTGTGAATGGCTAGAGTGCGAACCCTTGCTAACGTTGCCTACCCGAGCCTTTTATAGTATGTCGGTACCTGAGATATGGGGTACCCCGCGCACAAGGGAAAATGCCTAAGGAACTCGCCCTTCTCCGCAGGGAGAGCTCCGAAGGCGCCACGCGTCCGGCGGGGCCGGACCTTCCTCTCCTCAGCGGAGAGCTCCGGACCCGCCATGTGGCATACAGAAGCCGGACCTCCCCCTCCGCGGGCGAGGGGTCCGAAGGTGCCACGTATCCGGCAGGGGCGGACCTCCCTCTCCTCAGAGGGGAGCTCCGGGGCCGCCACGTGGCCGACAGAAGCCGAACCTCCGCCTCCGCGGGGAGAGGTCCGGAGGCTCCACGTGCCCCGCGGGCCGGACCCTCCTCTCCTATGAGAAGGGCTCCGGGCCCGCCACGTGGCCGGGAGAACGGCGCTGCCTGCCCCCGAGTGATAGGCAGCGGGCGTAAAGACGCCCCATACCTTGCCCGTACAAGGTATTCAAGGCCCGCGTCTTCCCGAGACACGGAGACGCGGAGCACGCCTCTGTCAGGTGCCGTTGCGCCCAGTCGCATCACAGACTGGCGCGCGGTGTCAGAACCTGCCAGCCAATAAACACCGCGACAAGACATCCCATGCCGCCTGCGCCGTCATCAACCATTACGACTAGCGTGCGGCATGGGCAGGGCGGCAAGACGGAGACTCGGAAGCCTTCGTCAGAGACAACTACCGGCATAACTGTAGATACGGTAGATAACAGTCAATCTCCCCGGGACCACCTGTCGGGTCCCGGGCCCCCTTGTAAGCCACCCGAGTCTTGGACTATAAAAGGCTCGGGTAGGCCACGATAGCAAGGGTTCGCACTCTGCAACTCATACGCTAGCCATTCACTCCCAAGTTGTAACTCACCCCCAAGCTCAGGACTCCGGCCCTGAGCAGCAAGCAATACAGCGAGCTCCATAGCTCGCCGTGGACGTAGGGTTTTACTCTCCGGCGGCCTGAACCACGTAAAACTCACCGTGTCAAGCTCTTACTAACTAGTCCATCCGCGCAAGCTCTCCGCAAGGGACTAGCCCCACCGGAAAAAGAACCTCCGCGGGCTGCCCAGTGCAGGCCCGGGGGAAGTGTCGACCGAACACTTTGACATTTGGCGCGCCAGGAAGGGGGGCTTTTCCCCTTGCGCAACGAGTTTCCGCCGACGAAGATGGCCAAGCTTCCTTCAGCAGCAAACTCTGTCCCCCCCCGCGTCCGCGGCAAACCGCGACCAGGGGGGAGTACATGTCGACACGCTCAGGACGGAGTGTGTCGAAACAAGCTGGGAGCCAGCAACCGGCTCTGGCAGCGCCGACCCCAGCAACGCAGGCTCCAACCAGCGTTAGGTCTTCAGTAGCGCTAGGCGTACCCAGTGGGGGTGCGCTAGCCGCAGCAAGAGCGCTACGGCACAATCCACCTGCTGGGGATGCGCCTCAGGCAGCGACCCAGCAGTGGATTCGCGAGGTAGACCGTCTCGTCGTCACCGCCGCAAACCCTCGACTTCGGCGGGGACGACGCTCCGGCCAACCAGCTGTGTCGCTGATGCGCACGCCAATGGATGGCGAGCAGACGGCAGATTCCAGCTCCACCAGGCTCCAGTCGACGGATCTGAGGATAGAGCTGGGACGGTGTCACTTGGGCCAAGATGCCCGGGTATACCTCGAGCAACGTCGAGAAAGGCGTCGCAACCAAGAGGTTGGCGACAAACTCTCCTCCCCCGCGTTCGCGGCGAACCGTGACCACGGGGAGTACATGTCGACACACTCAGGACGGAGTGTGTCGGCGCAAGCTGGGAGCCAGCAGCCGGCTCTAGCAGCGCCAACCCCGGCAATGCAGGCTCCGACCAGCATGAGATCTTCTGCAGCGATAAGCGAACCCCACAGGGGTGCGCTAGCTGCAGCAAGAGCGCTACTGCGCAACCCACCTGCTGGGGACGAACCTCATTCGGTAACCCAGCAGTGGATATGCGAGGTAGACCGCCTCGTCGTCGGCGCCGCAAACCCTCGACTTCGGCGGGGACGATGCTCCGGTCAACCGGCTGTGTCGCTGACGCGCACGCCAACGGTTGACACGCATACGCGGACTCCAGCTCCACCAGGCTTCCGTCGACGGATCTGAGGGCAGAGCTGGAGCGATGCCGCTTGGGCCAAGATGCCCGAGTGTTCCTCGAGCGACGTCGAGAAAGGCGTCGCATCCAAGAGGCTGGCGACAGCATGACGTCGGCCTCGACCCAGCCTGAAGGGCAGATCTTCGCCACGCGGACTCTGCCCCAGGCATACGCCGCGCAGCATATGCCACAACCATATGCTTTGCAAACGGCATCCCCGGTCTTAGGCGCAGCCTTGCCCATATCGGGGTACACTGTGCCAGGTGCGAACCAAGCGTTCACGGCACCAATACCTGCGGCAACAGGAGCAGGATGTGCGGCCCTTGCACCCCACCTTCGCTTCGTGAGGTGGCCGCGCAAGTTTCGGCCGCACCTACCCGAGAAGTACGACGGCAGCGTCAACCCGGCGGAGTTCCTCCAGATCTACTCCACCACCGTACTTGCCGCGGGAGGGGATGAGCCTGTCATGGCCAACTACTTCCCCATCGCCTTGACCGGCCCAGCCCGGTCTTGGCTAATGAACCTCCCTCAGGGTTCCATAACTTCCTGGGGAGAGCTCTGCCGGCAGTTCATCGCCAACTTCGGCAGCTCCTACACCCGTCCCGGCACGGAGCTTGACCTCCACGCCATCAAGCAACAACCTGGGGAGTCACTGCGCTCCTTCATCCAGCGGTTCTCCCAGGTACGCAACACCATCCCGCACATTCGAAGTACTTCTGTGGTGGTAGCGTTCCGGCAGGATGTCCGGGACGAGAAGATGCTTGAGAAGCTTGCGACCAGAGAGGTCTGCGATGCCTCTGAGCTCTTCAGCCTGGCGGACAAGTGCGCTAGAGCAGCCGAAGGGCGGAATTGGCACTCACTGCCAGCTTCCGAAGTCGGAAGACAGCCCGAAGACGGCGGAGTTCAAGCTGAGCTCCAGACCACGTCAGACAGCCAAGAGCCAAGCACTGGCTGACTTTGTGGCTGAGTGGACGCCAACGAAAGCTGACCCAGGGGGCCGCGAAGACGGTGAACCAATGTACCGAGCTCCTGTCTTCACCGGGCCTCACTGGACGCTCTTCTTCGACGGCTCCTCGCGAAAGTAGGGGGCCAGTGCCGGCGTACTGCTTCTCATGCCATTGGGGGAGCAGTCTGGGTACATGGTGCGTCTCAATTCCAAGGCAACCAACAACTTGGCAGAGTATGAAGCACTCATCTTTGGCCTAAGAGACAGTCCTGTCTCTGGGCGCTCGCCAGTTGTTGGCGCAGGGCGACTCCCAGCTAGTTATCAAGCAAGTTAAGGGTGAATGCCCCTGCAATGACCCACAACTAGCTGCTTATCTGCTCCACGTGTGGATGTTGGAGAAAGACTTCCTCGCCTTGGACCTGCGCCATGTACCGCGCGCTGGCAAGGCCGCAGCTAACGACCTCTCAACGAAGGCCTCCATCCGAGCCCCTGCGCCCGAAGGAGTCTTTGAGAGGACGTTGCGGCGGTCCACAGCCCGGCCCGCCGAGCCGGGCGAAGGGGGCTGAACCAGTGCCTCGAAGCTAGGCAGTCCCGGCGGCCATGGATGCCGCCAAAGGATCGTGTCACTGGGGACTCCGTGCAACCTAGGGCTCAAGATACAGAAGCTCAAGTAGTCCCGATGCATGGACCACGGAGGTCCGGGAGTCCTTGAAGGACGTCCTTCCTGATGAACGTGCATTCGCTGAACGGGTGGTGCGGATGGCTAAGTGCTACGCGCTGGTATCTTTACTAGCGTGACGCTACGACATCCTATTGCGGTGCATAACCCAGGAGGAAGGCTGTGAATAGCTCGCAGTAGTTCAAGGAGGCGAGTGCTGGGAACGCTCATCGTCCCGCACGCTGGTTGGTTAAGCCACCCGGCATGGCTCCTACTGACCGAGAACCACCTGAATGCCGTCAAACCGGTTAGGGATGCAATGCGTGCCAGGTCCACGCCAAGCAGACCCACACAACCAGTGCAGACGCGCACCCAAAGCCGTCGGGGGATACCGGCTCCTCCATGTCGAGGGCCAGCCGGACTTCCCAGGGCCGGGTCACGGGAACTACACTTCCACATGGTATGCTGGGCCGAAGCCGTGCTTCCCCCTGAGATCGCCATGGGGGTTCCCCCGTGTCCGGCGTACGACGAAGCCACGCATGACCCGACCTGCGTGAAGACAGGCGCTCCGACGCCACCCCAGTAAGTTCACCATGCTTACTTAGGTGCTTATTTAAATTACGCATTAATTTATATGAACACCTCCCCACGCTCTAGAAAGTGTGCGTCCATTGTACACTCGGTTCCTCTTTCCTGCTCTCATGCATAGTCGATATTTGCCGTCCTGTCGAAGGCGGTAGTGCTTGGGGTACCTGCCAGAGGCCCGGTGGCCTTTTGAATCTCCTCCTGTAAGGGTACTGTACCGCCAGTTGGTCTCCTCCGAGAAAAGACCTACGCTAGACCGGGGGGTCAGGAGCCTTGCTTTGCCCGGTCTTGCACCCAAAGCATGCGCACTCTGCCCCCCGGCGCTACGGTCTGAGTACCAGGGGGCCGGACGGTTACACCTTGACTGGGGCTGGGGCCAGACCTCCGGGACCAAGTGCACAGGATTACCCAAGCCCCGTATTCCGTCCTGGGACAGTAAGCCAAATGAGACTAAGGGACAGGAAAGGGGGGACCACTGAGCAGTTTCGGACCTCCGCCCCCACAGCCGGGCCGAGCTCCAAGGCCAGCCCTCGTCCTCCTTTCAGAGGCGAGCGCTGATGCCGGACCTCACGCCCTTCGCTAGCCTGAGCTCCGATGACTTCCGGACTTCGCCTCCACAGCTAGGCCGAGCTCCGAGACAAGCCCTCGCCCTCCTTTCTGAGGCGAGCGCTGATGCCGGACCTCACGCCCTTCGCTGGCCTGAGCTCCGATGACCTCCGGACCTCGCGCCCTTCGCTGGCCTGAGCTCCGATGACCTCCGGACCTCACGCCCTTCGTTGGCCTGAGCTCCGTGACTTCCGGACTCCGCCCCCACAGCTGGGCCGAGCTCCGAGGCCAGCCCTCGCCCTCCTTTCAGAGGCGAGCGCTGACGTCGGACCTCACGCCCTTCGCTGGCCTGAGCTCCGATGACTTCCGGACTCCGCCTCCACAGCCAGGCCGAGCTCCGAGGCCAGCCCTCGCCCTCCTTTCAGAGGCGAGCGCTGATGCCGGACCTCACGCCCTTCGCTGGCCTGAGTTCCAATAACTTCCGGACCTCCGCCTCCACAGCTGGGCCGAGCTCTGAGGCCAGTCCTCGCCCTCCTTTCAGAGGCGAGCGCTGACGCCGGACCTCAAGCCCTTCGCTGGCCTGAGCTCCGATGACTTCCGGACTCCGCCTCCACAGCTAGGCCGAGCTCCGAGGCCAGCCCTCGCCCTCCTTTCAGAGGCGAGCGCTGATGCCGGACCTCACGCCCTTCGCTGGCCTGAGTTCCGATGACTTCCGGACCTCCGCCCCCACAGTTGGGCCGAGCTCCGATGCCAGCCCTCGCCCTCCTTTTAGAGGCGAGCACTGATGCCGGACCTCACGCCCTTCGTGGACCTGAGCTCCGATGACTCCCGGACCTCCGCCCCAACAGCCAGGCCGAGCTCCGATGCCAGACTTCACCCTCTCCTAAGAGGCTGAACTTTGAAGCCGTCAAGACCCTGCCAGCACAGGGAGTACTCAAGACGAGAAAGTGCGCGGAACGGAAGAGACGGAGGTCCCACCTCGGGCTCGCTATCTCCCCCGAGATGGGCCCGGGGGCCACTATCGGTACCTGAGATATGGGGTACCCCCGCGCACAGTGGAAAATGCCTAAGGAACTCGCGCTTCTCCGCAGGGAGAGCTCCGAAGGCGCCACGCGTCCGGCGAGGCCGGACCTCCCTCTCCTCAGCGGAGAGCTCCGGACCCGCCACGTGGCATACAGAAGTCGGACATCCCCCTCCGCGGGCGAGGGGTCCGAAGGTGCCACGTATTTGGTAGGGCCGGACCTACCTCTCCTCAGAGGGGATCTCCGGGGCCGCCACGTGGCCGACAGAAGCCGAACCTCCCCCTCCGCGGGGAGAGGTACGGAGGCTCCACGTGCCCCGCGGGCCGGACCCTCCTCTCCTCTGAGAAGGGCTCCAGGCCCGCCACGTGGCCGGGAGAACGGCGCTGCCTGCCCCCGAGTGATAGGCAGCGGGCGTAAAGACGCCCCATTCCTTGCCCGTACAAGGTATTCAAGGCCCGCGTCTTCCCGAGACACGGAGACGCGGAGCACGCCTCTATCAGGTGTCGTTGCGCCCAGTCGCATCACAGACTGGCGCGCGGTGTCAGAACCTGCCAGCCAATAAACACCGCGACAAGACATCCCATGCCGCCTGCGCCGTCATCAACCATTACGACTAGCGTGCGGCATGGGCAGGGTGGCAAGACGGAGACTCGGAAGCCTTCGTCAGAGACAACTACCGGCATAACTGCAGATACGGTAGATAACAGGCAATCTTCCCGGGACCACCTGTCGGGTCCCGGGCCCCCTTGTAAGCCACCCGAGTCTTGGACTATAAAAGGCTCGGGTAGGCGACGATAGCAAGGGTTCACACTCTGCAACTCATACGCTAGCCATTCACTCCCAAGCTGTAACTCACCCCCAAGCTCACGACTCCGGCCCTGAGCAGCAAGCAATACAGCGAGCTCCACAGCTCGCCGTGGACGTAGGGTTTTACGCTCCGGCGGCCTGAACCACGTAAAACTCACCGTGTCAAGCTCTTACAAACTCGTCCATCCGTGCAAGCTCTCCGCAAGGGACTAGCCCCTCCGAAAAAAGAACCTCCGCGTGCTGCCCAGTGCAGGCCCGGGGGAAGTGTCGACCGAACACTTCGACATAGTCCAAGGCTCGTGCGGCTTACTAGGGGGGGGGGGGGGGGGCGGGACCCGACAGATGGTCCCGGGGAGATTTCCTGCCGACTATCGTATCCGCGGTTATGTTGGTTGTTGTCTCTGGCGAAGGCTTCCGAGCCATCGTTCTGCCGCCCTGCCCATGCTGCATGCTAGTCGTAGTGGTTGATGACGGCGGGGGCGGCAGGGGATGTCTTGTCCCTGTTTTTATTGGCTGGCAGGTTCTGACACTGCGCGCCAGTCTGTGATGTGACTTGGCACAACGACACCTGACAGAGGCGTGCTCCGCGTCTTCGCGTCTTGGGAAGGCGCGGGTCTTGAATGCTTTGTTCGGTAAAGGCATGGTGCGCCTTTACTCCTGCTGCCTACCGCACTGGGCGGCAACACTGCTCTACTGGCCACGTGTCGGACCCGGAGCTCTCCTCTGAGGAGAGGGGGAGCTCCGGCTCCGCTGGACAGTGGAGCCTTCGGAGCTCACCCCCGCGGAGGGGGTGTGGTACGGCCTCCTGGGCCACGTGGCAGGCCCGGAGCTATCCTCCGTGGGGAGGGGTGCTCCGGCCCCGCTGGACACGTGGCGCCTTCAAACCTCGCCCCTGCAGAGGGAGCGAGGTCCTTAGGAAGTTTTATGCTGTGCGCGGGGGTACCCGGTATTGAGGGTACCGACAGTGGCCCTCGGCTCACCTTGGGGGAGGTAACGAGCCCGAGGTGGGGCCTTCTCCTACCCGCGCACTTTCTTGTATTGAGTATTCCCTGTGCTGGCAGGGTCTTGACGGCTTCGGAGTTCGGCCTCTGAGGAGAGGGTGAAGCCTGGCATCGGAGCTCTGCCCAGCTGTGGGGGCGGAGGTCCGGAAGTCATCGGAGCTCAGACCAGCGAAGGGCGTGAGGTCCGGAGGTCATCGGAGCTCAGGCCAGCGAAGGGCGTGAGGTCCGGCATCAGTGCTCGCCTCTAAAAGGAGGGCGAGGGCTGGCCTCGGAGCTCGGCCCAGCTTTGGGGGGCGGAGGTCCGGAAGTCATCGGAGCTTAGGCCAGCGAAGGGCGTGAGGTCCGGCATCAGCGCTTGCCTCTGAAAGGAGGGTGAGGTCTGGCCTCGGAGCTCGGCCCAGCTGTGGGGGGCGGAGGTCCGGAAGTCATCGGAGCTCAGGCCAGCGAGGGGCGTGAGGTCCGGCATCAGAGCTCGCCTCTGAAAGGAGGGCGAGGGCTGGCCTCGGAGCTCGGCCCAGCTGTGGGGGGCGGAGGTCTGGAAGTCATCGGAGCTCAGGCCAGCGAAGGGCGTGAGGTCCGGAGGTCATTGGAGCTCAGGCCAGCGAAGGGCGTGAGGTCTGGCATCAGCGCTCGCCTCTGAAAGGAGGGCGAGGGCTGGCCTTAGAGCTCGACCCAGCTATGGGGGGCGGAGGTCCGGAAGTTATCGGAGCTCAGGCCAGCGAAGGGCGTGAGGTCCGGCATCAGCGCTCGCCTCTGAAAGGAGGGCGAGGGCTGGCATCGGAGCTCGGCCCAGCTGCGGGGGCGGAGGTCCGGAAGTCATCGGAGCTCAGGCCAGCGAAGGGTGTGAGGTCCGGAGGTCATCGGAGCTGAGGCCAGCGAAGGGCGTGAGGTCCGGCATCAGCGCTCGCCTCTGAAAGGAGGGCGAGGGCTGGCATCGGAGCTCGGCCCAGCTGCGGGGGCGGAGGTCCGGAAGTCATCGGAGCTCAGTCCAGCGAAGGGCGTGAGGTCCGGAGGTCATCGGAGCTTAGGCCAGCGAAGGGCGTGAGGTCCGGCATCAGCGCTCGCCTCTGAAAGGAGGGTAAGGGCTGGCCTCGGAGCTCAGCCCAGCTGTGGGGGGCGGAGTCCGGTACTGCTCAGAAGTCCTCCCTTTCCTGTCCCTTAGTCTCATTTGGCTTACTGTCCCGAGCCAGAATACGGGGCTTGGGTAATCCAGTGCACTTGGTCCCGGAGGTCTGGCCCCCAGCCCAAGTCAGGGTGTAACCGTCCGGCCCCCTGGTACTCAGACCGTAGCGCTGGGGGGCAGAGTGCGCATGCTTTGGGGGCAGGACCGGGCAAAGCAAGGCTCCTGACCCCCCGGTCTAGCGTAGGTCTTTTCTCGGAGGAGACCAACTGGTGGTACAGTACCCTTACAGGGGGAGGTCCGAAAGGCCCCCGGGCCTCTGGCAGGTACCCCAAGCACTACCGCCTTCGGTAGGATGGCAAATATCGACTATGCATGAGCGCAGGAAAGAGGAACCAAATGTACAATGGATGTACACTGTCTAGAGCGTGGGAAGGTGATCATATAAATTAATGCGTAATTTAAATAAACACCAAAGTAAGTATGGTGAACTTACTGGGGTAGCGTCGGAGCGCCATGTCATCACGTAGAGCGGGTCATGCGTGGCTTCGTTGTACGCTTGGACACGGGGGGACCCCCATGGCGATCTCAGGGGGAAGAATGGCTTCGGCCCCGCATACCATGTAGAAGGGTAGTTCCCGTGACCCGGCCCTGGGAAATCCGGCTGGCCCTCGACATAGAGGAGCCAGTATCCCCCGACGGCTTTGGGTGCGCGTCTGCACCGGTTGTGTGGGTCTGCTTGGCGTGGACCTGGCACGCATTGCATCTCCTAACTAGTTTGACGGCGTCCAGGTGGCTCTCGGTCAGTAGGAGCCATGTCGGGTGGCTTAACCGACCAGCGTGCGGGACGATGAGCGTTCCCAGCACTCGCCTCCGTGGACTACTGCAGCTAGTCGCAGCCTTCCTCCTGGGTTATGCACCGCAATAGGATGCCGTGGCGCCACGCCAGTAAAGATACCAGCGCGTAGCACTTAGCCATCCGCACAATCCGTTCAGCGAATGCACGTTCATCAGGAAGGATGTCCTTCAAAGAGTCCTGGACCTCCGTGGTCCATGCATCGGGACTACTTGAGCTTCTGGATCTTGAGCGATGGGTTGCACGGAGTCCCCAGTGACGCTTATGATACTTTGGCGGCGTCCATGGGTGCAGGGCCGCCGGGACCGCCAGCTTCGAGGTGCTGGTCCAGCCCCCTTCGCCCGGCTTGGCGGGCCGGGCTGTGGGCCGCAGCAACGTCCTCTCGAAGACTCCTTCGGGCACAGGGGCTCCGGTGGAGACCTTCGTTGAGAGGTCGTCAGCTGCGGCCTTGCCAGCGCGCGGTACACAGCGCAGGTCCAAGGCGAGGAAGTCTTTCTCCAACATTTGCACGTGAAGCAGATAAGCAGCTAGTTGTGGGTCATTGCAGGGGCATTCACCCTTAACTTGCTTTATAACTAGCTGGGAGTCGCCCTGCGCCAACAACTGGCGAGCGCCCTGAGACAGGACTGTCTTTTAGGCCAAAGATGAGTGCTTCATACTCTGCCAAGTTGTTGATTGCCTTGGAATTGAGACGCACTGTCGAAGTGTGCGATCGACACTTCCCCCGGGCCTGCACTGGGCAGCCCGCGGAGGTTCTTTTTTTCGGAGGGGCTAGTTCCTAGCGGAGAGCTTGCGCGGATGGACGAGTTAGTGAGAGCTTGACACGGGAAGTTTTACGTGGTTCAGGCCGCTGGAGCGTAAAACCCTACATCCACGGCGAGCTATGGAGCTCGCTGTATTGCTTGCTGCTCAGGGCCGGGGGCCTGAGCTTGGGGGTGAGTTACAGCTTGAGAGTGTATGGCTAGCGTATGAGTTGCAGAATGCGAACCCAGGGGTGCGGATGGCTAGAGTCCGAACCCCTGCTAACGTCGCCTACCCGAGCCTTTTATAGTCCAAGACTCGGGTGGCTTACAAGGGGGGGCCGGGACCCGACACGTGGTCCCGGGGAGATTGACTGATATCTACCGTATCTGCTGTTATGCCGGTAGTTATCTCTGCCGAAGGCTTCTAAGTCTTCGTCTTGTAGCCCTGCCCATGTCGCATGCTAGTCGTAGTGGTTGATGACGGCGCAGGCGGCATGGGATGTCTTGTCGCGGCGTTTATTGGCTGGCAGGTTCTGACACCGCGCGCCAGTCTGTGATGCGACTGGGCGCAACGGCACCTGACAGACGCGTGCTCCGCGTTTCCGCGTCTTGGGAAGACGTGGGCCTTGAATACCTTGTACGGGCAAGGTGTGGGGCGCCTTTACGCCCGCTGCCTACCGCTCGGGGGCAGGCAACACCGTTCTTCTGGCCACGTGGCGGGTCCGGAGCCCTTCTCTGAGGAGAGAAGGGTCCGGCCTGCGGGGCACGTGGAGCCTCCGGACCTCTCCCCGCGGAGGGGGAGGTCCAGCTTCTGTATGCCACGTGGCGGGCCCAGAGCTCTCCTCTGCGGAGAGGGAGGTCCGGCCCCGCTGGACGCGTGGCGTCTTCGGACCTCTCTCCCACGGAGGGGGAGGTCCGGCTTCTGTATGCCACGTGGCGGGCCCGGAGCTCTCCTCTGAGGAGAGGAAGGTCCGGCCCCGCCGGACGCGTGGCGCCTTCGGAGCTCTCCCGGCGGAGAAGGGCGAGTACCTTAGGCATTTTACCCTGTGCGCGGGGGTACCCCATATCGAGGGTACCGACAGTGGCCTCCGGGCCCATCTCGGGGGAGATAGCGAGCCCGAGGTGGGACCTTCGTCCTTCTGATCCGCGCACTTTCTTGTCTTGAGTACTCCCTGTGCTGGCAGGGTCTTGACGGCTTCGATGTTCAGCCTCTTAGGAGAGGGTGAAGCCTGACATCGGAGCTCGACCCGGCTGTGGGGGCGGAGGTTCGGAAGTCATCGGAGCTCAGGCCAGCGAAGGGCGTGAGGTCCGGCATCAGCGCTCACTTCTGAAAGGAGGGCGAGGGCTGGCCTCGGAGCTCGGCCTGGCTGTGGAGGCGGAGTCCGGAAGTCATGGGAGCTCAGGCCAGCGAAGGGCGTGAGGTCCGACATCAGCGCTTGCCTCTGAAAGGAGGGTGAGGGCTGGCCTCGGAGCTCGGCCCAGCTGTGGGGGCGGAGTCCGGAAGTCATCGGAGCTCAGGCCAGCGAAGGGCATGAGGTCCGGCATCAGCGCTCGCCTCTGAAAGGAGGGCAAGGGCTGGCCTCGGAGCTCGGCCCAGCTGTGGGGGCGGAGGTCCGGAACTGCTCAGTGGTCCCCCCTTTCCTTTCCCTTAGTCTCATTTGGCTTACTGTCCCAGGCCGGGATACGGGGCTTAGGTAATCCAGTGCACTTGGTCTCGGAGGTCTGGCCCCAGCCCCAGTCAGGGCGTAACCGCCCGGCCCCCTGGTACTCAGACCGTAGCGCCGGGAGGCAGAGTGCGCATGCTTTTGGTGCAAGACCGGGCAAAGCAAGGCTCTTGACCCCCCGTTCTAGCGTAGGTCTTTTCTCGGAGGAGACCAACTGGTGGTGCAATACCCTTATAGAGGGAGATCCGAAAGGCCACCGGGCCTCTGGCAGGTACCCCAAGCACTACCGCCTTCGGCGGGACGGCAAATATCGACTATGCATGAGAGCAGGAAAGAGGAACCGAGTGTACAATGGACGCACACTGTCTAGAGCGTGGGGAGGCGTTCATATAAATTAATGCGTAATTTAAATAAACACCTAAGTAAGCATGGTGAACTTACTAGGGTGGCGTCGGAGCGCCTGTCTTCACGCAGAGCGGGTCATGCGTGGCTTCGTCGTACGCCGGACACGGGGGGACCCCCATGGCTATATCAGGGGGAAGCACGGCTTCGGCCCTGCATACCATGTGGAAGGGTAGTTCCCGTGACCCGGCCCTGGGAAGTCCGGCTGGCCCTCGACATGGAGGAGCCGGTATCCCCCGACGGCTCTGAGTGCGCGTCTGCACCGGTTGTGTGGGTCTGCTTGGCGTGAACTTGGCACGCATTGCATCCCTAACCAGTTTGACGGCGTCCAGGTGGCTCTCGGTCAGTAGGAGCCATGTCGGGTGGCTTATCTGACCAACGCGCGGGACGATGAGCGTTCCCTGCACTCGCCTCCTTGGACTACTGCGAGCTAGTCGCAGCCTTCCTCCTGGGTTATGCACCGCAATAGGATGTCGAGGCGCCACGCCAGTAAAGATACCAGCGCGTAGCACTTAGCCGTCCGCACCACCCGTTCAGCGGATGCACGTTCATCAGGAAGGATGTCCTTCAAGGAGTCCCGGACCTCCGTGGTCCATGCATCGGGACTACTTGAGCTTCTGGATCTTGAGCGCTGGGTTGCACGGAGTCCTCAGCGACTCTTACAATCCTTTAGCGGCATCCAGGGCCGCCGGGACTGCCTAGCTTCGTGGCACTGGTTCAGCCCCCTTCGCCCGGCTCGGCGGGCCGGGCTGTGGACCGCAGCAACGTCCTCTCGAAGACTCCTTCGTGCACGGGGGCTCCGATGGAGGTCTTCATTGAGAAGTTGTCAGCTGCGGCCGTGCCAGCGCGCGGTTCATGGGCAGGTCCAAGGCGAGGAATTCTTTCTCCAACATCTGCACGTGAAGCAGATAAGCAGCTAGCTGTGGGGTCATTGCAAGGGCATTCACCCTTAACTTGCTTGATAACTAGCTGGGAGTCACCCTGTGCCAACAACTGGCGAGCGCCCAAAGACAGGACTGTCTTTTAGGCCAAAGACGAGTGCTTCATACTCTGCCAAGTTGTTGGTTGCCTTGGAATTGAAACGCACCATGTACCCAGACTGCTCCCCCGATGGCATGAGAAGCAGTACGCCGGCAACGGCCCCCTGCTTTCGCGAGGAGCCGTCGAAGAAGAGCGTCCAGTGAGGCCCGGTGAAGACCGGAGCTCGGTACTTTGGTTCACCGTCTTCGCGGCCCCCTGGGTCAGCCTTCGTTGGCGTCCACTCAGCCACGAAGTCAGCCAGTGCTTGGCTCTTGGCTGTCTGACGTGGTCGGGAGCTCAGCTTGAACTCCGCCGTCTTCGGGCTGTTTTCCGGCTTCGGAAGCTGGCAGTGGGTGCCAGCTCCGCCCACCGGCTACTCTGGCGCAATTGTCCGCCAGGCTGAAGTGCTCAGAGGCATCGCAGACCTCTTTGGTCGCAAGCTTCTCAAGCATCTTCTCGTCTCGGACACTGCCGAAGTGCCACCACCACAGAGGCGCTTTGGATATGTGGGATGGTGTTGCGCACCTGAGAGAACCGCTGGATGAAAGAGCGCAGCGACTCCCCAGGTTGTTGTTTGACGGCGTGGAGGTCGAGCTCCGTGCCGGGACGGGTGTAGGAGCTGTCGAAGTTGGCAACGAACTGCCGGCAGAGCTCATCCCAAGAGGTTATGGACCCCTGGGGTAGATTCATGAGCCAGGACCGGGCTGGGCCGGTCAAGGCGACGGGAAAGTAGTTGGCCATGACAGCCTCATCGCCTCCTGCAGCAAGTACGGAGGTGGAGTAGATCTGGAGGAACTCCGCTGGGTTGACGCTTCCGTCGTACTTCTCGGGCAAGTGCGGGCGAAACTTGCGCGGCCACCTTGCGAAGCGAAGGTGGGGTGCAAGGGCTGCACATCCTGCACCTGCTGCTGCAGGTACTGGCGCTGCGAACAGGTGGTTCGCACCTGGCACCACGTATCCCGGCATGGGCAAGGCTGCACCGTAGGCCGGGGCCGCTACTTGCGGCGCATATGGTGGTGGCATATGTTGCGCAGCATATGCCTGAGGCGGGGCTCGCATGGCGAAGGCCCGCCCTTCTGGTTGCGTCGAGGCCGACGACATGTTGTCGCCTGACTCATGGTTGCGATGCCTTTCTCGACGTCGCTCGAGGTACACCCGGGCGTCCTGCCCCAAGTGGCACCGTTCCAGTTCCCTTCGCAGGTCCGTCGACAGGAGCCTGGAGGAGCTGGAATCCGCCGTTAGCTCGTCAACCGTGGGTGTGCGCGTCAGCGACACAGTCGGTTGCCCCGGGCGCCGCCCTCGCCGAAACCGAGGGTTCACGGCGGCGACGACGAGGCGGTCCACCTCGCGGACCCATTGCTGGGTCGCTGAATGGGGCGCATCCCCTGCAGGTGGGTTGCGCAGCAGCGCTCTTGCTGCAGCTAGCGCACCTCCATGGTGTACGCTCAGCGCTGCAGAAGACCTCACGTTGGTCGGGGCCTGCATAGCCGGAGTCGGCGTTGCCGGAGTCGGCTGCTGGCTACCCGCTTGTGCGCCACACTCCGTCCTGAGTGCGTCGACATGTACTCCCCGCTGGTCACGGTTCGCCGTGAATGCGGTGGGGGAGAGTTTGCCGCTGAAGGGAGCTTGGTCATCTTCGTCGGCGGAAACTCGTCGCGCTAGGAGAAAAGCCCCCTACCTGGCGCGCCAAATGTCGAAGTGTGCGGTCGACACTTCCCCCGGGCCTGCACTGGGCAGCCCGCGGAGGTTCTTTTTTTCGGAGGGGCTAGTTCCTAGCGGAGAGCTTGCGCGGATGGACGAGTTAGTGAGAGCTTGACACGGGAAGTTTTACGTGGTTCAGGCCGCCGGAGCGTAAAACCCTACGTCCACGGCGAGCTATGGAGCTCGCTGTATTGCTTGCTGCTCAGGGCCGGGGGCCTGAGCTTGGGGTTGAGTTACAGCTTGAGAGTGTATGGCTAGCGTATGAGTTGCAGAATGCGAACCCAGGGGTGCGGATGGCTAGAGTCCGAACCCCTGCTAACGTCGCCTACCCGAGCCTTTTATAGTCCAAGACTCGGGTGGATTACAAGGGGGGGCCGGGACCCGACACGTGGTCCCGGGGAGATTGACTGATATCTACCGTATCTGCAGTTATGCCCGTAGTTGTCTCTGCCGAAGGCTTCTAAGTCTTCGTCTTGTAGCCCTGCCCATGCCGCATGCTAGTCGTAGTGGTTGATGACGGCGCAGGCGGCATGGGATGTCTTGTCGCGGCGTTTATTGGCTGGCAGGTTCTGACACCGCGCGCCAGTCTGTGATGCGACTGGGCGCAACGACACCTGACAGACGCGTGCTCCGCGTTTCCGCGTCTTGGGAAGACGCGGGCCTTGAATACCTTGTACGGGCAAGGTGTGGGGTGCCTTTACGCCCGCTGCCTACCGCTCGGGGGCAGGCAGCACCGTTCTTCTGGCCACGTGGCGGGTCCGGAGCCCTTCTCTGAGGAGAGAAGGGTCCGGCCTGCGGGGCACGTGGAGCCTCCGGACCTCTCCCCGCGGAGGGGGAGGTCCAGCTTCTGTATGCCACGTGGCGGGCCCAGAGCTCTCCTCTGCGGAGAGGGAGGTCCGGCCCCGCTGGACGCGTGGCGTCTTCGGACCTCTCTCCCACGGAGGGGGAGGTCCGGCTTCTGTATGCCACGTGGCGGGCCCGGAGCTCTCCTCTGAGGAGAGGAAGGTCCGGCCCCGCCGGACGCGTGGCGCCTTCGGAGCTCTCCCGGCGGAGAAGGGCGAGTACCTTAGGCATTTTACCCTGTGCGCGGGGGTACCCCATATCGAGGGTACCGACACGCACCATGTACCCAGACTGCTCCCCCGATGGCATGAGAAGCAGTACGCCGGCACCGGCCCCCTGCTTTCGCGAGGAGCCGTCGAAGAAGAGCGTTCAGTGAGGCCCGATGAAGACTGGAGCTCGGTGCTTTGGTTCACCGTCTTCGTGGCCCCCTGGGTCAGCTTTCGTTGGCGTCCACTCAGCCACGATGTCAGCCAGTGCTTGGCTCTTGACTGTCTGACGTGGTCGGGAGCTCAGCTTGAACTCCGCCGTCTTCGGGCTGTCTTCCGGCTTCGAAGGCTGGCAGTGAGTGCCAATGACGCCCGTCTTCTACTCTGGCGCACTTGTCCGCTAGGATGAAGAGCCCCGAGATGTCTTGCACCTCCCTGGTGGCCAACTTCTCGAGCATCTTCTTGTCCCTCACACCTTGTCGGAATGCAACCACCGCTGATGCATTCGGGATGTGGGGGATGGTGTTGCGTACCTGGGAGAACCACTGGATGAAGGAGCACAGTGGTTCCCCAGGTTGTTGTTTGATGGCGTGGAGGTCAAGCTCCATGCTAGGACGGGTGTAGGAACTGCCGAAGTTGGCAATGAACTGTCGGCAGAGCTCTCCCCAGGAAGTTATGGAACCCTGGGGGAGGTTCATGAGCCAAGACCGGGCTGGGCCGGTCAAGGCGACGGGGAAGTAGTTGGCCATAACGGCCTCATCCCCTCCTGCAGCAAGTACAGCGGTGGAGTAGATCTGGAGGAACTCCGCCGGGTTGACGCTGCCGTCGTACTTATCGGGCAGGTGCGGCCGAAACTTGCGCATCCACCTCGCGAAGCAAAGGTGGGGCGCCAGGGCCGCACATCCTGCCCCTGTTGCTGCAGGCGTTGGTGCCGCGAACGCTTGGTTCTCTACTGGCACAGTGTACCCCGGTATGGGCAAGGCTGCGCCATAGACCGGGGGCGCCGTTTGCAGGGCATATGGCTGTGGCATATGCTGCGTGGCGTATGCCTGGGGCAGAGATCGCGTAGTGAAGGTCTGCACCTCAGGCAGGGTCGAGGCTGACGTCATGCTATCGCCGGCCTCTTGATTGCTACGCCTTTCTCGTCGTCGCTCGAGGAACACTCGGGCATCTTGGCCCAAGTGGCATCGTTCCAGCTCAGTCCTCAGGTCCGTTGGCGGAAGCCCGGTGAAGCTGGAATCCGCCGTCTGTCCGTCAACCGTTGGCGTGCGCGTCATCAACACAGCCGGTTGGCCGGAGCGTCGTCCCCGCCGAAGTCGAGGGTTTGCGGCGGCGACAACGAGACGGTCTACCTCGCGAATTCACTGTTGGGTCGCTGCCTGAGGCGCGTCCCCAGCAGGCGGATTGCGCAGTAGCGCTCTTGCTGCAGCTAGCGCATCCCCATGGGGAACGCTCAGCGCTGCAGAAGATCTCACGCTAGTTGGAGCCTGCATTGCCGGAGTCGGCTGCTGGCTTCCAGCTTGCGCCGACACACTCGGTCCTGAGTGCGTCGACACGTATTCCCCGCTGGTCACGGTTCGCCGTGAACGCGGGGGAGGAGAGCTTGCCGCTGAAGGAAGCTTGGTCATCTTCGTCGGCAGAAACTCGTCGCGCAAGGGAAAAGCCCCCTACCTGGCGCGTCAAATGTCGAAGTGTGTGGTCGACACTTCCCCCGGACCTGCTCTGGGCAGCCCGCGGAGGTTCTTTTTCGGTGGGGCTAGTCGCTTGCGGAGAGCTTAAGCGTAGGGACGAGTTTGGGAGGAGCTTGACACGGCGGGTTTTACGTGGTTCGGGCCGCCGGAGCGTAAAACCCTACGTCCACAGTGAGCAGAGGTGCTCGCTGTATTGCTTGTTGCTCAGAACCGGAGTCCTGAGCTTGAAGATGAGTTATGCCTAGGGTGTGAGTTGCTAGAGTGCGAACCCCGGGTGTGAATGGCTAGAGTGCGAACCCTTGCTAACGTTGCCTACCCGAGCCTTTTATAGTCCAAGGCTCGTGCGGCTTACTAGGGGGGCCCGGGACCCGACAGGTGGTCCCGGGAGATTTCCTGCCGACTATCGTATTCGCAGTTATGTTGGTTGTTGTCTCTGGCGAAGGCTTCCGAGCCATCGTTCTGCCGCCCTGCCCATGCCGCATGCTAGTCGTAGTGGTTGATGACGGCGGGGGCGGCAGGGGATGTCTTGTCGCTGTGTTTATTGGCTGGTAGGTTCTGATACTGCGCGCCAGTCTGTGATGTGACTGGGCGCAACGGCACCTGACAGAGGCGTGCTCCGCGTCTTCGCATCTTGGGAAGGCGCGGGTCTTGAATGCTTTGTTCGGTAAAGGCATGACGCGCCTTTTGTAACACCCCAAATTTTGATTCAAAACCCTAAACCATGTTCAGAGGGGAATTTAAAAATTTTTGGACGTGTTGCATGTTTTGCAAAAATTCAAATTCAAACTGGAATTCAAATTAGACTCAAAACAGAAAAGAAATGGAAAAAGAAAAAGAGAAAACGGGAAAAACCGGCCAGTGGGCCGAAACCCGCCAGCCGGCCCAATTTCACCCGCGCCAGCCCGCAGCCGCGCGCCCGCGCTATCCCTCACAGACAGGTGGGACCCACCTGTCATCCCTTACCCCGCGACCCCGGACTCTCCCGCGCGCGCGCGATCTTAACCGATCGGAATACCGCGTCCCTCAGCCCGAATTCCGGTCCCAGAGGAATCAAACTCGATCACAACTGACCCACCGCCCTTCCCCGGCTATAAAACCCCCAGCCCTGATCGGTTTTTCCCACGCGATCGCCGATTTTTACTCCGGTGAGCACCGAGATTTCGCCGGTGAATTCTGGCCGATCTAAGCTCGGAAACTCTGATCTAACTCGCTGGTCTTGATCCACCGCCTCCGGGGAGCGTTGCAGGTGCAGAAAACTCGGAGAATTACGGTGTAAACACAGCGCCGACGAGCTTCGCCGTGGTTTTGCCTCGGACCTCGCCGCCGATCACTTTCCAGGACCCCCGAGCTCGAGAAAACCCCCGAGGTGAGATCCCTGACCTCCCCTCTACCGATCTATGCCATAAGATCACAGTTCTAGGCAGAATTCTCGCGGATCCGAAACTTTCCGGCGAGATCGCCGCTTCCCGCTGTCGTGCGCCGCCGGCAGCGCCGCCCGCGCTCGATCAGAGCGACGTGGCCGCTTGTGCGCCGTTTATTTTAAATCGCACGGTAGACTTTAAAACCCCGCGTACCGGTTCGATGTTATAATCTCAGCCGTCGGTTTAAAATCGGACGGTCCACGTCAGCCCCGCGTTATAAAGACTGGAATTCTTACGTGCTACCCCCTGGGGTTCTCGGGAAATAAGAGCTAGCCCCGGAAACTTCTGATCTAGCCCCTGGAACTCCAGAAAATCATGTAAATTCATTTAAAAATTAGTTTTAGCCCCTGGATTTAATAAAAATTAGGAAAAACACCTCTGATAAGTGTAGCTAGACCCCGGGAAATTATGAAAATAATATTATAGACCCTGTAATGGGGTGAGTTCATTATTTTAGCCCTGTTTAGTATTTAATTTAGAAAATTTAATATGTAACTAGTGTTTAAAAATTAAAAAGTGGGACAAACATAATTGTCAAAATTAATTAAAAACTTTCACAGTACTTAGAAAACTTTGGAGTGAGATAAAAATATATTTTGGGCTGAAATGAATCTGTTTCATTTATTAATCACATTTATTAGTATAGGGACACATTTTTAAGTAAAGAATAGTTATAGAAAAATAGGGAAAATAATTATGAAATAGTTTACATCAGAGGCCAAGGTTAAAATATGTTATTAAAATAATTTAGGACCAGAACCTATACTGTTTAGATGATGTGTATTACTAATTTCATAATAAAATACACAATTATGTATAGGAATATAAATATGAGAATATAGCAACTAGTAAATGATAAATGGAGGTTTTAAAAATCCAAAGAGTTCAGTTTAGGGTTGGTAGAAATTATGAAGGCACATATGGGGAAGAAAAATACTTTTCATACACACTTGGTAGTGAAAAGGTGTAGTAGTTGAATATAAGAAATTTATTGGAAACCCATATAAATAGTATGTAAGTATAAATGTGGACATAAAAGTAGGAATCATATACACATGGTTAAAAGTGCATGCAAGCCACAACTCAACACACATAAAGTAACCACAACACATATAATGGTAAAGAACTTTTATAAATGTGAATGTGTGGTTTGTATGAAGTAAGATGTGTGAACTATGTCTTATGATTGTTGTTTTTCTTTTGCTATGTGTGATGGTATGAAGTAGAACCTGTTCAAGAGCAAGTTATCCCTTTCCAAGATCAGGACTACCCATTTCAAGAGCAGCAAGAAGGAGACAAGTGTCCTTGACCACTTTGAACCTATGCTAGGATGTGTAGATAGAATTATTTGTATTGTCAAATGAAAGATGAAACCCATGCTAGGATGTTTTCCTAGAATTGCGTTACCTTGTTTCCTTGTAGCTTGGGTTGGGATTTATTTTGTCATGTCATTTATTTACATGCATATGCTTAGTCATGCTTAGAATGGGACATATGGGATATGAGATCATCAGTTTATTTTACCATACTTTTGAATGAGATATTGTGAGATATGTAGAGGTAGGGATCAAGGCAAGTTGGATGTTTTGGTTGTGTGCTGGGTGCACGAGACTTGGGTTTGTGTTTAGTACTTGCCTGGATCCTAAGGACCGGTTCATGGAGCATGTAACCCGGCTTTACAGTGCCAACCACATGCTGAGATGGGGCAGCTTGGCCAATTAATTAGGTGTATCCCCGGCGTAGTATGGGTGTGTTGGATGGTGCGGGGAGTAGGTGTCAGCTGGACTACCATATGAACCGCAAGGCTCAAGAGGGGGCCACTGCAGCGGGGTTGGAGCCTCTTGTATGCTGTTAGGGGTGAAACCTCAGTGGGCCCATGCTCGTCGGGAATCCCTTTGTAAAGGCTTCGTAGTGATCTCCTGGCTACACACCTGGGAAGTGTGAATGTGGTTCGTAGCCACTGGCATAATGGAGGTTCTTTTAGTCCACCCGGCAACGGGTGATGAAATCACTACATGTGGGTACAGTGGTACAAACTCTACAGAGTCAAAACTGTCTTGACAGCCGTGCTCACGGTCAAGAGCGGCCTGGACTTATTCATGATTAGGGGATTGATGGTTTTGGAAGTTAAGCGGGGAGCTTAACATTGGAAATGATGTTATGGTTATTGGATTATGATGACGGGATGGGAGATTAGGACCATTTCACCTGTGTAGTAATGTAAGTGCTTAATAAGCTAAGGTGATAGGTATTAATTGCGTAGTGCGTTAACCATGAGTTCAACCTCTCCTTGTTCTAGCCATGCATGATAAAATTTTCCCACACTTGCTGAGTACCATTGGTACTCAACCTTGCATATTTGTTGGTTTATATTGCTGCTCAGGTCAAGATAATGAGGTGGTGTATAATGACCAAGATTTTGGACCCGAGGAAGGTTTTTAGGTTCATGAAGACCCCGGGCAACGCCTGTAATGGAGCCCTAAAGAATAATATTCCGCTGCTAGTTTATTTACTTGTGATGAACTTATTATTGTCCATCGAGATATTTACTATGTAAGACTTACTTATATTCGACACCTGGCTTGTAATAAATGATGCTTCACTATTTGTCATCACATGTATGAGAAAATGATCCTGGCATACATGTGATATTCACTTGGTTGTTCTTCGGAAAAACCGGGTGTGACAGAGGTGGTATCAGAGCCAAGGTTGCCCGTAGGAACGTGGACCTAGGTAGAAATGGACGTATTTAAGGGCCCTATTTTCTTAAAAACTATTTTCCAAGGTGTGGGTGGAAAAGTGTTATTAAAGGAGTCATTTTCTTCATCTTACCCCAACTTTCATTCAAAATAGGATTTTTGTTTGAGAATTTATCTAACCTAATTTTAAATTCTTTTGTTTTAGATGGTTCGCATGATTCGCACCGCTCGTAAGTCCACAGGAGGGAGAGTTCCCGTAGTTGCCCTTGCCGAAAGAGAGGAGAGTCGTCCAGTGACGTACCTTTCCTACGGATTGGCAGTAGGAGATTTGTTGCGCCGTCTTCGACGTATGCTCGAAGCCGCCGGAAATACGGGCAAGCTAATCATCCACTACAACTCCACCAGGACCATCCGTGAGAAGAGGGAAGAATGGAGTTCGGAGATGAGGATTATACACGAGAATCAGCTGCTTAAGATTCACCACTCTCCAGCTTGTCGAGCAACACAAGTTGACGCGGAGAAAGATGTCACCTGGGAGGCCATCACCTGCCAGAGTCACATCTATCGTCGGCACTTAGACAAAACTGAGTACATGTATGTCCTCCAACGTGAGAGTGGTACCACGGAGTACAAGTACCCACCGGTGCAGCAAGGGACTTCCCATGAGCACATGGACTTGTGCTTGGAGGACGTTGCTATGCTCAGCACTCGACTGCAGGAGTGTCAACAAGAGCCTCAGGATGTCCGAGACACCCTGAAGGAAACGGAGGCGTTGCTGCGAGCTTGCTTAAAGGCGAGAGAAAGAGGAGATGGGAATGAACTATGTGTCACCGTGAATGATACATGGACTCCTGACTCCCCGGATCGCCGAGCGATCAGGCGTCGTCGCACTTCTCCACCAGCAGCCTCCCCACCCAAAGCAGAGTCAGAAGGTAGCCGAAATGAGGAGGAAGATCCCGAGGAGCCAGCTCAAGAGGACGAGTAGTGTAGAGTCTTTCCCCTAGCTAGCAGGAGGTCGAGTAGTCGAGTCGTGACGTAGTTAATGGTGTGATGATGCTTGGTGTGTGACGTGAGTTGTGGAAGCCATGATCAATTGTCCACAGCCTCGTCTTCAGATTGTTTTACTTTGGTGTGTGAACCCACAGGAAATAATAGTGCATTTATTTGGTGTGAGATATAAACCCTCGAAAATTTTTAACAAAGCCTTAACACCTCAAAGTACCAACAAATGAAAGTAGTGAGATGACACTAAATGGTATCAAATTAACATTTGTTGATTCTGCCAGATGGCCGGAAGAGGAAAAGGACTTGTTGCCAACCCCGCCAACAACAATGATGAGGCATACAACCCTCATCTTTCTGGAGGCCAGGACAGGGGTGGTCGCCGTGAAGAAGTTGATCCTCTCCACCAAATGCTGGAGAATCAAAATCAGCTCATCTAGAACTTGACTCAAGTGGTGGCCAACTTGCATCAAGTTCCACCTACACAAGCTGCACCACGCCAACCAAGGTTGAGTGAGTTTCTAGGAACTCAACCTCCAAAGTTTGCAAGTGCTGCTGAACCTCTGGAGGCAGATGATTGGCTGAAGACCATTGAAAGTAAGATGAGGATAATACAATGCCAAGGGTATGAGAGGGTGCTGTTTGCCTCTCATCAATTGCATGGACCTGCTGCTGATTGGTGGACCGCCTACGTGGCCGCCCATCATGACCCTGAGAACATCACTTGGGAAGAGTTCAAGCGTAGCTTCCGCAACCATTACATCCCAAGAGGTGAACTCAAAAACAAGAGGAAGGAGTTTTTGGGACTGCAGCAGGGAAACATGACGGTGAGGGAATACCTCACTAAATTCACTCAACTATCCCGTTATGCCCCACGGGACATAGAGACTGATGAGCAGAAACAAGATTGTTTCGTAGAAGGGCTTACCGCAGAAATGCAGTGTGCAATGTCCTCAAATGAGTATGAGAGCTTTCAAAAGATGGTGGACAGAGCATTTGTGGTGGAAAGGAAGCTAAAGGCCCTGGAAAATGAGAATAAGAGGAAGGCTGGGTGGTCACATCAAGCCTCAGGGAGCAACACCCGCCCACGTATGATGCAGCAACCTACGGGGCAGACGAGCCGTGCTGCGGTACCCTATTCAGCACCAAGAGGGTACAACCCAAACTACAGGCCTCCCGCAGCACCAGCACAGCCGCAACGTCAGTTTGTGCAGCAGCCTCGCCCCGCATATCCACCTCGACCAGCAGTGCAAGGACCCCCAAACCAACCCCAAGACAATAAGGGCCAAGCATCTAAGATTGGGGTGCAATGTTTCAGCTGTGGTGAAGTGGGGCACTACGCCCATAAATGCCCAAAGAAGAAGCCTGCGCCGCCACAACAGCAGAATGTATTGAGAGGACGGGTGAACCATGTCACTATGGAGGAAGCACAAGAGGCACCCGACGTGGTAGTTGGTAAGTTTCCTGCCAATTTACACCTTGCAACTCTGCTGTTTGATTCTGGTGCTACCCACTCGTTCATTGCTCAAGGGTTTGTTAAGAAGCATGACCTAGCAACCACACAAATGAACCATATGCTAGCCGTAAACTCTCCAGGTGGAGAAATAAGGACAAGACAAGTGTGTCCCAAAGTGAGCCTAGACATTAATGGGGTAGTATTTACTGCTAACCTCATAGTGATAGATTCACAAGGGATAGATATTATTTTGGGTATGGATTGGTTGACCAAACATAAAGGAATCATCCATTGTTCGACCAGAACGGTGGAACTAACTCACCCCAGTGGTACCAGAGTAAAGTTCATAACAATACACGAGCCTAGGAGGGACATTAAATTAAATCAAGTGGAGGTGAAAGTTGAGGAAATCAGGACCATCAGGGAATATACAGATGTTTTTCCAGAGGAGTTGCCAGGTATGCCTCCCGACCGTGACGTGGAATTCGCAATTGAGCTAGTACCGGGAACAGCCCCGATATACAAGAGACCTTATCGAGTGGACTCCAAGCAGCTAGAAGAGCTCAAGGATCATTTGAGAGAATTGACGAAGAAGGGGTATATTCGCCCTAGTTTCTCACCATGGGGAGCTCCGGTGATATTTGTGACTAAGAAAGACGGAACCCAAAGGTTATGCGTGGATTACCGTGCCTTGAATGAGGTAACCATTAAGAACAAGTACCCATTACCCCGCATTGAAGACTTGTTTGATCAGTTGAGGGGAGCTTTTGTGTTCTCGAAAATTGATCTCAGGTCGGGATACCACCAACTCAAGATAAGGCAATCTGATATTCCCAAGACAGCTTTCGTATCTCGGTACGGACTGTATGAATACACTGTCATGCCTTTCGGGCTAACCAATGCCCCGGCATATTTCATGTACCTCATGAACAAGGTATTCATGGAATATTTGGACAAATTTGTGGTGATTTTCATAGATGATATTCTCGTCTTCTCCAAAGATGAAGAAGAACATGAGAAACATCTAAGGTTGGTGTTACAGAGGCTGAGAGAACACCAACTATATGCCCAGTTGAGCAAGTGTGAGTTTTGGCTGAAGAGAGTTCCCTTTTTAGGACATATAATCTCGGAGGGAGGAATCTCCGTAGATCCCGCCAAAATCGAGGATATCCAGAAGTGGAAGACCCCTGAAAATGTCGGGGAAGTTCGAAGCTTTTTGGGCTTGGCTGGATACTATCGACGGTTTATTGAGGGATTCTCCAAGATCTCGAGACCTCTCACTAAACTGTTGGAGAAGGGAATCACATTCACCTGGATGCCACAGTGCGAGACGAGCTTTCAAGAGCTAAAGAAGAGATTGACAACAGCCCCAGTGTTGGTTATGCCAGATATGCAGAAGAATTTCACAGTGTACTGCGATGCCTCTGGAAATGGGTTGGGATGTGTTCTCATGCAAGAAGGACATGTCGTGGCATATGCATCCCGGCAGCTTCGGAAGCACGAGAAGAACTATCCTACACATGACCTAGAACTAGCTGCAGCGGTACACGCGTTGAAAATTTGGCGGCACTATTTGATGGGGAAGAGGACAGAGATATATACGGATCATAAGAGTTTGAGGTACATATTCACACAGCCAGATCTCAACCTCCGACAAAGGAGATGGTTAGAGCTAATCAATGACTTTGATGTGGGTATCAACTATCATCCCGAGAAAGCAAACGTCGTGGCCGATGCTTTGAGTCGGAAAGTGCAGGTCAATAAGTTGAGCTTGAAGGACATGCCCGCAGAATTGAAGGACGAGGTTATAAGGCTCAATCTATGTCTAGTAAATAGTGGTGAAGCCATCGCCATGGAAGTGGACTCCACACTCGAGCAAGACATACGCGAGGGCCAAAAGAATGATGAGAAGATACAAGAGATCAGACAGCTCATTAAGGAAAATAAAGCTCCTGGTTTTAGAGAGGATGAACAGGGAACGGTGTGGCACGGGAAAAGGATCTGTGTGCCAGAAGTAAAGGAGATCCGTGAATTAATTTTGAAGGAGGCTCACGATTCTGACTATTCCATTCATCCTGGGAGTACGAAGATGTACCAGGACCTCAAGAGCAGGTATTGGTGGTATGGCATGAAGTGAGATGTCGCGGAACATGTTGCCCTATGTGACACATGTCAGTTGGTGAAAGCAGAACATCAACGACCCGCGGGATTGCTGCAACCACTCAAAGTGCCTGAATGGAAGTGGGAAGAAATCAGCATGGATTTTGTCTTTGGGATTGCCTAGGACCCAATCCGGGTATGATTCAATATGGGTCATTATTGATCGACTAACCAAGGTAGCTCATTTCATTCCTGTGAAAGAAAGCTACAGCGGATCCAAATTGGCAGAATTGTACATGTCAAGGATTGTGTGTTACCATGGAGTGCCAAAGAAGATAGTGTCGGACCGAGGGACACAGTTCACCTCGAGGTTTTGGCAAAAGTTGCATAAAACTATGGGAACCCATCTGAATTTCAGCTCTGCCTATCATCCCCAAACTGACGGGCAGACGGAGAGAACCAATCAGATCCTTGAAGATATGTTAAGGGCATGTGCACTCAAAAACAATAGGAGTTGGGACAAGAACTTACCGTATGCGGAGTTTTCCTATAACAACAGCTATCAAGCTAGTATGAAAATGTCACCGTTTGAAGCTTTGTATGGAAGGAAGTGCAGAACTCCCCTATTTTGGAACCAAACAGGAGAAAGTAAAGTGTTTGGTCCAGAAGTGCTACAAGAAGCCGAGGCAAAGGTGAGGGAGATTCGCAACAATTTGAGGATAGCACAAACACGCCAAAAGAGCTATGCCGATGTACGAAGAAGAGAGCTCGTTTTCAACGTGGGAGACTATGTTTATCTCAAGGTGTCCCCTATCAGAGGGCTTCGTCGGTTCAAGGTGAAAGGGAAGTTGTCACCTCGATACATCGGACCCTTTCAAGTTTTGGAAAGAAAAGGCGAGGTGGCGTACCAACTAGAGTTACCGGTTCATCTATCGGATGTACACGATGTATTCCATGTGTCACAACTCAAGAAATGTCTGAGGACGCCTGAAGAGGTGTTACCCATGAATGAAGTGGATGTAGCTGAGGATTTGTCTTATGCCGAGCAACCATACAAGATTTTGGAGACGATGGAACGCCTCACCAAAAACAAGAGAATCCGGATGTGCAAGGTGCAGTGGAAGCATCACTCAGAAGAGGAAGCCACCTGGGAACGGGAAGATGAGCTCAAGGCACAATTTTCGGAATTGTTTTCTTAGAAACACCAATCTCAAGGACGAGATTTCTTTTAAGGGGGGTAGAGCTGTAACACCCCAAATTTTGATTCAAAACCCTAAACCATGTTCAGAGGGGAATTTAAAAATTTTTGGACGTGTTGCATGTTTTGCAAAAATTCAAATTCAAACTGGAATTCAAATTAGACTCAAAACAGAAAAGAAATGGAAAAAGAAAAAGAGAAAACGGGAAAAACCGGCCAGTGGGCCGAAACCCGGAAGCCGGCCCAATTTCCCCCGCGCCAGCCCGCAGCCGCGCGCCCGCGCTATCCCTCACAGACAGGTGGGACCCACCTGTCATCCCTTACCCCGCGACCCCGGACTCTCCCGCGCGCGCGCGATCTTAACCGATCGGAATACCGCGTCCCTCAGCCCGAATTCCGGTCCCAGAGGAATCAAACTCAATCACAACTGACCCACCGCCCTTCCCCGGCTATAAAAACCCCAGCCCCGATCGGTTTTTCCCACACGATCGCCGATTTTTACTCCGGTGAGCACCGAGACTTCGCCGGTGAATTCTGGCCGATCTAAGCTCGGAAACTCTGATCTAACTCACTGGTCTTGATCCACCGCCTCCGGGGAGCGTTGCAGGTGCAGAAAACTCGGAGAATTACGGTGTAAACACAGCGCCGACGAGCTTCGCCGTGGTTTTGCCTCGGACCTCGCCGCCGATCACTTTCCAGGACCCCCGAGCTCGAGAAAACCCCCGAGGTGAGATCCCTGACCTCCCCTCTACCGATCTATGCCATAAGATCACAGTTCTAGGCAGAATTCTCGCGGATCCGAAACTTTCCGGCGAGATCGCCGCTTCCCGCCGCTGTGCGCCGCCGGCAGCGCCGCCCGCGCTCGATCAGAGCGACGTGGCCGCTTGTGCGCCGTTTATTTTAAAACGCACGGTAGACTTTAAAACCCCGCGTACCGGTTCGATGTTATAATCTCAGCCGTCGGTTTAAAATCGGACGGTCCACGTCAGCCCCGCGTTATAAAGACTGGAATTCTTACGTGCTACCCCCTGGGGTTCTCGGGAAATAAGAGCTAGCCCCGGAAACTTCTGATCTAGCCCCTGGAACTCCAGAAAATCATGTAAATTCATTTAAAAATCAGTTTTAGCCCCTGGATTTAATAAAAATTAGGAAAAACACCTCTGATAAGTGTAGCTAGACCCCTGGAAATTATGAAAATAATATTATAGACCCTGTAATGGGGTGAGTTCATTATTTTAGCCCTGTTTAGTATTTAATTTAGAAAATTTAATATGTAACTAGTGTTTAAAAATTAAAAAGTGGGACAAACATAATTGTCAAAATTAATTAAAAACTTTCTCAGTACTTAGAAAACTTTGGAGTGAGATAAAAATATATTTTGGGCTGAAATGAATCTGTTTCATTTATTAATCACATTTATTAGTATAGGGACACATTTTTAAGTAAAGAATAGTTATAGAAAAATAGGGAAAATAATTATGAAATAGTTTACATCAGAGGCCAAGGTTAAAATATGTTATTAAAATAATTTAGGACCAGAACCTATACTGTTTAGATGATGTGTATTACTAATTTCATAATAAAATACACAATTATGCATAGGAATATAAATCTGAGAATATAGCAACTAGTAAATGATAAATGGAGTTTTTAAAAATCCAAAGAGTTCAGTTTAGGGTTGGTAGAAATTATGAAGGCACATATGGGGAAGAAAAATACTTTTCATACACACTTGGTAGCGAAAAGGTGTAGTAGTTGAATATAAGAAATTTATTGGAAACCCATATAAATAGTATGTAAGTATAAATGTGGACATAAAAGTAGGAATCATATACACATGGTTAAAAGTGCATGCAAGCCACAACTCAACACACATAAAGTAACCACAACACATATAATGGTAAAGAACTTTTATAAATGTGAATGTGTGGTTTGTATGAAGTAAGAAGTGTGAACTATGTCTTATGATTGTTGTTTTTCTTTTGCTATGTGTGATGGTATGAAGTAGAACCTGTTCAAGAGCAAGTTATCCCTTTCCAAGATCAGGACTACCCATTTCAAGAGCAGCAAGAAGGAGGCAAGTGTCCTTGACCACTTTGAACCTATGCTAGGATGTGTAGATAGAATTATTTGCATTGTCAAATGAAAGATGAAACCCATGCTAGGATGTTTCTCTAGAATTGCATTACCTTGTTTCCTTGTAGCTTGGGTTGGGATTTATTTTGTCATGTCATTTATTTACATGCATATGCTTAGTCATGCTTAGAATGGGACATTTGGGATATGAGATCATCAGTTTATTTTACCATACTTTTGAATGAGATATTGTGAGATATGTAGAGGTAGGGATCAAGGCAAGTTGGATGTTTTGGTTGTGTGCTGGGTGCACGAGACTTGGGTTTGTGTTTAGTACTTGCCTGGATCCTAAGGACCGGTTCATGGAGCATGTAACCCGGCTTTACAGTGCCAACCACATGCTGAGATGGGGCAGCTTGGCCAATTAATTAGGTGTATCCCCGGCGTAGTATGGGTGTGTTGGATGGTGCGGGGAGTAGGTGTCAGCTGGACTACCATATGAACCGCAAGGCTCAAGAGGGGGCCACTGCAGCGGGGTTGGAGCCTCTTGTATGATGTTAGGGGTGAAACCTCAGTGGGCCCACGCTCGTCGGGAATCCCTTTGTAAAGGCTTCATAGTGATCTCCTGGCTACACACCTGGGAAGTGTGAATGTGGTTCGTAGCCACTGGCATAATGGAGGTTCTTTTAGTCCACCCGGCAACGGGGGATGAAATCACTACATGTGGGTACAGTGGTACAAACTCTGCAGAGTCAAAACTGTCTTGACAGCCGTGCTCACGGTCAAGAGCGGCCTGGACTTATTCATGATTAGGGGATTGATGGTTTTGGAAGTTAAGCGGGGAGCTTAACATTGGAAATGATGTTATGGTTATTGGATTATGATGACGGGATGGGAGATTAGGACCATTTCACCTGTGTAGTAATGTAAGTGCTTAATAAGCTAAGGTGATAGGTATTAATTGCGTAGTGCGTTAACCATGAGTTCAACCTCTCCTTGTTCTAGCCATGCATGATAAAATTTTCCCACACTTGCTGAGTACCATTGGTATTCAACCTTGCATATTTGTTGGTTTATATTGCTGCTCAGGTCAAGATAATGAGGTGGTGTATAATGACCAAGATTTTGGACCCGAGGAAGGTTTTTAGGTTCATGAAGACCCCGGGCAACGCCTGTAATGGAGCCCTAAAGAATAGTATTCCGCTGCTAGTTTATTTACTTGTGATGAACTTATTATTGTCCATCGAGACATTTACTATGTAAGACTTACTTATATTCGACACCTGGCTTGTAATAAATGATGCTTCACTATTTGTCATCACATGTATGAGAAAATGATCCTGGCATACATGTGATATTACATTGGTTGTTCTTCGGAAAAACCGGGTGTGACACCTTTACTCCTGCTGCCTACCGCACCGGGCGGCAGCACTGCTCTGCTGGCCACGTGTCGGACCCGGAGCTCTCCTCTGAGGAGAGGGGGAGCTCCGGCTCCGCTGGACACGTGGAGCCTTCGGAGCTCACCCCCGCGGAGGGGGTGTGGTCCGGCCTCCTGGGCCACGTGGCAGACCCGGAGCTATCCTCCGTGGGGAGGGGTGCTCCGGCCCCGCTGGACACGTGGCGCCTTCAAACCTCGCCCCTGCAGAGGGAGCGAGGTCCTTAGGAAGTTTTATGCTGTGCGCGGGGGTACCCGGTATTGAGGGTACCGACAGTCACCTAAAACATAGAATCACCATATGTGGTGCATCATGCATGTTTGTGGGTGCTTAATTGTTTTAATAAATTCTTATATGTGCAAAATAAATTTACTAAGTCTGCTTCTTCCAAATAAAAGGAAGATACAACTATCACCGACCAACATGATCCTTGCAAACCATATGTTCTTTTTTTGTGACTACTAGACAAGACCGGCGTGTTATTGCATCCTCCTGAACATCAATAGAGTATACAATATGGTCAATATGAAGTCAACGGGGTATATGACTCTGTCGGTACCTGAGATATGGGGTACCCCCGCGCACAGGGTAAAATGCCTAAGGAACTCGCCCTTCTCCGCAGGGAGAGCTCCGAAGGCGCCACGCGTCCGGCGGGGCCGGACCTCCCTCTCCTCAGAGGAGAGCTCCGGACCCGCCACGTGGCATACAGAAGCCGGACCTCCCCCTCCGCAGGAGAGAGGTCCGAAGGCGCCACGTGCCCCGCGGGACTGACTCTTCTCTTCTCTGAGAAGGGCTCCGGGCCCGCCACGTGGCAGTAGAGCGACGCTGCCTGCCCCGAGTGATAGGCAGCGGGCGTAAATACGCCCCATACCTTGCCCGTACAAGGTATTCAAGGCCCGCGTCTTCCCAAGACGCGGAAACGCGGAGCACGCGTCTGTCAGGTGTTGTTGTGCCCAGTCGCATCACAGACTGGCGCGCGGTGTCAGAACCTGTCAGCCAATAAACACCGCGACAAGACAACCCATGCCGCCTGCGCCGTCATCAACCGCTACGACTGGCATGCGGCATGGGCAGGGCGGCAAGATGAAAACTCAGAAGCCTTCAGCCAGAGACAACTACCGGCATAACTGCAGATACAGTAGATAATAGACAATCTTCCCGGGACCACCTGTCGGGTCCCGGCTCCCCTTGTAAGCCGCCCGAGTCTTGGACTATAAAAGGCTCGGGTAGGCGTCGATAGCAAGGGTTCGCATTTTGCAACTCATACGCTAGCCATACACTCTCAAGCTGTAACTCACCCCCAAGCTCAGGCCTCCGGCCCTGAGCAGCAAGCAATACAGCGAGCTCCATAGCTCGCCGTGGACGTAGGGTTTTACGCTCCGGCGGCCTGAACCATGTAAAACTCGTTGTATCAAGCTCTTACTAACTCGTTCCATCCGCGCAAGCTCTCCGCTAGGAACTAGCCCCTCCGAAGAAAGAACCTCCGCGGGCTGCCCAGTGCTATGTTCGTGCTCCGTGACACGATCCCATTGGTCCTGTCGAGCCAGGATCACGCTGAGGGGTGCTGCGTTGCACAGCACCGTATAACACACGTCAAAGGTGCAAAGCGGAAGCGGAAGCTTTATTACATAAACAAGTTTATGAACATGTTTACATTAAAATAAGTTCAGTCTACACTCGCGGGCGTAGACTAAGCATCAAGTGCACGTTCAGCCCTCGAATGTGTCCTTGCTAGCACACACGCACACTAACTCTGCGGCGTGCACGACTCCCACTCGACGGGGTTCCCCTCCGGGGGTTCCGTCTCCTCTTCGGGAGTCCCTTCCTCATAGAACCCTGCAAAAGCTTCAAACACAAGCAGTGAGCACGAAGGCTCAGCAAGTCTGACCCGTACACCTAAACATGGAACTTCTACATGAGGGTAATGGGTTGCATGAGGTAAAAATCATTTGCAAGGACTCGCCTAATTAGTAGAACCTTACTTTCAAGTTTTAGCAGCAGGTTGTGGAGAACCTTATGCTAAGGCACATGAGAGAGCCGCAATCAATCAAGAAACACATTTCTCTCATGTACTTTGCCCAAAGTTGAAAAGAACTTTAATTAGCTCTAAGCTACAGCATATCATTAACAATCAATGTCCAGCTTTCAATCAACAACATTTTAACATGTAACTAGCCTGTTCTTTCTACGTCACGGTACAGTGAACAAGTGGTACTCACTGACCGCGAGGGACGGCGATTATAATCGATTTACACCTGCAGGGTTACCCGAACAACCCGTCACGTACGCCCGTACTCGATGTTGCCTACAACAACCATCACGGACGCCGTACGCGACTACCTTTCACCCGTTAGCCAAATATTGAACCGGTCCCATCGTCCCGAGCAAGAGGTCTCTGCACGCACATCTCCGTGCCGCCAGCCGATTTACACCTCGAGCTCTCAACCTACCCTCTGAACGACGGGCAATGCCTCAATACCCAGCTACCCGAGTTACATCAGTTTCCCGGTTCCCATATAGCCGGTAGGTCTTCGGTACTGTTCTAGCTTGTTCAACAGGCCCGCACACGGCTCGGTCCTCAATCGACACAAGCGGAGCTACGGCACACAGGCCCCAAAGTCCTGCTGCCCTTACTCTCCGCTCGGTCTCATTTTCTTGCCATGTGTATCATGTGCTATCTCTACCCGAGCAATGTGCCTCTAGCCTATTCTCGCGAGTAGTTCCAACTACTCGACTTGTACCGAATCCTACTCTGTCCTAGCAATGCAGTGGCTAACGAGGTTTTGGATCCTAAACCCAACCCATGGTTTTCTTAGCTGTGCAGTTGGGTTTCCAATCAAGACTCTAATGCAAAGAACAATATTCAAAGATGTGCTCAAAACAATAAACATTTGTAAAGAGGTTAATGCAAACCGGGGCTTGCCTTGCTGCTCTTGGTCGTAGGCTAGCTGTTCCTCCGGAGTAACGAAGTCTAGGACTTCGGGTTCCTCCTCGACCTTAGCGACTACATGATATAAGAAACATATGTATCAATTTAAATGCATTTGTATTAACTTTGAAGTTGTGAAGTCTATAACCCTTGCTAGACAGACCTAATGACTGTGAAACTGTTACTGTGGCTTGGTTACAACCTAAACAGAGACTTGGTCAAGTTTTAGTTGCAGCAAAGCTCATTTGAGCCCTCCACAATTAATTATGTCCTTGACCTTAATTGGAACTCTTAGGGTGTTCTAGGAATTTTCATGAGACAAACTATGACTTTCTGAAAACTAGATTTTCAGAGGGTTCTAATGGAGTTGGTCTCACTTAATTTGGAAGTCTCTAACTAAAGATATGAGCTAAACAATTTCAGAGAAAATTCTGAAAATGTTTCTGAACATTTTCTATTTTCTCTGGAACAGTTTCGCTAATCACACCATTAGGTGGACTAAATGAGCTCAAATAGATCTGAAATTTTTATGGTAGTTCAAGGATATTTTGGTGAATATCCCAGCAAAATTTCAGGATTTTCCTCCATAGGATTCTCCAGTTAAAATTCCTAACAGTTTAAACTTTGAGGAATTAATTCTGGAAAATTAAGGGTTTTCATGAAGTGAAACTTGATTTGCTGGAAAGTACTCGGAGAGCTGAATCCAGCAAAATTTGGTTCACTCAATTTGGAGCTTTCTAGCCAAAGTTATAAGGATTTGAAGTTTGAACTGAAACTAAAATTCGGGAAAAAGTTTAAACTCTGGCTGGTGGGCCCCGCATACAGTGCGTCGTCTCCCTCCTCGCGCCAACTGCGCGGCGGCGGCGTTCTCCGGCGACCCTCGCCGGAACTGAGTTCCCGGCCACCCCCCCCCCCCCGGCCCGAAACTTGCCGCCTGCCCCTTTACTGACCCCCTGGACTCGATGGTGGGGTCGCTGGCCGCCGGCGATGACCGGAAACCCGTGCACACCGATGACAGCACCCGCTAGGGTTCCGGTGAGGTCGGTCCCGCTCTCCCGTGCACCAAATCGACCGGAAATCGGTCGGAGAGCATCAGTAGAGCATGGGAAACCCGAACCAGGGCTGGGTGGAAGCTAGAAATACCGGCAACTAGGCTCTCGACGGTGAGCCGAGGTGTTCAGCCATGGCGGCGGGGAAAACAGCCATATCATGGCCGATTCTCGATGGTTTTCTCTAATTCCAGTTCGAGCGTGGGCGCTATCGTGCGTAGAAGCTACTAGGTAACGAGCTCGTCCAACCCTCGTGCATAGAGCACGAATTTCACCCGAAGGTGAGCTCGGTCCTTATGAACTGATCAAGAGTAAATTTGGAAATTCTCGGCCGAGGGTTGATCAATCGCCAAACGGCTTTCGGCTACTCCATCTACATACAATCACGCACCTTTCTTGTGTAGAGAAGAGGACGTGACAACGGCTGTGCCGTGCTGTCCACGGGAGCCCGATCGGCGGCGATGTTCGGCTCGCCAGAGAAATGGCTCGTACAGCTCGAGAACGCTTGCTCACTGGACAACACGGGGTCTAGGAGGTTGCTCACGACCTCTTGGTGCCGTTTTGCTGTGGAGGAGGCTGTGCTCGCGAGTGATCGGCTTGATCAAGCGTGAGCTCGAGCGGCGGCGGTGGCAGTGGAAAAACAGGCCGAGTATGTCGGCAGCTCGGGGAATGGGCGATCGGAGCACGCCGGGGAGGGGATAAGTAGCCCGGCGACTGGTCTCCGGCTTGGGGCGCGCAGCAGGAGCTGGCGCCGGCTGCCCCCCTCGGTGGCGCGCGTACACTGCACCCGGGAACCGATGGAGCTGGTTTCAGTCGGTTTGTGTTGAAGTAGAGGCTGACATGTGGGTCCCACCCCTCCTTTTAACCTCTGAAATTTACTCCTAACCACTGTTGTAAACAGTGAAACCTATACTACCCTTGGCAATTCAAATTATTCACCCATGAGCCATTTGAATTGATCAAGGTTCAAATGAGGTTTGGTTTGAATGAATTTCAGCACAAGTTCAGTTTGAAATTCAAATAAAGTTTGAATTTCTCCCCCTTAGCTCATGTCAAGATCAACTCCAAATGGAGTGAAAATTGGTGCGTGAGCTCACAAAAATGTGCTGAGTAAGAATATGCCCCTCACTTTTAAATTCATTGGATAAAAACAGTTTGAATTTGAATATGGTTTCAAACTGCCCTCTTCCTAACTATACCCAAACTGACCTCAAAAAGATTTTGAATTTGGGTGAAACTTGGCATGGACATCCTTAGCAAAGTGTAGGAGTTTTCATATGTCCAGCCCATCTATATCACATGTGGGAAATACCACGTTTGCAATGTGTGAGTTTGTTCTCTAATGAGCATGTTGATAATTGTTACTTGCTCTTCATTTGTGTTCATCATTCTTCCTCAAATGAGGTGTGTGGTGTGGTGATGAACACTGCAAATGTGTGTCAAAAACTGAGGCCCTTACACTCCGGCAGCGGTCAATTCGGGACTTAGAGAAAGTGCGCGGACCGAAAGAGACGGAGGTCCCACCTCGGGCTCGCTATCTCCCCCGAGATGGGCCCGGGGGCCACTGTCGGTACCTGAGATATGGGGTACCCCCGCGCACAGGGTAAAATGCCTAAGGAACTCGCCCTTCTCCGCAGGGAGAGCTCCTAAGGCGCCACGCGTCCGGCGGGGCCGGACCTCCCTCTCCTCAGAGGAGAGCTCCGAGCCCGCCACGTGGCATACAGAAGCCGGACCTCCCCCTCCGCGGGAGAGAGGTCCGAAGGCGCCACGTGCCCCGCGGGACTGACTCTTCTCTTCTCTGAGAAGGGCTCCGGGCCCGCCACGTGGCAGCAGAGCGACGCTGCCTGCCCCGAGTGATAGGCAGCGGGCGTAAATACGCCCCATACCTTGCCCGTACAAGGTATTCAAGGCCCGCGTCTTCCCAAGACGCGGAAATGCGGAGCACGCGTCTGTCAGGTGCCGTTGCGCCCAGTCGCATCACAGACTGGTGCGCGGTGTCAGAACCTGTCAGCCAATAAACACCGCGACAAGACAACCCATGCCGCTTGCGCCGCCATCAACCGCTACGACTGGCATGCGGCATGGGCAGGGCGGCAAGATGAAGACTCAGAAGCCTTCGGCCAGAGACAACTACCGGCATAACTGCAGATACAGTAGATAATAGACAATCTTCCCGGGACCACCTGTCGGGTCCCGGCTCCCCTTGTAAGCCGCCCGAGTCTTGGACTATAAAAGGCTCGGGTAGGCGTCGATAGCAAGGGTTCGCATTTTGCAACTCATACGCTAGCCATACACTCTCAAGTTGTAACTCACTTCCAAGCTCAGGCCTCCGGCCCTGAGCAGCAAGCAATACAGCGAGCTCCATAGCTCGCCGTGGACGTAGGGTTTTACGCTCCGGCGGCCTGAACCACGTAAAACTCGCCGTGTCAAGCTCTTACTAACTCGTTCCATCCGCGCAAGCTCTCCGCTAGGAACTAGCCCCTCCGAAGAAAGAACCTCCGCGGGCTGCCCAGTGCAGGCCCGGGGGAAGTGTCAATCGCACACTTCGTCAGAGTCCTTAAAAGCCAAGATATGCAAGTTCAAATATTGCTAATGGAGGTTTTAGAATTCAACATAAATTCAGATATAAAATTTTCTAACACATAGAATCTATCATATTCGAATCTTTAAGTTTAAATATGACAATTCAAAGTCAAATGCAAATGAAGAACATATAGTTCACAGTCAACTAAACATGATTTGAATGAATCAAATAGACAACTAGGTAGAGCTATGAATTGTCCATAAATACTCTACAAGATCATCATCATCATCATCATCAGGTAGCTGCTCATGGGACGACATCTGCTCAATCTGATCGTGTGTCTTGAGGAACTTCTCTAGAACAAAGTCGATCACGGTGTTCATAATCCTCAGGTGTCAACACGTCGATACCCTCCCGATGGTAGTCCAAATTCTCCTCCCCTACCTCGCTCATCCTTAATGATCAATATTGTGCAAGAGTGGACAACCTTACATTATGTACCAAAGATGCTTCTTGCTCCATCATCTTTGGCTGCATGCACATGCATCATCTTTCCGATTGCCCATAAATCTTGCAAAATCCTATAATACAATAATAAGTTCATTTTCTTCATAGAAAACGTGCACAGATTTAGTATGCATGTGTATGCCAAAAACGAATTTGGAACACTCCTCTGCTTTTAAAATATTGTTTTTACGAGAATAATTCTAGGTTAAAATGAATAGAGTGATTCTTCTAACGATAACAATTCGAGGACGGATATATGTAGTCATACCAGTGGCCGGTTAATCCCTTTTTTTTCTTCTTCTTCTGATTGATGAGGTGTGAGTACCAGCTTAAAGCTCAGATCAAGTTTGTATGAATCGGACAGCAAGCATAATCTTTCTCTGGCTTTGAATGGAAATGGAATATCTCCATGTGCCGTTCGTTCTACTTCTAACCTGCCCTCTAGCTAGCAATCTACCTGGTGGCATATGTATAGGCAGATGTGTGCATGGTCCGCGAGCTCAAGTGTCTCTGCACACGGATGCGTTGCTGTCTGTGTTCTCTAGTCCTGTGCCAGATGGAGGCAGCAGCATCATGTTTACTACATCCGGCATACGTGAGCATCTCTTCTATTCCCCTGCGACAAAGCAATGCATACGTGCACCCAAAGCACCCGGCTTTTGCGTACAGGCCCGACCGCCCCTCTAGCTCGTCGTCTTATTCAGTGACATTTCCATCTGCAGTTGGGTGTGCGCTCGCTCGCTCGCTCTTAAATTTGCAGCGCCGCCGCCGCCGCCGCCGAGTGAGGGGTAGCTAGCAGAGGTGGAGGAGGGTCATCGATCGAACATGAGGTTTAAGTGGCCGTGGACAAGGGCGGCGGCGGCGGCGGCGGAGGGGGGTCACCATCCGCCGGACGAGGACCCGTCGCCAGGCATCCACCTCCACGTGGAGGCCGAGGACGCCGACGCCGAGTCCACGGCGTCGTCGTCAGAGCACCACCGCCACCTCCCGGTGGAGGAGCCGCTCCACGTCGACGCGGGGGGCTCGTCCGCAGGTGCTGCCTCCGTCCACGGCTACGAGGTGGTGGCACGCTCCGGCTCGGAGGAGGGAAGCATCAGCGGCGGCGGGAGCGATCAGGGTGATGAGGCGGCGGAGAGAAGCGCCGTCCGCCGTGGGCGGAGGGGACGGAGGCGAGGGAGGGAGCGAACTGGCGGTCTGCCGGCGTTCATGGCCGCCGTCGGCCCCGCCGCGGCGGCCACGCTGCTCGCGCTCGTGGCGCTCGTGGCGTGGAAGAGGCGGCAGCGCCGGCGGCGAGATGGATGACGCGCGCGGCGCGCCGTAACGACGTTCCTGGTTAGCACGTACGTAGGCGGGAAACGTGTGAACGTTCGCATGCATCCACACACGTGAGACTGATTCCATCGATCGCTGTACGACCTGACCGAACTTCAAAAGTAACTGCTACTGCTACTTCTTGTTCTTTCTTGAAAGCAGAGGTGTTATTTTGACAGCCAGCAATCAAACGATAGCATTTGAGTTCAATGTCTCCGGACGGATTAATTTGGACATGTTCTGTTACACTCTGCTTTTACAAAAGGTACATCATTGTCAACGTTTGATAATATCCCGAAACACAACTCGATTATTTCTCATTTATTTGACATTAATACATGCTTGCTTAGTTCAATTTTGAACTAAATAATGTCATATAATTGGAAACGAAGGGAGTAATTTTGATGACTCTCTCTTTTGATGGTTCTTAGTTGGTTTCTACAGGGTTAGACTAGTAGAATCTATGGAGATATATATATATAAAAGAAACTAGAGATTCCCCTTAAGATCAGAAGAACAAATTTGTGATTTAATTTTCAACGTGGTTCTCATGACCACCTTGATGACGATAGGGCTAGTCGTTGTCCTCGGGGAGACTAAGAGGTCGTGTGGTCAGGGACGTGCTTTTCTAGCGAAGTCAACATGTGATACATTCAACCTCCTACAGTAATAACGACTGATTTTGTGAATAAGTTTGCTTGCATGGTGGCAATGGTTGTGACGAAGTTGAAGCTATTCGTTGTGTTACGACAAAGCCGAGCAACAGTGACAAACAACTATACTGTCGTGTGTGTTTATGGTTTAGGCTGGTTTTTCATTAAATTAACTGGTATTTTTCTATCCTCCTTTGTGGTTCTAGTATGACAGACTAACTAGTATTTAATCTCGATCCAATATTTGGCATGAACACACCTGGTGTTTCGGAAAGATCATCGGTCCTATTCGTTTGTCTGCCGCGTGCTGCCCCCAGTCGATGTCGACGGCGTGGTCGTCTCCTCAGTCGCTAGCAGCCTCGTCCCCGCTCGCTCCGTCCGGGAGAGACAAGACAACCTCCACGACGCCTTCATGGATGCGGTACCCGCGTCCGCTGAGACTAAGTACTAACCGGCGTCATTTATTTTGAAACGGAAGGAGAAGCAGAGTTTGCTGGGGCAAGTACAAGGCCGCTTATCTAGCTTCGGATCCATCGGGCCCCAACATTCTACATCCAGCAAGCCCAGACACGAGCAGTCACTGGAGCCGACCGGAATCGCAGCCGATGCTCCGCCGCCGCCGCCCCGCGGCCTCCTCGCCGGCGGCGCCCGCGCTCCGGCGCGCCTTCCGCTCGGCGGCGGCGCTCGAAGCCGTCCGCTCGCACGCCTTCCCATCCACGAGCGCCTCCTCCTCCTCTTCACCAGACGCGGACGACCGGGAGGGCCCCGCCAGCCTCGCGCTCTACAACTACCCCACCTTCGCCGGCGCGTACGCCGCGGTCGCCGCCCGCCTATTCCACCGCCGCGTTAGGCGCCGCCTGCTCGTCCTCCCCTTCTCCTCCATCGAGCCCTTCAGGTTCCGCTCGGCGTTTCCCATTGCTGTAGCTCGTGTCTGCTGCTAGTGTGTTAACCAGTGCGCGCAATCTGATTCTCGCTCGTGGCGGCGCTTGTTCTTGGGATCGATTGATCGGTCAGAGTGGAAGACTTCGAAGCTGCGGAGTTCCAGACGTGCTATCTCCTGGATTTCATTGGGCCCAAGAAGTTTGCCTTGGAGCTCGCCCGATTCGTCCCTAGGTGCGTTTCCATAGAAAAACCAGTTACAGTCAAAACAGATCAATAGATGAATTACTCGTTCTCTTGGGCAGAGTATATATCCTCATGACACGAAAACTGATGCAGTGTGATAGCGTTTGATCACCGACAGAGTACACTAGCAAGAATCCCCCAGTTGGGTCAGTGCCCAAGTAATGTTGAGCTTCACATAGACACATCAAAGAGCAGTGCCCGAGCTGTATTTGATTATTTCTCCAAGAAGCTTGCGGGGAGAAGATCTGATGCTGTGAGTAGAGAAGTCATTTATGTTTAAGTTTGTTTGTCTCGCATCATTTGCAAAAAAAGGTCTGTTCTCCTGTCATCCAGGGCATGCTCGATAACCTGTTGGAACAAGAAGATCAGGATAGAGTCTCAAATGTTCTCGAGTACATAGAAGATGCAGATCTGCGACGGTGGCAGCTGCCTAACACCAAGGAGTTTCAAACAGCACTGAGGGGTGAGCGTGCAAAACTGAACTGTATCACAAATCCTCATGTTTTTGAGCAGGTTTAGATCTATCTGTTGCCATCATGTTTCTCTCTTGTAATATCCTAATTGCCCATGACATGATCAATGACTGCATTTTTGGTACCCCAAACAGCTACTACAACTTGATGTTAGTGATCTGCTTACTAGGGGCAAGTCACTTACTCATGATCGCCTACAAGCTGCAACAGAGTTCATACACAAGCCTTTCAAGATTAAACTCGGAAGAGGGTCATATGGTGCATGCCTGGTATATGAATCAGATGTCCATCATTGCTATACTGATTTCATCACTAGTGTTAGTCTACCTTCAATAGCTTCATGAAAGAATGCTTCTTTTTGTTGGATGAAGCCTCCTAACTGTATTGCTTTAGCAAAAGCATGTAGATCTGCAGCCATAATTGCTCTCGCTTTGATGCTGCATGGTTACTACAGAGTGGACAGAGGCATATGTACTTCTGTAGATTCTAGTCCAAAATCATATGCTTGTGGCTCAGTCTTTGTTGTTCTCTAATTGATTGGCCCAATCTGCCTATATCACTATATAAGACGTTTCCTTTTAGTAAACCATGCTTGTCATCCATCCATTTTCAAAGGAGACAGTTGATGCAAATTTGATGGAACATGTATATGTATTCTCGTCTTGTGTCTCCACTTGTGTCCTGAGGTCTTGGGTTCGGACCAGCCTCTCTGCAAAAGCAGGGGTAAGGCTGTCTAGAAATAACCCTTCCCTAGATCCCACATGTGTGGGAGCCTTCGGCACTGGGTACGCCCTTTTTTTATGTATATGTATTCTCGTCGATAACTGAATCTGTTACTGGGTTGTTGCGTAGCTGAAGTATTTTTGAAATTGGTTTGATGCTGGAATCCAGCCCAGCTCCAGGCATGGCCTCTCAAAATCACTTGTAAATTTTTAGGGGAAATATTATATTCCAGCTTAAAAAATATCACATTTTCTACTGTACATGCATTATTAGGCAATCAGAGCAGACGGGCACTCAGGGTTGAGCCACGAAATTGGTCTGGAGTTGAGCCAGAGGAGTGCTGCTGCTGGATTAAGGTATACAAGCTTCATACAAGTTTAGGAGCACATGATCGCATATATCATCGATACTTTGTATTGTGTTGGTAATCTTTTCAAGAAAGTTTCCTTTTTCGCTTAGGCCTATTGGGGCAGTGGTCTTCATGCAACGTGGTATCCTAAAGATTTGCTTGAGGAGTACTGACAACAAAACTAATACATCAGAGATTGCGAAGGTAAGCAACCTCTCTGATTATTTCTTCAAATCTCCATGATCTTCAAGATGAATTTGATTGTTCATAGATTGCTACATCATAAAAATGTCAGGCATATGGCGGAGGCGGAAAACCCAGTTCAAGTTCTTTCGCGCTAACAATGGATGAATTCAACAGCTGGACTTCGGTGAATACATAAGTCATTAATTGATCTGGAAGGTGACCTTGAACTGTCATACTACAAGAACAGAACAGCCATCTGGCTCAGCTGGGAGCATGTTTCCTGGTTTGCAACGAAGTGGGGAATACGCTCTGATGCCGAAGCGTTCTAATATTAGCTGCCAAAGTGAAAATTTGTAGCCTGGTATGCTGATGTAATTTGTAAATTACTGGAGAACAGATTAGAGAAGAATTGTCAAACTGATAGGGCTTTGTTGATCATCCGGTGTGATCTCAACAATGCAATACTGCAATGTATATAGTTCCATTTTTTTCATTAGACATGATGGTCTTCGGTTTTACAGAGATCCTAAGGTGTTGCACTTCCATAGAAAAAAATATCACACCTAATGGGTAATCGTTATAGAATATGCACAAGCCAATCCAGCTTATTTTAAGCATCGTGATATTTGTACGTGTCTTGAGAGCAGTGATTTTAACCGGTTATATGTAGATGGTCCGTGTCTAACTTCCCGTTTTTTAGAGGGGCAGTTCAATGAGTAACGAAAATAATTAGGCAGATGGGGACCAAATATCCAGCTCGGCATGCAGCCAGAGATGACAACTCTACGAGAACATCTCCAATTCACATGCAAACGGGAGACTGATTTGCGGCAACAATTGCCGATGTTGTACCTCATTCTGAATATTATCAATATGACCCAAGACCACAAAACCATATATTCAGCTTCGACGGACTTGCTACGTTCAGACATAAGCTAGATCTATTCAGACAAGAACATCTTCTGATTAGTGAGTACTGAGCCCCAGCATTTTGACATCAACGCGTCACGGCCGTGAAAAGTAAATGGAAGTACTCTGAATACAATCGCCTTTACATATGCGGTGGTCCGTTAATAAGCATATTCAGATAAGCATTCATCTGGTTCTTATACACCTAACACCTCTGAATGAACTAGAATCCTGCTCACAAGAATAATTATATCGGAGCCTTAATGAGCCGGGCCATTCCATAGTGACAAAATGCGTCCAAGTAACCCCTTGCCAATATTACCTTGCGCTCCCGACGTAGGAGCACCGGCAGCAGCCACCATATCAGCTTCTGTATGGCTGATCTGTGATCCTGTTTGAGTAACAAGATCAACAGCCTGAGCATTCCTTTGGTTTCTAGCTAATGCATCAGATGATGGGACATCCGTGGCCAGAGAAATATCAGCTTCCACACGGTTGGAATGTGGCTCTGCTCTTGTAATAAGATCAGGAGCTTTCCTCTGGCTGCTAGATGACTGATCCGAGGGGGGAGATGGGACATCAGCTTCCAGAGTTTTCTCTTGTGTACATGATGATAATTCTGATGGGGGAGATTGTGAAACCGACGATGATAGCTCCTCATTTTCAGTCTCATTGAAGTGTTCTTCCTCAGTGCTACTTCGATTAGAATCCATTCCGTCAAAATATTGTTCAGAAGGTTCAACAGATCTTTTGAAAACACCAACTACAGCAGGTTGGTTATCACCTGGCAGCGGATCTATAAATTTCACAACATCAGGCATCGCTTGGAGAAGAGCAGAAAACTTTCGATAGCCAAAAAATGCTCTATCCATAGAAACATTGACCCTTAAAAGCTCTGCTCGAAGATTTGGAAGATTGATCCCTTCATGATAAAATCGTAGTACTTTCTTAATTCCGTTGATTACAGATTTGGGGACTCGATGTACCATGGTGTTCCGTGGTAAATCCATGAGGTCCTTTGATTTCAGGAGCTGGATATCAACGGGACCCCTGTAGTGACCATACCAAGAACTAGATACACCATCCGGTGGTTGATTCACATGTTTTGGAGTGAGATCCACCCCTTTAGCCAAAGCTTCCCATGGCCACATAATTGTCGCGGCACTGCGCAACGACTTAGAGCCAACTTCAGGGCAAGCAATCAGTATGTTGTAATTGCTCATCCGAAGACGATGCAGTATGTTTGCAAACTCTTTATCCCCAGACATCAGAAAGAAATGGGCTGGTGGAGGATTCTGAGCAATCCAATAGATGAGATCAGCCATGAATGATCGATCACAGCTACCTTTTCCACCTAGACAACGGAACTGTATTATTAGAACGATCAGATGGAACAAGAACACTGTATGTAAAGGGGAAAAATACAAAGTGCTTTATAATGTTATGTTCCGGTATTGCTATCCTGCTATAGCAACACATTTTCATCATCAATTGTGTTCACTGTCATAGGAATCTAGTGCATACTTTCATAAAATCTAGAGCATACTTCCATATGAATCGTTCATGTGCCACAGCTAGTGTAATCCTAAGGCGATACAACTTAGATACGACCCGAACGATCTGAAACATCAAAACGAGGGGGTCATTTTGCACTCCTACAGCACGAGTTACTATGTGGTGGTCCTTTGGAAAAAAAAAAGAGTTACTATCTGGTGAAAAATCGTGATCAAAATGTGTGCATAGATGGAGGGGGAGAGGGGAACGCAACTGAAAGGGACGTGCGAGAATGTGACTCCTGTGGCGGCGAGCGCCGCCTGGTCGTCGCGGGGGAGGAGGGAGACGTCGCCGAAGGCGTTGATCTCGACGGGGCCCCGGATGCCCGCGCCCCGCAGCGCCGCCGTGACGCGCGGGCCGAGGCGGAAGGGGCTGACGCCGGGCGGGAGCCGGCACATGTCGAAGTCCCACCACACCGTGACCCTCACCGCCCTGCCCTGCTCGTCGCTGCGGCGGTGGTGGTCGGCGTAGGCCGGGGCGACGGCCGCGTGCGAGCTCAGGCCGCGGAGGAGGCCGAGGACGTGGCCGCGGTGTGCGGACCGGGCGCGGGGCAGGAGGAGGAGAGGGAGGACGAGGCGGGCGCGGGAGGGGAGCGCCTGGGACAACATGGCCGCGGCCGGCGACGTCGCTGGCTCGCCGTGGCGGCTTCCGCGGCGTTAGACATAAGACAAATAAAAAAAACCTTGTGGGCCGGAGGTCTCAAATGGCAAGAGGAGAACGCTCTGAACTTTGCATTTGGGCCTTATCGGGCCGTCGAAGTGGGCCCATTAATCTGGCCGAGAGTTGGGCCCATTAACGTGGTGTGGACGCGGGGTGGCCGTTTAGATGGAAAAAAAAATTCTAGACATCGACCTGCTCCAGCGTTCTTCGTCCTTGCTTTGCAAGAGCAGGGTATTCAGTAGAGTATTAGGGAGCAAGTACACTTACCAAAGTCCACATCACATTGCTTTTGTCAGCAAACCTACCAAAATCTCTGACAGAAAAAAGGCAGCAGGCAGACCTACTGACTAATTAAACACTAACCCGGCAGAGCCACATGTTTGGTAGGTTCTAGGTACAATCTGACAATCAGAAGTATTCTGTACTCTGTAGGAGAAGAGAAAGGAACACGAACTGACGGGCTGGGAATGGCATGAGCTTGTCATCATGATAAACATAAACACAAATACTGTCACTTAATCAACTGCCGAGAACGATATCTTAATAAACACAGACACTGTCATTTCTTCTTCGAGAGAGTTGCAGTTTTCCCTTCTCTGAAATATGATACTCCGTTCAGACCGATTTATTCAGTGTGGAAGCTATGGTAGCTGTTGATGATCTCCGCCAGATATTCCTTTCGCTCCTCATAGATATAGCAACAGCTACAAGGCAATCTATTCATCATGCATATAAAAAAATCCACTATATATTACCATTCATATTACATGTACATTGTTGCCAGATTGAGACACACGAGCAAAATCGTGCATTCCACGAACCCATGACAACACTGGATTGAACAATTCACTGCATTTCTGCAATAACTAAGGACACACTTGTTTGGATATGTATACGGTAACAGAGCAAAGCATTCAGTAAGTAATCCTTTACGAGAGTGGCCTTGCAGATGTTCAGAACACAAGTTACTCTAGAATCCAGCCGCACAAGCCAACATGACTGACAAAACCGGCAACGATATAACACCACATGCAGTATCAAACACACGGGAATAAGGCATCATCTTTACGCAAAGATGCTACCTTTCCTCTCCCCTTTGTGTAATCCTTTACGGAGGAATAACACATTTTTTTATACTTGCTACTAGCTGATCACGACTGGGCGGAAATCAGGAACAGGAAAGCTACCTATCACCGACGTGTTGCACGATCAAAGGCGAGGTCTTGATGGTTCAGTCGCCGTTGATCGTCGGCGAGTCGAGGCCCTCCATACGGCTCCGCACGATGCGGTGGAAGACCTCCCGGATCTGTCTCTCCAGTTGCTCGAGCCCGTCCCTCATGGCGGCGCACACAGCGGCCAGCTCGGCTGCAGCCTCCCGCACCTCGGCTTCACGGTCTCCGGTGAGGGGCACGGGCGCCGCGTCGATCGCCTCCGCGAGCTTCTGCGCGCACCTCTCCAGCGCGTGGATTTCCTTGAGCAGGCCGGGCGAACTGCGCCGGTCCTTGCGCTTGCCCTCCTCGGTGAGGCGCTCCTGGAGCGCGAGGAGTGGCGGCGCCCAGGGGAACGCCGCGCGGGGCGGCGCGGTGGGGAGGTGGTGTGCCTGGAGCGCGGCGCCGCGGTCCGGGCAGGGGACGGCTGCGACGAGCGCCCACGCGGCGAGGTGGAGCAGGCAGCCCATAGCGTAGACCGGCGCCGGGAGGCCCGCCTCGTGCGCGCGCGGCGCGGCCAGGCCGGCGCTGATGGCCTGCAGCTGCCGCGCCGCGGACCACGTGCGGGACACGCTCCACGAGAGCGAGCGGGAGTGGGAGGAGGACGAGGACGAGGACGCGAGGGAGGCGGCGCGGGAGGGGGAGGCGCGCGCGCGGCCGAAGGAGCGGTTGCGGTGGGACGCGAGGAACGAGGCGGCGCCGCCCCCGGCCCCCGCGGCGTCGTCGACGAGGAGCACGGACAGGTCGGACAGCGCCTTCCGCGCGCGGCGGAGCTGGCCCTCGCGGATCTCGCCCGGCGCGAGCAGCGCGGAGGCCGCCACGCCGGCGAGCCGCTCCCACCGGCGCACCTGGCCCACCCCGTCCCGCGCGGCGTTGCAGACGTCGAGCGCCTTGACCGCGCGCTCCCCGAGCTCGGCCACCAGCTTCTCTGAATGGGGCGCGAGGGCGCCGTGCCGCCGCGCCCGCGCCACCGCGGCGCGGAGCTCCTCCTGGCACGCGAGGAACGCGTCCAGGAGCCGCCGGATCCACGCGACCGACAGAAACTCCAGCTCGTCCCCTCCGCCTCCACGCAGCCCCGCGAGGAGCGCGGCCAGGTGGCGCTGGAACGCGTCGAGGTCCTCCCCTAACGGTGCCATGGCCGGGGACGCGGCCGAAGCCGGGGCTTCGCGGCGGAGGGCGCGGCCGAAAGAGGAGAACGGGGAGGAGAGGGAGTGGGAGGGCGTTCCCTGGTAGTCCGTCGCCGGCATGGTGGCCCGAGGAGGACGCGCGGATCTTGGAACGGCCTGCCTAGCGGGTTAGCGGGCGCTGGCCGGCCACCATTCGTCGAGGAGAATAGGGGCGTTTCCTGGGTTTCGGTTTGTGGTATGGACGAAGGGCTGGTGGATGGTGGCCATGTGTGCGTGTGTATATATATACGGGGATATCCTGCAGCGTTCATGGCGCGTCGGCCGCCGGCGCGGGGCGGCTTCGGCGAACGCGGCCGCGGGCCACACGCGGCGGACGCGGATGCTGCTGGTAGCCGGGCCCGGTTTCTTTTTTGAGTTGACCCGGTGGGTCCGCGGCGTTCAGTCAGTGAGACTTGACCCTCAGGACCGATCGAGATGCGGTCGCCGTACGGAGACCAAGGTTTTTTTTTTCTAAAAAACATCGGGGGTTTTCCCATAAAAACGAAATTTTGAAAATATCCTACTTAAATTCTAGCAAATTTGAACAAAGTTCAAATAAATCCAGACAAATTTAAACACAGCAGCTTAGTGTTTCCAAACTAGGCGAAAAAAGAGACGGGAACACGAGGCACGAGGCCGCTTTCCAATCTTTCCCTGGATGTTGATGCAGGCTTACACGCATAGTTAGTGCGTGGTGTTAATTATCTGCATACTTTACGCTTTGCAAAAAAAAAAAAGCAGTAGCTAAAGACCTCAACTTGAAGCAAACAATAACCTCATGTCTGATGGCGACAGGACTGGAACGGGCAACAAAGAACACCCCCAATAAAAAGCAACACTTTCTCACCGTATTACCGAAAGCATCCAGACAGGATCCCATTACAGCTTATAATTATATCAGTTAACAGATACATCACCGATGAACAATCCAGCATTCCATACAGAGCTGCTATTACAGGGCAGAGCTAAAGGTGAAAGAAATGTTGGCACGGTGAAGATCAAAGCAGTAGAAGCTACAGATTATCTGAAGGAAGGTGATCATAGCTCCGTTTTGGGGGCTGTTCCCGAGTTCACAAGGCATCAGCTAGGGGCACTCATCACCTGGGATGACCCAAATAAGCACCAGTGACGCTAAATCACCAGCGGATTTATTCACAGGCCAACTTGGTGTCAAAACTGCTCAGGCAGATGGAAAAAGCCTGGAAGGCTGACAGAGGGTAGCAGTAGTCCATGGTGAACATGTCCTTCGCGACTTTCCCAAACTGCAGTATGACCTTTTCTTGCTCTGGAGCAGTTGGAGCGGCTGCTTCTGATGGAGTTGGGGCTCCGGCAGACGGCTGTGTTGCAGCAACTAGCTGGAAATTCTTGACCGAAGCGACAGTAACCCGGCCCCGGAAGTTGAGGCACCAGCACTGCAGCTGCTCATGCCATCTTGGAGTCTTGTTGCGGAGAACCAACGGCCTATCTCTGCACTCGTCGTCATCACATAATGCCTGGTCTCCAATCCCTGAGCCACCAACTGTTGGCACATCAGAGAACCGGGCACTGCCGAAATGTACGGAATGCTCCATAAGGGCTGACTTCGCAAAGGAGGCACCGCTGAAGGATTCATTGAGGGGGCGGGAAAAGATGCTATCTGGCTGGCAAGGAACACTGCCACCAGCCTCAAGGCACGAGGCAGGAATCGAGTGCATTATACAGTTCATCCGCCTTGGACCTCGGGTTCCTAAGACATTAAGCTCATATGAGACCTCTGCTATGCTGTACCTGCTGCAGCAAACCTTTGTTGAGCCCTTCTTGGGATAAAATCTTTGGCTTGTCTTCCCAGACTTTGTAACATTAGTTGCACCGTATGGAGGCTGAGCATCATATATTACAAACTTTGTGCCTAGAAAATTTGACCTAAAAATTCAAATAGCAAGTAGAAATATGAGAAAATGCTGTAAGTTCTGAATTCTGAAATCAGGCTATAAGCTCAGTTAGTACCTCAATTTTCCAATGTATGTGTTGGTAGACCTAGATATATTATCAGCATCCAGAGACATAATATATTCTGTGCATGTTGTTTTGCAGATCCTTTTTGCTGACAGAAGGAATTTACCATCTTCAACAAGCACAGCTGTAGAGATGAATACTGACAGCATGTTAAAATGACAATGCCAGCAACACAATACTAAACAAGGCGGACCAGCAAGAAAAAATTGTATGATCTTTTTTTTTCTCTAGAATCTCAAGCAAACACATTCAATGCTACCATGAATACAACCTAATAATCAAGTACTTCATTACATCCTGGAAAATATCATTGGCAAAATATCATGCCTATTTTCTACAGAACGCCGTGTTTAAGCACAAGGAAGTACAGAGAAGACTTATCCTGCAGCCTTTCCACAGAACAACATGTTTAAGCACAAAGAACTACACAAGTACAGAACGCTGTGTTTAAGCACAAGTACAGAGAAGACTTATCCTGGAGCCTTTCCATGGAACAACATATTTAAGCACAAAGAACTACAGAAGGACAGACAGAAGACTTTTCTTATCATTTCCATAATCCATTCAGCAAGAAACATACCTGAGCTAAGACAAAGGTATAGGCAGTAGGTTTGGGTAGATTTATTCCTCTTAATAAAACACTGGATAAGCCCATCACGAGGACCAGGCTGCACATAGATGAGGAAGAACATGAATTGTTAGTTTATCCAAACATAATTGTTATGACAATATTAAAATGGAGTGTTGATACTGATAAAATGATAATATTTAATAACACTGTCTTTACCTGCTTCAGGGAGACAGGAAAAGTGATCTTTCCAGAAAACTCTGGTTTCCTGACAATCTCTTTACACATCTCCCTCCATGTCCTACACACAGCTGCACAAGCAACTACATGCTCTCTCGAAGGCCATGTATCCTCACTGGCCTCCAACCTCTCAATCACATCTCGGAGCAATTCGGAAGGCAAATTAGCCCAGATGCTGTTCTGGACCACAGGCACTGGGTCATGCAACTCATGTACAGCGCCATGGGATTTCCCTCTGCAATGACCCAGAAGTGTGACCTCAAATCCCCTCCGAGATATACTCCCGAAGCCATCTCTTACATCACGCACGATGCTACGAAATGACATCTAGTCCAAAATCAGTAACACTGCCGGAACACCAAAAATGAAGCACCCCCTGTGGTCAACTCATAGCTCCTTAACCTGCAATATAGTATCAGTTTGTCAACACCAGTTTTTGACCATTCCCCCTTGAAACCGAACTAAGTGGTTCCTGATAACATTTATTAAGAAGAAAAGTCTAGTTAATTTCAGATCATCAAATAAGTAAATTAAGCTAGCCAGCTATTCCTATACCCTACATGAAAAGATCCGGTTCCATTGGAGTAGTAGATCCACAATTGGTACATAAAACAGGCATTCCAACACATGGTATTAGCACATCCATAAACCATTCGGTATACAAAGCACGCATATAATCGCTCCAACACGTCACATTAACACATCCCGAAAAGATCTTGAAAGCGCACTTAGCAACAGACTCTTTCTACTATTGGCATCCGAATTTTACTAACGGGCCACGGCAAAGTCATCAGGTTGAAGTAGAGTCACCATCACCCGATAACAAACATGTACCGTGTCCCTGCTATGACCACCAACAGCTCAACAGCCTCAGTTTTTAATCGCTGCACCATCCTAAAAAACGGATGGGACGTCAGTACAGTTAGTTGGGTAGGTAGGACACCCCACCCGGTTCGGTCAGGATCCCACCACTCGCAACATGTAAAAATTCCATTAGTGGACATGGCACTAACAAAGTTTCCATCTAAACATGGCACCAAAGTGAAAATGAACCCAGAACATGGTAAGCTACGCGGGGCAGCACTATTTCAGTAGGGGCAACATACCAGTTCTAACAGGCACACGAAGATAACCATAGTCGCTCAGCAACGGGGTAGACCAGCACGTACCTGTTTGACAAAATCCGACGACAATTAACTGGGTCTAAGACCCCCCCCCCCCCCCCTCGTTCGTTTCGACGAGTAGTACGAGACTTTGGAAACCGCTACACTGAAAGAGGCCACTTTTTCTTCACCGAATCCGCCTAAACAACGAGCTGGTTTCCGCCGGGCCGGGCCAGGACCGGCTGAACCGGCAGGAGGAGCGGATGGAAACACCCTTATTTCCCGCCGAGCCTACCGAGCCGAATCCGCAACGACGCCGGACACCCAGGGAGTAGAACCGGAGGGGGGGGGGCGCCGATCCGCGCTGCGCGCACCTCGATTGAGCGGACTTCGGGACGCGGCGGCGGGACCCGGTCCCCAGCTACGCGCGGCCGCGGGGCCGGGATCCCGGAGGCGCCATTTTGGATCCGGGAGGAGAGCGAACAGAGGAGGTAGGGAAGAACGAAGCTGCGCTGCGCTGCGCTGGTGCCGGGTGGTGGGTCCACGCGAGGCGCTCATGTGCGGGGTGCACGGCTCCGTGTGCTCGTAGCGCGGAGGGCGCCTACGATACGACGTGTGTCCCACGGCTGGATCTGGAGCCCAGGGTTTGGTTCCGGGCCGGGTTTCGATCCGCGAGTAGCAGAAACGGATGCCCGTTCCCGCGTGGGCCGGGGCTCGGTTCGCGCCGGGCCGTTCCGTTGCACATGGGCCCGCGATCCGGAGCAAAGCGAACGGACCCATGAAGGATCACGACGTCACAGCTCGAGTAGTAACACCCCCCTCTCAAAAGCCAAAATACCCCCTCCGTTTCGTTTCGAAATATTTAACATTGATTAGTTCTAATTCCTAAGATACAACTCTTCACTGACCGGAATCCTCGCAGGTGACTCCAGCCAACATGGTTTCAACAACACAAAACACAGTGACTAGAGTCTCCTGTACTCCCTTCATTTTGAAATAAATGACGTTTAGGACAGCTAATTTAGTTTAAATTGAACAAGATTATGTGTTCTAAACGTCATTTATTTTAGAACGGAAGGAGTAACTTATAATCCATGAGCCAAGTTCTCAATCCGAAGACATCCACATGCATGCATGCACAGGAAAATCAATTGTTGCTTTTATTACAAGTGCATGGAACCGAGGCGCAGACACATGACAGTTTACCAGCTCAGCCGATCGCAAAGTTGACAAGGTAAATGAATAAGTCGCCCAGCCGATCGCAGAGTTGACAAGGCAAATGAATAGGTCACTGGTTCGGAGCTCGTCGTCATTTGAGCTTCTTAAGGAGCTTTGGTGCTACCTGCAGATGCGTGTTGCACAGCGAATCGTTAATTCTCTAGCTCGGTAGTGCTTTTCTATGACTAAAATTTTCATAAATAAATTAATCTGTAAACTGAAGCCAAGTACTCTTGCTTACACATTTGTCGATGCATGACCAGTAATCGAAATATTGCCCAGTGCAATGCTTCTGCCCAGTGTCGTCCTTCTCCACTCTCTTCACGCATTTCTGGAAACAGGCAGCCATCAGAAAGATACTCAGATGTCATGCATGCATAGTAAGACTACTGAAAGATTATCATGATATGTAAAATATAACTGTATGAAGGTTAGAATTTATTCAGTTCATATAATAATAATACTACAGGTCTACAGCACCATAAATATACAACAGAAATTAATGTGATTAGCAACCGTACATCTAATTCGAGCATTTGTGACATTGACTTAAGGTAATTCCATAGGGTTTCGCATGGCCCCGACCCCTGAGGCATGTTGAAAACAGGAGCACATAGGAACTCTAATACTGTTGAATCAACCTACAGGATGAAAAATTGCAATGGTCGAACTAGCTAGTCAAAAGCACGGTGTCAATTAAGCTAGGTGACAAGGCGTGCTCAGCTCACCACAGGATACCACAAGGTCCTAGCCGCGCCTTGTCGCCTAGGCAGCATAGGCACTAAGGCATGTCCATAACGCCACAGGTGACAGAACACAGCAAGGCCTAAGAAACCATGGCAAAAAGTTTATATTCTGTGCAGCCCCTCACTTTTGGAGTCATGGCAAGACTTCAATTGAAAAATTCAGAGAGCAACTCCCAGAATAACATAATTCTGTTGCCGGAACAGGACAACAGGAAGCATACACATAAGCATATACATAATTGTCGGGAAAATAACTAGTTGGGAACATGGCATGACTGCAGTTGTATGAGCTCCTGGTATATGCCGCCAAAAGCAAATATGATACATGACAAGGCTTGCAGCTTACAAATATTTTGGTAAGGAGAATTTCAAACTAAAACTAGTACGCCTACACGGTGGAATAGTGGAAATCTGATTGGGTTTATATTTGAGAAAAAAAGAAACGTGGCTAATAGCAGCAAGAGGCCCTGGCTAACTGGAAAGAGATCCACAAGGTGTAGTTTTTGTTGAGGAAAGCTTCATAAGCGTTTCTTCTACCCCTATACTAAGCTCAGTGCGCTAATAATTGGTACTTTCATGGAGAGAAAGAAGAAGGCCAAATGAAGAATATGATAAGCACTAAATTAAAGATGGGACAAATTTTGAGCTTCTGCGAAAGAAAGAGAATGCTGACCTCGTACTCGTAAAGTGGTTTCACACACTGTGGCTTGCACCGTTCCTCAAGATACTTCTTCTGATCAACGAGTTCCTCATCATCCCTGAGATAGAACAATGTTAGAAAACTAACCACATAATTTGAGAAAGGAAAACAGGGAGTGATTCATAAAATTCTAGTAACAGTCCAATAATTGGATCCTCATGGTATGAATAGCACCTCGGCCTTTGCAAGCTGGGAACATACTGAGTTACTACTAGCTGACTAACACAGTGAAACCCAGGGTACTAACAGAGTAATATTGTAAGAAAACAGGATGCCTACAGTTTAACTATGAAGTCACAAGCCAAGCAAATCATAATTCCCCGCTCACGAGATATTGCTTATAACGAGCAAAACATGGACTATAGCGCCATTTTGGTGTCAGACAGGGAAAAAATACTGATTACTATTTTACCCTACTTGTCCTCAGAAAATCATCTATATCGTAAGTGACAATGTAAGATCCCAAGCAACCTTCAAAGAGTAAACACCCAACAAAGAGTTTGCGGTATGCTGTTGTTCAGGAGCAAAAGGAGCCAGGACTCCCTTTATACAGCAATGTTATCATCCTAATTGCAGTCAAGCCACCATATCCCAAACCTACATTGCCCAAACAATCAATTTCCAGGCCCTACCTCAGAGTTAAAGCCAAAGCTAGTAAGGGTTCTTCAAGATGTCACTGCCTACAAGTGATCCAACAGTTCAAAATTGGGAACCTAGCTAAACTACTATCCATCAAACAACTCTATTTCACCAGGACAGTTTGCTCTTGCCCTCTAGCCACTCGCACGCAACCAATCAGACTGCCGCACAGCTCAAGCTCTCTGGACACGTTAAACGCAGAATCTAGACCCGCAGCTAGCTCGAATCGAGAAACCGCCGCCGCGTACCCACGGGTCGCGAGAGGCAGGGGGGTGCGAGATTCCCGGGCGACCGGAGAACGGATTGAGATCGTATCAAGAAGGCGCAGAAGGAAAGAGCACTCACATGGCGGAGGACCGCTGGACCAGAGGACGGGCTGGTCTTGATCCGACAGCGGAAGCGGGGGATCCGATCCGAGCAGGGCTAGGGTTCGGAGGCTGCCGGATTCGGGCGGAGTGGAAATGGACGAGTTGCTCTCTTTTTTTGAGAGAGAGGAAGATGGACGAGAAAGGAGTAGCGATTGGTTGGGCTCGAACTGGGCTGTGGGCTTTGTTACTGTTAAGGCCTCTCTGCTTGCTAGATTGGACTTCCGGCCCGGATTGGCCCGGCCCAGTCGTTCGAGGCACTTTGAGATGAACCCGACGACTCCTTTTCCCAAAAAAAAAGTAATGAAGCCGACGAAAACGCGGCGCTTTGGGCCTGAACAAGTTGAAGTCACCGGCTGTACGTTAATGGGCCTCGTTCTGGTGGGCCGTCTCTTCCTCGCATGGTGACGCCTACTGTTTCTGCGGTGGGCTTGTTTCTTCGTTGAATGGGCTCAGTTATTCATGGGCTTGTTTGATTGCGGGGCCAGTACGGGCAGAGATCACATTGCCAATCATCATTTTTTTTCAGAGTGCATTTTCAACCAATCAAGATGGTTGAAGGATAGAGGAGGATCCTTCTCGAAAATAAAAGGAAAGGGAAAGAAAAAAAATTATGTCATGTGCAATCAGGCATCACGTGTATGGAACCGATTCGATAACCGGTAGAGCCAAGATGGCTAGCACCTCCAAGGCTTTGTCACAGTTTAAACTTGTTAAAAAATCAGTTTGTCTGAAAAGCTAGTGAACAGCAGCTTAAATTTATATTCTACTTTTAGTTTATTCTGAAAAACAACTTAACTAATAAGCTGCTAGAAAAGCTGACTGTTCGATACACCCGCAGCTTATTTTTATAAAAAAGCTGGTTCAGAAGCTGTGGGCTTAGAAAAGCTGACTGTTCGATACACCCGCATCTTATTTTTATAAAAAAGCTGGTTCAGAAGTTGTGTCGAGCCAAGTGTGAGCGCTGCCCACAGGTTCAATTTATATGGAGCTCACCTCTCCTTGTGCTACCCCGTGTCTTAAATCCAACTTCCGACGAGCTGTTTATGCCGTCGGTTCAATGGCCATGGCCGGACACACACTTCAATCAACCAGCTTCGATCAACCAGTCTCCCGCACCACTCCACTGATGAACGACAATACGTTGTGCGCCAACCAGCGTTCAAATCAGAAAAAAAACCATTCAAAACTCCGCTGATTAAACCAAACACACACTAAGAACACATCTATACAGGGCAGCACGTCAAGCAGTCAAGGTACTACCCATCAACAAAAGAAACTACGATAGGTTGTCATGCATGAACAACTCCTTGATTAAATGGTAATACTCCAGAAGAACAGCTAGCTACCCTAGGAATGATCCATATGGTGTATACATCATCTACCTTTACAGTACTTAGTTGTGATTGGTACGTGAGGAACTCAGGTGCCTGAGTCCTGTTTCCTCACATGAAATCCATGGAGTCGTTCGCGGACCGGCCACCGTTTGCAGAGTTCTGCTGCTGGTGATTCGGGCGGTGGTGATGCTGGAGTTGCTGGCCGCCAAAGTACTGCATCTGCTGCTGCTGCTGTTGCGAGAAATAGGATCCCATCTGCTGCTGCTGTGGTAGTCCTCTGTTGAAAGGGTTCCCGTTCATGTTCGGGACTTGGCCTGTGGCTAACTTAAGCCGCTGGACTTCGTCTCTAAGGGCATCGTTCAGCGCTGCAACAAACAACTGGATGATCTCAATACCCGTGTCATTTTCCCGAAACAGCAAAGCTTTCTTTCTAGTCTATATAGTGGCTTAAAAACTTCCAAAAGAAACTCGAGCATACCATCCCGGAGTTTAGCTTGTTCTTCCATGGACTGCAACCGGAGTTTGAGCTCCCTGTTCTCAGCGGTTAAACCAGAAGTGTCCCTCTGGATATCAAGTAAAACACAACACAGTAAAGGAGACAAATATCAGGAATGTGTTTTGTATCTAAAACAGAGTATAACATAAGACGATCACAAACTAAGACAAGAATTCGTCCTAATCAGCCACACATCCTCAGAGTGGTTACAAACAAAACAGTTTAAACTCGTTCTAATCAGAACGTAGCATTAGAAGCTAGCCGTAAATATTTAATCAAGTCTTTGATCCAGTTTAAACTCTTCTATCTTCTTTAACTTCCATGTTTCTTTTACTGCTTAACAAAATGTTGAGCCGCGACAAAATATTGAGAAAGACAGCCCTTGATACCAATTCCGTATCACCAAACGAAAGCTTGAGCCCAACCCCACCCCTCTGATTCCACATCTCCAATCAAATCAGATCTCAACTAAGGCATCGTTTGCTCTGTTTGTGACATGACCTACCTAACAAGTAGGTAGACATCTGCAGTGACATCCTACTTTTAGGTGCAATGAATCCTCCAAAAGTTAAATCAACTACAAGATTACTTGCAGACAAGATCTAGTACTGAAAAAGAAAGTTCAGAATTTGTTGAAATGCTCCGGCTGTGGTGTCCATAAACAAAAGGCTAGTACAAATCTACTTACTCCGTTTCATAATGTTTACCATTTTGACTCCAGGCACGTGAATTAAGGAGATGTATAAAATACGTAATGCATAGGAAACGACGGGAGAGAGGGATATAGAGAGATGCATTGATTTTTTTGGGCAAAACTTGAAAGAGCTACAAAGATTATCAAATGGCTCATCCACAAACTTATTCACATACATATTGGATCAACCAGTTCCACTATAGACTAAGTGTTTTTATTGAACAAACCAGAGCTAAATTTACCCTCAAATATAATGAACTTTCGCTGCCAAATATTTGCGCCCAACAGTTAGTGTAACTGAAGCCCAATGCATCATGTCTAACAAAAGAAAAACATCATGTTTAAATATCTATAAACAAATACCTAAATCTCTTATGATCTTATCTTTTTATGCAGTACCCTAATCGAACCAACAAAGAGAAGCTTGTTACCAGGATGAAAACTAATTGGATTTCCCCCAAACAAAACATCGAACTAAGTGTGAAGACATTAAAACAAAAGCTACTTGAGTGGACCGAAGAAACAGATTAATGAACCATTATTGTGACCAATCGTAAGGTGAGGATTTCAGTGACAGCAAGCGTCTGTTTAGTTAATTATATCATGCCACAGGGTGTGAGCCAGCTGAAGCAATCATACGTTTCGTACACCGCAACCACATGATGACCTCTTCTTTTATATAGGATAAAATCCGTGTTTGGGAGTGTCACTATAGGATATCATTGCGGGTGGTCAAAGAAACAAGGCGTCATCGTTCATCGCCTACCTGGAGAAGCGTGAGCTGCGCCGAAAGCGTGGTCGCCTCTGTCTGCAGCGTCTGCACCTTCCTCTCCAGCTCACTGGTGTACTTGATCTTTCTCTCCTTGGATCTCGCCGCCGACTGCCGGTTCGCCAGAATCCTGCGCACCGGCGGCCACCACCAAAAACGGCAACTTCATCATGAATTACCCCTCGAATGCGCAAAGAAACCCTCAAAATCAGAAGCACAAAAGAGAAAGGGGTCCCGAAATTTCATCTAGAAAAGGGAATCTCGAATTTTTTTCCAAAATCAGCGGCAAAAAACGGGCAAGCTAACACTGTTTGGCTCCATGAAGCTTCTCAAGATGCCACTTTTTTTGAAGGAACGAGATGCCAAATCAAGTGGGGGATGGAATATCCTCACCTCTTTGCGCGCTTGGGGTCAAGGAGCGCCAGCTCGGCGAGCTTCTCGGCGGGCACCGCCTTCTTGGCGTAGTCCGGCAGCGGGCCCGACAGCGCGGACTCGCCCTCGAACGACGAGCTCGGCCCGTCCATGGAGCCGCTCCGCTTATGGCCCGCCACGCCGCCGCTGCCCGCTCCTCCCTGCTGCAGCGAGAGGCCGTCGAAGAAGGCCGCGTCAAAGGAGAGGCTCCTCGTGTGGGCTCCTCCACCGGAAGGGTGCCGCGGCGCCGGGGGCGACGCCTGCTGCTGCTGCTGCATCGGCATCGGCTGAGACGGCAGCGGCGGCGTGGGGTCGGAGGCCGCGGGGGAGTCGTCGGAGAGCGAGGGGAAGTCGAGGTCGGAGAAGGAGAAGTCCCCGTCCGGGTCGAGCAGCAGGTCCGCGTCGGGCAGCCGGATGAACGTCTCGGAGTGCGCCCGCCGGTGGTGCCCGCGCGGCGGGGCGCCGCCCCCGAGGACGGAAGACGGCGCCGGCGGCGGGAGGCGCGGGTCCATGGATGGAGATCAACGTCGGTCAACGCCGGGGCGGCGCGCGCGTGTCCGGGGGGGGGGGGTGGGGGACTGCTCGACGCGGCCGGAGCAGATGGGCAGGCAGGTTCGCGTCGGAGCAGATGGACGAGGCCAGGGGGGTGGGGGGGGGGGGGCAGCTGGTGCAGCGGAATGCCGCCTGCTCCTCGTTTCCGCCGCGTGGACTCCGTGCACGGACAGCAGGCGCCTCGCACGAATCGGAATGCGCAATGGACGGTTTCGGTGCCGGAGGATCCGTGCGGCAGGTGCACCGACGGGAGGCGCGTGCGGCGGTGGAAAGACGAAAGAGTGGTCACTCCCCGTGGGGGGGGAAAGCGCCGCGCGCGCGCGCGCGCGCGTGGCTCTGGCTGGACCGGGTGTACAGGTCCGAGCACCGAGCACGTGAACCGGGAGGTGACTCGGACGGCCGGATCTCACTTGGTCCGTGCGCCCGGTGCACGGGAGCGGGCAGGGGTGAGACTGTAATTTCGCCACGGGCGGACCGAAGGATCGCCGCGCGGGCGCGGTACAGTGCAGAGCAGCCCGTCGCTGTGGGCGCGGGACCGACCGGTGGCCGGTGACTGCCGCTGACCCGTGGGGTCCGCTTCGCGTGGGACGCACATGTCTGTGGGAAACGGACGTTCCGTAGCGCGGCCGGGAGGGGGTAGTCCGTGTCGTGTGCTTGGCTGCTCTCGGTTGCTGTGGGGCCCACCGCCGAAAGGGCACCGGTGAGCTTCATCACGACACAAGTAGGCAGTGACAAAGCTCTGCCGCTACAGCTCTTGTTCTTGCACATGAACAAGACATGATATGGTTCTCTACCCGTAAGCTTTTCTTTTTAATCAGTGCTCTCTAGTTTTTTTTTAAATTAACTAACATCAAATAAAAATTACTTTCTCTATTCTGTATTATTTGACGTTAGGAGAACTCTACATTATTTAACATCGTATTACCGTATGTAAGGAGGAGAGTTACTTTAGAAGCTCATTTACTAGTGCCGCTGTTCAGTTCCAGAGGGGTAGGCACCACCAAACAGAATAGGTGCATAGCTATGCTGTCAACATCAACATCTCCCTGTCTAGTCTCTTGGCGAGGAATTTCTAAGCCGTCGTTCTCCAACACGTCACGTCAACGACCTCTTCAGTTATCATCAATTGAATTCAACTAACACCATGCTATAATAGTACTCTCTCTCTCTCTCTCTCTTTTATTTGATTTGATATTGGGACAAGACTACTAATTCAATTTAACAGAGAGAGTAAGGTATAGTAATCAGGATTTCCATGTCGGAAAGAGGAGTCATGACCCGCCGTGTCATCCGTTACTCTCTTTGTTTTTTAAATTATTGTTGTTACGATGAGAATTAATTATAATCTAGAAATGAATTAGTGTTGTTATTCAAACAGCAACGATTTTAAACTAAAACATGCTTTGCTAATAATAGCTGCTCTAATAAGTTCAAAATAAACTAATATTTTTATCTTAAATATTAATTAATTCAGAACGGAGGGAGTAGATATTAGAGCCGAATCCACGGTTGGATGGACTGACAGTAACACTCGATTCCGGGGTCGTCTCTGAAGATCTGCATCTTCATGGCTGGCGGGCATCGGGCCAAGCTTCGCTGGCGCTGGACCTGCTCGGCGAGGACGCCATGTCGGAAAGAGGAGTCATGAACGAAGCCCTCACATCAAGGACGACACAAAAGATCAGCGAACGCCTCGCAGACACAAAGCTCATCCTCCAGGTGCTCATGGCAAGGAGGATGGTGGATGACCTAGCAGCTTTTTTTCCAGTCGCACCATATTGGATCGAACTGACGTGCATCTCCCAATTCATCATGTGATGATGCTCTATCCAACAGCCTGTTGTTACTCGGCACTGCACGCCCTCAGTCAAGATACATTGGCAAAAATCAGAACATGTATACGTCAACATACAAAGGTTGTACAAATCATTGCTAAGAGGCCAGCACACCATGTCCAGCCCCGCTACGCTAGCACAATCAACACGCCACAAACCAAACAAAATTCAACAACTCACACCGCATCTAACCACAGAATGCAAATGATCGATTGCATCGCCAAATCAACACATAAACAACAGAAACATATACACTGCCCCCCCCCCCCCCCTGCCCATGGGAAGATAGAACCCAGCAATTCAAAGACGACATTCCACCGTGTATCATCATTGGGAGTTACGCAGCTGTGTTTGCCGCCGAGGGATGCCAATCTCACAGGAGTTCACCCTAGCGGCAAACCGAAGCGAGCATAGAGACTCCCCTGTGGAAGATGATTCCGGGGACAGATTCACAAACATGAGCGTCTTTGAATCCCCTCCCAGGCATGGCTGTATCGAAAATAAAAATAAAAATGTTAACTTCAACAGCAACAACAAAAGGTCATAACAAGAGTGCAGGGACAAGTAAGGCATTACCTGTAGCAGATAAGTTAATTTGGAGTTCCTAAATGGGACATGTTCTTCTTTCTTTGCAATTGAGAAGATAACATCGCTAAGGGATGACAAGCTTTTATTAATCGCCTAGTCACACGAGTCGAAACAAAGCATAGCAACGGTTATACATTTACTGCAAAAATATGCCCAGGCAAATAAAACAAAGATGGAATAGCAAGTTACCTGCGTCTCTTTCAGCCTATCACCTGTGGCTCCACTTTTGTTGAGACGCTCGCTACCCGCAAGATCTATCAAATTGAGCACTCCTTGCACTTGTTGGTCCGTTCCCTGAAGAGGAGGAATCAAAATAATGGAAAATGCATTGCAACAATCAACATTACGAGTGAACTCGATTGTACCTCATTTACACCCAAAATTCGAAGAGTGAAAACAAAATGGCTTCTAGATGATTCCTCATTCATTTGGGTTCTACCAACAGACCTGGAAAGGAACATAACGAATATAAGTATTTCTTCTGAAACAAAACGAGTTTATCAAGCCATCTCCATTCTGGCATAGAACAACACAGAGAAGACTAACAGTGCAGAGATATGACAATAAACTTTCATATGTGACGACAAAAGTTTTGAAAACTTGAAAGCAGAAAGCACGGTAACATTAGAAAATATTCAACAGTGGTGCCCTGGCGACAAGTTTATATTTACACTAGCTACCATGCTGATCATGTGCATCATCCATGAGAAAATATAAACAATGAGTGAAAATCTAAAAAGAAACAGGTATAACCTGCTCTGAGCAGCCCGTCTAAGGAGAGAAGACACTTCATTTATGCTCGTTACATCAACAACAGTGAGATCAGATACATGAGTATTTCCATTGGCATCATGCTTAATATTATACTTGGAAGAACCTCCATCTTGAGTGGCCACACGATTTGTAGAGAGCAAATCACGTATAGTTTCATTGTAAATCTCCAGCATTGAAGCCTGTATGTAGAACAATCAATTAGATGACAGATCCATGAAAACTGATATACTAAGTTTCTTTTTAGGACTTCAATTGTGGCACTAGTCAGTTCAATCAAGTAAATACATTAGTCAAAGAACACCTGCATCTTGTATTTCCAATCCTGTGAATTAGGAGCCTGGCTAGCTTGAAAAATCTGTTCCAAAGATCTCGGTATCATCCCTTTCTGCTCTTCTACTTCTGGGTTACCCATCATTGTATATGTCTTGCCCGAACCAGTTTGACCGTAGGCAAATATGCATACCTAGGTAGTTTATTACTAGTCAGACACTTATAATAATTGGGGGAAGTCAATTGAAAGTGCTTATCCAATGTAACTTCGCATATATGTGTACCTTATAACCATCTAGGGCACTTTGGACCAGCTGGGAAATTTCAATGAATGTGTCTTCTTGTGATGTCGAATGATCAAATACTTTATCAAACGTAAATGAATATGCTTGTGCTAAAGGAAGAAAACTTACAATCAGGACATCTGTAATATATTAAAGTGTAAAATGCACAAGCAATTAACACAATAGTAAATATAGCTTTACCATTGTGAATCAACTCAATACCACGACCCATGTTCTCTCCACTCTTGGGATACATGACAGCTCCCGATTCGTTGGATATCAAAGGTCTTACTCTACAGAACACCCTAATGTTTCCCTTCAGCTCCTGCGAAAAAATATTTTTCAAAAATCACACAATCTATGTTGGGTTGCAAGAGTTCAGGATAAGAACAATTACGAGTATCGTGTTGTGTAGTTTTTTGCGCAACTTTTCTCCATCCATAATCTGTTGCTCAGCTTCTTCAAGGCGTGAACGAAGATCAGCCAACATTTTCTTTTTGTTCTCGTGCTCGGTCATAGCCTCCATGGCCGTTAAATCAGACATCTGTAATATAAAGTAAAAAGGGATTACACATTGGACTATACTCGATACAACAAAAAGTTTAGATACTGGCAAGTAATTGCTGAAATTAAACACAACATTGGCTGAGCACTATACGGAATTAAAAACAGGCTTTACACACCTTTAATTTCTCAGTAGCAGCCGCAAGCTTAATCTCTAGAGTTTTTATTACTTCTCTTTGGGATGAGATCGTTTCCTACATCATTAATAGCATATTAGTTAAACTGTTTCATGTTAATAAGAATTAAAATATTTGAACACGTAACCATACCTCAAGAGCTGCAGTTTTTGTTATGGCATTGTCTAACTCCACAGCAGACTTTCCAGTCATTTCCTTGTATGTTCCTAACTCATTAATCAGAGAATCCACTTTAGCTGACTTATTATCACGGTCCTCTCGTACACGTTGAAGCTCACTTCTAAGACCATCAACCTCCTTAAATAAATCATTCTTTTGTTTTACCGCTTCAGTTTGCAAAGACTACAAACAGACCCCACATCAGTTACCAAGCCGCAGAACAGATATATACACATTCAACAGAAAAGGACATAATTGTAAGGATGTAACTAAGATACTTACCTTTGTCAAATCGAGCTGGTTTTTGACAGAGTTAACATGATCCTTTAGACCATTCATTGTTTCTACCATAGTATTCTTCTCCTTTTGTAGCTTTGCTATCGTATCACTGTTCTTTGTTGCATCCGATTGAAGGTTACAATTGTACTGCTGCAAGCTTGTGTTGTATTCTTGAAGCCTTTTATTTGTGTCCTGAAGCATCTTGACCTAAGGAATACAAAGTGAAAAAAGGAAGCGCTCTGTTGGGAATCCGGGGATTAATTTCCTCTAATCTGTTCTCTTATTTTTATTCTCAATGGGGGGCTGTATATATAGCCCCAAATTACAGAGTCCTTATCTAATACTAACTCCTACTCTTATTGGACTAGGACTCTATCTCTAACACCAATTATTAGAAAAACGGGATTATATCTAACAATCACCCCCTAATCTCGTTTTTCTAGATCACACTCACACTAATTAGAATGGAGACACACTTCCACCCTAAACACACTTTCGGGATGGACACAACTGCACCCCCAGGATGGTCACATCTACACCCTGCACAACTCAATTTTGGGATGGGCACGTCTTCATCCCCAGGATGGCCGCATCTTCATACTGCACACAAATTCGGGTTGGTCACATCTTCAACCCCAGGATGGACTCATCTTCATCCTGCACTTGATTTCGGAATGGTCGCATCTTCAATCCGATCACACACCCACACACTCGAGATGGTCACATCTTCATCTCGAGCACACCTTGCTTGTGAGATCAAAACAAAGTATCTTCTAACGCAAGAAGCGTCATCTCATCTTCCTTTTCGTTCTTGGAGCATTCTTTGGCAAAGTGACCAAGTTTTTGACAATTGAAGCATCGAATCTTCGATTTGTCAAATTTCTTGTTCTTCTTTTGACCACCCTCCTGAGCCTTCCACTCTTTTCTTGTCAAAAGAAGCTTCTCTTGCTCTCCACTCCTCTCTTGTTAAAAGGAGTCTTTCTTCATGATCTTGGTTGTTGAAGCCAAGTACACGCTCCTCATGTGCTTTGAGCCTATCGACGAGTTCTTCCACAGTCATTGCCTTTAAGTCCACAAATTGCTCAATGGTGGATGCAATGTGAAGGAATTTTGAAGGTAGAGCTCGCAACAATTTCTTCACGATGTAGCTTTCTTCAACTCTTCCTCCAAGACCACGGATCTTTGTGACAATGATCATTACTCTTGTGGCAAAGTCATCAATGGAGTCTCCTCCGTTCATGCGCATCACATCGAGCTCATTCTGTAGAGTCTGAATTCTCGCTTCCATCACATGTTCTTCACCTAAGAACTTAGTCTTAATCATCTCCCAAGCGTCTTTTGCCGTCTCTTTCTCGGAAATTCGCATGAGAGTGCCTTCATCAATAGCATGATAGATGGCCGCAAGAGCCAATTGATCCATCTTTGGATCAACAATATCCTCTTTTCCCACATCCACAGTCTTCCATATCCCTTGTGCCTTTAAAAACACCTTCATCTTAACAGCCCATGCTGTGTAATTAGTCTTCGTAAGTAGGGGATATTGCAGCGCCATTTTACTATCCATATTGGGTACACCTAGGTGTACGTTCAGCAGAAAACAAAAAATCCAGGTACACCTTAAGTGCACCTAGCAAATCTTCAAATTTTTCTCTCTCCTGCTCCCTCGTGGATAGGAAGTAATCTTTTCCAACTGCTGTACGCAAGCGAGCACGCTTCTGAGTCTGACTTCCTTTAGACCCCTGCCCACACGTAAGCAGCAGCTGGCTCTGCTCACCCACGTGGTCTCCAGTGCAAGCAGCAGCACGCCACCAAGATTAGCGCTCAGCTCAGCAGCACGCCCCGCGTGACCTGAACAACCTCGAATGCTACGACCTGCCTTGCACAGCCACACACACCGTGCTCTGTGCGCAGCTCGTAGCAGACGCCGCTTGCAGCGCCCACACGCACAGAGCTCCTCCCGAGCCTGCAGCGCCCCTCTCTTTCTGGCGCAGGGACGATGCAGAAGAGCCTTGGACCCAAGTCGACGGCGCTGCGGCGCCCGCTCCGCGTCCTCTCCTGCAACAAGTCGCAGCGCCCGCCGGAGTCCGTCCTCGGCAAGCACCCTCAGCCCGCGGCCACGCACCAGCGGGAACCCACTCGCAGCAAGAGCAAGCCCCCTCCGCCCGACGCCGCGCACCCGCCGGAACCCGTCCGCACCAGGCCCCTTCCTCCCGCGGAGCCCGCCGCCGCGGCCGGGGCGGCGCTTGACCGCCTCCTTCTCGCCCGCTCCGACCTCGCAGGCGTCGTCTTCCAGGTGGAAACCCTAGCCTCCTCCTCGACCGCCTCTTGCTGTCGGCCGCACGGCCAAGCAGCGACGCACGCCACCACCCGGTCTCACGCCTCTTGCGACCAGGTGCGGCACTCACCGGAGATCAGCGGCAGCCGAAGAGCTAGGGATGCCTTTCATCGGCCAGGTACTAGATCTAAATCTAGGCTCTGATACCAATTGTTGGAAATCCGGGGATTAATTTCCTCTAATCTGTTCTCTTATTTTTATTCTCAATGGAGGGCTGTATATATAGCCCCAAATTACAGAGTCCTTATCTAATACTAACGCCTACTCTTATTGGACTAGGACTCTATCTCTAACACCAATTATTAGAAAAACGGGATTATATCTAACACGCTCATTAATAAATAGAGAATTAGGAGACGAATTCTGTTTGAAAGGGATAAATTATACAAAAGGTACAAACTAATACCTGGTCATTAAGACGTTTTTCTTCTAACTTGGCTTTTCTGAGATCTTCCAAAATCTCATTCCGTGAAGACTCAACAGCAATCTTTGCCTCCTTCTCATCTCCAAGAGACTTTAGTACGTCCTGTATGTTTTTTTCGTAAAACCTCTGTAAGAACATAACACTTCTGACTGACATGGAAGTAAGACAACAGCACAAGCCACCCACCATTTTCTCAGCTTCCACCTTCTGTAGAGTCTCTTGTAGAGAAGAATTCTGTTTTTGAAGCTCTTCGTATATTTCTCTTGATTCTTGTAGAGCATTCTGCAGCTGAGCCACTAGTTGGTGCAGAAAAAAAAATAACTGAGCCTGCAGCGACATTACAAACTAATGCACTATCCTGATAAGAAAAAAAATAAGAAACAGTACCTTTCTCGGAGTGTTGTGTCTCTGCAGCCTCAAGGTCAGCAGTGAGCTTACTGATTTGAGCCAAGTTTGCATCCTCCCTCTCAAGCAGCCATTTGATACAGGCCCGCAGCTTCTTGATGTATTCCATCATCTGTTCGCTCTTCCCCTGTGCAACCAATTAGGAGAGCAGATGAAACGAACAAGTATCAGCAAAAGTCAATCCAAGGACAACCGGGCACAAAATGGTAGAAGAATTCATGTGTAAAAGCGGAATTCAAACAACACAGGCAGAGAAAGGTTTTAATGGCTACGTTATGAAGGCCTGTTGAGAGTACAATGGACAGAAGTTTATATCGAGCAGTCACTGTTTTCAGTGTAACCGTTCTTGGTTCCTTGTTTGTTTACTGACGGACATTTACTGCGAGGAAATACTGATGCAGTTGGTTCCGGTAGTCCAGAAACATTACTGCCGCCTGAGCTGGTCACTGGTGTGAACACTGGGTCTGGGTGAGAGCTTAAAAGTTACTAGCGCGACCGTCTAAACAAGGACAGTAGGCCACAATTAAGTCGGTAGCATGTGAGAAGGAACCAAGCACAGCCAACCAGACTCCAAACCATGCGACACGTCGCACCACCCTGTCGCCAGGAGAATCGCAGAGGAAGAGCACGGTAGTAGCAGCAGAAGGAGAAGAGAAGGATCTAACGAGGTCTACGCAGGTCTGAATCAACGCGCCACTCAAACTGGCGACGGCGAAAGGCTGGCACAGTATCGAAGCGGAGCAAACCGATCACCCGTCAAGTTGCCGCTCCAGCGCGGAGAGAGAGAGAGAGAGAGAGAGAGAGAGAGAGGGGGGGGGAGCGAGAGAGAGGGAGGGAGGGAGGAGGAGGAGGAGGATAGTAGGTGCGGGTCACCTTGTAGTCCATCTTGTTCCTGCCCTTCATCTTCTCGTTGAGGAGGGCGTCGACGTCCTCCCTCCCGGAGAAGAGGAAGACCGCGGGCTCCTCCGCGACGGGCGGCGGCCGCCCGGCGGCGGTGCGCTGGCGCTTGCCGGCGGGCTCCCCGGGCACGTTCTCCTTATGGTGGAGCGGCCCGGTGCGGGCGCCCCGCGCGGCCATGGCGGGCGGATCTACTGCCACCACCTAGCAGGGTTGGAGGAGGAGGAGGAGGAGCGGGGTGGATTGGATTTGGAATGGTAGGAGAAAGTTGAAGGAGAGAGAGAGAGGGAGAGTTTGAATTGGGAGCGGAGCGGGCGACGCGCACGTGTGGGACCGACTGAGCAGGCGCCCTCCCCGGCAAGCATGGGCTGGCCGTCCGGTGCAGTCCAGTACAGACCCGTTTCATAGATAGGCCCAGCTAACATGGGCTTTATCCAGTTTGAGACACGTGGGCTATACGGTATCATAAGCCCTACTCTAAATAGCCCTGTACTGTTTTATACTTCCTCCGTATTCAAATAAATGACGTTTAGGATAAGAAATTTAACTTAAATTAAACTAGATTAGTTGTACTAAATATCATTTATTTCATAATAGAGAGAGTAATTCATATCAGGAAAAAATTATCCTCTTCTCTCTCTTCGCAACTTCTTTGCCATGTCATCAGGAAAAAAACAGTCTATATGATCCTCTGTTCATTCACAAATAATTAAGGCTTTGATCAAGTCAGAGTAAAATATTTTTATATTTAACCATCAGTTTAAGAAGATTCATCGTAAGATCCGTATCTTTAGAAATTTCACGGTATTTTATTAGAAAATCGACTGCATTTTGAAAGATCAAGTTTCGACAGCAACTTCGATTGTGTTTTGAGTGGAAGAAAATTGAAACGAACAAAAAAATCAGGTCAAATTGTTGTATTTTGGGGGAAAAAAATTGTATTATATACGGCCAGGCTTGCTACGTCGGAAGAGGAGCGAGGCAAGGCAACTGCGATGACGGAGGTGGCTCCGGGGACACGAAAGCAGTATGCAAAGGACACGGAAGATGCATGGCAGCCGTCTTGTTATTTTGCCTTGTTCGTCTGAGTTCATCAGGTTTCATTTTAGTCTAGTCGTCATGGTTGGTGTTATTGGACAAAGTTCATCGGGTCGCTTAGGGAGAAGAAGAAGATCAGAAGACCTGGTTCGCGATCTGACGCGTGGAATGGAAGCTTGCTGGATGGAATCAACGGAAGCATGAACTGGTGCGTGCCGTATGCTCGTATCAATCTCTCTTTATATCGAAACAAATTTATTCATCCCTGTAACGTTATCAGCTGTAGCACAAATCGGTTTCCTTCCAGCTCGAGGGCAGGACGAAGCGGACGATGCGTTATTAGTTCTTTTGGCTCTGCGTCGTCGTCGTAGACGACGTGGAGTCATCGGCGTTCAAGGACGGAGGTGCCGGCGTCGTCGTCCACTGGTTGCCTGGGTGAGGCCATGGCCACGCAGGTATCGGTGGCGGGTGGGACGGGAACGGCGGTAGTGGTGGCCACTTGTCGCCCGGGAACGGCGGCAGCGGGGGCCACTTGCTGGGGTCCGGCTGCGGCCACGACGGGAACGGTGGCAGCGGCGGCCACTTGCTGGGGTCCGGCTGCGGCCAGGACGGGAACGGCGGCAGTGGCGGCCACTTGCTGGGGTCCGGCTGCGGCCACGACGGGAACGGAGGCAGCGGGGGCCACCTTCTGGGGTCCGGCTGTGGCCACGACGGGAACGGCGGCCACAGCTGGTCCCCAGGACGCGGCCACGCGGGGAACGGCAGCGGCGGCGGGTGGAACGGGAATGGAGGCAGCGGAGGCCACCTGTCATCAGGGAAAGGCCACGGCGGATTCTGGCCGTCGGGGCTCTCGGCTCCCGGCGCAACGGGCGGCCAGTTACTATCGTACTGTTGCTCTGGCGGCGGTGGCGGCGCGGGCGGCGAAAAATCCGGCTGCTGCGGAGGGTGGTGGTGGCGCTTGTGCTTCGGCGGCGCCTTCCCCTGGTCCCGGTGCTTGCCCTTCACGTGCTGCTGGCCGTATCCCGTCTTCAACAGCGGCGGCGGCGGTGAAAACGTAGGTAGAGCGCCGGGCTCCGGCGTCTGCACCGGCGGCTCGAGCGCCACCAGCGGCGCCAAGGCAGCCGCCGGACTGCCCTCCGGTGCGTCGGCGGCGGCAAAGGAAGAGGCGACCAGCAGTGACGACCTCGACGTGGCGACGACGACGCAGAGCGGCGAGAGCAACGCGACGGCGATGGCGGCCACCACGCACGACGACGCCCTGATGACTACCCAAGTCCTTCTCATTGATGCCATTGCTGCCTAGAGCTAATCACTTGGTTTTTACGCATGGTTAATAGTTTAAGCTTGCTTTTATAAGCAAACGCGTCTGTAGTGGGTTCACATCTTGTAGTGGGCTTCCTCTCGTTTCCCTGCTCCGAGTTCAAACTTTTACACCGGTAATGGGTTGTTGATGCCCATGAAGGTGACGTCCATTACTGAATGTTTAGGCAGTAACCATTAATTTTTTTTTTCTTCCACTGCTCGTCATGGTGGATCATCTCCATGACCAAATCTTCAAGCAACGTCGTCGTCGTCGTCGTCTTCTTGTCCTCGCTCCAAGAGTAGCCGCCACGTGGTTCGGCCCGGCCGTCATGGATCATGGTAATGCTAAGCCACAATTAGCAAGTGCATGACGCTAAGTCACGATTGGTGCGTAACTAATTTATCTGAAATAATCTGCTGAAAAGCAGTCTCCGGAATTCGATCCGATAAGATGCGATGTCTTGTACCGCCACCCGTAATGAATTTATAGGACCATGAGAGATGATCTCCCGGCCCCACCGACAGCCTCCCATGACCGCCTCCTTCCTGTGATCCTGGCCCTGCATGCGCCGCCGAAGGAATTGATTGGAGCTTCTCCAGCCCGATCGATCGGCTAGGGCCTTTATTTCCAACCGGCGGCGGCTCGGCTCCCACCACGCGCGCGCAACGAAGAGGCGGAGCGCGGCGCGATGGCCTCGGATCCGAAGCTGGCCGCCGGCGAGCAGCCGGAGCCGCCGCACGGGGACGGCGACCCTGACGTCGAGGAGGTCGACCCCACCGGCCGCTATTTCCGGGTAAGAAGAAAGCGTGTTCGTGTTGTGCACTATCGATCCCAGAACCAAAGAAAAAAAAGAAGGCTTCTTTCTGAAACTTCCTTTTCTGATCTGCGCGACTAACATCGGTGCTTGCATTGCATTGCAGTACAAGGAGGTTCTGGGATCAGGAGCCTTCAAGAGAGTGTAGTCTTCTATCTCCTCTCCAATAATTTTTTTTCTCCAAGTGATCTACTGCAGCTTTTTTACAGTACTCTATTTCTCAAGAAGGAACAATTAAGTCTCTTTAATTTGTATTTCACCTATCGTACTCGAGATTCAGACAGGAAACTCTGTACTTGCAAAAAGTTGACGGCTTTGCGTACCTTCTTCGATCGCGCATGATGAACCTGCGATCCAGGAAGAGCTTTCCATCTCTGCTTACTACTACTGTAACTCGGATCAAAATCCGATGGCAGCTACAAGGGCTTCGACTCGGTGGACGGCATCGAGGTGGCGTGGGCCAAAGTGGAGGTAACCGGCCGCATCATGGGGTCCCCCAAGGAGCTGCAGCGGCTCAAGACGGAGGTCCGGCTGCTGCGGTCGCTCCGGCACAAGCACATCCTCAACAAGCTCTACGCCTCGTGGATCGATAGGAACAGAGGGACAGTCAACATCGTCACCGAGCTGTTCACCTCCGGCAACCTGAGGCAGTGAGTATGCAATGCATACATAGGCCTGCTTTACTTGCTTGCCTTCTTTTTTTTTTGGTAAAAAAATCGCAGGGCGTGAAACCTGCTGCCCTCTCCAAGGTCAAGGACGCGGAGGTGCGAGGCTTCATAGAGAGCTGTCTGGCGTCAGCAGCCGACAGGTTGCCGGCGAGCGAGCTGCTGCACAGCTCCTTCCTCCGGGAAGATAATGACGACGACGAGGAAGGCTCTGGTGGTCCCGCGCGCCAGCAGCCGGCGGCGGCGGGGCTCCCGCCGCGAGACTCGGACCAGCTGGGTCTCGATCTCGACGACGACGCCGCGCCGGTGATCCTCGTGTCCGCGTCGTCGTCGCGGAACGGCGGCGACGCTGGCGACGGGGAGGAGGAAGCTTGCAGCCTGCTGCTGGTGCTTCGCTGCGGCGAGCTCGAGCTCCAAGGAGGTATTAAGAGTGTCTCCAATCCGGTCGTCACGTTGATGCTAAGGCTGCCCGCAGCGGCGGCCGGTAAACCGCCCGGGCCGCCGAATGTAGCGGCGCCGCTGCGTCCGGCTGTCCGCAGCGGGAGCGGGAAATGGACCGCTAATTGTCAGATGTATACAGTGCAGCTCCAAATACAGAGGAGCGCTATAGCGCCGGTAGAAGAGGAAAAGAAAGAGAAAGAAAGAAAAAAAAAGAAAAAAAAGAGAGAAGGAGAAAGAGAAGAGAAAGAAAGGAAAAGAAAAAGAAAAAAGGAAAAAAGGAAAGAAAAAAGGAAGAAAAAAGGAGAAAAGAAAGAAAAATATAAAAAATGGAAAAGGAAAAAAGAGAGAATAAAAAAACGAAAAATAAAGTTGCTGAATTTTTATAAGTTATAATTATAATATTAGCAACATAAAAATAATTATATGAAATATTCTAAAATATAAAATAGATGTATTATCTAATATAAAATATGTTATAATTGATATAGAGGTATGATTTAGAGGTGAACGAGTGCGGAGAATTAAACTGTAAACGTAGGAATCTTTTAGAGTTGACTGTAAAAAAATAAAAATATTCGTTTAGAGGGCCGATATAGAGATCCACGAGTGCGAATAGCCTAAGACTCCCTGATACGAACGGTAATCGTCGTCGCAGTAATCTTTGTCTCTTGATCAAACGCAGACCTTCATTTCTGCCACGAGATCATCATCTTCATTGTTGTTGTTGTTATAATCTTGCCCCCCTTGACTCTTGTCTTGTAGGTAAGTGCAAGACCATCGAGTTCCAATTTGACACGGACAGGGACACCAGCCTCTCCGTGTCCTCGGAGATTGTCCGAGAGCTGGAGCTGCCTCCTGGGAGCGCGCGTGCCGTCGCGAGGCTGATGATAAACGGGTTCCTGCTCAGCAGAGCAGCAGCTCCTCGCGGCTGCTGGAGGCCTTGCGTCCAACAAGTCGGTCAGATGACTCGTCAGCTGGCAGACGACGAGCACGTACAGCGCTGATGCGCCGGCAAAAGGGAAGTGAAGATCGATTGTTTCGATCGAGTCAACCATGGCTCGACGATAGATGCTTACGTGTGGCCGTCGTCGTTCACGTCATTGTTTTTTTTTTACTATCAATGCTGCTGATGATGATGATGATGGCGAAAGATTGTACTGCATGGTTACTAGTTATAGATCAGTTGGCGTGCGTGCTTGATATGTCGTTTTTGACGTTACTAGCCTCTCCTGGCATGGCGGGTTTGATGGCATCGTCGCCAAAACTTGCAGTAACTAAATATCAGTCAAGTAAATTGAGCTGGTAGCATCGCGGGCATTTGGTCTAGTGGTATGATTCTCGCTTAGGGTGCGAGAGGTCCCGAGTTCAATTCTCGGAATGCCCCAACAATTATGTTTTTTTTTATCTGCCTCCGTTCCATATGTTTTGTTTTGTCGTAGGTATGAGGTGCTGTTTTGTCAGCACAGGTGTTTTTTCAGGTTACAGGATGAATACGATAGCTGGAAGATTGATCGCGTACAAGAATCAAACCGTATATCACTTTATAATCAGTTTCAAACATTAAGATAACAAGATAATCATATGACCTACGACGCTATGGATCAAGCTTCGGAAAGCTATCATGATTCAGTTACCATGTCATGGAAAAGATACTTTCAACACGTTATCAAGCGGATAGCAACCAGTTGGGTTCTGCTCTTTCACACGAGGTACAGTTGGAGCACCTCGGTTGTTCATCATCCATTTGGACTAAATTAGTTGTACAAAACGTTATTTATTTCAGAACAAAGTGAGTATAATGGATTTGACCCGTTCTACTGGATGCTCAATCATTTACTTCAAATATACCGTTGAGCTAATGCTTTCATATAGTGGTGTTTGTTACAGATAGAATTTTCAAAAAAAAAAATAAATCCAGCATGATCATCATTGTTGGCCGTTAAACCAACCTGTTTCAGCATAAAAGATTATTGACTGACGTTGGGTCCCGCCGCGCTGATATGGCGCGAACCTGTTTGATGACCTAGATCGCCGTCCCCTTCAACGTTGCGTTCACTGACAAGTCGGACCCGTTCCTCAGTGCGTGACGTGGTAGGAATGTTCTGTTACGCGTAGACCCACACGGCAGCGACCTGGGCGCCGCGCACGAACTCGTCTCCAGGACAGATCAGACCAGAAAGGCTCGTTCAACTCGGCCACGTTACGGAAAACAATCCAAAAGGGAGGAAAAAAAAACTCTGGAAACAGAGGTCGCCGTCGAGCCGCTCGCGGAGCCGCCACCCCCGCCTGGCCTTCTTCTCCGGCGACGGCGGCGACTCCCTAGGAGGACACCGTCGCCCGGCCCGATCCCTCTCGTGCCCCTGCCGACGGCCCCGCCCCGCCGCGCAGGCCGAGATGCGGAAGAGGATGGAGAGCGCGGACGATCTGGTCGAGGAGGCCAAGACGCGCGCCGTGTGGTGGGCCCTCTGCGTCTTCGCCGTATCCTACTTCCTCACGCGTGAGCACGGCCTCCCTCTCCCTCTCCCTTCCCTTCCCTTCCCATCTGAGGCCCGCCGTCCCCCCCTCCCCCCCTGGCAGCGTCTCACGACATCGCTCGGACGCGGGAATAGATTGGCCGTGTCGGTTACCGTTCGTTTGATAACTGTATCTGCAGAACGTACTCGAATTGAGTAGGAACTTGGCACATAACCCGTTAGAAAGGTTAGAAAGTTGATTGGGGGCAGATTGAGCTTGTGGTTACACTGACAGTCGGTTGGCCTTTAAGCTGGATCGTTTTGGGTGCCAGTTGCTGTCCTGCTGTTGCATTCGGTTTAGTTTCTGGTGTAACAGTTGGGACCATTTTTAAATGGTTACTGTGGAGCTAATGGTTGGACGTAAGCTTAAATGGAAACTAGCGCTGTGCGCTTGGGTCATGTATCTTTCTTTTTTGAGTTACTCAATTTGATTCAGAATTCAGATGTTTAATGGTCTTGTTGTTTACAAATATGTGAGTTAGCTGAAAAATATATTAACTGTGGGCTCCACCACGACACCACTCGAACGCGGGATTAGATTGGCCCTGTCGTCGGTTACCGGTCGTCTGATAGCTTTATCCGCAGAACACACTTCCGACTGCTGCCAGACTAGTTGTCGCACATGCGAGATAACTTGTTAACCGCCGCTGCTGCTGCAGGTGCTCGAATTGAGTAGGAACTTGGCACACAACACATTAGAAAGGTTAGAAAGTCGAGGGCTATGTCTATTAGAAAGTTAATTGGGGGCAGATTGAGCTTGTGGTACAGTCGGTTGGCCTTTAAGCTGGATCGTCTTGGATGCCAGTTGCTGTCCTGCTGTTGCATTCGGTTTAGTTTCTGGTTCTGGTGTAACAGTTGGGACCATTTTTAAATGGTTATTTTGGAGCTAATGGTTGGACGTAAGCTTAAATAGAAACTAGCGCTGTGCGCTTGGGTCATGTATCTTTCTTTTTTGAGTTACTCAATTTGATTCAGAGTTCAGATGTTTAATGGTCTTGTTGTTTACAAAATGTGAGTTAGCTGAAAAATATATCAACTGTGGGCGCCACCACCTGTGATCTTTTGTTACTTATCTGGCTAGTCAGTTGTTGGTGGATGATTAGCTTCAAATAAATGATTTTTTCTTGCATTACTAGGGTCCAACTAGGGTCCAATTGAAATCAATAAATTCAATATTCTAATCATGTGCAATTTCATTTATTCATTCCCAAATACTTCTAAAAATATATTTCTTTCTTTCTGTTTGTTCATTCTTTCTTTTTCCATACTTTGATTTTTATGTTGTGACTGTGTTGGCTACCTATAAGTTCATAATAATTCTTTGGGTTGTGTTCTCTTGTTGTTGTGCGGAAGCTGTTTTCCTCTATACCATTAGTATATATTTTCTCATATATACAAGCCTACATTTCTGTCTCCCTACTAACCTCTACTTTGTTCCTCTTTTGAGTAGACACAAGTAAATCAATGTGGACAAACGTGCCCATGTCAATCCTTATACTTGCATTTCTTCGATATCTTTCCTTCAAAGTGGAATTTCGTTGGCGAGAGCGGCCTGTGCATAAGCAGACATATTTGTCTCAAGTGTCAAAAAAGCAGTTGTCTGCTAACGATCATCGACTTTCAACTGTTCCACCAGTTTCCAGATGGAGAAGGAAAGTCGGTTCACCTTCCGTTGAGGCTGCTTTTGAAAATTTCATAGAGAACATTTTGCGTGACTTTGTGGTGGACTTGTGGTATTCAGATATTACTCCTGATAGAGAGGCCCCAGAACTGATACGCGGCTTAATACTTCATGCTCTTGGTGAATTATCAATCAGGGTGAAGGAGATGAATCTTGTTGATTTGCTTACTAGGTAATTGAGTCTTGGTTTACTATCTAGTGTATAACCATTGTCTGGTCACAATTCTCTGTCAAAGTTCATGAGTTTTTTCTTTCTGGTTTAGGGATATGGTTGATTTGATTGGTAACCATTTAGATATTTTTCGAAACATTCAATCTCTTATTGGTGTTGATATCATGGGCACATTGTCTTCTGAAGAAAGAGACGAGAGACTGAAGCAACACCTAATAGTTTCACAAGAACTTCATCCAGCACTGTTATCTTCAGAGCATGAGTACAAGGTGAGAGCTGACACTTTTAGCATCGATATGATCCAATGATTCAACAATTAATTAATATGGTTTTAGGTTCTTCAAGAAATTGCTGGGGCCGTTATGGCACTAGTTTTGAGACCACAGGATGCTCAGAGTCCACTTGTTCGCTGTATCTCCAGGGAACTGATGACCTGCTTAGTCTTGCAGCCAGTGATGAATTTCGCAAGTCCAATGTAAGCTCATATACTTCACTTTGTTTCTGTTTCGCAATCTAGCACACATCTTCTTGAGAGTTTAGTTGCCTCCTTGGCACTTCAGGTCATAACACAAACTTCTGCATTTGGGACATTGTTCTGCCTAATTATCGTATAACTCTCGATAGTCACACACTTTGGGACATAGTTCAAGACAATTCATGTCTATAGCAGGATATCAACTTAAAGCAATGTATGAGTTAATTACCTGTGTGTAAACATATTTTAGTTTCTTCCTTTACCTATATCTAAGATTTTCTCCAAATTTATGCTTGCTCTTGTTTCAGTTATATGAATGAGTTAATTATATACCTTCTAAACAACAAAGATACAAGCACTGGAGGAGGCAATACAAGTGTGGCAAATGCTGGAACAGTGGCGCTAGCGCATGATAGTTCACCTTGCAAAAAAGCTTCACAAGATTTTCAAATGGACTCAAGGAACTCGCCTGTAGAACCAAGTGGCTTTGTGCCAGCAAATAATTCTGAGATGAAAGCTCATGTTGAGTCTGAAGGCATAAAATCAAAAGTGTCAGAGGATGACCATGGCAGTGCCTCCCAGCTTCGTCAGCCAGGTTGGGCGGTGGTATTGGATGCAGCTACTAAAAGGAGAACACAAGTTCTTGCCCCTGAGAATCTGGAGAACATGTGGGCAATAGGAAGAAATTACCAGAAGAAAATAGTGAAAGCAGAGCATACATCAAAATTGAAAGGTTCTGGAAGTTTGGATAGTCCAAATGCAGTTGCAGTGGGGAAAGAGCTGTCCTCTAACTTCAATGAGAGAGTCACATCTGTTGATGATAAATACATGGCCAATTTGATGCAAAGTACAAGGAATGCTCAATCTACTTTTGTCACAGGCAATCATCCACTTGTTTTGCATAACACAAATGAAGTGAAATCAAAAGAGAGGAGTCGAGTTAATCTCAATAGCATGGAGAAACCACTCGAAACCAGCAATAGCACAAAAGCTCAACTAAAGCGGTCTAATAGTACTCCTGATATTGAGAAAAAATACTTCACCAAAAGTAATCAAACCGTGGCTACCAGTGAAAGCCTAAATGCGAGGAAAAATCCGGATGCATTAAGTGTTGGTCCTGCCTCACATGTTGAGGTAGTATTGCATGTTCCGAAGATAAGATGCCGGGTAATTTGTTTTCTGATACTATCACAACAACTCATTGTAGTATGCTTTTCTAACTCATGGTCATCAAATTACTGGTTTATACTGAATATTTTGATCAATATATCGGAGTTAGTAGCTAGTTTTCACTAACCACTAATTACTACAATTTTTTTATCTCTGTTCAAATGTTCAACTAGTTATAGTTATATTATATTTGTAGGAAAATCTTACCAGAATCATATATGTAGACATGTTTGAACATGTGAATTTGCATAAAAGAAATAGTGAAACGTATGATCATATGTTTCATATGTGAAGAAGAAAGATAAAGCTTAATTTGCAAAATATGTGTATAATATTGTTCCCTTTTGCACAGCACACAAATAACAATAATTTGTACTGAATATACATTATTACTACATCTGTAAACTGTTGATATTCTTTATGTGCATTAGTGTACAATCTCATATAGGGAAGCAAATGAATCCATTATCCTTTCTGCTGTTCTTTTAGGAGTTTTTCTTATAAGTTTCAGAAGTTTATAACAATCGCAAGCCAAATTGATTCCTGACAGTTTTCCTGTTGGTTGTTTTCTTGTAGATACTAGTTAAAATCTTTGGGGTCATGGGGTTACATTGCATTTGTCTGTGGTTATGCCTTTCTGTTCTTAGAAATCAGTCTCTTGCTTTACTCCTGACACTACTCGCCATATATGTTGGTGTTTTTATCATCTGTATATAATCCTAGCTACAGGCATTACACTTCTTTTTTTCCTATTCGATATTTAATGTAAGCATGCAACCTTCTATGCTTCTTTTGGTTTTAGTACTCTGTCCAATGAGAATTAATATGTTCAGTCTTTATGTTAAGTTGTATGTGGTCAATCGGTAAGAGAAAATACATAATATGGCACTGAATAACTACACGATTCATTACGTGTAACTCATTTTAAAGCTGACATGTGACACCTAACCGAAATGTCAGCAAGATATAGGGAGTTATTTGTTGTCATGGAAATAATTGGTATTTTGTGGTGGTCTGGTCTGGTAATTAAATTCTGAAATAGGTTCCATTCTTACATAGTTGCATTAGGGTAACACTTATATCACATTCAGTTCTCATTTTTAGTGATGCAGTATGAATCTGTTTATGTGAAGCAATATCTTTCTCAATAGCTGATGTGATTTGTTCTGGTCGGCTTTGCAGGTTGTTGGTGCATATTTTGAGAAACTCGGTTCAAAATCTTTTGCAGTTTATTCTATTGCTGTGACTGATGCAGATAACAAGACCTGGTTTGTGAAAAGAAGGCATGATTTTACTTCACATAAATTTATTAACTTGTTGCTGCTTGGGGAGAGTAAGGTGTGTCATGCTAACCTAATACCTTCTGTTTGTAGATATAGGAATTTTGAACGTCTTCATCGACAACTGAAGGAGATACCAAATTATTCATTGCATCTGCCTCCAAAGAGTTTTCTGTCATCTAGTGTTGATGATTACCTTGTGCACCAACGTTGCATTCTCCTGGATAAATATCTTCAAGTATGTTTTGGTTCCCTTGCACCCCCCTGACCTTTATCTCAAAGGTGTTCACCACAATCATATCTCAAAGGTGTTCACCACAATCATTTTGCGTTCAATAGGATCTCTTGTCTATCGGTAATATTGCAGAACAGCATGAAGTTTGGGATTTTCTGAGTGCATCTTCAAAGGTGCATAATTTATGCTTACCAGATTGTTATAAGTCTTGTCAGTATGTTTTTGTTTCTTAAGTATGTTATTGTGGTTCTTAAAACTTCATGTATTTTCCATTTTGTAGAACTACTCTGCTGGAAAGTCTACATCAGTTATGAAGACCTTGGCCGGTATGCATATTCCTTCTTTTTAATTCTTGAAGATCGTGGACTTGACATGTTCTTTCTTTTAATTTATTTTTTGGTTACAGTTAATGTTGATGATGCAATGGATGACATTGTTCGACAGTTTAAAGGAGTTTCAGGTGGTTTGAAACGGGCTGTTGGCACATCACCTTCTGGTGCAACTTCACAACTGTTAGATAATAGGATGTCTGTTTCTTGGAACCAGGATGAGACATGTAACAATTTGCATCATAGAAACATGGAAAGTACTCAAAACCTTTCTGATGGTGATAGTAACTACGAAGATCTCACCTCATCTGTAAATAGTGGATGCCACTTGGACAATGAGGTTAATGACAGAGGTACTTCAAATGATACTAAGACCATCGAAGCATATTCCGCTTCGGATACACAAGTCAGTGACAACAACAACAACACCAACAAAGCCTTTGTCCCAAGCACGTTGGTCAGTGAGCAAATAGAAAAACCTGCGAGAGCATATTCTGATTCCTCAAACATGTTATCTCTGAATACATTTGAGGACACAACAGGAATCCCTCCTGAGGTACACTAAGCCTTCCTACTACATAATTTATTTGTGTTCTTCAAAAGAAACCATTTGATGTAGATGGCAGAGAAATTCTATTTTGAAGTTTTTCTGTTTTTTCTAAACTCTTCTATTTGGCAGTGGATGCCGACAAATGTTAGTGTTCCTTTATTGAACCTGGTTGAGAAGGTATTTCAACTAAAGCGTCGGGGTTGGATAAGGTGAGTTTTTCACCAACTTTATATAATTTGCCCTTCAAGATTTGCTAACTAGTTTCAAACCATGCTTACATGGCAAAGATCAAGTAGACATTGCACTGCAATACCTGTGGGAACTTGGAACCCAAGGGTATTTGGACCTGATTGCACTGGTTAATTGACATGATGTTAGCTTGCGTTGTTATTGAATATTTGTTAATTTGTGGGGTTCACTTCAAATACGCGATTCTTATTTATTTTTGTTTTCTCAGATATGCAATGCTCTTCTTGCCCCTTATGATCACAACCTGCGCAAACCATTTCTATTTTCAGCGCCCATGATTGGATTCCACAATTAACCACTTTTACAATTTGATTTTAACATCTTTCAATTACAGAATGTGGTGTTTTAACTTTTAACTGATACGCTGCGGAACTGTAGGAGACAAGTTCTCTGGATATCAAAACAAATTTTACAGTTGGTCATGGAAGATGCAATCGATGAATGGATTATAAGGCAAATCAATTGGCTGCGAAGAGATGATGTCATTGTACAAGGAATCCGTTGGATTCAAGATGTAAGGAGACATATTATCCTTTTTCTCCCTCCACTTCATAGTCCCCAAGTTTCTTTCTAATTTTACTTTGAAATGCTATTTTTGCGTGGCAATACTTTGTGATGTTGAAAGCCTTTAAAAAAGTTATTTCAATGGATAAAGTTTCACATGGATCTATCTATGTGATATGTGCCTATTTTGATCCTTTGAAAGTCACAGGTATTATGACAAACGGATCTGCTCTAGTTGAACAAAATGAACTAAATGGTCATTGGTCCATTAGCCTTTAAAAAAGTTATTTCAAATGGATAAAAGGTTCACATGGATCTATCCATGTGATATGTGCTTATGTTCATCCTTTGAGGTTCGCAGGTATTTGACAAACGGATCTGCTCTAGTTGAGCAAAATGAACTAAATGGTCCATTTAGTTCATTTTGTTCAACTAGATCAGATCCATGGATACTTGATTGCGCCATGCTCATTCCTAACAAACTTTTAGTTGCATCGTACCAAATAACTTTGTCTACTGGAAGTGTTGTCATAGTAATTAGTAAGTGTACGGTTTTTATATGCTACTCTAGTATAAGATGCTTACTATGATTAATGCCCATAAATTTGATCCCAAGGTTGGGATGTTTTCTACCCAGGCCCCATGGGGACTAGATTTATCCTAAAAGTCCCAATTAACTGATTTCTCTTTTGACAGACCCTTTGGCCTAATGGCACGTTCTTCACCAAGTTGGATGGATATAAAGGGAACGGAGGTGCCAGTCAATTTGACAAGAAATCATCAGGGAGTGCCAACCAGACTATTGGCAACAGAAAGAACAGTGCAAGCTCTTTCGAGCTTCACCTTGAGGCATCTAGAAATGCTAGTGAAGTTAAGAAACTTCTTTTAGGTTAGTCTGTTGACTCCTTTGGTCTCATTATTTTTGACAATGAATTTCATCTGAACGTTAGGAGAAATATTTCTTTTAGGTGTGTTTTTGTGTGCAAATTTTATCTGGTTTCGTAGGAGCGGTGAATTCCGGATGCATGTGTAGCAGCAATACTTATGAATATCTGATGCAGTGATCTCTTTGTTGCCTTGTGCTACGGGATCACATTGTTTTAAAAAGAATGGTATTAATACTGTGTTCAGATTGCTAATTCTGCTTCCTGCTTATTTTGGGCAATTTACTGGGTTTCAAGAATGGCACTGTTAACCCATATGGCACTGAGTTAGTGTAGTTAGTTTACATCTAGGGGCATTCCTTCAGGGCTATTTTACCCAACTAACACGATTTACTTCCACAAAAAAAGGCTAATGTGGTTGCAACCCCCTTTCAGGTGGAACTCCATCTACCCTAGTCAGCATAATTGGCTACAAGCAGTACCGACGCAGTGCGAGGGACATTTACTACTTCCTCCAGGTAAGTAAAATTCAAAACTTTCATATCTTAAGAGCACTGAGAGGCATCATTCTGATTTCCATGATACTTTTTGTGTTCCGCAGTCCAACGTATGCACTAAACAGCTAGCATATGCAATGCTAGAGCAAGCGCTTGTGACAATCTTTCCGGAACTTCGTCAGCTGATAGATGACATACACGAGAAGGGTCGCAAGGAACAAGCCTCCTTCACATACCAACTGTGACCCGAGAGGTTGTCTAGAGAAAGCTTGGAACTTAAGAAACGATCTTTCTAACTTTTTTTGGGCCTGCTTTCTTTTGCTCTGTGCGGAGATGCTGACGCGCAAATGTTTGGCAAGTGGATTTTGGCGGCACGAAGTTGGATTGAGGAAACACTTTGCGCTTAACCAAGCTTATACCCACAATAGTTTGTACAGATGTATATCAGATAAATGTGTAAATTTGCCCCCCCCCCTGATGTAAACCAGAACAGATTATAGTGAGGTCTACTAGGCGTTAGATTAGATGTATCACATCATTCTTTAATTCCTTATTCCCCAAGGTTTAGGTCATCATCTTGCTATCTGAGGCCGAGGCCGAGGCTTGTATAAAAGGCAAGTGTATAGATGTACGGTATACGTCGCCATGTGCATTGTTTTGCTGAGGAAATCAAATCATACTCTATGAGATAACCACCAGGAACCTGCTGACTCTCGAGGCATGCTTCTGAGCTGAGATGCAGAAGTAATTGACGGTTCACCTTTGAAAAAGTTGTAGTTACATTTATTTCGTATGGAATGTTCAAGTCGATCTCTATGAGCTCAAGTGACACGTCGAACGCTTTGCAGGTAAGGTTGTTTGACTCTTGTACAGTGCATCGACAGCAATCTAGAGTCGAGGAAATGCACAAAGCTACTGCCCCCACAAGCCTAGCCTGCACTGCGGGATCCAGTTCCCAGCAGGAACTCGACATGTCCTTATCCGACTCCAAGCTTCATCTCAAACAGACTGGCCGGTTACAGGACCATCGTTAGCAGTGCACCCTCCTTCACTTCTTAATTATCTACTTCTTCCGTTCTGAAATAAATAAGTTTAAAACAGCTAATTTAGTTCAAATTAAACTAGATTTTATATCCTAAACGTCATTTATTTCAAAACGGAGAGAGTATCTGTCTGGCCTGCACCTGCAGATCAAATCATCCGGGGGACATGGACACGTCACCGCCTTTGCGCTGTCGATGGCGAGCAACATCTCGCACACCAGCTGCTGCTGCTCTCGTACCCATCTCCTCGTTAACTACTGATTTTTCATGAACGGTAGTCCAATAAGAGCCCGCCGTTGATTATAGCTTTGCAACTGGATGTACTATGGAGCGGTACTGTCAGTCTGGACAACTCGAACAGATGCTCTCTGCTCTTCAGAAAAAAAAAACGCAAATCAAGAGGGACAACATTCGTCGTAATATATACTGGTGGAGACATGAAAGACCCTGCAGCTAGCTGCATAAACTCCGCACGTCTCTGGCATCCGTCTTCTGTCTACCACCACCAGCAGCAGCAGATTTACTGCAGAGGCGCACGAGTGCAGCAGAACAGAGGTGGGAAGTCTGTCGTCGTCACATCCAGACACGTTTCATTTGGGCTTATTGATTGACCTCGGCAACTACGCAAACAGGGAGGGTCTACTGATTAGACCCTCGGTCGACGACCGTCGATCGGTGACCACCATCTCGATCGAAGCTGCTGGGTGCGCCGACGGTTGATCCGGCCGTGCATGCGCTTCAAACTACGTACACGCGGCGGGGCCGGCTTGGCTTGGCAGGCTCAGGCCAGTGCTGCATATATAGGCTAGGCCGGCGGCGTGTCAGAGTCAGAGCCATCATCGACAGGGTGCGGGGGTGTGTGGGGGCCGGTCTAGGGCTGGCCATGAGGAGGAAGGATCACGTCGCCATTCGCCAACCACCGAACCCGAAGGATCACGTGGCCGTCAACCGCCGACAACGGCCACCGCGCGCGCGCGGCTCGTCGCCGGTCAGAGGCCGCCGCACGAGATCCCCACCCCACAGCCAGCCAGGCCAGGAGGGGAGCGGCGCCGGACGCGGGAGAGACAGGCAGGCTCCACGCGCACGGGCCCCGCGCGTGTGAGCCCGCCGACGAGGGACCGGTTGGCCCGTACCCTGACCTTTCTACCCCGCGTCGGCGACGGGCAGGGCCGGGCCGGACCCGTTCGCCCCCACCCGCACCCGCATGCTCCGCGATCCCGTGCGGAAACGCAGAATGAAAACGGCTCGGATATTTTCTTATCTGTCCGCAACCGTTTCCGAAAATATCCAATCTGTCGAATTTCTTTCGGATTCGGATATTTGAAATCGGATATCAGATTGGATATGATTTTAATCAATATCCGTCCATTTTGTCGAATATCCATATTGGGTCGGATATATTCGAACAATATCCGAATATATATCCGACCCAACAAAAACCCTAACAGGCTAACCCAATCCAGTAGCCCCCGCGGGTGAAGATTGGAAAATATTATTGTAATGTTATCGTTGATGTGTGGCAATGAAATGTATGAACCATATATGCATTATGTATGAACTATTTATGTGTTCTAAGTTTCATGTATGAACCATGTATAAATTTGATGTGAATGTGTTTTAAATTATATGTATGAACTATAAATTATATGTTACTTATGAATTGTTTTTCCGAAATAAATATCCGAATTTCGTCCGATATCCATAATTTTCCGATCCGATGAATCCATTTCCGATACATCCGATATATCCGATACCATATCCGTTTCCGACAACATCCGATCCGAATCCGTTTCCAAAATTTTTAATATGGATATGAATATGGAAAAATATTTTATTTGTCCATATCCGTCCGTTTTCATCCCTACGGAAACGGCGTCGCCGCTAGGAATGAAAACGGATCGGATATTTTTCGATCCGTCCGCAACCGTTTTCGAAAATATCCGATCCTTATCCGTTTTTGTCGGATTTCTTTCGGATTCGGATTCGGATATTTGAAATAGGATATCAGATCGGATATGGTTTTAATCAATATCCGTCCGTTTTGTCGGATATCCATATTGGGTTGGATATATTCGAACAACATCCGAATATATATCCGACCCAACAAAAACCCTAACACGCTAATCCAATCCGGTAGCCCCCGCGGGTGAAGGTTGGAAAATATTATTGTAATGTTATCGTTGATGTGTGGCAATGAAATGTATGAACCATATATGCATTATGTATGAACTATTTATGTGTTCTAAGTTTCATGTATGAACCATGTATAAATTTGATGTGGATGTGTTTTAAATTATATGTATGAACTATAAATTATATGTTACTTATGAATTGTTTTTCCGAAATAAATATCCGAATTTCGTCCGATATCCATAATTTTCCGATCCGATGAATCCATTTCCGATACATCCGATATATCCGATACCATATCCGTTTCCGACAACATCCGATCCGAATCCGTTTCCAAAATTTTTAATATGGATATGAATATGGAAAAATATTTTATTTGTCCATATCCGTCCGTTTTCATCCCTACGGAAACGGCGTCGCCGCTAGGAATGAAAACGGATCGGATATTTTTCGATCCGTCCGCAACCGTTTTCGAAAATATCCGATCCTTATCCGTTTTTGTCGGATTTCTTTCGGATTCGGATTCGGATATTTGAAATAGGATATCGGATCGGATATGGTTTTAATCAATATCCGTCCGTTTTGTCGGATATCCATATTGGGTTGGATATATTCGAACAACATCCGAATATATATCCGACCCAACAAAAACCCTAACACGCTAATCCAATCCGGTAGCCCCCGCGGGTGAAGGTTGGAAAATATTATTGTAATGTTATCGTTGATGTGTGGCAATGAAATGTATGAACCATATATGCATTATGTATGAACTATTTATGTGTTCTAAGTTTCATGTATGAACCATGTATAAATTTGATGTGGATGTGTTTTAAATTATATGTATGAACTATAAATTATATGTTACTTATGAATTGTTTTTCCGAAATAAATATCCAAATTTCGTCCGATATCCATAATTTTCCGATCCGATGAATCCATTTCCGATACATCCGATATATCCGATACCATATCCGTTTCCGACAACATCCGATCCGAATCCGTTTTCAAAATTTTTAATATGGATATGAATATGGAAAAATATTTTATCTGTCCATATCCGTCCGTTTTCATCCCTACGGAAACGGCGTCGCCGCTAGGAATGAAAACGGATCGGATATTTTCCGATCCGTCCGCAACCGTTTTCGAAAATATCCGATCCTTATCCGTTTTTGTCGGATTTCTTCCGGATTCGGATACGGATTCGGATATTTGAAATCGGATATCGGATCGGATATGGTTTTAATCAATATCCGTCCGTTTTGTCGGAATCCATATTAGGTCGGATATATCCGAACAATATCCAAATATATATCCGACCCAACAAAATTCCTAACACGCTAATCCAATCCGGTAGCCCCCGCGGGTGAAGGTTGGAAAATATTATTGTAATGTTATCGTTAATGTGTGGCAATGAAATGTATGAACCATATATGCATTATGTATGAACTATTTATGTGTTTTAAGGTTCATGTATGAATCATGTATAAATTTTATGTGCATGTGTTTTAAATTATATGTATGAACTATAAATTATATGTTACTTATGAATTGTTTTTTCAAAATAAATATCCGAATTTCATCCGATATCTATAATTTTCCGATCCGATAAATCCGTTTCTGATACATCCGATATATCCGATATCATATCCGTTTCCGACAACATTCGATCCGAATCCGTTTCCAAAATTTTTAATATAGATATAGATATAAAAAACATTTTATGCGTGCATATCCGTTTTCATCTCTAGTGGCCGCGACTCGCGAGCTCGATGCCGGGCGGGCCGACACGTGGGGGCCGCCGTGTGAACGGGCGCGGCTCCGTCAGGGGCGGGTTGCACGTGGGGTCCGGAAGGCCGCAACCGTAACCGCCCAATTGGGTGCGCGTCGGCAATGACGTGTGGGGTCAGACGAAGCGTGGGACCCATCCTCAGTTGTCAGGTTGAGCCGGTCAGTACGTGGCGACGTGCCACCGTTACGACCCCCTAGACGTGGACGTTTCCTAGTAGTTCTTGTGTCAGGCAGCACGTACGTTTCTCACACCATATCTATCTCAATTTCAATTCATGTGCCCAATTGCCTACGACATACACAAGCTAGCCTGTGTCGTGGCGGCTCTCTCTCTCTCTTTGCAACACCGTACGTACGTGCACCTATGACGATGAGGAGTAGAAGAAACGAAACACGCCTGCAGATCACATGAGCCTTTGATTTGATGTTTCTCCGGTTTGGCCGATTTTCCTTGAAACGATTCATCGTTCTCCGGATTACGCATTGGATCTTCTTTATCGTGGGAAATGCATGTGCTCCGATCCAGCTAGCGGCTTGTTTAAGTCGCAACACGAGAATCTTCATAAGTTCTAAGTATTTAAATCTTGCAAAAAAAAATAATTCTAGAGGTACGTAGCTAGCTTGCCGTTGACGATTTTGCAAGTTGTTGATACAGCCTTTCGATTCTAGTAGTGCATAAAACCCTCCGTAAAAAAATATTTGGGAATGCAATCACTCACCGGTACTTTGGTCATCGTCTAGCTTGTTTGCTCAAACTAGTCACCCAGACTCCCAGAGCGGCAAGGACTGTACAGATGGGGCTGCAAGTGCACACCTAGAATGCTTGATGAGAGAGCAAAAAAAAAATCTTCTTTGGTGACTAGAGATCCAGAGAGAAAATAAAAAGAGGGAGCGGGGGAAAAGGTGTGATATGAGAGGATAATGGAAGTTGGGAGGTGGGCACCCTCCTTCCTCCACTGCTCGGCCCCTTCCATTCTCTCTCTCTCTTAGAGACTTAACTAATTGGCTGGCCTCTCCCTCTCTCTCTTCCCCTCTTTTTTCCCTTTGAGCTGGAGGAGAGGTGACACAGAACGAGGAAAGATATCTTCTTTAGAGAGTAAAAGGGAAAGGAACTTGCAGGTACTCAACACTGACATGAGTGACCTCATGCTCCTGATACCTTGGTAGTACTCTTACATCACTCTCTTCTTCCTGCTCCTCTTCCCTTGCCTCCTGCCTCTTTCCAGTTGCTGGGGTCTTCTAGCTAGCTTATCAATCAGAGAGAGAGGGGGAGAGAGAGAGAGAGATGCATGGGGAGCAAGCTGATTAGTGATGAGTGTGCGCGATACCTTGTGTTGACATCTGTGCACCGTTTTAGTTTTCGTTTCTGTTTATTTTATCATCAGCGCTCTTGTACTCTTCTTGTACTGATGACAGGTAATAAAGCAAGCAGCTTCTGATCTTGTACTGAAGCCGTTGAAGGAGAATTTCAGTGCACACACACGCACACAAAAAGCCAAGGTTTTGCAGCCGGTCCATACGCGTCGGCGATCACGATGGCAGCGTACTACCACGGCGGCGCCGCCGCCGGCACGGATATCCAGGCCAGCACCGACGGCCTCCAGCAGACACTGTACCTCATGAACCCGGGCTACGCCGACGCCAGCACGCCCGCGCCGGGAGGGGCCAACAACATGCTGCTCCTCAACTCGGCGGTGAGCACCATGACCCGCCGGCGTCGTTCGGCCACCAGCAGTCCCCGCCGGCGGCGCAGCACTTCGTCGGCATCCCTCTCCAGGCGCAGCAGCCGCCGGGCTACAACCTGCAGCGGACACCGGCAACGACCGGCGCAGGCGACATGTCGCCACCGCGGCGAACGACTCCCGGCGCGCGGCGGGGGTCAGCGCTGTCCTCCGCCTGTCGTCATCCCGCGAGGCGCCGCCGGTGACGGTGGACGCGATCACCGGCGACGAGGCGAAGTACCTGGGGGCGTCGGCGACGTCGCAGGGGCAGATGGTGATGAACTCCAAGTACCTCAAGGCTGCGCGGGAGCTGCTCGACGAGGTGGTGAGCGTCGAGGAGGCCAAGGCCGCCGCGGCGGGGAGCCTGGCGGCGGTAAAGAAGAAAGAGGACTCGGAGGGCGTGTCCGGTGGCGGCACGGACGGCGGCGGCGGGGCGCCGGAGATGTCAACGGCGGAGCGGCAGGAGCTGCAGATGAAGAAGAGCAAGCTCATCAACATGCTCGACGAGGTCAGTAACATAATTCAGCATATATAAAGTGGTATTATTGCTTTAAACAGAGATTGAATTACCAATGAATTTTGAAAAATATCCTCCATTTTCTCTCTCGATTATTTTAAATAATTCGAAACAGAGAGGGAGTATTGCAGGTTCTTAATTTTTCCAGATAAACTTTCTTGTTTTGCCTGTGAAAATTTAATCTTGCCTCTCAATCTGGCAGGGACAGATATTTGCCCTATATTTCCGCTGTTTCCTGGCCTCTACAGTTTCGGACACTGTTATTTAAAGGCTACGGGCCAATTGCTTTTGGCTGATCTTTGTTTTGTTGTTTCTTTTTTTTTTTCTGAAAGATGAGTGACACAAGTTGTTGTGACAGTGTATAGCTTTAATCTGCTGGATATTCCAAACCTTTTCCCCACTTCAGCAAATCCTTCGTTCTCTCTTTATCAAACTTGTTGTGTCAGCTAGCTATTGCACTATTCCAATCATTGTCCCTCTGTTAACTACTATGTAGATTCCCAGGGCTTATGGTTACATTCCTAAACAATTTATCACCAGTTTCAATTTTAATTCTCCTTCGTTTTAATCTTCTGTATTTGTCATATGTATATATATATATATATGTACTTATTGTTATAGGGAAAATCTGTTTTGATTTTAAAAATGAAAACCATAGGAAATAAAGTGCGAGGAAAATTAGTTGGATGAAATATACCAAGTGGATGCTTTTAAACTCAGATGTTTCAGATGAGATCATTGCATCCACGCATGCATTTACAAAATCAATAAATTAGTGCTATTCTTGGTTGTCCTTCGTCTATGGCAGTACAAACAAGCTTCAATTCGTTGTCTGATCAAATGCGTGTCTCTCTTTTTGTCTGCAATAGCTAAGCTTCGTGAGAGTACACTGTATTATAATCTGCTAGTTCAAAAGATAGATATGATTTCTCTCTCTGCTTTCCGATCACTATCATCATCTTTTCCTTTTTTTTTAAAAAAAATTAATAATCCAGGAGTGTGGTTGCCGTTGTGATGGCACCGATCAGCATTGATGCAGTTTGTTGGATCATCGTCATCGCTAATCAACCACCTAATCAGTTACTAATAATTATGCGGCCAATGGTTAACACTGTCGGTGGGCGCGCGTGCAGGTGGAGCGGCGCTACCGGCAGTACCACGGGCAGATGCAGGCGTCGTCGTGGTCGTTCGAGGCGGCGGCGGGCGCCGGGTCGGCGCGGGCGTACACGTACGGCGCTGGCGCTGCGCGCCATCTCGCGGCAGTTCCGGTGCCTCCGTGACGCGATCGCGGCGCAGGTGCGCGCGGCGGGCCGGGCGCTCGGCGAGGACGACGACGACGCCGGCGGCGGCCGCCGCACCGTGGGCTCGCGGCTGCGGTGCATCGACCGCCAGCTCCGGCAGCAGCGCGCGCTGCAGCAGCAGCTCGGCGCGACGCAGGGCGGCGGCGCCTGGCGTCCCCAGCGCGGCCTCCCCGAGCGCTCCGTCTCCATCCTCCGCGCATGGCTCTTCGAGCACTTCCTACATCCGTAAGTACATAACAATATGCCCATGCATTCATATTTCATACACGTAGGGCCGTCATGTCGTTCTACTCCATTGCTAGTTCTTCTGTGGCTTCTTGCTCCCATCATCATGTCCATGCATGCATCGAGCGTGATGGACGATGCATGCATGCTGCGGTTTGGCTTTTGCATGTTGCTCAGATCATGTATGTGCGCATACGCCAGCGACCAGCCTTTAAGTGTGGGCACCCAAACTGGTGTCTACTGCTGCCGCCGTCGTGTCGACCTCTGATCGGATGGTCCTCGTGTTGTCACGCAGATACCCCAAGGATTCGGACAAGGTCATGCTCGCCAAGCAAACCGGCCTCACCAGGAGCCAGGTGAGTAGTGTGAAAAATGTGTTTTTTTTTCCTGTGGGTTTTAGACGTGTTATCGTTGTTGTGCTTGATTTTGCTTTTACAATGGTGGTGTAAGAGTTGTGATTTTTTTCTGATCTAGGTTTCGAATTGGTTCATCAACGCGAGGGTGCGGCTGTGGAAGCCGATGGTGGAGGAGATGTACCTGGAGGAGACCAAGGACCGGGACGCCGGCGGCGGGGGCGACGACGAGGAGGGGAAGTACGGTGGCGGGGGAAAGAGCGGCGACGACGTGGAAGATGGCGGCGTCGACTTGTCGACGCCGCGGGCGAACGGAGGTGGAGCGTCGGACAGCACGGCCGCAAGGGGCGGCGTCCATGGTCCCTCCCTGCTCGAGCTCGCCGGGGACCAGCACACGGCGCATGCCAGCAGGCTCTATGGTGACGCCGAGGAGGACGGGGGTGGCGAAGGCAGTGGCGCCGCCGCGATGCAGCGTAGGCTCAAGAAGGCGAGGGCGGACGAGCCTGCTGCCGCGGCGGCGCCGGGGACGTTCCACCACCACGCGCACCACATGGCCGCGCTGCACGCGCAGGCCGCGGCCGCCGCGAGGCGGCAGCGCGAGGGGGCGAGCCACCGGGAGCTGCTCGTGAAGTTCATGGAGCGCGGCGGTGCCGGCGGCGGCACGAGGGGCCAGCACCAGGCGGACGGCGGGTACTCGCCGTTTGCGCAAGCGCCGTACGGGCAGTTCAGCTCGGGGCCCTTCGCGTTCGCCGGGAACGGCGGGGTGTCGCTCACGCTCGGCCTCCCGCACGGCGCCGGCGCCGGCGGGGCCGCGGATCAGACGGCTTCGCTCCTCATGGGCAGCGCCACCGCCGGCGACAGCGCCAGCCACGGCGCCGCGGGTGGCTACGACATGAACATGCAGAGCACCCAGTCCTTCACCGCTCAGCTCATGCGAGATTTCGTGGCCTAGTAGCAAAGCACGCCATCCCAATTAATCCAGCCATCAGTCAATTAATCCATTTAGAGCTTGTATAGAAATAAAGGGTTCAAGCCTAACACATGCTTATATGAGCAGTTAATTAAGCTTGGCCCCTGGGTTCTGGGAATGTAAAGATGGGATCATGGGGCAATGCACATAGGTATAGTATAGTTAACTGGTCTTACCCAAACATTGTACAAGGTTTCATATTTAGAGAATAGGTATTGGAGGTATAAAATATTAGAAAGGGTATATGGAATTGAAACTTGGAAGCATATGAGCATATGGAATTGGTTAAATAGTATTCAGTAATTCAGTGTTGGTTTTAGTTACTGTGAATCTACGATGCAGCCTCGGTTTGTAAGCTAATCTGTCTCAGCTGCTTACAAAGTGCAAACGAAAACAAGGAGTATCTTCTGAAAACAGGATTCAAGTAGTGCAGGAGGAAATTGACCGGCCCATTATTCCAGTTCTGCAGTGTTTAATAGTCAGTGATAACAGTAGCTGTAAAGTACTCGTATGGTAGCCTAGTAGTTTGCTATTACCAGATCCTCATTTCTATTTGCTCACAAAATAATGCTCAGTAAACCATTGTATGAGAACCGTACTGGGCAGACAACAAATAAATGAGCAGAGCAGACAACAAATTAAAGACCAGAGCACTGCAGACAACCTTGTGCTTCACTAGACACACATATAAATCATCTTTGCTTCGATCTAGCTATAATCTCTCCAGCTCTGAGGTCTATTTGGTTTGTGCCATATTTCCCACCAGTGGCGATTCAGGTTATAGAAGCACGTGTGCAACATAATAGCTCTCGCTCTGTGCATTCGTTTGCAGATAATGTTGTGTTAATGCAAACAAACCATGCATGTTCCTCATGGACTTGATGTGTATGTATAGCATAAGAACTCTCTTGAGCATGCATGTAGAGTGGATATAGTCTTTTAGCTTCAAATGTTTTAGCTTGTGCAGCGTTTTGACTAGTGCCATGCTTGCACAAGTAAACCCTCGCCTGTTCCTGTCACTAATTTTTTAACAAAATTAATCTTAAATACGTTAGAGGTTATACTTTATGGTAACATGTATTAGTTAGCATTTTAGTTAATTTTTTCTAGTTGTTAACAACTAGTTGGTACTCCCTCCGTTCTAAAATAATTGACGTTTAGGACATAAAAATTAGTTCAATTTGAACTAGATTAGCTGTACTAAACGTCAATTAATTCAGAACGGAGGGAGTAGCTACTACACGCGACGCAGGGAGCCAAGCAGTGGAACATCCACCTGCACGAGCTCCCCCAAGCAGCTCGAGACCATCAAGATCAGGGGGCTGCTGGAGCCTTAGGACACCCCCAATGCCACGCTACTAGCCGCGGCTAATCGCTCTGCTCTCGTCTGCGCCGTGCGCTATGGTGCGCGCCCGCCGTGGTGTGTGATTTGTCTGAGCGCGCGTGTGGGTTTGATCACTGTTATCGTGAATCATCTTATTATGAGCCTATAAATGAACAAATGATGATGGTTGTGTGTGACATGTGTGTGCAACAGTCATGGGTACAGATGGTATAAAAAGGGAAGGAAAGCTCCTCATTTGATGTGCATTGAAATTACGCTCATAACAAGAGATGGGAGGCGACTAGGAAGTAAGCAATTTTCTGATACAAACAAACCAAGATTTTTCATTCTGAACACCAGTACCAAAAATCCACTAATATACGATAAAACAACTCTAGAAAAAACTAAGATTGTACAAACAAAACACTGCCTAATTGTCCGTGTCGCCTTCTACGCACATCATGTTCAGGCCTTAATGATCATCCACGCCCAAATTAGGATGCCACAGGAGAGCTAGCAGGTGGTGCGCTGGCGTAATGGGGATGCTAGTCATGGCAGTAGTGATTGTACTCCTGCTCTTAGCACTTGGGAGATGCTCGATGGTTTTGTTCTACTCCTCACTGGATGCGACCTGTTGCTGGGATGACAGGTTGATGCACCAAACCAAGTGGCATGTTCACGTTGTTGGCGTTCTCTGCTGCTCTGGTGCCATCACAATTTGGTTCCAGTAAGCGCACAAGTGATAGGAAGATCTCCATTCTGGTTACGTCCCGGTTCGCCTGCATGGACAGAGTCAAGTGCTGCCAACCAGGAAATCGACAAATAAGCAGAGAAGTAAATTCACAGAAAGTAGCATTCTTCAGTCAGTTATAAGCTCTATTGATGGAATGGCCCTTTTCTATTACTTTGATTTTCAGTAACAGAATGTCTAATTCTAACATCTACTAGATAGATTACCTCAACAGTAAACCGTGCCCAGATTTTATTTTTTCGCACTTCCATTACACCCCTCAAGATGGTCAATCCAAGTCCTTTGATAAAATCAGCTATCTCCAAGAAGATGCCTCTATCCTCGCAGAGCATCTGCAGAGTCACCCATATCAGTACATCCATGTTAAGACACGTGTTTTTGGAGAACCACCAGTTTACACAAGCAAGCTATTGGCATAAGAGTCATTACCTCCACAAGCATCTGACGAGGTCGGTCCAGATCCTCAACAATGATTGGGCATGTCATAGACTGAGAGCCAACTTCAAAAGCCCAGGTTGCCCCTCCTTCAAAGTAATCTTTCCAGAGGGGGCCATTCTCACCACCAAGTATCTTCTAGAATAGAACACTTAATAATGTAAGGATAATCTCGAAGTTAAGGAAACTTAGTTGAATTTGCATATGCACCTCATACAGTCATAACCCCAAGTGACTCGTAAGCATGTGCTTACCTTAGACTCCGAAGAATGTTTGAGCTTGTCCGCATGCTTTGTTACACTTTGTAAGAAAAGCATGTGCTTCACTGTCTTATCTAACAAAGCATCAATGCTACACTGTTAATGTAGAATGTTAGATGACAACCGTTACCCAGTATTGCTACTCTGAAGTTAAACATGAGATTCAAATATGCAAAGTAACATATTGGATAATTTACATTATCAATGTCTACGAAGGATACCTTTGCCCCATTCGGCACAAGCTCACGAAGCTCCTTGATGCGGTCCTGTATTAGCTGTCGGTCCTTCGGCCGTGGCTTAGCACTCTCTCCTGGCCGAGATCTCTTTCGGTTTGTCTTACTAGGTGTATCAAGACCCTTGCTGTTAGAAGCTGATGCACTTTCGCATTTCATGTTCTGGCCACTCTCAATCCAAAGCCGTATCTGAGATTTCTGCGCTCCATTATTTTGGGAAAGACAACCATCCTCAGGCTTATCAAAGAAACACGGTTGCTTAATAATCTTTACTGACTCATGCTTGATCAGCACTGAAGGAACACCAGATGACTCATATTGTTTCATCTCTTTTTTACCAATATGTGAAGTACTAGGAATGTCTATCAATGAAGTCTTGCAAGAAGCACTATCATCAGGACTCTGCTTACCACCTGGATTGATGTTTGAGATGACAGCGTCCAATAATTGGTCGGTATCTGTTAGTGAGAAGTTCCCAGAATAGGGAATTTCGTTGTCTAATGAACCGTAGAGAGATCTATCAAAATATATAGATGATTCAGGCACATCTCTATCTAAACTCTGAGACTTTGGACCACTACAGGGGACCAAATCAGCACTAACATTGTGGGAGAACTGTTGAAATTCAGAACCAAACATATCAAACAAGTCATTATCCAAAGTAGAATCCACAAGCAAAGAGGAAGATCTCTCGTTAGGCATGTCTGGGAGCCTGCATGCATCCACATGTTTCACTCTTTGTGTGCTCAAGTTAGCAGGACCATTAATCATTTCTTCCTGATGGATATGGTCTGATCTATACAATTGATTCTCTTGACAGAGAACTGTGGTCAAGCTGTTAGAAACCTGACCATCAGATACAGAAGATGGACCTGGAGGAGCTTGAAATGGCCCTCTTTCCAGACTATCCATTTTCATGAAAAACTCAGGTAACTGGGGAACCTTGCATGGAACTAGAGGTTGTTTCTGCAGCAATGCCCCTGATGTGGAATGGCATCTCTGGTCTTGTACTTGACTCAATGAGCTAGTAGCCCTGCCTACTCTGTCACCTCCAGAGAGGAAATCCAAATTCTTGGTATCCTGTCTCCCATTGGGTATTTCATATCTTCCACAAGCTATATTTCTGTTTGCATTTTCATGTACAGAAGAGTCCTGGCAAGTAAGGGACTTCAACAGGATATTTCTTGCCAAATCTGCTGATGAATCTGCATTATTACTGAAACCAAATGAACCAGCATTGTTCAACAACAGTGACTGTCTTTTAACTGATATCAAGCTTGGTGAAACCAAACCTGAGCTCACATCAGCACTCTGTGTATTACTTCCGAACTGGATCCCGCAATAAGATGTTTGTTGTTCGACCCTAATATCAGGCTTGGCATAAATAGTATGCTCTCTAAAAGGTCGATCATTCTGTTGTGCAGCCTTAAGCAAAGATGCATTTAATAATGCATTGGATAATGTGCTATTTGATACAGTTGCAGTATCAGGAGAGCTACGATGTTCAGGAGCCATTGGGAATCGACTGCTGGTCTTTGAGCACTGGTCATCAAGTTGGACATGAAAGGAACCATGTGATGAGCGTGGTTGACCATGCTGACTTGAAGCATTTTTAACTGAAGCAGATGCATTCATGCACGAACGGTTATTTAGCTGGGAACACAATTTCTTTGCATACATCACAAAGTTAGTATTCTCCATAACCTGCCAAACAATTAACAAATGTTTCAAACATGCAGGAAGATATTAAGAAATCACAGATAATAGCCAAAGTAAAGAAAAAGTGCCATTCAGACTCTTCCTTTTATTTCTATTCTGCACAGTAATCCCTCAGTCTGAACACAACAGGGGATATATAGTGCATCCAGGAAGAATTAGTACACGCTAAGATTTCTAGACATCCCACCACACACTAAGATTGCTAGACAACCCATCACGAGAAAGGACACTGCAGATCTATGTGTATGCCATATTTTGGAGCCATAGCCCATAGATGAAGTGTTTCCATTGATTTGCAGGGGGTGATTCGTATTTGCAGTGCCTCAATCCAAATACCACGTTTTGGTATTTAACATACTAAATATCTTTACTGGTCCAATTACATGAAATCAATTGCCAATGGACAATTTTCTTTCCACTTCCCATTACCATCAACAGCTGGAGCATCCTTTTTCTGTAACCTAGCGTAAAAGTTATATTTTATACACAGGGATCTCGATGCAAAATACTGGATCACAATTAGGGATGCAAATGGATCGGATATTTTCCAATCCGTCCGGGTTTTCGATCCGAAAATATCCGGTTCATATCTGTTTTTGTCGGATCTCAATCGGATATGGATCGGATATCGGATATTCAAATTCGGATATCGGATCGGAAACGGTACGGCTTAATATCTGTCCAAATGGTCGGATATCCATATTTCGTCGGATATATCCAAATCATAATCCGAAAAATATCCGAATGATTTTTGGCCCATTGTACACCAACGGCCTGGACCAAACCGGTGAACCCTAACAGTCCCGTCCCGGTCCAGACATCCAGTCCCGACTCTCGTTCCCGTAGCCGTCTCCCCAACTCGGTGACTCCTAGCCGAGTCCCATGACGCCGCCGGCCGTCATCTACCGCTGCCACTCGCCGGCCGCCGGCCTACCTGCCGTCGCCCAGCGGCCTCGCTCCGCCGAGGCGCCGACGCCCACGGCTCCGTCAAAGCACGCTCCACCGAGGCGCTTAACTTTGAATACTTGTTGTTTTGTGTAAGGTGGAGCATGTTGCATTGCTGCATGTGTGCTGTTTTGTGGGTGAAGGCCTAGAAGGTGCTGCATGGTGGAGGGTGCTGCTTCTACTGCATGTGTGCTGTTTTGTTGTTGTCTTGTTGCTGCATGTGTGCTGTTTTCTTGCTACCTTGGTGCTGTAACGTGTATGAACTATGATAAACTATATATTTCTGTGTTTGAACCATATATGCACTATGTATGAACTATTTGTGTGTTTGATGTATGAATCATGTATGCATTTGATGCGGATATGTTATGGATTATCTGTATGAACTATGAATTACATGTTACTTGTGAATTGTTTTTTCCGAAATAAATATCCGAATCCGTCCGATTTCTATAATTCTCCGATCCGATGAATCCGTTTTCGACACATCCGATACTATATTCGTTTCCGACAACATCCGATCCGAATTCGTTTCTGAAATTTTTATATAGATATGGATATGAAAAAGCATTTTATCCGTCCATATCCATCCGATTTCATCCCTAATCACAATTAAAAAAAGTTCCAGGATAGCAATTCTTCAGGCTACTAGAAAAAGATAACTAATTCCAAATATTTCTCTACTTCTCTAGCACGCATTTAGGGCTTTGATGCCATACCAGACCAGTTGAGCCCAACTGCAGCACACCCCGTGGTAGCACAGGAATAATGGCAATGGTCTGCATAAAAAGAACCCTTAAATGAGCTCCAGAAGCAGAACCACCAAACAGTCCCCTATTCACAATGGTTAGTTCTAGTTCTACACACCTGAATGCCAGCTTGGAACTGATTATCCATCTCAGCAGCAACCTATGAATGTGAAAATAGTATAAGATCTCCAACGCAAAGCAATAAAAACAAAAGCCAATTACATAAACGATATCTACTCCCTCTAGTTTTATACATATATAACGTTGCTTACTTAATTTAAACTAAACAACATAGTGTAAGATAACAAACAATTGACATGATTATCTACTCAAAGGCAGAACATATAATATTCCTCTATACTGCTATTTCTGCTTTCTCATAAATACAGGCCCGTCAGCCCGTGTGCGTTCAGTTACGACTCGCATTTCCTAGTGAGCAGTGACCACTTATTTTGCAGAACGAGCAGAGAAAAAACAAAGCAACTCACTAAGCGACAAATGATTAAAGCAGAAGGCCGCCCCACAAGGCTTTCAATGAGGCGCCAGCAAAATGAAACCAGACAAAACTGAAATTGGGTTCGCATTTATAACACCCCAGAATTCAGAAGAATGCACCACCAGTGCTGCAAGTACCTCGGAGGAGAGCCCGTGACCATTGGCAGTACTATGAACGATCCATTGATGATTGCCAGTGAAAGCAGCACGGCCCACGGTCCTGACAGAATACAAGCGTGGCAACCACGGACTCAGATGAGCAACGAAGAACAAAGCATCAAACAAGATCTTTTTTTTTGAAAAATGTATCTAACAAGAAAACTATGGAGGAGCCAGAAAGATTGCTGCGTCTGAACAGATGAGTAAAAGAACAAGAAACAAGCTAGTGTATGAGCCTGCGTTGCTTACCCTTCTCCAACGACATAAACCTGCGACGCCATAACTTTCTTGACGAGCGAGCACACGGTGCCATCAGCAGCAGAGCACCGGACCTCAGTGGGCAGACCTTCAGAAAGCTCAGATCCGGCAGAGCATGGCGAGTGGCCGCAGTAGCCGCCCTCCCACACCAAATGTCTGCACGTTCCCGCAACGGAAAATGAGAGGGTACTAAACAAATAGAGAAGTTTTCACATGAAAGCAAAGAAGCCAAGTTCGGGGCATCGATTTCCAAGAGGATCTAATCCTGAATTTGCAAGAAAGTTCCGTGGAAAATGACTCAAATTCTTCGATTTTGAGCTCAGCAAATCCCTTATACTAGCATAACTTTGCAACGAAAGATGGAGATATTTAAACCGACAAAAGAAATGGTACAAAAGTCTAACGTTCCGAAGAGGAATGACCACAAAACCAAAAAGCTTCTATTTTTTTACGAGATTGAGCAGGGGGAGAAGCTTAATTAAACACTCCGTTGTTACAGATTCAAAACTCCAGAACAATTATTAGCGAGGAAACAGGGATACTTTCAAAGCAAAACCGACAGGAGAAACCGCACAGAAAGATCGAACATTTCGAAGAGGAATAATAAAAAGTTTAGATTTTCACGAGATTGAGCATGATGAGGAGCTCAATTAAGCACCAGGAGCAAATCTTCTGAGATGAAACAAACGGAGGAACTGGCGGCTTACACTGGGTCGGCGGCGCCGATGGCCTTCCAAAAGACGGCGTAGGACCACCCGATCTCCTCGCACAGCCGCCGCAGCGCATCTCCCACGGCCATCTCCGTTCACCCTTCACTCCCGCCGCTAAGCAAGAACCCCAGCACGCCTCCCGCAGAAACCCTAGCTTCGCGTCCGCCTCCGACTCCGAGAGGGATGGCGCTCGCCCTCTCTAGGCGCCGCGGCAGCTGGTGCGCCCGGCCTGCTTCGTGCAGAGACCGCCGCCCCTCCTCGCCGCCGCCGCCGGAGCGCGTACGACTCCCATCACACAGGCAGCCATCACAAGGCGGGACCAGCCGTCAGCTCCTTAAGCGGGTAGGGACCGCCTCCTCGTAAATAGAATACGACGGCCGCCTCTCACAAGAAGCGGCGGCGACCGCGGCTGCGGAGTGCGGCGGCGTTGCCGCGTGTCCTCCTCCTGGACTCAGCCTTGTCGCGCTGCTGGTGCTGTACCAAGCTCAGCCGTGCTGCGGCTGATCTCCACTCCCTCTGCCCTCGGCCGCCTCTCTGCGCTTCAGGTCTGTGTTCTTACTGTGATAGTGGTGGTGGCGTCACTGTTGTGTGTCTCTCGCTTTCTTCCTGCTTGTTGCTTTGTTTACTTCTTCCTTTTTTTCCTTCTCGGCTCCCGAGACAGCCATCATTCCCTCCACAAAGGGCAAAATGGGAATTGCTTTGGCTGCCTTGCAAATCCATGTGTTTGATTGTTGAACTCTTATAAATTCGTGCTTCAAGATGAGCACGCAGTTTATTCACCTTCCCAAAATTTTCGAAATGAGTTGTGCAGTAATTCAGTTCCAGTAATTTTACAAATTATAGCGTTCCATTCATAAAAGAATTGCAAATTTGACCAACGTCTCAACAAGTTAAAACCGGATTGTAAGATTTTGTTTTTTTAAAGAAAAATAAAATAGTCTTCGTGCATCTACGTGTCCGTACACAACTTTAACATTATTATATAATTTAAACTACAATTTAGATAAATCAGAGAAATAAAAGATATAACTATTATGCATGACAAAACGTATTATTATATTTCTCATCCGTGTGAGGCAAACAACTTCAACTAGTAGTCTCTAAATTTTTGCTTGCCTTCTGTTTGTATCGTCGTCATGCACCAGTAGCACTTAAAATCACCAAAATGTTCCTATGAAAATAAGACAGCATTAAATATAAATACTTATAGTTTTCAAAGATTTGGTCTTATCTAACATAATGCAGCTGCCCCAACTAAGATATTATTTTCTCATTTGAATCAAAATTTGAGAGTCAACTCCTAACATGTGGCTAATTGATTTGGGTGGGGTTAACCCAATAGTTATATAGACAGTCCTTCAGTTTGTCTTGCCATGATGACAATAAAAAATAAGGAGTTATAGGTTTTTTATCATTATAAAAACAACACTTTTGATTGTCTCTTCAGTTCTTCTTAACTAGATTTTTATTTGCCAATATTACTCCTTGTTGGACATACAAAGGAAGATGCTAATTTTTAGAGAAAATTTTAACTTCTAAATCAATTTATGAGAGGGAATTATTTTTATTTATTATGTGAAGATACATATAACGGACAGCAGATAACCCCTTCTTATGTAAATTCTAAGTGAATTTATCTCTTCCGTCCATAAAATTGATATGAGTGATCTTAGCTACCAAGTTATGCCACTCATCAAGCTTATCTCCCATTAGAGCTCTCCAAAATGGAATATTCAGTAAGTTTAATCTTATTATGTTTATCATTGTATCGTGCAAAAGATTTGAAATATTATAAATGATGGGATATAGGTCTTTGAACATGTTACTATCTATCCAATATCTTTCCAGATCTCGTTCGTGTTCCACCATTACTTTTGAAAGAACCAGATGTTAGAATATGATCTTTTATTTTCACCCAGCCCTTCTAGCTAGACATAAGAGTCATTGATTTTAGTATGAATTTGTGAAAGGAATTTTGAACACATATATTTGTTTCTAAGCAAAAAATTTTCATGTCCCTTCTTTGTTAAGCCACTTTATAATATAGTTATTTAACAAACATCTACTCTTGACTTGGAAGTCTCTGACTCCAAATCCGCCTTGGTCTTTATGATGCCATAAAATTTCCTATTTTTTGAGGTGATACTTTTTTTATCCTTCTCACCTTGCCAATAAAATCTAGATCTAAATTAATCTAGTTTAGAAGAACATATTTCAGTATTTCAGAAAAGAATATCATGAACATGGACAGGCTACTAAGCATTAAGTTGAGGAGAACTAATGTACCTCCATATAATAAATGTTCTGATTTTCAACAACTCGACTTTTTTAACCTCTATTCAATATCCCGACCCTCTAGTATATACTATAGAATTTTCTTTGATATCGGTATTACCCAAATATATAAAGAGATATTCATCTATATTGCATCCAAAGAGCTTGATATAGTGGTTCTGGAATTCTTTTGCTTTACCATAACAAAAGAACTTTACTCTTGTGAAAGTTGACCTTGAGACCGGATAGTTTTTCAAAGACAAACAACAAAAAATTTATGTTTTTTGCTTGTTCCAGACAGTTATGATCCAACTGGAGAGTACGATGTATCACCTTTGAGTATAAAATGTATTCTGTATCTTTGCAGGGAACATACGATCGAACTACCAAACATATGTACCCATGTTCTTGTTTCACTCCTCATCTTTAGAGTTGCCACATTCTGGTTACACGTTAGTTAGCATCGCTTTTCGCATCCTTTTGTCTTATTACATTAACTGAAAGCATCTACATAATAAGCTAGCTAGTTGCTCTTATCCTGCATTAGACAAGAATATCTACTGAAATCAACAGACCTTAGTTGCTTGTTCAATTCATGAAACATTTATCCACGATGCTACTGTCATTTTCTTTTTCCAATTGTTCGACCAAGCTTTATACCAGTGCAACTGCTAAAGTTGTTTCGAGCTAGACAATATGGATAGCATAAAGAAACATAGAGCAATTGGAATGTCTGGTGGCAGCAGGACACACAGAACAAATATATATATATATATAATTGAGTATTTTTTGCCGCTTTATGAATATACTCATAGATACACATACACGCCATTATTCGCTCAGTATTGTAGAGCATCTACAATGATGACGATTTGGACCTTGAAAAGGTGGTCTTGGATTGCAAATTATGTGGTCGTTTATGCTTTTGAGGCAATGGTGGGGTAGTAATTTAAAATTGTAACAAAATATGGCTCCTCTGCCGGATAGTAGCGTAGTATTTTTTTTTCCTTAAAGGAGAGAGGTAAAGCAAGGCTAAGCCATTCAGATGGCAGAGCCTGTCTTTTGTCGATTGAACCTTTTTTCACCAAAGTTGTCTTTTTAATTTACTTAAGAATTTAACTAATAAGCTTCCCCCCGATAGAATCTTTTTGGCTCAGAAGTTGTTTCATTCTTCATTCGTTCTTGCAGGGATTGAACAATTTCCAGCTCTGATTTTCTTGCATTCCAAACAATATCACCATTGTGAATTGATTATTATAGTTCTTATTCCTTCTGCTTCAAATTATCTATTCCCTCTGTTTCGAATTATTTGACGCTGGTTAGATTACAATTGAACTAACCAACATCAAATAATTTGAAACGGAAGGGATATCATTTTAGCCTTCTATATCTCTATCTCTAGATCTCTGTTTTATCCCTCATCTTTTCCTGCGCAACACACATTTTCCACCCTCCTTATTTCTCTTGCACAAAGCCGGAACAACAGATAATTTTACATATTCTCCCTAAGAATTTCTGGGACAGAGGGTTATGCCTACTATGGAGACCTCAGATCATGCTTCCGATGATATTTACTAGCTCCATGCACAACAAACAAGAAGGGGTGAAAAAACTATGGTACACAAGAAATAGGGAGGGGTTGGGGAGGAGAGAGAGAGAGAGGGAGAGAGAGATTTAGGAAGTGACAACGACAAGTAGTTTATAATAACAAGTAAAATGTGATGGAGTAAGTACTTATGATCAATGACACTCCTTGTGACTTTTTAAAGATGAGATCTTTATCGTTAGATCTTGTCCTTACTCTCACTTGAAAGAGGGTTTGCTGCTCTTGGTCGTTGAAAGATCTTGGTCGACTTTTGAACGACTGAGCTCTCTGAGCTATCGCAGGGAAACATTGTGTTCAAGATCTCTACCCCTTGAACTAAAAGGAGTATCCCTTTCAAATGTTCTGAGGTTGATGCTCTGCTAGCAATTAATAAGTGATTGGTTCCTTTTTCTTAGATAGTAAAAGTAGTGTAAAAACTTGACAAGATTGTGTTCAAGATCTCTATTCTTAAACTAAAAGAAGTGTCACCCCTTTGAAGTATGACGTTCTGAGGTTGATCTGATAGCAATTAACAAGTGACTGGCCTGGTTCTTCTTTTTAGACAGTGTAAGCGATCGGTTCTTGACCACACCACTCCAACAAATGCGAAAAAGGGACCGGCGGCAAACGATATCCTATAGCATGGATCCAATATTGTCCCCTTATTAGCTAGCTGATCTGTCACAAGGCCATGAATTAAGCTTCACGACAAAAAGAAGAACTGCCGACTCTTTTGAACGAATCTCCTTTTTTTTATACTGCTCCTGAAATGAATAATTTAATGGCCACTTTTAATTAGAGCTTGGAAAGTCGATCGTAAAACAGAAACGTCTATATATGCTTGTACGTACTAGCTAATCTGGAAAAATCTGTTCGTCAACGTGTGTCGTTTCATTTAACCTCGTTCTTGTTGGAAATTAATTTAAGCAAGTGTTGGTCATACACGAGCTAGCTAGTGTTTTGGTTGCTGCTGCTGCTGCTAGAAAAAAAGGAGAAGAAATCTCCTCAAAACTGAAAACGACGACATGAGCTGCTGGAAGTACCGGAGCTAGCTTCCCCTAGCTAGTTTGTAGCGTGTCGTCTAACTAGATCGAGTGGTCGAATTACGAGAAACGTATAAAAAAGCAAAGAGTATGGTGTACTGACAGCATGTAAATTAAACACGTACAGGTTACAGAAGAAGAAGAAGAAGAAGAAGAAGAAAAGCAGATGAAGAACAACGAGACGGTTCATCGATCACGGTGTGTGGTTCCCTGCAGGCCAGGAGGGGATCGAACGATCTGCATGCGATCGATGCGACGGAAAGCGGTAGTGCTGAATTGGCAATGCACCAACCGACCCAACCCGGCGCACTAGCGGCCTAGCGGGCCACGATATCTGCATGAGAATCTTGACCCTGGCCTCTTCCTCTCCTCTCCTCTCCTCTTGCAGATGATGCAAGCTGGAACCCTAGCTAGTAGGCAGAGGGAGCAACCAGCAGCTGGTTTTTCCTTGGGTCGATTCTTCCATGCACAGCAATGGCATGGCTGCCGCCCCCACCGAAATCTGACGGCGATGCTGGTGGCCTCGGCAAGCAAAGGGGGCACAGACACCAGCAAGGCTGGCACTGGCATTGGGAGAGAGAGAGGCGCGGTGACACCAAGGTAAGGCGGCAGCAGCAGGGTACGCGTATCGACGAGACGCCGCGTCGCGGCAGGCTACGGTTCCCCTGTCTACAGTGCTGCTGTAGTTCAGACAGACAGACAGAAGACGCTATGAATTTGAACTTGCAGTTAAAAACCGGGGGATGAGTTTGGCTTCTTTTCGAAAAGAAAAAGAGAGAGAGAGAGGGAGAAAAGATAATGTTTGAGCTCGTCGGTGTAATGAAACGAAAAGGCGACCACGAACGCACCTGCGCTGCAATGCTCGAGTGAGAGGGAAGGGGATAACGACGAGAGGTCCCGTCGCGTCTCGGGCGGCGGAGATGAGGCGGCACTCATCATTGCAGATGCTGCTTCGCGACGGTACGGGCTAAAATGTTAGTAAGATAATTGACAGCTACAATTGGCCCCCTACTGGCCATTTTTTTTTTCCAAACATGTGACCTGAACTTTCTGGCCCTAGAAACTTACGACTCCAATTCTGAGTAGATGCACTCGGGTCTTTGTCTTTGGAGCTCTAGCTTGCCCACTGACTGATACTGATACGAAGATGACCTGACCTTGGGGTGAGTAGAAACAGTAGTTCACGCGATGCCACACTGGCGCATGAGCGTCGCCACCCTCTCGGCGACGTCGACGCGGCCATGCGTCCGGCACGCCGCGAGCAGCGCCGCGCAGATGACCCTGTCCGGGCGCGCCTCCATCCCGGCCACCAGCCTCTCCGCCTCCTCCACCTCCCCGGCCCGCCCCAGCATCTCCACCATGCACGTGTAGTGCTGCAGCGCGGGCCGCCGGACCCTCGCGAACACCCGCCTCCCCTCGCCCACCATCCCGGACCGCGCGCACGCGGCCAGGAGCACCGTCACCGCCGGCCCGTCCATCCCGGCCCCCTCCCGCCCCGCGAACAGGCCCAGCGCCTCCCGGCACCGCCCGTGCGCCGAGAACGCGCTCGCCAGCGCCGTGCGCGCGGAGAGCGGGCGCCCCCGCGGCGGCAGCTCGTCGAACAGGTCGCGGGCGGACGCGAGGTCCCCGCACGCCGAGTAGGCGTGGACGAGGGACGGCACGAGGAGCGCGCCGCGGCGGAGCGAGGCCGCGTGGAGGGAGGCAACCAGCGGGAGGGACGGCAGCGAGACCGCCTCGCGGAGCAGCGCCGCGTACCGCCGCCGCATCGCGTGCTGCGTCCGGCCGGACGACGGGGAAGGACGCAGCTGTTCGGTTACGCAATTTTAACATTGGTCCATGGGCCGTAGTCGAGATACAGGCCCACGTTCTTACGTGCTGAGTCAGATTCGCCGTCTCGTCTTGAATGGCCATGACTCTGCTGCGTGCCCTATAGGTCGATTCGACGATGAGCCACCGGCGGCGGCTCCTGAACATGGTGACGGCGAACGACGTCTGGTGGCGTGTACACACTGCGCCGCATCGATCTCCACGGCGCGGTGGCGGCGGCGGACGGATGGACGATGCAATGCACCACCGATCATGAAACCATCGACATGCACCGTCGTCGAAGCCGGTGGCAGAACACATAGCGTCACCGTCACAGAGTTCACTCTACACTTTAATTGAGATTAGGAAATACGTACATCAACGTAGCAAAAATCAACAAATTGTACAGAAGTGGTAATTAACACCTGCATCTCTGCAAAGGTCCATGGCCGTCGAACTAATAACCGGATGCCAAAACGGAGAGAGAGGAGGACACGTAACGCGTGTGACCTAGTCTTAGTAATAGTACCGCAGGCATGGCGCGCGTGCAGAGGGGCCCGGTGTCACATCAGGAAGGAGACGACGGGCAGGAGCGCCGCGAGGAGCAGCGCGGCGGAAGAAGCGCTCCACGAGCCGCCGCGGGCCTCGGCGCCGCCGGAGAGGTACAGGTAATAGTACGGGTTGGACGACGATGACGGCGGGGACGGCGGCGACGAGAAGCGGGAGGAGGGCGCCGACGGGGGTGACGACGACGACGAGGAAGTAGAAGAAGACCCGCCGCCGCCGTCGTTGTCTCCGCTGACGCTCTTCGTCGCCGGCGGCGGCGGTGACGGAGGAGGCTCCGACGACGGCGAGGGCGGGCACGTGGACTGCGGCGGGCTCGGCGTCGTCGTCGGGGAAGGCGGCGTGGGCGGGGGCAGCAGGTCGAACTCGTCCGACGGCGGCGGCGGCGGCGGCAGAAGCAGCTCCAGGTACGGCGACGGGGGCGCGATCAGAGGAACGACCGACTGCGGGGGCGCGGGCTGCGGCTCCGACGTCGACGACGACGGCGGCGGCGGGGGCGCGGTCAGAGGAACGATCGACGGCGGCGACGACGACGCGCACGTCGTCGTCGGGCACGTCTCGCACTTGCTGGCGCAGAGCACGCTGGCGTCGACCGGCGCTCCCGCCGCCGCCGCCTGCTGGCGCCCCTGACCGTCACCGGCGACGACCACAGGAAAGCACGACGCCAGCGACGACGACCACACCGCCGCCGCCACCATCAACGACGCTACGGCCTGCAGCACGGCGATCCTCCCGTCCGCCATCGGTCGCCGCTGCATGCCCGGAAACAGATCGAGGCTCGCTTGCGTGCGCTCGAGCGTGCGGGTGAGATCTCCCTCCTCTCCTCGACGAGCTCGTGGACCGCCCTGCTTATTTATAAACAACCGGAGCGGGAAAAGCTAGCCGCTGCAGAAATGTGCCAACCTTGAGGCGCAAGCTCCAGCAGCAGAACCCTCTGAGCTCAACTGATTCTTTCCAGAGTATACAGCCCAGGCAAAGGATATATGCTTGCTTGCTTCCGGCGGCCGGACTTCATCTTCTGTGGACGTTTGGAAACTTGAAGCAGCTGGCTGGCAACTTGGCTCGTGTCAGGTGAGAAAGAGAACGCTCGCACGTGCCTGCTAACTTCTAGCTCAGCTTAGTGACAGGCGAAGCAAGACGCTAGATTAAACAAGCGGCGACTTTTTCAGATGATTAAGCATGAACACGTACGGAGGGCTAGCTCGCGTTCGACCCGCCGCCCGTGACGATCGACAAGAACCGGCCGGGAGGAGGGACGGCGGTGGCCGGCCGCGCTCCCGAAGACGGCGGACGCGCCGTCGTCGTCGAGAACGGGAAGAACCCGTCAGTTATCTGCAGGAGCAGGACTATGCTTCGTCTGGAAGGCAAACAGTCAGAGATAAACTTGCTGACTGGCGACGTCCAAACTTAGGCCCTGTTTGGCACAGCTTAAACTTGTTAAAAAAGCAGCTTGTCTGAAAAGCTGGTGAACAACAGCTTAAACTTATATTCTGCTTTTAGTTTATTCTAAGAAGCAGCTGAACTAATAAGCTGCTGGAGAAGCCGACTGTTTGGTACACCCGCAGCTTATTTTTATAAAAAAGCTAGTTCAGAAGCTGTGCCAAACATGGCCTTATTAATTGCACGAGACTGTTCTAATATCCATAGCGCACAACACGAGAGCAGCCGACATGCACACACTTGGTCACGTTAACAATTCGTAAATTGCCACGTCATCACTTACTAGTACTAACAAGTAAGGAAGCAAAAAAAAAACGTAGTCTTTGTCTTGGGCGGCGTGGCGTCACCAAACAAGCAAGCGAAAGCAGCAGTCTCTCTCCGCGCACCGCCACCGCCGCTGGTGCTGCATCCGGCATGCAGCCCTCCTTGCAACCACCCGACCACCCCGACTCGAAATCGCCGCCGCCTCCGGTCCCCGGCACGGGCTACCCGGCCAACTCTGTCCCGAACCCCAACGGCGCCGCCGGCGCCGCATACTACGCCGCGGCGCAGGCCCTCGACAACGGCAACGGCGGCGCCTCCGCGGCGGCCTTCGGCGTCGCGTACCCCTACCCGGCTCCCCCGCCGCACCACCAGCCCCCGCCTCCGTCGTACCCTTACCCCCCGCCGCACCACCACTACCCTCCCCACCCGCCGGCGCCCGCCTTCCTCCGCCGCCGCCTCATCGCGCTCGCCGTCGGCGGACTTCTCCTCCTCCTCCTCCTCGCCGCCGCCGCCGCCTTCATCGCCTGGCTCCTCCTCCGCCCCCGCGCGCCGTTCTTCTCCCTCACCTCCCTCACCCTCTCCGGCGCCGCGTACTCCCCGACCAACTCCACCCTCTCCGCCTCCTTCGGCGCCGCGCTCCTCGCCTACAACCCCGACTCCAGGCTCTCCGTCACCTACTTCTCCCCGCTCGCCTCCTTCTCCGTCGTCCCCGGATACCCGCTCGCCGTAGCCTCGCTGCCCCCCCTGTCGCAGGGGCCCGGCAACACCACCACGCTCGCCTTCCGCGTCGCCGTCGAGGGCGCCTACGTGGGGCCTGGTGACGGGGCGGCGTTCAAGCGCGGGACCGGGGGCACGGCAGAGGTCGACGTCAGGGTCGCGGCCGTGGCGGTGTTTGAACGCGGGGACTGGCGCACTCGCCGCCGGGTGATGAGGGTTGTGTGCGGTCGTGTGCCGGTGGTTTTCCGCGGGGTGAACTCCACGGAGGCATCATTCAGCGGGCCAGCAAGGCGGTGCGACGTCTTGTTATGAAGGTGAGTGCTGCTGATTCGACCGCCCTGCCATTTGTTTCTATGCCTCCTTAATTAGTTGCGGAATCGAGGTGGGTATGCTTTCTGTGGATTTTAGGGGTGCCATTGTGCTGGGATACTATGATTCTAATGTGAAGGTTTCAAATTGTGCAAAAAATGTGTCATCTTGATTTGCATTTCAAAGGGCTAGGATTTCTGTTTAATTCATATCCTGTTCGTGCACGCCACTTGTTCATATGGGTAAAAACCAGGAGGAATGATGCCGTGGAAATGTAACAACATTACAGTGTGAGAAGGCTAAGATATTAAAGAATCTAACAGATGTTCCGCTATCCCTGGTTTCGCCACTCTCCTTTGTTGAGTGACTGAGAAACTGGACCTATGGTTGTATTAATTTCTCTTGATTAGGTGGACTAGGTAGCGATTAGGTGCTAGGCAGGGTGGTTGCTCGTAATGTCTATCTAGACAAATCTTGAAACAACTCATATGAACTTTTGTAAGTATCAGCTTTAACTTTCTCTGCCCTGCCCCATGATGTTTTGAATGTAAGTTTGTTCATGGTTGTATAACTGCAGAACCTTTGGTTCGCTAATGTGAACTTTGCATTGAACAATGACAGCACGGAGGTAGTATCTGACTGACACTATCTTGCTACAGATCAGAGGATGTAGATACTTGCTTTGAAAAATCTTTCCATGTTAAAATCCTGTCGTAATGTGTGTCTTCGTTAACTCGTTTAGAATTCCTTATAGTGATAAGCCATGCATATTTGTCCTCTGTGCAAGAAATAGTTAGATGCCTTACCTCCTTGAAAACCTGCAAAACAAAACAACTCCATGAATCAATGCCACAGAGTATGGCATGTTCTGGTATCCTACTGTTAGTATTTTTATGTTGGTAGCTTATCTCACTTGGGATGCTCAAGGAGATGAATGCATAAGTCCTTATTGACAGTGTGAAACAGAACTTGGTTGTATGTTTATCATCCTAGTTTCATGAACTTGGAAGACCCAATCAAGAATCACTTGGAACTTTGATAGTTGATACCTATACATCATTCCTTTTACTTGATTCAATTTCTGCAGTTCACATGTGAAAATGTTATCTTTTGCCAAAGCAAGTTGTCCGCACAGCATGATGACCTGTAGGCTGTCGATCTTGTATTCCTGTTAGTTGTCGACACCAATGATGCCTTCACATGTTCTAATGTTCTAACTGTGAGTTGGCTTTTGATCTCGCTGGTCTGCGTAACAGATCCACATGTCTGTTTATGTCTTATAGGAAACGTGTAAATTACTGATTCCACTTCCGTACTACTTTATTTGTAACATTTGTTTGCTGCTCCTAGTAGTCCCATAAATCAGTTCCTTCGTGCTACATTGAGGCCCTAGGTGTCTTCCTTTTTGTGTTTTTCTGGATTTTTTTAATAGAGAATTGGTTTCCAATATGTTTTCTCTTTTGTGTTTGCCAGTACCAAACAGCCCTTGCCCTTCGGTGCTTTTAGGGCTATCCTTTGTTGTCCACTATGTTATTGTGTAGTCTGGTATCCAGACTGTAACCTATGCTTGCATACATGTCTATAGATTGGATACCCCAGGTTATTCATAGTTGTAATGTTTCTTCTTATCAGGATCATCATACCAGGTGGTGAGCAGCGGGAACTTATTTTCATAGGTACAAGAAGCTGACTTTGGCACTATAAGAAGTGGATAGGCGTTGGTTCAACGAGTATTTACTGTGTAACTATGGTTTTACCTGGCTTTCATAGAATACTGAGAAAAGCCTGGAATGATTTATGCTTAGTGGGAATATGACCTGTGTATGAATGGTTGTGGAAGTTTATGGCGAGAATGATTGTGCATGGAGGTTTTTAAACTTGCTATTCCCTCTGTTCCTTTTTACTTAACGTCAATTAGTTTAAAAATGAACTAACCAGCGTCAAATAAAAAGAAATAGAGGGAGTATATGGGCCCTCAAGGACCAGCAAATGTCCCATGTCTGCGCCACATCATGTTTTCGCTGTGTGCACTCCGCATTTATGTTTTTTTTATTCTTTTGATGAGGAATATTTGCTACCACGCTTGTTTGTAAGCTAGGTCACCATCATGCTTTGCTAGTCGCTCATGTTTGCTGGGGATGGTTTGCGCTACATCTTCAGGTTCTCTGTTCTGAAATAAATGATGTTTAAGACAGCTAATTTAGTTTAAAATAAATTATTTTTTGTCCTAAACATCATTTATTTTAGAACGGAGGGAGTAACATGATAGGGGAAGTGCAGCCAGGTGGTGAGCAACCAAACTATGGTGGCTGATACGGAGGAGCCAAATTGTCGCGTCTCTTTTCATGGTCGGTAGAAGCTCTCTTGCGAAGTGGGCTGAAGATGTGAGCTCCTCAGGGATTTTTATTTCTCTTTTTATATGATGATGGTAGTTCAGTACTTCCTCCGTTTCGAATTCTTTGACGGTTATTAGTTTAATGTTTAACTAACCAGCGTTAAATAATCGAAATGGGGAGTACTAGTTTAAAAGGTTTTGGCATGTCAGATTGACTTTTGTGAAGAAATGATGTGTTTGCCATTGGAGTGGATACAGGAAGGGGATGATACTAGATTCATTTTATTCCAAAGAGTTGTGTGATCGATTCTAATCTTGTTTGGGCCTTTATGGTACACTTGAGTCTTGCCCCCAGCTGTTCAGCTGTGGTCCGTGCTCAAGGACAACACAGCCAGCTTCATCAGCCAGCCTCCTCCAACTCTCAGCTTCCAACAACCACACCCACAGAGAAACAACTCAGAAAGCCAGACACCCAGTTGGGTCCCAACCATCCAGCTCCAGGAACGCCGCCATGGGCAAGGGTGAGGACTGCGGCGATGCAAGCTTGTTTTCGCCAATTAGTGGTTCTGAAATCTTTACTAAACACTTTTGCATACTTAGTGAACTTAGAGTAAACTACTCAAAATCTAGTACGGTTCTGGTGAATATGAGTCATGAAAAATTAGAAGTCCTATTTAAATTAGTTTTTTCTAAACATTATTTATTTCAGAACAGAGAAACTCTAATTGTCACCTAGAACTAATGCCTTTAACCTATTTGGGCCTACCACTGTGTCTCTCAAAGCCCTCTCAGTTAGGCTGTCTCCAACAATGATATGCATTTTAGAGAGGCAAATCTAGAGAGGCAAAATAAATAAAGAACGCAAGTATTTGATATCTCCAATAGAGTATGTATTTTATCCCACTAACGATGGGCCACACAGAAATGCATATGAGGAGAGAGGGTCCCCATTTTTAGCTATCCTCTACCGTCATATGTAAAATGGGTATTCCGTTGGAAGCTGTTTAGATTGCACCTCAAGACCTAAAATAGGTTTGGGCTGCTGTTTGGGTGTTATGTTGGAGATAGCCTTACTATTTCTTGCCGACGGTGCAAAGAACAGAAAGAAGATTAGTTTGTTGCTCTCAGTTCCTAACACGAGCGCGAAAACTTGGAATGTTGAATTCAGTTCTATCTGGCTTGCCACCTTTTTATATGAACTCTTTGATGCTCCTAGCAATTGTGATTTTCAACAATGTTGACCCCACGATATGTACTTGCAAAACCTTGTTCTTTTTAAAAGATCTTGTCATGATTACCCGTAGAGCTAGCTAGGAGTAAATATGTTCACCAACTCAAGCGAATGGATATCAGACAACACATGGTTTCCTATACAGAGTTTTCATTTATTTTCTTCGCTTTGCTATACAGAGTTTTCATTTATTTTCTTCAGTAAAGTTCTGTAGACACGCTGAGCCTCTCAAGTTCATTGAAAAAAAAAATGACAGGAGTCAGTATACTAGGCATTCAAAGTTCAAACTCGAGCAAGCTTCGCCGCCGAGCAGGAGCACCGGTGGTCTGTCAGAGAAATCTCGAGCCGCCATCATTGCACTTGGCTTCCCAGTGCATGCAACATCTCATCAGGCAGAAGCAAGCTAGCCGTAGCCTGTCGTCGACGCTGCCCGTGCGAGGCGTCGGCGCCGGCCACGCGTGCACACGTGGACTCATCGGCGGGCGGCAATGGCCAATGGCATGGCATGTCAGTGTCACGTCATGTCAAGACCGCCCGATAGCCGTTCCGTCTCCCGATGCCCAGCAAGCCGCTGCTTCGTCTCCTCCGCGCCCTCGCACTAGCTAGCTACTTCACTGCCTGCACTACTACTAGAACGAGTCGCACGCGCTAGCTCCCAGCTCATCCGGTCTCGAACACAAATACACGTACGGCTGCGAAGCGGTGAGAGATCGAAGTCGATCGTGCGGGCGAGTGGTCGAGCGGTCATCGGCGAGCAAGCTAGGTTGCCATGGGGGTGCCTTCGTTCTACAAGTGGCTCGTCGGGAAGTACCCAAACATCGTCGTCCCCGCGAAAGAAGGCGACGGCGTCGGTGCCGGGGACGAGGGCCGGGGCAACAATGGCGTCTACCACAACCTGTACCTGGACATGAACGGCATAATCCACCCCTGCTTCCACCCAGAGGACCAGGTAACCAACTCGTACTAGTACTAGCTAGTTCAGCGCACGTCGCCAGGCGATCCGTCTAGCTAGTGTTGGCGATGGACCCCTGACGCGTCCAGATGGATGATGGATCAATCCAGCAGGTGTGTCCGCCAACGACGTTCGACGAGGTGTTCCGGGCCATGTTCGAGTACATGGACCGCCTCTTCCGTATCGTCAGGCCAACTAAGCTGCTCTACCTGGCAGTAGGTAATGCATATATATATATATATCCTGCCAAGTCTATGATCTCTGACTCTCTGTTCGTTCTTGATCCCTTCCAATCCTCTATTATCGCTTGGCTCCAACCTTTCATCAGTACGTGCGTCTCGATCTGCACCTGCCTTTGTTCACTACTGTACTAACAAAAGATGCATGCTTGAGTTGAGTACTTCCCTTGTTTGAACGGCATGCAGATGGTGTCGCTCCTCGCGCCAAAATGAACCAGCAGAGATCAAGGCGCTTCAAGGCTGCCAAGGACGCCAAAGACGCGGTGCACTCTCTCACTGCTCATCCAGTCATCGATCCTCCTCTGGGTCTGGGGCTGTATATGTTCAACTGTTCATCATGCATTCTCTGATTTTGCAGGAAGTTGAAGAGAAGCTATTGAGGGAGAGATTCAAAGCAGAAGGGAAGGAGGTGCTACCGAGGGAAACGTCTGAGGTTTCGGACTCCAATATCATTACGCCGGGGACCGAGTTCATGGAGAAGCTGTCGAGAGCGCTTGAGTACTATATCCGTGTCCGGTTGAATTGTGACCCCGGGTGGAAAGGCATCAAGGTTCGACTGACAGCGCACTTGATTTGATTTAGTTTCTCAGATAATGAGATGCAATTCTGTGTAGTGACTAGTATTGTTCCATGTTTGATTGCGATCTTGCTTCCTGTAAAGTGGCTAGCTATTTTCATTCTGTTTTGTAAACTAGTTCTTCTCTTATTTTTTGGGGATGGGGGTACCACTTACTTTAATGACATTGCTAGCTGATTTTGTTAACTGTCATTACATGATTATTGTGTCCACTATTTGCACGTTCTGAATTCTGAAGGTAATACTGAGTGACTCAAATGTACCTGGGGAAGGCGAGCACAAAATCATGTCCTTCATCCGTGCACAACGCGGCTGCGAGAATTATGACCCAAACACACGGCATTGTATGTACGGATTGGTACGAGACTTCTGTTTACGCACATATGCATAGTTTGGATAAATCTGAAGCTCTCTGCAACGTGCTAAATATCTGCCTTTTCAGATCACTGTTAGATTAACACTTAATGTATATTGCAGGATGCAGACTTAATAATGCTTGCCTTGGCATCTCATGAACCACACTTTTCAATTTTGCGGGAGGTCTGTTCACGCATATCCTCAGTGCTATCACCAGACTTCAAATAAAATAACGCAGTTATGACATTTTTAACAATGTACTTAAGAATACTTTGTGTTTTAACTGTACCAGGATGTGCTATGTCAAATTCAGCCAGAAAATTGTATGCCTTTAGCTAAAGAATTCTTCAGAACTGAAGAGTCCTCAAGAAAATATAGAGGCTGGTTTCCCCGCGCAACCGAAGAAAGGACTAGGAGCAAGATTCCTAAGAAGACGTATCAGGTTTATTCCCTGATATATTTGTAACAGAGGTTTTCTATTTTAATATATGGATAACACCATCTTCTTGTAGTTCTTAAACATATGGGTCCTGAGGGAGTACTTGGAGCTTGATCTGAAGATATTGAACCCTATATTCAAAACGGATATTGAGAAGCTTGTGGATGACTTCATACTAATTTGTTTCTTGACAGGAAATGATTTCATTCCAAACATACCATCGCTTGAGATACGAGAGGTATTGTGTATGCTTTCATAGTTTGGCAGAACGTATTATAGACATGTTCTACCACTTGTTCAAAATTGTGAAAAACTGAATTGTTTCTCTGGTCAATCCTCCATGGGACACAGGATGCGATTGATCTTCTCGTCGAGGTGTACAAAACAAATTTCAACAAAATGGGGGGCTATATTGTGAGCACAGAAAAAGTATCTGCAGGATTTCACTATTAGTTTCATCACTGATTAACTATTAGCTATGCTTTGCTTCACTTTTTTTATATTGAATCAGGTGAAGGAAAAACATGCTGCATATCTTAAGGTCTCAAGGTTGGAAAAGTTTATTCATGAACTGTCCTTGTGTGAAGAGAAAATCTTTGTAAAACGATATGAGCTGCGAGAGGTATGTTTTTGTTTTGAAGCGGAGTTGTTCTTTTAAATAATTGACCATCTTGTTATAAACTTAAAGCCTTGTCAGAGTGTGTGCTGGCCCCTTCGTAACTTGCTTACTTGCAGAGCTATCAGCGCAAGATACTGCGTCAGGCTGCAGAAAAAGAATGGAATGAGAAAATATTTGATGATGCAGTGAGGATTAGCTGAAGTTGCAAAATTTTGTACAAACTAAATATTTATAGGTTCAAGTGTTTTATCTCATTCTTTTTCTACATAGGAAAATCCTGAAGGTCCAGACTTGTTGGTCAAGTCTTTTCAACCACAATGTAGTATCAACGCCTGCAGCTCCAACAAGTCCGATGTACGGAAGAGTTCACTTGTCTTTGTTATTTTATTGGAAGCACTGGAAATACACTATTGTTTACCTTCCTTTTTTAGGAAACTAGTTGGATGGCCACGCATATTTGTGAAGTTAGAATCAACAAACTAAATATATTAATAATATCAGTAATCTAACTATATCCACATTGTTATTTTTCTATCACTATTTATGTGGTTGATTGTATTTCTAATGACAGTGGCTGATAATTTATAAATATTTAAGTAATTTTGATTTTTTTGGTATTGGCAATGGTGAGTAATTTTAAGATGTAGAGAGTTATTTTAGATCAATATTTCAATATGACAGTGGGTAATTTAAAACTTATTTAGGTGTTTTAGTCTTTTATAATGGTAATAGATGTAACTTCAACAACATATATTTGTGGTATTTTTTTATCAATTTTTATATAATGGCAGTGGTGGGTATTTTTCCCTTTCTATTTTTTCTGATTATTGTTATAGTTTCTTGGTCTTTTGTTGGCCAAATATATATATATATAATTAATATCTTGGTATCCATTTAGTTCTGTTCTCAAAATTTCTCTCTTGATTAGATTACTGCAAATACCTTGGAGCTGAGGCAAAAATTAAATGATGCTCTTCGTAAGAAGCAAGACCTTGTAAAAAGCGGAGCATCTAATCATGACAAGGTTAGTCATGCCTATTTCGAAAGATATTTCGTTTCATCAGTATTGACATATATTTTGCAGATAAGACTAGGATTGGCAGGGTGGAAATCTCGTTTCTACAGGGAAAAATTTGGTATTGAAAATTATAATGAAGTTGGGAAGCTGAAGAGCAACATGGTTACGTTTTCCTTGTCTATTTGTTTTTAAATTTAAATAGAATTCACGTGAGGCCATGATGTTTTGACAAGGAGGTTTCATCTAACTTTGTAACTTTTTTAATTTAGGTTCAAAAGTACCTGGAGGGACTTTGTTGGGTGCTGCAATACTATTTTGCAGACGTTCCATCATGGAGCTGGTAGGAAAAAAATATTTATACGAACTAATTTTTTATCGATGTATTTGTGCATATAGTTAACTAGGTACTGTGCTTTCATTATTCTAAAAAATAATAACAAGTGATCTTAATCCACTAAGATTGACAAATACTGCCACATAATTATTATATATTAACTACGAATTCTTATATGTGTTGGTACAGTTTGACAAAATAATTCCATTATTTGTCAGTTGTCATTAGGCATATCATGTCTGTTCTTGTTTCTGCAGGTACTACCCGTTCCATTATGCTCCTTTTGCATCTGATCTCAAAGGCCTGTCTCAGTTCAAGATATCTTTCACCAAGGACAAGCCACTGAGACCATTCGATCAGCTCATGGCAGTTCTTCCACCAGAAAGGTAACATTAACCAGTCTCAATTTAACTAATCACATTCTGTTTTGCAGTATTTTAAGTTTCTTTGTTCTTTTTTCAGCTCCTGTGCATTGCCAACGTGTTATAGAGAACTAATGGAAAGTGAAGACTCCTTGATACAAAAATTCTACCCATCAGGTAGATTCATTATTCTGCGTTAACCCCGTAATCAGAACATACCATATTGTTTTGAAGTAAAAGGAATCTATTTTCCTCACCAGATCTGGAGATTGATACCCATGGGAAACGTTTCTTGTGGCAAGTAAGTTAACCTTCGATACATGTGAATGAATATTTTCTGACTAGGTTTCTATACCCTGAAAAACTAGGAAGATTTAGCTACACCTGAAAAAAAAATCCTTTTTTAAGGGTATTGCGATGCTGCCATTCATTGATGAAAAACTTCTGCTTTCGGCCACCAAGACAGTGGAGAACAATCTCACGGTAAACATATTTTTTTTTCAAAATGTTCCACACTTAAGTATGAAGCTTATCTGTGCTCTACCTTGTTTATTTATTAGATGCATGAGATGAGTAGGAACACTGTCCGACAAGAGAAGATCTTCCTGAGGAACTCAAATAGTCTTGCAAACCATGCAGTGTCTACACAAACATTGGACTGTTCTCTGAAAAAGCTTCTGATAGATCCTTCTGCCAGGTACCTACTTCAAGGAGCTTATTTTACTGCTATAGTAGTGGCAAACACGCAGATGTCAGTGGTGCTTCGCCACTATATATAAATTGGGCTATTTGTAGTGATGGACCTTTTAAGCATCTGTAATTGCTATGAGAATTGTAGTGGTGGGCTTTAAGTGGGGCCCACTGTTGCAACGTAGCATTGCCCGCGCGCCACTGCTGTCAATGGTGCCCCTCCCTGAAAATCCTTAATTGTGTAGTAGTGTTTTACTGCACTGATGCTTTCTCAAGTCTGGTTTGAGCAGCATTATATTAAAATGGTGATGTATTCTACTCTGCTGCATATATAGTGAGCTTAGAGGATGGTTGTCTCCTTCCGAAGATGGTGATGACATGTGCAGTGGTTTCTTCCTTTCGCCCATAAAAGATCTAGAGGACGTTACAGATGATCAGACAATGTACGTTTTCCCTTGAACCTGTCATAGTCATTACTTGCTGGTACATTCTTCCTTTGAAATAATATAGGTCGAAACTTGGGTTTCATGCATGATCTTGAACTGCTTCAGATCATTCATGTTCTCCAACCCTGATGAGCCGGTGAAGCCCATTCCAAGACTACTCGATCACGTCGAAGTACCTGAAAAGGTGAGAATCAAATGCTTCTTAATTAATCTGTGCTCAGTTCGAATCGTTTTGTCCCAGTCGCTGCCCATTGCGTAGTACACCATAACTGCCATGACTTGTTATGAGCTCGTGTGTCCGTCTCGCAGACCTTAACTGAAGATGACATCTCGAGGAAGCCGCTGTGGCACACCTACCCGGGTTACCGACCGCCTGTAACCACCGCCGTGGAGGCGCAGTCGAGGAGCAGCAGTTTCAGGCGCGGAAGAGGGAGTGCTGCTGCCGCCGTCGTCTCTACCGAGACGCCGCAGTGGAGCTGGAGCAGCATCGGCAGCAGCGGTCGTGGGAGAGGGTTCACCCATGGGGCAGACGCGGCACAGAGACAGGGCGGCGGCGGCAGGTTCATCAGCCGTGGCGGCGCGTACGCTGTCGGGCGGGCTGGAAGAAGCGCGTGGACAGGGAGGGGGCAGTACGGCGGCGTGGTCCAGACGCACCAGCAGGCTGCCTGCTGGCGGCCGGTTCTGCAATTATGGGGCAGGGAAGGCGGCGGCGGCGGCGGCGGCGACAGGAACGGTGGTGGCCGTGGCGGGAACACGCTGTCCCGTGGTTCGTAGAACATCAACAGGCACGTTGCGAATGCGAATGCAACGAGAAGAGCGACGAACCACAGCGCTGTTTTGGGTACTACAGTCTCACGATATTCTGTCTGAAACGTCAGTACAAGGGTGCGTCGTTGATCGGATACCCGTCGTCTCGTCATTTTGCAGTTTGTTCAAACTTGAGAGGAGTGGCTAGCTCGTTGGCATGCATGGTGGTTTTGGCTGCTTTAATTTGAGTTGTTGGAGATAGATGCAAGCAGCTTAGAATGTAAACGTGTGTTGCTGCAGGGCCGGAGATGTCTCAGGACGATCATCCTCCTGCCTGTGTTCACTAACAAACGGATTAATCTGCACTTCTGCTGTGGTACGGTGTCCTGCATTTCGTCTGTTAACGACGATGTTTGGGTGTAGCCTTGTTCGCTGAAAAAGATTTGATGTGTACGTTTCTGGCAATACAGTGTTGTGCCTTTGCCTTTGCCTTTGCGCGGACTCCATATTCGAACGCCTGATCTCTGCCATCACACGGGCTGGCTGCCCAAGTCCACACGGGCTGCTATCTCTCGGTAGTAGCTAGTAAAACTCGGCAGCCCATGCGTATCTCTGTTCGATAGTTTTTGTGAATGGAACTGGATGAGCAAGCTTCTACCGCAAAATAAACAGGAGTCTTATGTGTGTACATGGGAAAGAGAAGAAAGACGAAGAGAAAGTGAAATGTACAAGACTGATGAACAGGAACGAATGCCCAAGTTTGGATCAATTGCTGCAACATTCAGGCTTTCCTTTTACTAGCTCTACGTGGATAACCATAGATAGCTCACTGAAAATATAGTCTGGACAGCTCTCAACTCTTGGGTCTGAACTCTGATCCCATTGAAAATCCAGGCATTTCTTGTCACCCATACCCAGGAGATCGTCGTGCTCCGATCCAAGGGCACGGTGCTCCGGGAGTCCCAGTCCGGCCGCCGACCCCGCGGCCGTCTTCGAGGACACCATGCATAGGCCTGCTGCTCCGGCTCGACGCGACCAGCTGGAAGGCGAGCTGCTGGCCGTGATTGCCATCCAAGCAAGGTGCGCGAGGTTTGGCCGCCCGGCCGTCGCCGTCATTAGCACTTGCGCGAGCTGGTCACCGTCGATCGTCTTGGAACCGAAGGCGTGGGAGGTCGATCGGCGCAGGGCCATGCATGCGGAGGCGAGGAGTGGCGGACGCGCTAGCTAGCTGGCCTCCATGGGCGGCGAGCTCCCGGTGGCTCAAGCCAACACGTGCCCTGCAGCAGTAATCCAAAACAGTTCTCTACCCTTGTAGTAAGAAGTACGTAGCAGCTCATCTTATCATAACCAAGGCGTCACAGCTGAAAGACAGATATGCATAGCTACCCTACATCCCTTGCCATTCATAGCATCCGTAAAAAGAAGCATCTCATCATCGAGAGAGATCCAAGAATTAACCCACAGGCCATCACTCTAATGAGAGAGAGAGCTAGCGGAAGCAAAAGGGGAGCTGCATGGCATATATATGAATCCCTTTTTGGACCGAAAGCTTGGCGATGTGGAAACACTGTCTCCGTGCCTTCTGATCGCTCGCAGCTCGATCCTTAAGCTGTACTTCGGCGCGGCAGGCTCAACTATTATGCACCGATCAATTACACCTAAAAGTTTAAGTTGATAGGAAAGGATCAAAGGCAGATCCAGTGGAGCAGCAGAGGAGGCTCGAGCTCCCCCTACTGACCGTTGCATAGGGAAGACCCTCTATAATTTTTGCAGCTATAGAATAGAAATTAGGTGGCTGAAGGCTTAAGGTTGAAGAAGACTGCTCAATTATATATATATATATATATATATAATTGGGCTTAATAGAGCCACCAGTTTTATGGCCCACTGACGCCCGATCCATCTCCCTGTGATCTAATCTCCTCAATCCCACTGGTGTTCGAGCGAGAGCGGCCTGAGCGGGTGAGCAGTGGCCAACGGCTGGTTGTTGTTTGGCGACACTGCAAGGCGCGATACGCGAGCGGTTGGGTGGGCGGTGTTGTGGCGGTGAGGCACCGAACGCAGGGTGGGCCGTGACCCAAGGCGTGCGGGCGAGGCACGGGCGGGCGGCGCGCAATCGGACGAGGCGCAGGCGGCCAGGCGGGCGGGCGAGCCGCAGGCACTAGGCGGGCCGCGGGCGTCGAGCGGGCAGGCGAGGCGTAGCGCAGGCGGACAGCCTCCTATAGTTTTTGTCTGGATCTGCCACTAGAAAGGATGGTCAGTTCACTTATACTTCAATATAGTTCACTCATCTAGTAGTCTCTTTTTTATTAGTAAGGTCTACCATGGTTGTATTTCTTTTCCTAGACCACAAAAGTATTTGTGTGCATACCTTGTGTGCTAAGTGGTGAGACGAGATGTCTAGCTTTCCAGTAACGATTAAAAACAACTAGAGAATAATAAACGCGAATATGTGTAGCTTGCGACTTTAATTGCAACCCCACAGGCATACGGTTGTGGTGTTGGTTTCCATCGTGCAATGCAAGTTGATGACCACACCGCACTGAAATGCTTTAACTTTAAGCAGCGCCAATGAAGTCTCTACAAAGACAAACTAATGGATACAGATAAGCTAAGAGGAATTGTATACTGCCAGCTCCATGTATGATGTGTGCATGTTTGAAATTTCGTGCTAAGGTTAACATAGGGTAAAGGTGCCTTATCTTTGCCAAAACAACTTGTCTTGAGACTGTAAAAAGTAGGCAGCACTTTGGAAAGGTAAGAGAAAAGGCAAAGTGTCGTGAAAGTTAATACATCCACCATATTATCTCCAAATTGTTCTGATCCTTGCCATAAAATATTCTGATTACATACATAATTGTTAGGTCCTTCTGCAGTCATCTTTGATATGATTATTCTAGCTAGCAAACTTTTCGATCTTTGACCAACAAGATCGATAGAGATGAAATTTTATTAGCATGATTTAGTTTCTAATCCAGCGATTGGAAAACTATATAATTCATAATGACATTATTAGTGGTGCATATAATAACTAGGAGGCTGCTAAACGTAACTATATGCCTATCAAGTAACTCTATACTACTGTCGTCTTTTTACAATAGGGGCACAAATGTACTCCGCTTTTGCCAATTCGCGTGGCACGTTAATTAAAGATGCATACACTTTTGTGGCGTCTCACTTTATGGACGGATTAATTGGAGTATTGAACAAAGCTCGAGGCTACAACCATCGCGACAACACATGACGGTCACTTGCTTATTAGTTAGGGGTGGAAAGGATAAGACACATTTAGTAGTAGCTAATTAAACATGTCTTTTTTATTTAAATCGGATCAGGAGCTGCTAGCTAACTTTTGAAGACTGTTGTTGGGTAGCTGATCTGGTGTGTAACCATATATAGAAAAGCTGATGCATCTTGCTGAAGAGGGTTAATAGAATGCTAGATGTTCAAAGAAGCATAACTAGGTAGGCTACATTCATTTTTCTAATAACAACATGAATAGTGATTGTTCCCTAAACCTAGCTTACATTACTACAGAGACGGTCACCTGGATGTGCCTCACCACGTACAGAAATGAAATTACCTTTACTACCTCCGTCCCAAAAATCGTAACTATGCCTGGACAAGTGTATGCTTAGATTCATAGCCAGAAATGACTACATTCCGGCCGGGACGGAGGTAGTACCAAAGAGATCTTGCAATCCAAATTTATCTACAATCTGCAGATTCGCAATCCAATTTCAGTGCAGATCGATTTCGGGTGACATCCAAATTTAACTAACGCAGAGCTAAATATTCACTTCCGGTTCCGGATGTGAATTCGATAAACACTATCGACCTCCGTATATTCTACAGATCCACCACTACAATCTAAGAAAGGAACACAATAAAAAATGAAGAGCTTCATTACCTCACTGGAGGACGGGGCCTGACTTGAACTTGAGGCCTGAGGGCATCGAGCACCAGCGGCTGCAATGCGATTCAGAGATGGCGACGACGTGGGTGCAAGACGACGTACGGCCCACAGGTGGAAAGGCTATGAAAGCGCCATACCGACAACGGCGAAGATGCTGGAGGCAGGGACGCCGGGGTGCGAGGTGGCAGACTGAAACTAAGCTGGGAAAGACGACCAAATTACGGCGATGCTAGCGGCGGAGAGGCAGCCCCTTAGCTGCGGATGCGCCGGCCGCAACTTGGGCGGGAGCATGGCAGCAGGCGAAGGGGGCAGCAGCCGACAGAACCCGTGGCGCCTGGTGCGAGGTTTCTCCTCGGCGGCGAAGTCCTTGCCGGCGCGGCCACAGCATCGTCCCTACTACGATGCGAAGGGAGGATAGAGCAAGTCGGGATCCTTCCAGGGTTGCCAAGGAAACCGGGCGAAAACCTGATCCGATTTGCATCCAACAGCCCGTTTAGGCGCATTGGCCTATCGTACGGCCGAGGCTTACCGGGTCTAAGTCGATAGTGCAAGTGGAAAGTGCATGACCGCGTTGGGATTGTTGGAGACGCGTCGTAATTCAAGTCGATAGTGCATGTGGAAAGAATAGACGATAAGCATGTGATAACGACAGGAACCCACACGCAGTTGCGCTGTAATGCAGTCTCCCAGAATTCAACAGATGGATGTAGTCAATTTATGTGTCTGACAAAAGGACAAATTCCATTCTTACACATGCTCCCGTCTATTTTAGAATCTTTCCAAGATTACAAAAGCACGATGCTTTATTAGAGCCTAATGAACAAATGATACATGCATACTTATCCCGATCGATCTCTACCTTGTTAACCATTCTTTTTTCCCTCATGATGTCGAGCTAACTTTCGACACCCCACTACTTTAATTTAAGCAGCTGCTGGGAATCAAAGCACGGAAAGGAGGAGCACCTTTCCTTTTTCTCAAATGGCATCACCATACACTAAAAAGCAGGAGCAAATACCTTGTGATCGTCTCAGCATGAAAGGTTGCTCTCCTTACTTGTCTTCTAAAGTGTCTTCTCCTTTCTACAAACCCGAAGTCTTTAATCATACTGCTAGCACATAAAAATACATGTTTATGGTTTAAAAGATGTACTAACACGCTATCTTTTAACGACAACAATTTGAGATCAGAGAGAGTAGTGCATTTGTGTTAAGACTATTTTCGTATCATATACCAAACGCAGGAGTGAATATATACCATGGCCGTACTTTTAAGACTATATGTGGAAAATGATTCCCACTCTCCTTACACTACTAATATATCGTTATTAGTAAGTACTCCCTCAGTTTCAAAATATTTGATGCGCTAGTTCAAAATTGAACTAATCAGCGTCAAATATTTCAAAACGGAGGGAGTTATACTTTTGTGATGAGGACTCTTCACTTCTGTAGAACTTGTTCGTAGAAGCAGCACGTCAATAATATTGTATATATGTTTATCTTAATTTTGTTGTAAAGGAGCGAACGAGTGATGATGCATGCATCGTGCAGCATCTGTGCCTAATCTGGTAGTCAAGTTGATAGCACCAACATCTGAATCCACATCATGTTACCATCATATTGTGGGCAAACAAGAGCACTACATGATTTGTGTACTTATGCTACGTGGTACTTGCTTGATGTGTTTTAATGTTGAGACCGATGGTAGTACAAGAGAGAGGCTGTCGTGGCAAGCACTTCTGTCCTACAAAGGCTTTTGCTGCAATTCAAAGGTGTTTTGGGCTTTCTTCTCTCGATCTTGCTAGAAAGCATGTGGCTAGCATCAAATAATGTGTATCATTCCATGATAATAGCATCGTGGCAAAACACACCTTGTGGGGAGCAGAACGATCAGCATATATGGTTGGTGATTGCAGTGCATGTTCCCACACAGCCCATCAACATTAAACTAACCTCTCTCTCTAGCTCCACATGTAATGATGACGGGCTGTTCTAAGTGTCCCACGCACTAATGACCTAATAACAAAATCAATGCTCCACTAGACAGGTAAATTCCAGTAAATAATCTGATCAACGTGCACGCAGCCCAAAATACAATGCATGTTAATTAGTCAAAGTTGCAGTTCAAAGTTGCAGTTCTTTTCCACCATAATTTCCACTAAGGCGCGCGTTTCGTCGATTCATCATAGAGTTAACATATTACACAAAAGGTATATATTGTGAGATCAAGACTAGCTAAAAGCGAAGGTAAAGAAAAAAAAAGAGAAAATATCAGTAAAAAGCTAATACCTATATATTCCCTCCGTTTCAATTTATTTGACGTTGGTTAGTTCAAAATTGAACTATCCAGCGTCGAATATTTTGAAACCGGAGGGAGTATTAATTTATCTGTTGATGATCAAATGAAGCAAGGTAATGTGTCACAAATCCTCTATCAATTGGAACGAGAACACACCATCCACAATATTCAGGATGTCAGAAGCACACTCTTCATCCCCTTCTCCGTCTCCTTCCACACATGCATTCAAATCTAACATGAAACAAGAAGGCTCTATCCCCTTCTCGACGTTCGTGCCATTACCTTCGTCGTCTCCATTACCTATGACCCTTTGCTTGAGCCGGGGCGAGGAAGCGGTAGTCCTTGAATCGAGTGCATCACGACTATTCAGAATTACTATGACATCCTCCAAACTGGTCTCATCGCCGTTGCAACTCGTAATCCTTCCATTTGTGATTGCACTCCTGATACAAGTCTCTGATTCACATTCCAGATGATCGACACCGTCAATCATTACCACCCGATGAGGACTTTCAAGTACGGTATCGTACAACTTTTGAAGGTAATTGTGCACATTGTCCGGTGACGATCTTCGCCTCTTAAGGACGATATTCTCCCCGGAGCTGGACTTGGAGTGCAGCGGGGTGTAACAACTGGATAGCGAGATGGAGGTGAAGTTGGTGTACGAACCAAATACGAGCCTTGCAAGTTCCTGAGCCACCGCCTTCTTGCCATCACTATCCCTTCCATGGAACAGCAACCATGTCGCCGCGTTCGGCTTCTCTCTACGCCACTTCATCCTCCTCGTCATGCCAGACCGGCGCCGGAGCACGGCGCTGGCAATGTCGGCAACCAGGTCGTCCTTGAGATGCGGGACACGATTCTCCAGTGAGTCGCATAGGATCCTGAGGTTCTCTGCTGTGAGCTCTGTGAACTTTGGCTGCCCAACTGTTGCGCCACTTTCGGATGAATAATTGGACACTGAGTAGGATTCCGGGCTAGGGTTGTTCGCATGCAATGTCTGATGGTCATATGAATTATTGGCCATGGGATCATCGTACCGGCGGTTCAGCCAGGGTTGCATTGCCACGAGTTGGCATGGTTTGCAGTTCATTACCATGTTGGTGCTGTAGTTATTGGCAAAGCCAGAGATGGAAGAAGAAGAAGAAGAAGGGGCTGGAGAGGTGGTTACTGTGGCCAGTGAGGAGAAGCTCAAGGTAAGCTCGGATGGGTGGTGCGCAGCTGGTCCATTGCATTCACTGTGCCCACGAAGCCATTGTGGCAGCAGGTTATTAGGTCTCATCACCGCAACCGCGTCCGCACGGGCAATGAGATCGCTGTTGATGAAGGGCCAGCCCGTTCTTGATCGTCTTTCGTGAGTAGCTTGCAGCTGGGCTTCACTGCTGGAAGAAGAGAGAATCATTGGCACGTTAATCGATGGAAAAATAGCTTCTTGGCACGATGATGTAATCTTGTTATAGACTAGCTAGTCACGAAAGCTTCGCACCTGATGCAGCTGAGGCTTAAAGATACTTCGCCGTCCGGCACGACGACCGGGTGCAGCTGCCAGACAGCCTCGAGGGATGGCTGCCCTGCTCTGCACTTGATGTAAGCCTGGTTGTTCCCGAACCCTAGCATCCAAAACCTGTCGAGTCCTCCGCCGCTGCCGGCGGCGGACACCAAACCGCTCACCTCCATGACGCCGTGCTCGACGGGGCAGTAGTCGCAATGGCGCCCGTGCTCTCTGTCCACAAGCCCGCCGCGCTTCCTCCTCCTCCTCTCCGTCGACGCGGCGGCCCATGCCTCGGCGGCGTACGCGAGATCCTCGAGGACGAGCACGACACCCTTACCGGCGGCGCAGCCCTGGCGCACGAGCGCGCGCAAGTCCCCGGCCTTGGCCTCCACCTCCTCCCTCGTCATGCGCTGGAAGGACGCGGCGGAGAGGGGCACGAACTGGAGGTTCCTGAGGCGCTCGTGCCGGTGGTGCCGTAGCTCGCCTTTGCTCACCCTGTCCATCACCGCCCTCACCACTCCCTCCGCCGCGGCCGCGCTCTCGCCGACGACGACGACCGCGCACCGCTCGCTCCGGCCGCCGGCCATGCGGTCGAGCACGCGCACGGCGTCGTCGTCGTCGTCGTCGTCGTCGGCCTTGGCGCTGATCAGGCGGCGCCTTCCGCTCGCGCGACCGGACGAGGCCGGTGACGCCGTCGTCGTCGTCGTGGTCGTCGAGTGGTGTTCTTCAGACGACGACGAGACGGCCCTCTCGACGTTGGCCCTGACCTGGGCGCTGGAGAACCCGGCCTCGCGCATGACGCGGCTGACGCCGGGGTCGTCGAGGATGGAGACGACGAGCTGCCCGAGCTCGACCGCCGAGGCGGGCACCTGCTGCGACGGCGGCCGCCCTTTCCCTTCCACGCCGCCGCCGCCGCCACGGCGCTGCAGGTGCGCCTGCTGCGCGCGCTTGAACGCGGCGACGAGCGCGTTCGACAGCGCGGGACCGTGGAACGCGGCGGGGGCGGCGGGGAGGCGGCTGAGCGCGACGTTGAGGCAGAGGTCGAGGGCCCTGCACTGGAGCGGGTGGGAGCGGGAGCAGCGGAGGCAGGCGGCGCGGAGGAGCCCGCCGGCGGCGGCCGCCGAGAGCATGGCGCTGGCGACGTGGAGCGGCGTGACCTGCGCGTGGCCGCGCCGGCGCGCCAGGGCCGCGGCCTGCCGCAGCACGGCCGCCGCGTCCGCGGCCAGCGCCCGCTGCGCCGCGCAGCCGCCGGACCGCATCGATCCTGCTGCGCCGCGCGCGCCGCTCGGGGCCGGCGATCGCAAGAGACGTACGTAGCTAGTGACGGCGACAAACCTCCTGGTGGTGTGTCCTGCGCTGCTGTTTACTTACGGAACGAACGCGTCCAAGCTCAACAACTCAGTCAAAAGCCACCACATCTCTCCTCTCCTCTCCTCTCGTCTCCTCTCCATAAAATGGTCCAAATTAAAGCCACACAAATAAAGACGGAACCCATGATTAGAACCAGAACGCCAATAAGCAAATGCCACAAAAGAAGCGCCTGGAAGAGAAGAAGAGAGGTGTGAGAAAAGCATAAAAAAAAGACGAATCGAAAAGGAAAGGATATGTTATTAACCTTAAAAGGCACGTACTTACGTGGCGTTTCCTGACCATGTTTGCGATTTTCTCCGTTTCAAAATATTTTACACTAATTAGTTCAATTTTTTAGCTAATCACGAGGCGGGCAGCGTGGGCTTCACGCGCTGATCGGGGCGATCAAAATGCCCGTCGGATTGGGGTTCTAAAGGTCCAGATACACTCAATCGCAAAAAAAAAAAAGAAGAAGAAAAAAACAGGTCCGGGTGCACTGGGCCGTGGTCTCTCGGCCTCTCGGGGGACGAATGGGTCGGGCCGTTCTCCGCGTGAAGTATGACGCGGCCAGAACGGCCCAAGGCCTACCAGTATCAGGCCCTGTTCCAAACTCCGACGCCTTTCACTTAGATTTTTATTAGTTGCCAAATGATCCGGGGCCTTGCCTGCCACTGCTCTCGCGCCGCGCTTTGTTTTGGAACCTTCAGTGGATTACTTATCAAATGAAAATGTCGGGGTTGCAGGGGAAAAGAAAAGGAAAGAAAAGAAAAGAGAATTATTGCAGGGGCCACCAACCAGAAAAAGTTTTTGTTCCCGTCGTGCAACCGGCTTCCCGGATTTCCCTCGATTTTTTTTTTAAAAAAAAAACTCTCTAATAGTAATAAACGATCTCAGCTGACGAGCGCGGTTCTCTTCTGATGCGGGCCGTCCCTCGTAGCTAGGCCGACGAGCGCGCCTCTTACGGACCGAACGCGGCGGCGGCCCGTGGGTTTTCCCGGCCCGAAAACCCTTCTACTACACCGGACCACGCCGACCCAGTCCGTCATCTCGCTCCGGCTGCCGCTCGCGCGCGGATTTCATCAGACGCCGCACCACGCAGCCAACGCATATATCAGTAAGACAGTAACTCTAGTGCAGCAGCAGCAGCAGTGTTACTAGGCTCGGTCACGTCCAGTGAAGTGAAAAGATGAGCAGTGCAGGGACCGTGCACGGTTTGAAAGGATGAGCGGTGCACGAACGAACCGCTCACGAAATGCTTCAAATCTGGGAAATGCTTCAAATCTGGACGCACCGATTCTATTGAATGGGGACGGTCGTTGATCGACGAGGAGTTTCATTGATGATGGAGCACGGTAAACGAGGAGTCTGAAGCAGCTGGACAGGCCGGACCAGTTCGCGTCTCATCACCTGCAGCGTCTGGCCGCGCTGCATGCATGAACAGCCGCGCGATGATGGCGCCGACGGGAGGACGACCGTGCATGCATGCATAATCAGAGGAGCTCGACGACAACCACCGTCCGTTTTTTATTTTCTTACCGACCGTTTTGACCGCCGGTGAGCGAGAGGTCGCCGGATCAGGACGAGGACGACGGCCGATGGCCGGTGAGGTCGAGTGGCCCCGGAGCTCTGCTGCTGCGACGATGACGACGCAGCGATGCCTGAATCTGAGTAGTCTGGTGATGAATGCCATGCAGCACTCCAGGCCAGCTGCAGCAGCCGCATGCAGAGGCGGGACCCCGCCCGCTGACACGCTCTGGCTGCCGGCCCAGAGCTCCGCGGTCGATCCCCCCCGCTGACGTATGAATACCCAAACAGCGGATATATACGCGTGCACGCGCATGTGCTACGTGTACGTACGTATACCACAGTGGCATGTGTGCATGCACGTGCTACTACAGGCTCGCGATGACCATTGACCACCAGAACATATTACATGCTCGCCACAGTACTACGTACAGTTGGCCTGCTGCCGGAACGGCACCTTGCAACAGTGCCCAACCGGCTCGCACGTGCATTGTTCCACGGTAGAGGTGGGAGTCGGGCCGGGCCGGGCCGGCACGGCCCGAAAGTTTCGTGCTTCGGGCCGATTCGGCCCGCGGCCCGAAAGCACGTCGGGCTTTTTCGGGCCGGGCCGGCCGGCCCGAATAACCAAACTGGCGGCCCGAGCACGGCACGCGGCCCGGCGGGCCTATTTCGGGCCGGGCCCGGCCCGAGCACGGCCCGATAACAGAAAAATTCAAATAATTCAAAAAAAATCTGTAAATTTGAAAAAATTCAAAAAAAATCAATAAAACCGAAAAAAAATCAAAAATCCTTAAAAAATCAGGAAAATTCCAAAAAAAATCCAAATAAATCTAAAAAAACCAAAAAAATACAGAGAAAATTCCAAAAAATTCGGACTTTTTCAGACATTTCGGGCCAATTTCGGGCTGATGGGCCTTTTCGGGCCGATGGGCCCATTTCGGGCCGGGCCGGCCCGAGCACGGCCTGAAACTCAATTTCGGGCCGGGCCGCCCGAAGCCTCCAAACCTGGGCACGGCACGGCCCGAAATCCCGTGCCGGGCCGGCCCGGCCCGAATCTATTTCGGGCCATTTTCGTGCCTGGGCCGTGCCGGCCCGTCGGGCTTCGGCCCGCCCGAATTTGGCCCGGCCCATCTCCCACCTCTATTCCACGGTGACGACGAAGCTAGCTAGTACTACGGCCATGCATGGCACGAGCTTCCCGCGGTGCGCGTAGTAGAGACGCGCAGGCACTGGAAAGTCGAGTGGAGCAAGCTAAGCGATGGAGCACCGAAGCTAGTAGTACAGGTACAGTGGGTTGTCACGTACGGTGCGGGATCCGAGGGGGGGGGAGGTCGGATTCGGTCTCGTCGTCGTCGTCGCCGACGACGACCTCGATCGGATCCCGGCCGACGGAGCTAGCTTGAATTCCCAGCCTGGCACGCGCCACTCCTCCTCCCGGCCCGCGCGTTGGGCTCTCCGCACTGGTCAGCACGTAAACAAACCACACGCCTGTACTGTACCGGCAACTCATCGAGCAGAGTGTCACTTATACAAAATCTTTAGTAAAGCTTAAAGACTAATTAAATCACCATTATGCAATGCGTTTCGTCCTGGAACGAACTGCTTTGCAGCAAAGCAAAGTAACGTCGTCGTCCATCCGTGTAAGAGTACTCGCGTGTTGCGTACCGGCCGATCCTGACTTGCTTGGCTTGCCGGTGTTTCAGGGGCCGTGACGACGAACGTGTGGTATAGACTGATCAGCGACCGTGTTAAGTTTGTATTACCGTATTCGCTTTCGCTATACTCGCTGTCGCTCTGCCTAAATACAACGCTCTCTGTCACTGCCACGTGTGACGTCGTAGACGTATGGATTAGCTTCCACTAATCGATCGGCTGCTGCTGCTAGCTATCTCCCTTTGCCTTGCGTGTTAGTACTAACTCATGGAAGCGAAATACAGTATCAAACACGGTCACACTGCACGTACGTCTTCTTCTTCAGGTGACGACGACTCGTTGCGCGTATTTATACCCGGCCATCGGATTAATAATTAGATGTGCAGACAAGTCTACGTACGAAACAGCGTGGCAACTTCGATACGTATGACCCTTGGTTCTTCTAGCTGACACGTACTAGTAACGTACTCCCCGGCCCTGGCTAGTACTATTCGATCGTCAGTTGGCCTTATCAAATGATGGCGTACGTTGACGTGACGCCTGTGTTCAAGCTTAATTCTCCAGTAATTAACGTCGTCGTTGATCACATGATGGTATTTTTATCTCCTGAAAAAAATAAGCCACGACACATAATTCAAAGGAGGTATGCATGCATGGGCATTGACCGAAAAGAAGAATAAATAAGGAGGACATGAGATTTTTTTTAAAAATAAAATAACCAAACAACTTCTCTTTGGTTATATTAATTATATCACCGTGTGTGCGTGCTAGCTAAGATAATATGGAGGACGACTGTCTCTATCTAATGCTACTGGTGGGTTGAAACCATGCAGAGTACTAGTCTCCCGTGCATATGCTAGAAAAATAGCTTTCAGATTCAGGGACGACATAAACAAGAAATAAAAAAAATCTGGTCAGGGCAGCCGCTTTCATACATAAGCAATAAAAGATCTTTCTTATAATTGTAAATATTTCGCTTCATGTTGCGGTTCTTTTTGAAACGTGCTCGTCTCTTATGGATAGGAATATAATTGTAAACTTTGTAAGATATAATGTTATCCCCGGCCCGTTTTCCTCCCTATGACACCAGCGATGAAGTTGAGCGTTGTATTTCTAAAAGAATAAAATTACGAGAAAATATACTCCCTCTGTTTTGAAATAGATGACGTTTAGGATAAATAAATCTCGTTCAATTTACACTAAATTAATTGTTCTAAACGTAATTTATTTCAGAACGGAGAAATAATTGGACGGTTACCACCACCATATACGCACACGAATTAAAGGGTGTACATGCGTGCTGTACATGCATCCCGTTGCAATACGTACGTAGACTGTACGTACGTTGTGCTTGCTAAGTGTATACGTACTGGTAGTAGTAGCTTGTAAGCATTGCCAAGCTAGCTAGCTAGCTAGAGCGCGCATCAATGAACCCTGTTTGGAGAAACAAAATAAAAATCCACTTGAGGGGACGGTCAATGTCGATGGGCCCCACACAATGCACCCCACATGCATGGCCCTGCTAAACCCCACCGATCCATTAATTAATTAACCCCCTATTTATCACACCTTAGTTAGTCTATATACCTAGCCAAGTCACATACGTATGCATTTATATAAACCACACAGCCAACACCACCGGCTAGCTTATCGGCATCACAGATCACACACACACACACACACTTGTTGCAGAGAGAGAGACGGAGCTAGGATCTGCACGTCGCCCGGTAGGCCGGCGCGCGACGATGTCAACGACGGCCACCGGAGCGCGGCAGGGACAGGGAGGTGGCGTCGTCATCAGGCAGTTCCCGGTGGGTCGCCGGCGCCGGTACGTGCCGGTGGTGGACGCCGGGTGCGGGTGCCGCCCGCGCCGGCCAGCGAGGCTGCTCGGCCTGCCGTCCTTCTTCCTCCTCAGAACCGGTGGTAGCTGCCGTCCGGGCGGCGGTGGCAAGACGGCGGTGCCGAGCGAAGGCTCGCGGTACTGTTCGCCCCCCTCCACGGACGGCTCCTTCTCGTCGTCTTCCTGCTACACCGCCACCCGCCGCAGCACGGGCTACTCCTCCTCGTCGTCGGCGTACTCCTCCGACTGCTGCTACTACTACTACCACCACGCGTACGACGGGGGGCGAGCAGCTGCCACGAAGCAGCAGCAGCAGCGGCAGCAGGAGCAACAGCCGGCGCTCCACAGGGCGGCGGGCAAAAAGGAGGTGATGAGCAGGAAGCAGCTGGCGAGGAGGAAGAAGGAGAGGCACGATGACACGACGGGCGAGGATGAGGCGTACGGCGACGGCGGCGCGGGCGTGGGCGTGGCGGTGGAGAAGGACTCGACGGACCCGCGCGCCGACTTCCGGGAGAGCATGGCGCAGATGGTGGTGGAGGCGGGGCTCCGCGACTGGGACGGCCTCCGGCGCATGCTCCGGCGCCTGCTCGCGCTCAACGCGCCGCGCCACCACGCCGCCATCCTGGCCGCCTTCGCCGAGGTCTGCGCGCAGATCGTCGCCGCGCCGGAGGCCCCGCAGCCGTCGCCTTCGCCGCCGCCGCCGCCCGCGGCGTACTCCCAGTACCAGTACCGCCGCTGATCATGCCGTGTGGAGCACCGTACCGTGGCCGCGTCCCTGCTGGACCTCGACCCGACCGTGCGTAATGCGTGGCTGTTGTGTCTGCTTAGCTCGTCTGAGAGATCACGCGTGACGCCACGTCCACGGTCCACCCACCGCTAAACTGCGTGGTGCCGGGACCTCGACGGAGACGGGACAGAAGCTACTACTGGTGCAGAGTACCTAACCTGTTAATCACGGAACAAATAAACGTAGACCGTGCGCGTAGACGACGACGACGACGACGCCTACCGCGTGTTGCTCTCGTCCCGAGTACCCGGTCTCGTCGTTCCACAGTACTTGCAGTGTTCGTTTTGGTTTCTTCTTCTTCTCCTCCTCCTAGAGACTAGAGTCATCACAAGCCATGGAGATCAAAAGTGTAGTTGCGAGTCCATGCCCCGATCTGTGTAGATGTAACATGTACACGTTCGCATGTCAGGTTACGAACAATAATAACAACCAGTCGAGTAGCTCGTTTGCTTGTACACGACTTGTTCGTTCCCGTATATATACGCGTGTGTGTTTGTGTTCACGATTGGAGACATGATCCATTTGCTGGTACAAGAAAAAAACATTTCGTCCCTTCGGAAACAAATGATGTTTAGGATAAAAAAAATAGTTCAGTTTACGACAGCAGCGCAGCTCGGTCGCTGTTCCCCTGCGTCCTCGTCGTCGTCCTCTGTTCGTCGACTAGGTCTGGGGCGTCTGGCCGGTCGGCTCCTCCTCCTCCTCTGTCCTCTCTCCTCTGTTTGCTGGCTGCGGAACGTTCCCTTCGAGAGAGAGAGAGAGAGAAAGAGAGACGGAGGCGTCGTCTCCGATTTCGATGGGCCGCCAGACACGACGCGGGTCCATTATACCAGTCCATCGAAAGTTTAAAAGGCCCGGCCACATACAGTACAGTACCCCCCCCCCCCCACGCCGGTTTGTTGGATCGGAAGAGCGTTTTTCAAGGGTGCTGCCTGCTTCCGTAGAAAGTCGGATTCTCTAAAAAGGGAGAATCTTTTCGCCTTCTGGGACTGAAACGTCACGACTGCGAGCGCTCAATCCACAACAGTGCTGCTGGTAGTCGTAGTAGTAGTAGTGAACGCTTCTCGGATTCCAAGTGGCAGCGCGTGGCTCGATCGTTGAACCCGATGCGATGGGCCCTCGCGCGCGGCGAGGACAGCGAGAGCGCTCACTCCAAACACTGTAACCCGAATCCCAAGGTGGTGGTGGTGATCGACAGGGACAGAGAGACAGGCGACCCCGAGCCAGGTTCGTTGATCCCGAGGATCTTTGAAAAAAAAAACATATCCAAGGATTCTGACCGAGAGAGCACAGTTACCCAGGTCAACTGCCCCCATCGCAAACCTCGGGACGAACGACGACGACGGAGCAGTAGCTAGTGAACTGCTTCTTATTGTTACTACGACTACGACTACTACTACTACAAGTTTACTACCCCATACGACTACTACTACGGGTTTGGAATTTTTTTTCTTCTTCTTTTGTTATCCACCATCATCAATGGTGGTATCGTAGGTAGCTACTAGCGGTAGTACGGAGCACGGATGCCCCATGATAAATGTGCACGCGTTCGAAATTCAAAACCAGTTTGGACATTTCGAAATCGTAGTGCAGTACGACGAAATGCCGTTGGAGAGAAAAGTGTGCTGGATCGAACGGTCGCCCTTAATTACTGAAGCGTTTACACCGGGATCAGATCAGATCAGATCAGATCAGATGGCCGGGGAACGACGACGACCTACCGGCACGTCTTAATCATGGAGCCGGCCACGGTGACGTCGGGTTCTCGCCACCTGACTGAACGACCGTCAGTCGTACGGTGTATACTCCAGTCCGGCAGCGAGAGAGGCTAGTGCGTGCTAGCTTTCCACTGTACACGCAAAACGCGCCGTTCGAATCTAAATCACTCCGTTAACCAAGTGATCGATCGCCTTGGTCATGTATGTACCGTGGCACGTGTGCGCAGTGCTACAGAGAGCTACGTGAGTTCCATATGTAAATTAAACTCCATTAGTTGGCGCCTGATGCGTCGATGTATCCAAGCAAGAAATTACCCCAAATTAAAGCACAGCACATCTCAAGAACAAGGAGAATCAAATGCACAACGACTTGACGTGCAATGGTAGTAGCTCATCGCTGCTGCTGCTGCTGCTCGTCGTCGTCGCCGCCGTGGCGGTCGAAGTCGTCGTCGTCGTCATCGTGGTGGTGGTGGTCGTGGTCGTGGCGCTGGAGCGGGAGCCGCTGGCGGCGGCGATGCCGACGAGGAGGTCGACGAAGGCGCCGACGATGAGCGCGTGGTTGTGGCTGGCGTTGATCCGGAGGTACCACGACAGGAGCTCCTGCAGCGCCGCCCAGTCGCGGAGCCCGTGCGCGGCCACCATCTCCTCCATGGACGCGCGGAAGTCGCGGTACGGGTCCTCCGAGTCCAGCGCCACCGCCACGCTCTCCTCGACCAGCGGCGACGTCGACCTCGTCGACGACGACGGCGGCGGCGGCGACGGCGGGTCCTGCTCCTCATCAGCTTCGGAGTCCCCTTCGTGGTCGTCGTCGGGCGTTGTTATTGTTACCGCCGCGGCCGGATGCGTACGGGGCTCGAGGAGCGACCGTGCGACTAGTAGTGTCCTCCCCGGCAGCGACGGCGACCGCGAGGCGGCGAGGATGGAGTTGGACGCCGGCGGCAGGCCCGGGTCGACGTCGAAGAAGAAGCGGTCGGTGGGGCTGCGGCGGAGGCTACGGATCACTGCCTCCGACCACTCCTCCGACGCGGCGGCCGTCGTCGAGAAGCTCGCGCAGTCGTCGTCCAGCGCCTCCACGCCGCAGCCGTCCTCCTCGTCGTCGTCGTCGTCGTCGACGAAGGAGAAGCGGGAGTCGGCGGGGTCGAAGTACACCGCGTTGACCGTCCGGTACATGTCCCCCGCCGCCTCGCGCGGGGGCAGGCGCCCCCCGGCGCGCGGCCGGCGGCCGTCGTCGTCGTCGTCCGCCGGCCCGCGGAAGGAGGCCGTGTGGGGGCCGCCGTGCGCGCAGGAGGGCCACGGCCACGGCGGGGACGGCGGCGGGACGTCCGCGGTGGACGAGGGCCTGGAGAAGATGGCGGCGAGGCCCTTCTTGTTGCCCATGTCGTCGATCGACCGGACGTCGGTGCGCTGACGGCCTGCCCAGCGGGCCGGCCGGTGTGGGGCAGCGGACGGACGGGAGTGAGGTGATATGAGGCCGGACCACTGAGGTCTGAGGAGGAAGGTGCTAGCAGCGGTGGACGCGTGGGTACGTAGACAGAGAGAGAGAGAGGTGGTTGAGGCGATGGAAGAGAGAGAGAGAGAGAGAGAGGGAGCGAGGAACATGGGGATGGGGCCGTCCTGGTCATGTGCACGTATTTATGTATTCGCCGCCCATCTCTGCCCCCCGCGCCTCTGCATGCAGGGTCGACGGAGAGAGAGAGAGAGAGAGAAGACAACCGACCGACGACGGAGGTGAACGAGGCGCGGGTCATCCAGTTGGCCGCGCCGGCCCTGTGGAAGAGACGGGAGTGACCGACGTCATGCAACGCCACGTGTCCACCTCTATATGCCGTGATTATGAGGGAGTACGTACGTACGTACCAGTTTGCGATTAAGCTAACGCGTCGACCTCCTTCCTTCCTAGCGCCCCAATTAACACCCAACGGTATAATAAAGAGCTGCAGCGTTTACTTACCTTCGGGGCACGTGAATCACTTGGGGTTTCGACTTTGAGAGATTCCCATCTGTGTTAATTATTTTTCCCCTTTGAATTACTACCCAGGGAAGAGGAACTCGATCTGGACCTCTCTCGTTCAGTAGTTCTGACCGCTGGCCGGCAGCAGCTAGTAGAGCTCGAGCTGACGTCGGAGGCGAGCAACGGCTACTAGCTACTATCCTGTAATAAGTAGACAAGCTGTAAAATATATAGGACACGCCATTTATGAGCTGGACGGTACGCGCGTACGTACGAGATCGAACGACGACGCCCATGGATGGTTGGTTGGCCAAGCTAGCTCGCCGCCGCCGGCATCGTCCACACGGCAGATCCCTCTCGATCCCTGCATGATCATGCCACATTGCCACCATCCATCCATCTGCAGTATGGTATGGTGCCGTTGCCACGCGTGCTCACATGGACAGTTGACTGCCGTGCTCAGCTGCGTATATATATATATAGAGAGAGAGACGACACCACTAACTAACTAGTTAGTGTGTGAAGAAGGCGAAAGCCCTCGTGATCGCCGAGGCTTCGGACGCATTGGTTACTATAGCATCACAACTGTGTACTACGTGATTACCACCGTGGTGATTAAACTTTTAATAAAGACACATGCATGTTTTTGACCTATATTTTCTATTGATAGTTCTATAAAAATTTTGGCAGTATACAACTCAGGGATTAGAACAGATCTTCAGTTTTTTTTTCTTAAAGGGGGATTAGGATAAATTTTTTTGATTTGAGCAGACGCGATTCATCATGTGAGCCTGAAATCACACCGTGTTTGTTGAGATCGTGAGTGAGGGAGGGAGCCGAGAAATCGGTAAGTTTGTTGGCAGCGACGCGAATCGAATGGAGCTGTGCGATGCCAGGCGTGGATAGCGGAGGTTTCTGTTCGCGTTCGATCTTGGGTCCATGATCCAGCAGACCATGCATCACCACTAGATTCCCGTTAATCTTGAGATAGATGAAGTTAATTAAGAGCTAGGTGGAGATTTATTGACTAACCCATGCATCTGCCTGCGCCAAATTAAACCAATGCAACTGATCGACTAAACCGCTGTGTCCATGGATGCATGCATGCACGCCATTAAACGGTCGACGAGGTCTTGCGTGCTAGCTGCATCGATCGATGCATCTCATCTGTTCCGGCCTGATGGCAGCACCGGTACTACGGGACGTCGATGCCCTTCGGCAGCGCCAAGGCCGCGTTCAAGGACGCGAGCACGTTGGGGTACCTGACCACGACGCAGGCCGTCGCCGACTTCGCCACGCTCGTCCTGAGCCTCAAGGCCAACCTCAGCGCGCCGGCGGCGCCCGTGCTGGTGTTCGATCGGAGGCTCGTACGGCGGCATGCTGGCGGCGTGGATGCGCCTCAAGTACCCGCACGTGGTCATGGGCGCCGTCGCCTCGTCGGCTCCCATCCTCAGCTTCTACGGCCTCACCGACCCCTACGCGTTCTACGACGCCGTCACCAAGGATTTCAAGGTGCGGACCAAGTACTCGGAAAATCTGACGCTATATTCGATTCTTCCTAGTATCCATGCATGGCATGGAACTAAATCGATCTGTGTGCGTTGTTGCGTTACTTACTTAGAGCGAGAGCGAGAGCTGCTACGACGTGCTTCGGAGATCGTGGGACGAGCTGGACCGTGCGCTCGCCACGGACGCAGGCCGCGCACAGCTCCGCCGCAAATTCAATATGTGCGAGTAAGTACTAATTAATACCAGCAGGATCAGATCCATCGTGGTACCACACAGTACACAGATCACTAGTGAAGAGATCGAATCGTGCAGCGGCAAAGTGGAGCTGATCCCGGACCTGCTGGACACGGCGGTGGTCTACGGCGCCATGATGGACTACCCGACGGCGGCGGGCTTCCTGACGCCGCTGCCGGCGTACCCGGTCCGCGAGATGTGCCGCGCCATCGACCGCCCGAGCCCTGACGACGGTGACGGCGTGCTCTCCAGGATCAGGGGCGCGATCAACGTCTACTACAACCACACCGGCGCCACCGCCTGCTTCGGCGGGGACGACGACGACGACGACCCCTACGGCGGCATGTTCTCGGGATGGAACTGGCAGGCCCGCACGGAGATGGTGCTCATGACCGCCGCCGTGCGCGACGGCGCCGTGGTCCCGCCGTCGCCGTTCAACCTCACCGAGCTCCTGGACGAAGGCCGCAACTACACCGGCCTGCCGCCGCGGCCGTACTGGATCGAGACCGAGTTCGGGGGCTTCGTAAGTAGTAGTGCATACATCTCGTCACAGCTGGGCCGTATACTACGTGTTAAGCCGGGCCGGCCCGGGCCGGGCTAAAATCAATTGGATTTTTTTACTCTAATTGGTCAGCCCATTTATTGTTTCCAACTTCTTCTTATTTCAATTAATACTACGATATTTCTCTCTCTCTTTTTTTCTCCGTCAGGATATTGGAAACGTATTGAGGAGATCTGGCAGCAACATCGTCTTCTTCAATGGGCTGCGAGATCCATGGAGCACCGGCGGGTACGCATCAACCTTTAAACGAAGAATATAGTACTCGATTCTGTTTTTCTTTTTTTTCTTCGGTTGTACTCCCTCCGTTCGAATTATTTGACGCTGGTTAGTTTAACTTTAAACTAACCGGCATCAAATATTTCCAAACGAAAAGAGTAGCAGTCGAACCTTGCACTGCACTGATCGAACTGTCTGCATCTTTGGCGTGCGTGTGTTCTGCAGCGTGCTGAAGAGCATTTCCGACAGCATCATCGCGCTGGTCGAGCCACAAGGTCAGTCAAGCTCACACTGCTCTTTCTCTGTAATTAGTTTTTTTTTGGAAAAAAAACAAGAACGAAAAACGAAGCTAATAAACTGGATGTGCTTGTTGTTTGGGCTGCATGCTTCGTTCCAGGCGCGCACCACGTGGACCTGAGGTTCTCCGACGAGGACGACCCGGACTGGCTGAAGCAGGTGCGCGCCAAGGAGACGAGGATCATAGCGCGGTGGCTCAGGCAGTATTACAGCGACGAGGCCGGCGTTACCGGCGCGTAGCTCCACTCCACTCCACTCCAAGCCAGCCGCCGCCGCCGCCATGATGAGCTGCATGCTGCCACTGTTATTAGTAGGAGGAGGAAGAAGAAGATGAGTTGTTCTGCACTAGATCATCCCTTCTTTAACTCGTTCGTAGGTTATGCATGGCCAGGAGGAACATGCAGCGACACCTTGATGATTCCACTGGCACACAAGTGAACGATACCCCTATGATGAAACACTTGGTTCCTCTCTCTCTCTCTTTCTGATGAACGAAAGGCACGAGCATGAAGATTGAAGCAACAACACGGCACCGATAATCCTTGCGTCGTTGGATCAATCATCACCGGATCTAGTAGCACGACAGTTTGTTCTAAACGCACCCTTTCCACGTGTCCAGCTGCGTCGTCCTGTTTCGCAACACATGCATGCACACATAGACGCGTGCATGATATGATATGATATGAGAGAAAGAGAGAGAGAGAGAGAGAGAGAGAGAGAGAGAGAGAGAGAGAGAGAGAGAGAGAGAGAGAGAGAGAGAGGGGACGAGTGATGAGAGTGACCATGCATGCATGCATGCGTCGCCCATGGCATACGACAAGAGCCGACCCGCATCAGCAACAGCCGCCGGAGGCAGCTGGCAGGCCCCACGCGGGACGGAAATCCTCTCACGTCGCCGTCTCTCGCCATGGCATGCAGGTACTGGTAGCTAGGTAGACGAATGCATGGTGGTGCACGAGGTTCAGGTGTCGACTGCCTCATTGGAGCTGGAGCATCATCCCGGCCGGCCGGGCGGCCGGCACTACCACTACGGCGGCCTCATCATCATGCATCAACGGGAGAAGAGCTTGTCGTGTTCACACAGGCACGCCCGGCCCAAGCCCAACTGTTCCTGCATGCCAGTTCAGTTCAGATAGGTGGTCGTCACGCACATTCTTGCACAGGTCTGCAGCAGCATGTGGTATAGTAGCACCAGGAACACCACAGTGCATGCGAACTGGTATCCCCATCATCACAACGAAATGTACCGGGACGGGACTGGACGGGACGGGAGCGAGCCCTCGATCGTCATCCTGGCCGCCCCAAGGACCTACGTAGTACGTGCACTGTGCTTACTGAAAGGCAGGCAGGCCCAGGCAGTTCTCGTCTCCGTGCCATGCATGCACACCGTTCTCCAGAACCTCCAAGACAGCAGCATCGACGTGACTTACTGACGTGTCGCTGCGTGTGAGTGATGATGGTGCGACACGTCAGTAAGTGGGGGAGAGGAGAAATAAAAGGACCAGCTCCTGTTCCCTGCCGCTGCTCCTGACGACCTCTGCATGGCGTGCACCACGCACATCAGCAGCAGCTGGTGTGCACACTGACTGGGGCTGGCAATGGCAATGGCATGGCAGCAGGGCACCTGCCGCACGTCACCGGTGCTGGAATGCTAGCTCGTGGTGATAAGATCCGTGAAGTGTGACCTCGACAGCTTTGATCCAGCCTGTTTCGACGAACACCAGCAGACTCTTCCGGCCGGGTCTGTTGCCTGCTGCTCCAGTCACGTAGAGACATGCGTGTATGCGTACTATACCTGTGGTACGGTGACCTCCCCAATCTGAGGAGCTCGGCAGCTGTCCTATGCGTACTACGCCAATAAGTGTGCTACAGCAGCAGTACTCTGCAGTCTGCACCACATCAAAAGGACAGTAAAAACTAGTTAGAAACGGGTTAGCAGAACAACAAGCCGAGGCGAACAGGCCGTATGTAATCGATATGGATCCAGACTTCCAACAACCTGATTAGGAGGGGATATTGAGCGAAATTTTCAATCCCCTACAAGTCATCCATGGATTCAATCCTATTGGAGTGGAAAAATGAGTTAGAGTTTTATAATAGAATAATGTCAAGGGTACATATAGCCCTCATGGCTAGCTAGATACATGGGCCAAGCCCAATACACCCTACACACGCACAGTCCAACACCCTCCGCAGTCCTAACATCTAGCCACGACAAATGTTGAGACTGGACCAAAACTCGGAGACACAACGACGAAGGGAGACCCGACGTGAAGATGTCGGCGAACTGCGACGTCATCGGGACGTGCAGGAACCGGACCTCGCCACGGGCAACCCGCTCACGAACAAAGAGAAGATCAATCTCCACATGTTTCTGCGCTGATGCTGGACTGGGTTGGTGAAGAGGCAGGCGGTGGGGAGGTCGTCGAGAAGAGGACGACTCTAGAAAACCGCTCCACCGGACGGAGAACCCCAGTCGTTCGTTGGGTCACCATCGGGTGGACGTGATTGGGGTCCCGATGGAGCAGTGGGGGTGGTACACCAGAGGCTCGGGGCGGGAAGAGGTCGGTACACCAACCCACGCTCGTCGCTGATAGACAAAAGTGGGTTCAGCGTACCGCGACGCCGAGGCCGCACGTGGCGCAGGGGACGACGCCTGGGGACACGCGTGGCACAGCAGGCGACGTCGGGGACGTGGGACCGCACGTGGCCCAGGGGACGACGCCCGAGGACGCGCGTGGCACAGCAGGCGACGTCGGGGACGTGGGACCGCACGTGGCGCAGGGGACGACGCCCGGGGACGCGCGTGGCACAGCAGGCGACGTCGGGGACGTGGGGCCGCGCGTGGCGCAGCGGGGACGTCGGGTGCGCCGGGGACACACAGTCCAACAAATCAAATCCCATCATCAATCTCCAACATTCCGTTCCAATCCAGTCGCAAGCCGTTACTAGATTACTGCTGGTTTCACCGCGACATGAAAACACAAGCTACCCGTTGCCATGGACTCAGCACTTTTCAGCAGCTAGCCAGCAGTGCCATGCACACGCACATCCGGACACTGCTCGCTCACACGGTCACGTACGCCTCACCGATCAGTAGCACCACCAGCTTGCATGCGTCCACTTTGTCTCCCTCCCCTCGCACCGTGGCCCTCTTCACGCTGACGTAACAAAAAAAAAAAGAAAAGCAGAGAGGGCACCAGCAGCAGCATGACGCCGTGCAGGGCCCCCGCGACGGCGAAAAGGCGCCCTGCGAAGCACACCGGTTCCCCCCCTCTCCCCATCACCTCCTCCATCTCTCCATCACGTCAGGGCTTCAGTACTGCGCGACGCACGGGGCCATCGTCTGCGCTGCGCCTCAGCTTCACGCGTTCCCACGCCACCCACTAGCTCGCCGTCGTCTGCGCAGCAGAGGGTTATATACGACAGCGATGATCGCCGGCAGAGATGACATCGATCAGTTGGAAGACCAACGTACGAACGGTCCCCAGCTCCACTCCAATAAACGACGACGACGACGGCTTCACCGGCCGGCGAGGTCCTGCAAGAACCAGCTCCGTCAGGATATGGTACGTGGTGGCACACTTGCCTCCTTCCAGAGGACAGGCAAAGCATGACAATGCAACTATGCATGCTGTTTTCCTCCCCTCATATAATTGGAAGGAACACTAGAACCACGCCAGATCTCGATCGCTGTACCAGCCTAAGCTAGCTAGCTAGTCTCTCTGGGCACGCACGTGGCATGTGAGAGCGTTCGCCATAACATTCACACAACCATTATTGGCGCATTAACAATTAGTACATACTCTCTCCGTTCCATAATAATTCTCTGAACTAACCAGCGTCAATTATTGTGGAATGAAGGGAGTACTTAGAAGATCATGCAGTAATGACAATATATTTTGAGAGCAGATCTATAGTACCATGTACCATTTCAGCTTGCTGCTGATACGTTTACCCTTTTTACCAGAACCCCATATATAGTTGAGGCAAGATTGGTACAGCTTCATTGCATGCACACTGCCATGCATGCCAAGGTGGTGAGCATAGGAGGGTAAACTTGGCAAAACCAAAATGATGGTACGAATAAACAATCAAAACCGGCCGGGAGCAACAGCATGCACGCACGCACGTGTTCCCCTTATATCTTGAGTTATCTTGTACTATTCGATTCCACAAGATATATATATACCAACCCGGTCATGTGCATGGGAAACCTAATCCGGCCGTATACATTAATATATCAAAAGCTTTTGGGCAGGCGAGGAGCTGCATGATTGAGTACACAAAAGGACCTGCTGCGTGGCTCCCTACTACTAGTAACTTGCATGGTCATGTTTAAATAGGATGCACTTGGTCAAGTTTCATAATTAAGCTGTGCAAGCGCTGCTCCAATGTTGCAAGCGAGTACCCATAGTAGTTAGTTTACACCTACTACAGTCCTGCACTCCTTTAAAGGCTTCAGAAATAACCAATTAATTATTTTGGTTCATGGTCAAAGTAATAGTCTCTCTGTTTCATAACATTTGACGCTGATTAGTTCAAATTTGAAATAACCGGCATCAATTATTATTATGAAACAGAGGGAGTCCATGTAAAATATGCAATTGGTTGCAATAATAAAATGTCTAAGTTAAACATAAACAACTTGTGATTCTTGAGCATGGGTTTGTCTATGTTTGAAAATTTTCAGATTGTCCTTCCATTGTGTTTTTATATAGTTATATAACATTCACACCTAGAGAACTTAATAAACCATTCGCAAAAAAAAATCTCGATCATCCAACGCAATATAACCTATTCAACTTCTGCTAATAATGGTCCATCAATTGCATGGATCGGAGCTGCAATGGAGTACCCTCCACAGCTTTTATCGACAAGATTCCATGAACAAACTGATGAACTTATTAATCGTACGTGCCACATGTTCCAAGAGATACTAAACGTAGAGCCATAGACTTGTGTAATATAATCAAATCTATCTAGGCTGTCAAATATAGTACTCGTTCTAGTGCGCATGTGCAAGTGGGGCTCTGCTTCCTTGTTGCGTCTCTCTCTCTCTCTATCTATGTTCATGCACATAGAAAACAACAAAAAATAATTTATGGATGTTTGCATCAAATAAAGATGAAACTATATATAGGGCTGCGCGTTGTACACGTACTAGTGGATGAAGGAACTGGGAGCACAAATCTACCATTGAGTTGTTGGAAACTGGACGCAGATCAATCTTGATCCTGTTCCCCGTTCCAATGTTCGAATATTTTGGCGCTTGGGAACTTGAAGCCCCAGGGACACACAAAGCAGGACAGACTAGCTAGGCAAATGCAGCGTGAGATAGCAATCACACATGCCCACTTCTAGGGCTGCACTAAAAGAAAAATCAAGTTAGACGAAAATATATTCGTTTCTTTTAAATATATATATATGGCAAAGTAATGACTCAAATGTTAGAAAGGAGCAATGGAATAACGGAGCAAAATTACCTTTCAAGATCTGTCCAGCTAGCCACTGATATGGCTGCACTCAGGAGTCAGGACCATACCTGCCAACAGAACATCAGGCCCTAGCTAGTGGCTCCTCTGGTTTCCCAAAAGTTGACAAACTGAATAATACTTAAACATAAGCTATACTAGTCAGCATACAATGTATGTACCCGCAGTTCATTACCATGTGATGGAATACCTGTCTCCAAAGTACCAAGCAAAGCGACATTGCTGATTTTGTCCTTATAGTTTACGGTGTCTGATACAGATCTGTCATTAAAAAAATGTAACAATACAGATCATCTGAAGTTCTGCATCCCAATCCTCCAGCAACATGATGTGCTCCCCCAAATGGCGCCCCATGCATGTTAAGAGAGCACCAATCTACAAAAGGTCAGCTAACGCGAGGCAACATGGTATTCTCCCTTTGGTACCCCGGCCCAGTGTCCTCAACAGAGGCAGGTTGTCCTGCAACGATGGTTTGAATGGAAAAAATAATATCTTGCAGCCAATCCAATTCATTGTGTAAGAATCCAACGAGAACCAGGCTGTTATTTGGAAGCCTTGCTGCCCTATTAGGTGGTTAGCCACTAATTCGATGAGACGGGCCTGACATAACCCTTGATTGTATTGAATCTGAGATCAGAAAATGGCTGGTTCTAGTAGATAATAGTGCGTGATAGAGCACACAGCCCATACACCTCAAGTGTCACATCCTGAGAGATCAGTACCCTGAACAAATAATTGCCTACCAGTTATTCCAAACGGACCACAAGTATAAACTGCTACCAATCTATCAATCCATCTTTTCACCCAATAATCATCCTAGGTACTCGAGCACAGTTCCTTACCAGCACCTTCTTTCACCGTCCTAGAGGCAGATAGAACTGAAACCCCATGCAACGCAATGACACAGGTTAAAATGAGGAGCTAATGACAGTGGTCACACACATTGGCTCCAACCACCAGAGCACATGGAAGAAGAAATGGTAGGGCCTACGGCTCTCCACCTCCCTGGATGGCTGTGGTTAGGCCACAATGGCCGGGCACCAACTTTGAAGTGCCACCACCTGATCGTTCCTTGTCAGCTACACACAGACTACATATTCTAACCTCAGCACCTCTAAAGCCTTTCGCTTTGATTCCTCCTGTCTAGCCCGGATTAAAAACTCTCTGCCCTCTCTAAGATCAAATGCACCAAGACCTCATGTACCATGGAAAATATTAATACATCACACAAGTCACCCGACCCTTGAAGTCCTCCCTGGTAGGCTATAAATGCCTGGCCACGACACCTGCATGGTTCTCTACTCGACACACCATCACTGCTGCTTCTCTCCACACTCGTTCACTTTTCTTCAGACAAGAACCTAACACACTCGTTGGCTCTAACCCTCTCTTTCCTCCATCAGAATGGCCATGAATCATCTCTCCCAGGAGCATCCCCAGGCCTGGCCCTGGGGTGTGGCCATGTACACTAACCTACACTACCACCACCACTACGAGAGGGAGCACCTCTTCGAGAAGACACTCACGCCAAGTGACGTGGGAAAGCTCAACAGGCTGGTGATCCCCAAGCAGCACGCCGAGAGGTACTTTCCCCTCAGTGGCGACTCCGGCGAGAAGGGACTGATCCTGTCCTTCGAGGACGAGGCTGGCAAACCATGGCGGTTCCGGTACTCGTACTGGACGAGCAGCCAGAGCTACGTGCTGACCAAGGGCTGGAGCCGGTACGTCAAGGAGAAGCACCTTGATGCCGGCGACGTTGTGCGCTTTGAGAGGATGCGTGGTGGCCTCGGCATTGGCGACCGTCTGTTCATTGGCTTCAGGCGCCACGGTGAGAGCGCGACAGCGGCAGTGGCGCCGGTGCGCGTTGCGGCGTCTGCGCAGAGCGCCGGGGAGCAGCAGCCATGGAGCCCAATGTGCTGCTACAGCACGTCAGGCTCGTACCCTAACAGCCCAGCCAACTCCTACGCCTACCGTCACTCGATGGACCATGATCACAGCAACACGCCCCACGCAGCAGGTAGAAGACTGAACGAGAAACAGAAAAAGGCACAGTAAAGTCTCATACCTCTCTTACACCACGCCATTTCTGCTGAACGATTGCAGGAGAATCGAGTGCAGCCTCGGTGCCATCAAGGCGGCTGCGACTCTTCGGCGTGAACCTCGACTGCGGGCCGGAGCCGCCAGAGGCTGAGACACCAACGGCAACGTACGGCTACATGCACCAGAGCTCCTACTACGCTTCAACGTTTCCAGAGCCGAACAACTGGTCAGCACTGCAAAACCAATCTAATTAGATGGATACACCGAAAAAATATTCCTCTAGTTAACACTTCACAATAACATAATATTCCAGGGGCAGTCCGTGACCCAATACGGAGATTTGAGGCCACGCTCGCAGAATCCAAACGAGCTAGCAACTATACTAGCTAGTTGCTATCAGCCTAGCACTACTAAGTGACGGGCTTGAATTTACCTGTGTAAGGAAAGGACAGAAGTGGAGAGATCCCTTGTTTCCCCGGCAATCTTCCTTCCATTCCCAGAGTGCTTTTTGCTGTTTTCTTTTTTATTTTCCCCATCGTCTTCCAGAAACCCTGCTTGATGTACGGGATCTGGCAGCAGGCACGCGTTGTGGGAGGCTTCAGGAAACATCAAGCTGAAAGGGGGAGGCATGCAGGCAGAGACGCGTACGTACGTGTCACCTGTACCTGCGTGGGTCCAAGAGCAAACTGTGAGGTCGATGTATCCAGTGCTGCCTCCTGAAGAAACAAAGCAATATCCCTATGGGGATTTATTTCTGTTCCACACATCCTCTCTCTCTTCTACAGTTGTAGAGTTCACTCATGCAATCAATTGGCGGCGCAATGCTTTCACTTCATGGAATCCATGGGTCCAATGCTTTGACGTAAAGGGGTAAGCAGGGACAGCAAAAGCAATGCATCCAACCTTTTCAACAGGCATCACTGTGGCAGTGTTGTGTTTAATTAGAAGATGTTATGGGACAGTAAAAGCAATGCATTTGGGGTTGCAAAAGCCTTATATGCCAAACAATTTTGACGCTCTCCATTACATGTCCATATTCTGTAATTTATGCCCTTCCATGCCATTGCAATTGGATATGACGTTAGTGTGGATCAAATGACAAATTTTCCCTTTCCAAGAAACTATGTTGTTGGAGGCATGAAAAAAACTCGTGGAGACTAACTGTTTATATGTGCTTTCAGTCCTCTAAGGGTAATTCGACCACATCGTTTGGCTGATGAAACTATAACAGGAAGGGCAGTGTTTATAAAGATTTGGTTATCTAGGGAAGAGAGAAGAGAAGAGCAACAATTGATGGTAGATGAGGGAATGACAATCGAATAGTGCCATAAAAGGGGTGTATGATAATAACAAGAAAGTAAAAATTGCAAACCGTATCCCTCAATTTTGTTGTGTAAACCTCCAATATTAAAGAATGATGGGGCGTAAACAATGCCGACACCTGGAGATTTTCATGTCCTGCTCTTTTAAGGGCGATCTCCACCCTTGTGTTCCCTCGGGAGAAAGGCTCAACAAAAGTTTATGTGTACAAGTGGGCTCAAATTGCTCAGATAGGATACTAAAAGATAAAGGCTGGCTAAGATGATGGCCTAAGAGGAAAGTTTAAATGTAAAAGGCCACAAAACTCCAATAAGCACCAAGATTCCATGCAACATGTATCAAAAGAAAAACAGAGAACTGTCTCCTGCTTTTGTCCACCTATGTAAAGGGGGGGAATAGCCTGTACGAGGCTAACAACAGGTTATTATTTAGGCCATTCAACAAAACAAAGCAGGTACCTAGCGCAGTTTGACCTGACTAAACTGCCTTCCTCCTTTTCACGGAGGGTAAGCCGCAGTTGGCTATAAAAGATATACTGTAGTGTCAACTTGTGGAACACATCAAAGCTAAAAACAAACACATGATGAATCTCAATTAGAAGCCTAACAGCTATTCTCACAAGAAAGATAAGCCTAAAAAGTTAGGTCACATAGTTCAGTGACGTTTCTTAGTTTTTGGATTGTTCAATAATCAATACTGCATGGTTCAAAGTCCAGGTCCTAGAGGTAGCCAGGTGGGCGTGCCATAAATGGATACAGAAACAGAGATAAAACTGTTAAACAAGGTCCTAGAGCATTGAATTGATTAATGGAACAACGACTAATGCAGGCTTCAAATTCATCTGAACAGGATTTGTGGTCACTGTGGTAATCATGATTAAACAAGTAGGTTAACTACCGTATCGACAACAAGATTTCCTGTCTGCTTACTATGAGGTCTAGAGCACAAGCCATGTGCAGGGGAGCTTTACTTAGTAGCAAAAGATGAACCTTATCCCGGTGTTACATGATTAAGACTTTTGAACATCAAATAGTTTATCTTAACATTAGCGCAAATGGGTCATGTGACTGCCATAATGATAACGTAGACTCACCCGCTACTTAACACATACCGAGGGAAAGAAAAATATTAACAAGGTGCAAGTACAAAGTACAATCTAATCATGTCATCCATGTAAAATATACATAGAAATCTTCAACTATTTACCTTTTGGTGCTCAATCTCGCACTTTTATTTCAACATCACTATCTTGGATGCAAAAAGTGGGGCTGCCAAAGAAAGAATACATACAACAATACCATAATGGTGGGGCACTAGAAGTAACCATCACAAGATTTAACAGGCACCCAAGATAAGGATGCATCAGATATAAGAGATGGTCCCCTGTGGGCAATTGGGTAGCAGAGGCCTGACCCACAAACTACGACATAGGGGGTCACCAACTCAGACCGGACCAGCAAAATGCTAGCCATGACCCATGATACATCCATCAGGCATCAGCCACTTAATTCCTTGTTTTCCAAGAAGCCAATGCCTTCAGCAGACTCATGAACGAGAATGGTCCACAAGAAACAGCTAGCAGCTAGTCTGATGAATGGTACTCTTAAAGCATTGTTTTCCTTTTTCTTCAATCCCCTGCTGGTGGTTCATGACCAGCTTTTGTTCATAAACAGTATTTTTCTTGAGAAACGCACAGGTCATTGGAGAGAACTCTCTAAGGACCTAGCATATGTCCGGTTGCACTATTGTGTGGAAACTACAATGCATCACTATCAAGTTGTTAATAGTACGAATTACAAAGATAAATGTGTCCAGATTCTACTGATACTTCCTCTCATCACCCGTATATTTCTGGGGTACAGGACATGTGAACAGATTTCTGGATACAGATTAGAAATGTGCTTCAAGCCCTTAAAGTAGACTAATTGGTAATTATGTCATAGAAGATACGGAAGTGGGGAAGTCACATTTATTATTTGTAAGCAATGAAAGTATGAAGATTTTTTCAAAAAGGAAATAAAAGCATGTTTCGGATACTACATTCCTTTTTCTTAAACTAAAACAGTTTGCAAAATAGGAACAACAGTATGTTTTATATAATGAACAGTTGGGCTTAGAGCGTCTGCCGTTATTTCTAGTATAATTAGTTACTCACTCCATTCCATATTATTTATTGTTCTGGCTCTGGACACGGGAATTAAGTAAAGATGGAAAAGGTGTGGTGCACAGGAAACGAGAAGGGTAGAGGAGGAAAGACAGAGAAAAAAAGAAAGGAAAGGGCAGCCCGGTGCATGTAGCTCCCGCTTGCGCAGGGTCCGGGGAAGGGTCCGACCCATTTGGGTCTTGACATAGAGATAGAAATATATTGGAAAGTGGGAATGACAAGCATTGTGAGAAAAGTTTTGAATCCTAAAGTGACTAGTATTGTGAACAGAGGGAGTACTTACTCTTTGCCAAGCTGGTGCCATGCCAACCTTAGATAATTAGTGATACACAACTAAAGTTGAAAAGAAAAAAACTGTACACTCCAATGATTAGAGCAGGCACACTTGATTGTCAATTGATTAATCCAAGAAGTGTTACTTAATTCAGGTTAAAAACGATGTGGATATAAATCCTACAGATTATGTTATGATATTAATGCAACACTTTGTACAAAACAAGATAACAAAGTGCAATATCAGAAATTCAAATTAGTGAAAAATTTTAGAAATCACGGAAGACAAAAGAGGAAGAGAACCTGAGCAAACGAGAATGTCACAGTGATTTCCAGAGCTTTTCACTTTATATCAGAAAAAGAAATGAGAAGGAAAAATTGTGAGGAAGCTATCAAAGGTGTGAATCCGGCGGTCAGTTCACTAGTTCACCACAGTGCACTTATAATATCCAATGAGTTGCATTGCATTCTTGTTGAGGTGGTCCCACCAACAAAAACATTGAAGAAGAAATCCAACTCCCATGTGTATTTCTACAAGAACAAGATTTTCATAAGTAAGAAAATATAGGCTTATGGTTTATTAACACAACTACTGTACAAATGAGGATCTGTTCAAAACTCTGATGACAAAAGGCCCGCACCTGTTCTGCCATCTGCAATGCACAGTTCCAATGATAGTGCTGATAATATTGCACCAAACGGTGTCAGTAGCATGGCATTATTGACTTGGATGAGGAACTCGTCAATGTAGGTCCTGACATATATCTTTAGGGCAGCAGTGGCACTACTCACGTGACAATAATTTGCTACATGATGGGAGTACCACTGCATGGTGATTGCTGCTCCTCGTTCAGTCCTCACTCAGCAGAAGCCCCCACAAGAACATGATCCATCCTCAAAATGGTCAAGTCTATTGATTTCTGACAAGGACAAGGTGCCTGATCATCTAGGTTGCAATCTTCACGAGGAAGTTGAGTCTCCAAAGATCACAAGGTTCCTGTATACCACGCCTGACATATTCGGACTAAGGAGGAAGGTTGTCTAAACCAATAGCAAGGGCATCTTTTCACCATGGTGTTTGAGTAGTAGCTACTTCTTGAGGTAGTCATGTACGTCCTGCAGATGAGCACGTGTGTTAGTCCTGCCATACAATTTCCTTGTTCCGAAGTAAATTTCCTAGAGCTTATAGAAATCGTTGACTTGAGACTATAAGACATCTACATAACAATTTGCTACCAAATTCAAGTAAACAGATCGTAGGATTCTCATAATCTTAGGAAACGGGGTAGCACAAACAGAATAACAGACACACAGAGAGACTGGAATGCATCTACGATCTGACGCGCGGGGAAACGGCTTACACCTCTCCCGGCGGGGCAATCCGTCGAGCACCTCGTGGGATGGTGGAGCCGCCCTCTCTCCGCGGACGGGCTCGGGCGCGAAGAGGAACAGAGGGCGCCGATCCGGCGCGCTTAGGCCGGCGGCGAGGGAGTCAAACGATGGTCGAGCAACCGCGCCGCGCAAGCACTGGCCCGAGGCGAGTAGCCCGCCGTCAAGGTCTGCCTCACCCTCAGGAGTCAGGGAACAGTCACTCTGCTGACTCGGCACCCTCACTACACGCACCGCGTCATCTACTGATTGCACAAGAAACCGAAACATTTGAGGAGCCAGACGCACGCGGCTTCAGAAGCTCAGCTCAGCTCAGCTCAGCATCTCCGGTTCTGACCATCTGCCCTCCCACTTCGCCACCACGGTATTGTAGTGCTCGAGTTGCTTCACTGACCAGATGATCGCCCAGCTTTTCAGCATGGCCAGGACGTGCTCCCACAGCACTCCCATATTCTTCCAAGAACCATTCTGGAAAGAAAAGCTATCTCTTAGTTTCCGCACGCCCCACACCCCCACAGCGTTGCTGCTGTGAACATATTCAGCACAACACCGTTCCAGGTTCACTGCAAAACAAGCATGTGTTACCATCTACTTTCGCTTGCCGGAAATGGAAGCTGTTAAAATCAAGTTGTTTAATCTTGTGCAGAGGATCGCAAGATAAAAGCAGTTATCTTCTGCTAGGTGCACATGTCTGAATGCAAAAATGCTATCTGAATCCTCGAGTATTGGTTTCCATGTCGTCACCCAAGACTGATCCCAAACTTACTGTTTTCACATGTAATCCTTGTATATATATCAACCCCCTCAAAACTTTGACGCCATGATGACAGGATGTCTTCTTCAGTATTTACCCGGACTCATCTGCATTTTCTATACCTGAGATTTTTTTTAGAGTATCAATCGGTCCAGCGATAAAGTGCTTCTCACAACCTAACGCGCGCCGACCGGCGAGATAACTGTTGCCTGCAAATTGCAAACTTCATTCGTTGCTCCACGCATGCAGAACTGCAGGATATCCATCTCAGCGCCCCCGCGCGATCTGAAACGGGACTTGATTTGATCGATGTGCTGTGCGGTTTATCATCTCCGAATACGCACATTTTACACAGAGGCCAGGCTTGGCTGGATCGATGCTACGTACGCGTGGCAGGCATGCATGCGCCGGCAAGCAGCGACGATGATAAGGACCTGACCGATCGGTACTTGCAGCAGTAATCTTGGTCATGGACGAGGACGTAACTCAGGACAAGGTTCCTTCTTTCCTTTCTTGGCGCGCGCGAGAGGTTTCAGTAGTGCGTCATGGCGGCATGCAGCGTTCAAGTCGGCGAGGAGAAGACTGCGGTGTGCTTTTCACCGGTAAGCCCATGGCATTGACGTGACTCGTGAGCAGCGTTCATCTATCTGGGAAATGCCACCACCCTGCAAGAACTTGCATCGATCCTTCGTCCAGCACCTCGACCGGCGCCGGCCGCCGCCGTCGAGCGCGCCGCCCTCCTCCATCGGCGTCGTAGCTGGCGTCCACCGCAGTAGAGCACGTACGTACACCAGCACGGCGCCGCGCGGCGCCGGCCGAGGATCGAACCGGATGTAAGACGGCCGGTCCAGGGAGCCGAGCTAGCAGGAACCACAGCTAGCGTACGTCGCCGCCATCAGCGACGTCGTCAGGATGCCGGCGCCGGCGCCGGCGCCGGTCACGTTGGACACCCACTCCATATCCCTTCTTTTGAACGCCATGGGATTTCACGGATACAACCGGGGAGATCAACCAGCTACGATCGACATATTGCTCAGTTCAGTTGCCATGGGGTTTCCGCAACCTGTGGTATACTTAAATGCAACCCCATCACCGGCCTGCAGTACGTACATATATAGGTAACTCCATGGATCGTCCGTTGATCTGCAGCCGGACAAGCTAGAGACGAGCTCGCTTATCATGCATGCCAGCTCATGTATATGTAGCTCGATCCCGGTCTTTGTTCTCAATTTGCAGTGGCAAATTGGTGCTGGTGAAAGTGGTGGACTCCGAAGACGAGTCGTCTGAAAGACGCTGAAAATCTTTTGGTGGGCTAGCTCGCTCGATCGATCGTTATCTCAACCTAACAACCATATCATGCTCGCATACTTTAATCAAACATTGAGAAGAAAAAAGAAGAAAAAAGAAGAAGAAGAAGAAGATTCCAACGAGAGCAGCAGTAGTCTATGTCTATGACAAGTGGATCTGGGTTGATTGGTTTCGGTGCTAGCTGCCCGGATTGTTAAGACCGTATGCATGGCGTCGAGGTACGTAGTACGCGCGCGCGCGCGCGCGTGAGGCTGACCGGCCCGATGAGCACGTGCGCTGGAGAAGAAGCTGCCGCGGCCGCGCGCGCGCGCGCGGCTGGAGAGGGAGGGAGACCGCCGGCGAGAGCGACTCGCCAACGCCCTGGGGCAGCTGCCGGGCCAGTAAGCGTCCCCGTCGCCGTCGCCGTCGTCTCCGTGGCAGAGGCGGCAGCTCTCGATCTTGGTAGCAGGTTCGCGGCGCCATCAGGGCATCAATCGGTTGCACGCACGTACGGTCCGGTGCGGCCGTCGCCCCGAAGCGCAGGCATGCAGTCCAGCCAGCCAGCTGCCCCCCGGCCCGGCTTTAAATTCCACACCAGCGTCAGCGTGCACGTAGCGTCACGACGACCTGGTGGCCGTTTCCCCGCCGGTGCCAACTTGGGAGACAGGAAACGAGCCGGTAGCACACGTCGGTCAGTGACCACGGGTCACACTGACCTGTAGCACGCCATGGACAAAGGACAACGCCCCCGGCCGTGGTTGACACGTCGGTCAGAGATCGATGGTGGCCGCTGGAACGGTCCCACTTGTCAGCTGCCGGCCAGTGGACGCGTACGTACGTCGTCACGGGAGAACGTTCCAATCTTTGCTTTTCCGGCGACGCGAAGCAAGGATCTCTAGATGCCCCCAAAAAAAAGAGGAGAAAATAAAAAACGTGAGCTGACCTGACCTGAGCTGAGAACGAGGTGCATCCACCGCGCGGCTTTCTCCTCGTCCTGCGGTGCGTGCGGAGAAGAGACGGTCGGACGGTCGAGCACAGGAACACCTCGCTTTCGATCCGACCCGACCCGACCCGGCCGTGCTCTCATCGGCAACCAGCCCTCGCTCCGCCCCTACCCGTGCTTTTATAGACGAAACCGCTCGCTGCTGCGAACGCCGCCGCCGCCGCCATCATCAGGAACAGAACAGATCGAGCTTCTTCGCGGTTTCGCGACACACGGGGGGGGAGACGTTCCATCCTCGAGTACTGTACGTAGTAGTAGCTAGCGAAGGAGCTCTCGGGAAAATGGCCGGCGCGTGTCCCGACGACGACGGGCGTTCGCCCGCGGGGGGCGGCGGCGACGGCGACGCGGCCTTGGAGGACCTCCCGGCGGACGTGCTCGCGCTCGTGCTCCGCAGGCTGGACGGCGCGTCGCTGGCCGCGCTGGGGTGCGCGTGCTCCGGCTTCCGCGAGCTCGCCGCCGACCCGGCCGCGTGGCGCGGGCTCTGTCTCGCCGTGTGGCCGTCCGTCCGCGACGTGCCCTGCTGCTGCCGCCGCCGCGGCGGGCACCGGGCGCTGTTCGCCGACGCCTTCCCGTTCCCGGCCGCGGCGCCGAGGCCGACCCCGACCCCCGCCCCTGCCTGCCTCCCGGCGCGGCTCGTCTCGGCCGTCGACCTGCGCCACGCCGGCGCCTGCATCATGTCGCGCGTCGTCGAGACGGACGCCTCGTCGGGCTGGTTCCTGGGCTCCCCGTTCCGCGTCGACGCGCTCGTGCAGGAGGGCTTCTCCGCGCCCACGCCGATCGCGCCGGCCGAGCTGGCGCTCAGCTGGATACTGGTCGACCCGGCCTCCGGCCGCGCCGTCAACGCCTCCAGCCGGCGCCCGGTGGCCGTCGACCGGAAGTGGCTCACGGGGGACGTCGTGGTGCGGTTCACCGTCGTGCTCGGCGACGTCGCGCTCGACGCCGCGGTCACGTGCGACGACCGGCACGGCCACGTCAGGGAGGTCAGCCTGCGCGTGGAGGACGCGGACGGCGGCGGCGTCAGCGGGATGGACGGGCTGGCCGTGGTGGCCGCCGCCATGGCCGGCGCGAGGCAGGGCCGTGGCGCGGAGGCGGCGGCGAGGCAGCGATACCGGGAGTTCGTGAAGGGGAAGACGGCGAGGAAGGAGTGGAAGGCGAGGCGCGAGGGCATGCTTGACCTCTGCTGCTCAGGAGTCGGGGCCGCGGCGTTCGTCAGCTTCCTGGTGATGTTGATGTTCCGGTGACCGTGTGACACACGAGACGTGGATACGGCAGTACAAATTCGATTTTTTTTCTTTATTTTTCAAAACATGGGGTACAAACTCATTGATACATATACGAGTGTAAATACTGTCAAAGATTAGTAAATTGCTGGGCTCCCCGCTCAGCAAAACGAGAGCAGCATGTTGCACCGAGAAGGCAATTGCTTGGTACATCACTAAAAAACGATGGTACTTTTAACGCTCTTACATAAACCTTGTATTAATTCCACTTCCAAATTACATAAATAAGCTATGACATATCCAACAAGGCAATTTGAGAATGCGGGACGGCATCAATACTAATAACCATTGCTATAAGGACTCTACATTAATACACAAGACCAAACTATACAAGTTTGATAGGTGAATCATACAAAACTAAAGAACACAGAGCACACAAGCCACAAACTCAGGAAAGACTAGCAAGCAGTCGACTTCTGCAATTCCCGATAGAAGAGATCGATGAACTCATCATTCTGTTGGGCATATGAGCAAGTTAGAGAATGAACCGATTAAAGCATTAATCGCTGTTTTTTTTTCCAGTGAGAAGCATACCTGAACAAGTCTCTGGAGGACATCCTTCACTTTATCCCTTGTAAAAACAGGTCTGTCATTGTGTGCAGGGGTAAGTGAAGGTGGTGGGGTCGGCGGTGGGAAAGGTTGGAGTAGAGGGGTGCCATATGGAGGTCGTTGAGCAGATACTGGAGTTGGATGAAGGGGTGGTGCTGTAGGCATCACGGATGAACCTGGTGGTGCCAGTGATGCAGACGAGGATGATGGAGGCGCAAAGAAAGCTGGTGTTACAAGATTGGTTGAATGGCTAACATGGGCATTGGTGTCATGGAGGGGCAGCGGTGGAGCTGATGAACCTACTGAAGGGGGTGTTTGATGTGTTGGAGCAGCAGATGGAATGATCAATGGCACATGGGAAGATGCAACGGTCTCAGTGGACGGATGCACTCTTCCAGCCAATGGTGCATCTGACACACTTCCAATGTTAGCAGCTGCCTGCAGATTTGTTTAAAACACAATATCATAATTGTTTGACTCGAGGATAATATTCAAACATTCGCAGTGTATCAAAGGTTCTAGAATGGCCATTGAGCACACAATCCAGCATAAGTGAAGATATAGTAATACAACGAATGACATGAAAAAGGGAAGAAATGATTGAAATATGTGAAGTTTATTATAGGTAAATAATAAACATACGTTAAAGTAATTGATCAATGATTCATCAGGAGCATCGGAGGCCACAGTCCCAGATGCTGGTGGAGGTTCGAGAGGGCCATCTATAGCAGCAGATGTAGGAACAGCCTCCAATTCCTCAAACTCACTGTGGCACAATAGAATTGAGCAGGCTTTACGAACAGATGCAAAAATTTCAAAGGATACAGTGCAATGAATACGATGTGACAGAATACAAAAGACTGGAGAAAGAACCTTTTTGTGGAAGGCACTTTCACTTTTGGAGGCACTTTGGCATAAGCATTCAGTATCCTGAAAATTAAAACAAATAGCATGAATTGAGAAAAGGTGTCCAGGGAATTTTTACACAGAATACTTAATATTCGCATTCATCCTCAATTAGCTTGATCTCAAAAGTGCATGGTCAGAGTTCATATTAGATCATTCAACTTGATTAACATGGTCCAATATCGTTCGGACGGTTTTCAGTGTACAACTTCGGCAGCCAAAACAGAAGTCTGTGCCATGACAAGGAGAGGAGGATGCATGATAAGACTTTACCTTCCAAAAAGGCTAGCAACAGCTTCGCAGTCATGTTGATTGTAAAACCAAATTCCATTGACTTCTTGTGCAGCATTCCGGTACAACAAGTACGGAGGTTGAAGTTCATATTCAAAATCACTTAAAAGATCCTCCACCAGATTATCTGTTGAAAAAAAATTATTGAACTCCCCATTAAAGTCCCACAGAAGAATTATCCTCAAACGTGACATATATGTGGTATCTTTGCATCAACTATTGTTATATTGGCAAAAAAAGCGAGTAACCTACAGATTGCAAGTCCTATCAGTATCAGCTTATGCCAGATGTCATGAAAATTAAAGCCATTCCATATTTCAAAAGTCAATGACCGTATTGAGAATATTGAGCTACAGACAGCTCACATAGGTATTTCCACCTAGTTCTCCAGGTGGGTTCACCATCCACAAAGCTGGAATTCCACATGAGTTTACCCAATTTCTACAGAAATCAAACTCCTCAAGAGAAACTACTTTACGAATAACCACATTTATGCCAAACACACGTCAACTTATCTGCTGATCCAAAGTTCTTTAGAGCATCTTGATACTCCTTGTACACTGGATCATTGGTGGATCAGGGGAATCACAACAATAACAAGACAACACGGCTGCAGAAAACTGCTTGGCTAATCACTCAAAAGAGATGGTACACACAGGTAGCTGTTGGACCAGAGTGTAATGAAACGATACAATACAATAGACCGCTGCTTGGCTAATCACTTAAAAGGGATGTTTTGCACTTGAGCATAGATCGGTGTGCAAAACAATGATACGGCACAACAAAGGACACAGGGCTTGGCAGCCCACTCAAAAGGAAGGTTTTGGATGTCTCGATAGGATACAGGGTCTTCAACGGATCGCAAGATCCCCAAAAGATCTTTTTCCTCATCTTGATTAAGGTCTATTGGTCAGTCTACTCCCTAAATTTGCAAGTAATCAGTGTAAGCTAACAAAAAGACACGAGCCGGCAAATCCACCCAACAGAAGAATTCGTCAGGTTCTGCTAAATCAACGTACACTGCGATATGGTCAATCTACGGGTCTAATGTGCTTTACGTTTGGTCTGATGTGCATAGCGATCGATCCTATTGGTTCAATCTAGATTTCCATCCAGTAAGGAACCAGCTTCTTAAACTAACCAGTCGACAAGAACGAAGAAACTCATCAGACGGAGAGTAGAGATGCACGTGCCTGTGTTGCGCCTGTTCATAACGATGAACTGGAACCTCGGCTGCGCGTTCCTGGATCACCGGCGACGTAACCAGTAAGCAATCGGATCCAAGGTACATGTGAAGCCCTAAACCCGTCGCGAGTCGACTCACCTCTTGACGACGAACAGCGAGCCCTCCACGTCCTTGCGGCTCTGCACGGCAGCGGAGGCAATCGAGGGTTCAGATCGAGTCGGATCACAGGAAGCGGAGCGTGCGGGTGGGGGAGGGGGAGAAGGGCCTGTGGCGACGACGACTCACCCACTGGTTGAGGTCGATGTTGAAGTCGTAGAGGGTGACGTGGGCGGCGGTGATGAGGATGTCCTCGACGGCGGGGTCGAGGCGCTGGAGCACGGTGAGGTTGAGCATCCGCGTGGCCTCCGCGTCCATGGCCAGGTTCGGGGTCACCTTACCCGCGGCCGGCGGCTGCGGCATCGGGGAGGGGGCGGGGGCGGGGAGGCCTCGAGCTCGTGGCGTGGTCGGATCTGAGCTGGGAGCGCCGCCGCCGCCGCGGAGGGAGACCAGCGGGTGGGTCGGAGAGGGGACGGCAGGCAGTCACGGTCTGGGCGTACTGATGTCTAGCATCGTTGGGCCATTTTGTGGCGAGCATTGGGCCGGGGTAAACTCCTCGGCCCGTTGGATATGGGCCGGAACGGAACGCACGCGAAATTCAAATTTTCATCTTACCAATGCATTCAAACAAAGCACCTCAAAGCTGCTGTAATTTCTAGCCATCATTCCTGGCTGGAAATTTACATCGACGACCTTCCTTTTTTTTATGGATTAATCTAAGCTTTCTAAAAGTAGTCTAGTATGTAGTACTTCCTCCATTCTATAATAAATGATGTTTATGATAAAATTTTTAATTTAATTTGAACTAAATTAACTGTCCTAAATGTCATTTAATTTATAACAGAGGGAGTAGCTAGTTGCAGCCTAGCACTGAAGTTGCGGTGAACTCGTACCTCGCTTATATTTTTTGTTTGTAGGATCTCCGCATTATATCGTCAATCCAACCCTCCTCTCACAATCGCGTTAATTAACTTAACATTCGCGCCAAGTCATCGGCGTCGAAGCTGAACCCGTCACCAACGTCAGGAGGAGGCGAGACCATCAGCGAGTCCCAGTCCACGTCGTCGGCGCCGGTGCCGTCGTCGTCGTCGTCGAAGACCATCCCTCGCAGCAGTCCGGATGAGGAGGAGGGACCGTCGAGGGGGTTGTTCTCCGCCGTCGTCTGTACCGCCCAGCCGCTGGCGGCGAGCTGGTCGTTGTTGTTGTTGTTGTTACGACTGGTACTGTTCGCCGCCGGTAGTGGTGGCACGACCACGAGCTGTCGTCGCTGTGGCTGGCGGTGGTGGTGGGGGGCGGCTAACGGCCGGTCGTGGCCGGCGGCGTGGTCGTTGAGGTCGAGGGGCCGACGATCGAAGCACCTCAGGGTGCCGGTGCTGATGTACACACGGCACACGCTGAACTCGTTCCTCAGCTGCGCACGTACATAACTGATGAATGAGTGAAGGACACGTGTGTGTGTATATATATGTACGCACGCACGCAAGCACGAACGTACGTACGTACCCTGAGAGGAGCCGGTTCGCCGGCGGCGGCCGGAGCGTGGTCGGCGACGTCGTCATCGACGACGGCCTTGTACTCGTTCATCTTCCACCTGGTCTTGGTGCCCGCGGGCGCGCGGCCCGTGTAGAAGACCATGGTCCGCTTCTCGCCGATCACCCGCCGGTCGCCGCCCGCCGCCGCCGTCGTTGTCGTCGACGAGGAGGAGGAGGAGGAGGAGGAGGAGAAGACCCAGGACGGCGACCCCGTGGCCTTCCAGTACCCGGACGGCGTGGTGCGCGCCGGCCGCCCGCCGTGCGCCTCCCGCGCCGCGCGCGGGCAGAAGAAGAACCACTGCTCCGGGTCGTCCACGCCCGCCATCCCTGCATGCATGCACGATCGCGCGGTTGAGAGCTAGGAAGAAATTTAAAAAGCTTCGTTCGGCTTGTGAGATCGATCGATCCACTATAGAGAACTAATTAATACTGCTGGCCGACGACGACGATGATCGAGACCGATCGAGATCAACACTCACGCTGGAGGTCGCGAGGATGGTGGCTGTAGATGTCGACGACGGGGATGAACCGCTCGACGTCGGGCCTCGTTCCGGCGAGGCGGTGGCGGAGGTAGAAGCTCAGCAGCTCCTCCTCCGTCGGGTAGAACCGGAAGCCAGGCGGCTGCAGGAGTGGATCCGGCCTACTAGTGATCGTCGTCTCCATGCTAACAATAATAATAATAATAATAATTCCTTTTTCTAATTTGCTTTGCTTGTTATCGCATGCAACACTACGGCATGTATTTATAGAGGGCGTAAGCGTGAAGAAGATTTGAAGACGTTGACCGACCGGCCGGCCGGGCGTGTTGACCTGGACCGGACCGAGAACGGGGAAAATAAACGGGTCTTGCACCTATTATATATATGCCATCTCTGGGCGAAAACAGTACGTGAAGATGCCGCTGTCCTTACCCTAGCTAGCTAGCTAGCTCTCTAGCTACGTACAGCAAGTCTAATTCAAAAAAGTGAACTAGAGTTTGCTTTTTTGTTCTTTTTCTTATGACTACTACTTTTGGTTCACTGTATTAATTCTTAATGGTAGCGGCACATAACTTTTAAAACATTTAAATAATTTAGAATGTTTTTCAGTAACGACAATGACGACATGTAATTTAAAAGAAAATATGTAGAGGGGTATCTTACTCGTCTAGCTAATATTTCTATAGTAACAGCGGATAATTTACAAACTCGTTAAGGTATTTTTTGTCTATTTTTAAATAGCAACGGTGACTACTAATTTTAAAAACGTATGTAGAGGTACGTATTTTTAACTACTTTTTTTTCATAACGAGTGAACGTGGATCGAGGCTCCCATATATATACATAAGTAGATGAATAATTTTATTATAAGTAATTTATGTGGTGCGACGATTACGATCATAAACTGCGATGAAGGAATGATTCAACTTGTGGCCCGGCCGGGTTGACTACGAGTCAACAAGCTGGCGAGGTCTCAGTCCGAACATATGCTCGGAGATGTGTGCAACAGTGTGGCGCAAATAATTGGCCCTCTCCGACCATGCATAGTACTGAGCTTATAGCTGGAGCATCTCAGGTCCCGTCTCCCCGTCGTCGTCTCGTCCCAACCGACGACGACGACGACGACGACGACGACGCGCGTCGGTAAGAACATGTGCGGAAACTTCATTATCGACAATGAACGGATCAATTGATCGATCGAGACCTGGATCGAGCGAGTCTCGTGGACACGTACAAACCGCTCTCTTCCAGTCTTAACCAGCAAGAAGAACTAGCAGCTAGCTTGCCGCCATGCATGCATGCATGGTTGGACCACAAGATGCGAGATGGCCAGTTTTCTTCAGAGTCCGGTTCGAATCTCCAAATGTCGATCGGAGCCAGGTTTGAGTGGCTTCGTTCTTGCATGCATGCAGACCATATATGGTTCAGAGAGAGCCCAACAACAACAACGCTGATAATCGCCAGCTCCATACATACGTACGGCCGCGTAGTATTTTGAGCAACAGATGCTTGGCATCGTCCGTCCGTACGCATGCGGTCAGCAGCAGGCGAGTTAGGCCCGGTCGTCGATCCGTGTTGATTCCTGAGGGGTACGTACGTACGCACAGGGTCCCCTGCCGGCCGGCCGGCCGGCCGGCCGTCAGCTCATAGGTCTTCCTTCCTCGATCTGCACGTACGTCGAGTTACAGCGCGTCCTACTACCAAGCCTAGCTATGAAGATCGAAGTCGCGCGGAGAACCTAGCTAGCTAGCTAGCTTGGCTCCTGTCGCGTCTCGTCTCGTACGTGGTTACCTGCAGCAGGAACGAACGAAGTGGCGAAATAAGCGACGCAGCAGCATGCAGGAGAAGGACGACGACGACGACGACGGGCCGGCCGGGCCGGGGCATGACGACGACGACTTCGATTCGACACGGTCTTTCGTTCGTTCTCCTCGCCCTTTTTCCTGTAGATGCTGAAGAAAAAGAGACACACCTCTACATCGATCTATAATTGATGTGCAGTGTACTACATGACAGAGAGAGACAAAAAAAAAAAGAAATTCTCTGCGTCATGATGCAGTGTTAGATTCAACAGTTCAAGCAGTGCTTGCCTACTGCAGGTTGCAGGTAGAAGAAGAAGCATGCGCCCGCCCGCCCGCCCGCCCGCCCGCCCGGTCCTTTTGCCCATGGGCCTGGCTGGTAAGGCAAGGCGAACTCGTTTTATTTTATTTCATCCGTGGGCCGGGCTGCTCGTCGCCATGGTACCTACAACGTCCACAGGCCCACCACACGCAACATCTTCTCGGAAAACAAAATCCCGGGCCTTTTACCGTGACCGCGAGTAGCTAGAAAACCAAATAGACTGACGTCTGACAGTACAAGGTTGACACTGTCAGGCTCGTCGTCCTCCTGAACACTATGCATAACTATTTCGATCTGAATATTATAGATATTATTGGTCAAAAAACAGTATTGTAGAGTACTGTAATGAATTTCCAAATGGACTTGCATTTCAGATGGGATTAACACTTCTTTTTTTTTCTTCAATATTGTTTTTTTTTGAACAAAGAGGCAGGAGAGCTGCCCTTTCATTAACTAAGGGCCCTCTTAGTATTGTTGAAGTGAACAAAATATTTTCATGCTCAATTCTCATCGATGCCTGTATTATGAAGTGCCCATAAGTTCAGGGATGATCTATGTTCTTGATCTCATCGATCGCATTATACTGTAGCCTGCTGTACGCATGTTCCCTTTTATAATTTTTGAATGATAAGTTGTTTTTTTTGAGAAATAAATCTGAACATGAGGTCAAAATGGGTTCATATGTTTTCTGAGGATTTACTACGCCTTGACTGTACTTATCTTTCTAAACTACTACTTCCTATTTTATATTTGAAAATTTAATCACTTTTGGCCTTCCCCCTCCAATGTTCTGAATCGCGTCTCCTTTTGGTTTGCTGAATATCCATCACATGATTTATTTCATCAGTATGTAATCATACTCTATGTTTTAGTTAGGAAGATAATAGATACTCCCTCCGTTCTAAAATTAAATGACGTTTAGGATAAAAAATTTAGTTTAATTTGAACTAAATTAGCTGTCCTAAACGTCATTTAATTCAGAACAGAGGGAGTAGTATAATTTCATGTGCTGAGCTATCTGAACTGAATTCTCAAGCATCGTATCCATGCCCTTTTCAATTGAAATCATATAGCTTTATTCTGCCTTCTCTCCTTCATTCCTTTTCATTTACAGGTTTACTGAATCAGTACGGAGAATTTTCAGCTTTTGAGTCAACAGCGTGAAAAGGCTAGGCATCATTATCGAAATTGTGATTTCATCCACACGTTTAAGCATGCTTCAGATAAGAAATTTGAGTCAGTGAGGGATGGTTTTGGTGAAAGGAAGAAACATTTACAGTGCTTTCTGCCTGCTCAGCTAATCAGCTACGAGCCTACGAATGTGACGATTTGCTCTTAGTGCCAGTGACTGTCACGTTTTTTGTTCCCTGTCGATCGTTGTAGCTCCTTATTCCCTCTTCAAGATCACACCACCATATTCTCATGACAGGTACACGACCGGTCGGAGAAAATCGTTGCGACGAGAATCCGATTTGGGCGGGCAGAGGCCTGACCTTACCATGATTTTAACCCTGAGCTGTATAATTTGGACAAGACAAATTATGCCAATGCAAGACCAGTACCATGAGGAGAGGCCAATTGCTGTCCCAGAACACTGAACCAGATAGCCACTGGCACCCAGTATAGAAAGGTACCTCTGTGAGCTGTATTGTTGCACTGGAAATTTCGGTTCCTAAACGTCTGTTACCATGCAGGACAGGAGTGTTATGCTGATTCTCATCCTGTTGAATATGATTTCCTGGCTAGACACATGTCACTGCATGATTATGGTCATGGTTCATGAGAGCATGTCAGCCCCTTGTTTCAGAATCAAAAGCCAGAACACTGAAGAAAACCTGTCATGCATGGGTGCCCACTACAAAGGCGCCTCTGCTTCACATGCAGTGACTGACGGTCATAAACAATTTGCCCGCGATTTGCAAAATTTCCAATATTTGGGGTGTTTCCACCTGAGATGCTCTTGCCACGACGGCCATATTTTTTTTTCGTTCTGCAAGAAAGGCCACCGTCCACTTACGCCATGAAATATTCCGATTCCACAACCACAATAAGGACTGCATCTTTGTTCCCTAGCTCTCCCTTTCTGCCAGTATATATACATCTGTCTCTGCTTCTCATGCCACAGCAACAGACTGAACAGAGCCAAGCTCCATGACACCATGTCTGAAGTTCTGAGTAGAATCCTCTGCAGCAGGTGAGCAGAGTGGCACATCTCTCTATGCAAAAAATTGTGTTTTACTTCTTTTTTCTTTTCAAGAAAATCACAGCAGTTTCTGTTGCTTGTCGATTTGTAGAACTGCAGAAAACAAGTTTCTTTGCAGTAGGCGTCTCGAGGGGTGAAGCGGTTGATGGGTGCACAGATGGCGGCGGACAGCGGGCTGAGGCGCCTGTTCGAGAAGCCCCTGCCGGAGAACCCGACGCTGCTGGAGGCGCTGTCGGCGTGGAACCACCGCATCCACCCCAAGAGGCCCGTCGACCCGGCGTCCTTCACCGAGATCTTCGGCGAGCTCCACTTCCAGGAGAAGCCCGAACACAGGAGCGTCTCCCCTCCGCCTCCACCGGCGCCTCCGCGCGCGGCGTCACCGTGGGCCGACGCCGCGGAGGCCGACAAGAGCAAGGACGACTCGTCGCTGGACGCGCTGCTGAGGCCCAAGCCCGCGGGCACCGTGAAGCGGAGCGCGAGCTTCTGCAGCATGAGGAAGAGCTCCGCGTCGTCGCTGCTGCTGTGCACCGAGGGGCTCGGCTCCGAGAGCACCGTGGACGCCGACGACATGCTCAAGGACGGCGACGCCGCGGCGGCGCTCAGCAGCGGCCGCAGCAAGGACGGCACGGAGACGGACGGCGGTGAGGCGGGAGAGGAGTCCGCTGCAAAGGCCGGGGAGGAGGAGGAGGAGGAGGATGAGGAGAGGAAGAAGCCCCAGCCCCATCATCAGCCGCAGCCGCCGCCGCCGTCGTCGTTCCCGCCGCCGATACGGTCGATCGGGCGCGTCGGGCGGAAGCCGTCCGTGTGCTTCCGGTCGTTCCGGGCGGACGGACGGTTCGTGCTGATGGAGGTGGTGATACCCGGGAAGGAGCTCCTGCAGGCGTACCGCGAGGGCGGCCGGCTCAGGCTGCAGTTCGCCGACGGCAAGATCGGCGTCGACGGCAAGGAGCTGTTGCACGGCGAAGAAGACAAGGACGACGACGAGGAGGACGAAGCCAAGAAACCACCACCCATGGACGACCAAGACAACAAGCGCTAATTAAGCTTTTTTCCTACGTGCAAAACAAGTTATATATATATATATATATATATATATATATATAATCCTGTCCAAAGAAGCTAGCGATTTATATAAAACTACTCCTTAATCAACCATATGATAAGCTATGAGATCAAGACATTGATAGATAGATAGAAGAACTAGCTCGACCTATGCAACACTGATATAAACTTGGGATTGGTGTAAAAAATCTACGACCAACGGACTCGGAATTTAATCTTGCAAGCTAGCGCGCGAGGTTGGATTGGCGGCGGCGGCGGCGCCATGTTCTTCCTCTGAAAAGGAGCCGGCGGCGGCAGCGCCATCCACTTGAGAGAGGAGCTGGTGAGCATGGAATATAATCCGACGAGCTCGCTCAGCCTCAGCATACTATGTCCTTGCCGTCGTCACTAGCTAGCTCATCCTCTATTATGCCCATTATATTCTCCACGGATGGTCCACGCTCTACATCACCACACGCTAGGCTATAGTGGACGTGAGCTGGCCGCTTGAGTGGGCTGGCCATGGGTTTAGGGCCCGTTTAAGCGGGCCGACGCCGGGTGGGTTTTTCCTGGCCAGTTGCGGCGGCCCAAGCGGGAAGACCCAGCAAAGCCACCTCGGAGCATGACGACGGCCCAAACAGAGCCTGACGACGGCCCAAAATCTACCCGTACCTGGGAGTTCCCGTAACAAGGAACGGCCCCTAATCAATCTCTCATGCCACGCGTACACATACCGCGTCATAACTAGATCGTTCGTTGATTAGATATCCAGCCTCTATCTACAGTGAGACTCCAACAGTACTAATCATAGACACTTTAAAATGATAATTATACGACCTGACCTGAACCTGACCTGACTTGACCAACGCCGCCTAGCTAGCTCTGCATTTGATATGCTCCCTTCCGTTCTGAAATAAATAACGTTTACGACAAGAAAAAATCAGATCAAATTGAACTAAATTAACTTTCCTAAACATCATTTATTTTAAAACGGAGGGAGTAACCGCTACCAGGCCACGTACTTTCCAAATTCCCAACAATCATATAGTATGAGGCTCCAACTCCTGTACCGAACGCGAATAGTGTATATAAAAAATCGTATTCCGCCCATCACCGAACCCAATCATACAGATGAAGTCCCCTGTCATATACTAACGTCGTGTGCAGTGCAGATCGCCATGCCACTCATTGGTGATGGGTGGGTGGTACGGGACGGGGCAGAGTTTAGAGGGGGTCGAGAGAGGGGCGTATAAAAAGGCCTTGATAGGAACGTCGTGGATTGATATAACCTACTAGCCACTTTACGTTTTCAAGTGTAGGAACGAAAGGGACACCTGTGTCGTTCTGGTTTCCAGCTAACCCTTTTTCTCTTTCTCATTGCAAAAGTACTCCTTCCGTTCTCAAATAAATAATGTTTAGGATAAAAAGTCTAGTTCATTTTAAACTAAATTAGCTGTTCTAAACGTCATTTATTTCAGAAACAGAGTGAGTATTTGTGAAGCTGATGATGACTGACAAGGAAATTTTGGCCTTTGCTCATTTTCCAGCATCCCGTGTTTAGTTTCTGCACTGCAACTCGTATGTTTTGAATCACATACAGACTGATAAGGTCAGGAACCTCTGATCTGTCCAACCCATCAATGAATGTATGAGCGGACGTATAATTAGCTACCAATGCGAGCCGTGATTGGACCCGTGTAATCGAGGAATTTAATAAGCTCACACTTTTTGGGAAAATGGATAGTGTTGGAGACCTGTTGGTTTAGGTATGGTCGTCTGACAGGGCATGGATGTTGACTCATCAACGGAGGAAAATGATAGGCGAATTGAAATCAGAAAATTAAGTGCTTTAACTAAAGAAGGGGCGAATAAGAAAAAAAAAGAAAGAAAGGAAAAAAAAAAGAAATTTCATGGAGGCTTGCCGGGCCATCCTGCAGAGAGAGCAGTCAGTTCCAATGTGATAAGAGTGCAGCATGGGATTCCAGTAGCTTCATGACAAAAGTTTACAAGTGAAGACAAGACCCTCTCTCTCTCTCTCTCTCTCTCTCTCTCGGTACAAATTTGCAAAAAAGCAGCCTATAAAGACAAGATCTTCCTCCGAACAGTGGGATTAGCGGTCCAGCTGCTAGCCAGAAGCTGAAAACTACTGCACTGTCAGATATATGTCAAGAAGGTGCGTGTGAGCAAGAGCAACTCTCACGACACGACACGAGCAGTCCAAGCCTTGCTCGGCCGCTTCCGCTTCCGGTTCTGGCTACTACTTGGGTCTGCTTCTTGTGCTCTGATCTGTTGTTGCTTCTTGTAGAAATCTATCGGTCTTGGTATGTCGTTGTTTGAGTGACTCCATCTTCTTCTCTGTGGGTGACTGATGCTCTGTGATGATTCCTGAATGAAGGAAGCGAGGGTGCTAGTGAATCTGCACAGCTGGAAGGGTTTGAGGCCGGGTCAGGAGGACACCAGCAGCTGGACCTCGTTGGAGTTTCGAGACTTTTAGGATGGGAGAGACCAGTAGTAGCTCAAGTCATTCAAGGCGTGATCCTTGTGTTCTTGGCAGCTACGGCTTCCATGGCGGCGCCATGGGCAACTCCGCGCCTCCTGCAAGCTTCTTGTAGGAACCTCTCTCTCTCTCTCTCTCTCTCTCTCTCTCTGATTTATTTCGTAAGACATCTCATTTTTCTCTTTTGGCGACTATGCTCTATGCAGAATGATCAAGCTAGATGCATGAGCGGCTCCTTGCACTTCTTTTTTTTAGTTTTTGGAAAATCTATCTACTATTGTTTTTTAGGGGAAGAAAATATATCTATTAGTAGTTGCTTGGCCCTAGTGTCTTTCTCGTTTCATCTGGTCATCTTCTTCCTCCCAAAACGTTCCTCATGCTCCCTGCGCGCTTGACGTCAAGACAAATCTTTGCTCCGAACATTTTTTTTTACCCGACGTTTTGCCCTAACTCGAACGGTTATTAATGCTCTTGTCATGCCTCGCAGCGACCAAGAAGGAGCTAGTACCTATTTCGGAGAACTGGAAGAGGCTCTCATGCATCAGGCTGCCGCCACATTCAGGACTCAACAAGCAGTAGCAGCCTCCACATCTCATCATGGAGAGATTACGCGTATGGAAATCTCTCTCTCTCTCTCTCTATCTCTCTGTGACCAAGATCAAAAACACACATAGCTACCTTCTTTCTCTCTCTGGGCTGCCCAAGGCAAGAAACACACAAACCTGTGAGGCACTTCTACAAGAGGTTAGAAGATTGTAGTCAAAAGCAACCATGCAAGAGCAGTAGGACTGCAGGAATGACAGTTGTGCAGCTGTGCTACGTGCTTGGTGTGAGTGTGACCACCTTGTGACCCTCGTACGAGTACCACACTACCAACTCCCTGGCTCTGTGCAAGCACAGCTCAAGGGGAATAAGATACACTACTACTCACCTTCACTGCGCAGTGGTCCCACTTTCCCTTCCTTGTGATGATCCCAATGCAACCCTTCTGTTTCACCTCTGGTACTTTAGATACCTGTCGTGATCTCCTCCCCTATGATATCTCCTTGCAGCCTTTCACACTGCCGCTACAGCTACAGCTGCAGCTGCAACGGCTACAGCAAGGCCGCCTCCTACACTGGACATCTTCCCATCTTGGCCTATGAGGTCCCTTCACACACTCGAGGTATATGGACAAGCTACAAGTATAGAGTTATATAATTTACAATGAGCTGAGTACTGAGCTCTTGATTCTGCTTTTGTTTTGGCACGCTAGGACGGTCCACATGTGACAGCAGATAGCACAGACTCGGAAAGCAGCAGCAAGAATTACAACAGCAACCACTCCCCGGATCAGCACGGACCAGCTGCAGCAAACATGGCAAGCCAGTTCGATCAAGCTTCGCAGCAGCAGCAGCAGCAGCCGCAGCTCAAGGTACACACGCGTTCCTGTGACATCTTGCTGTTTCTTCATGCACTGATGTTCTACTTTGGACGTGTTCTTTGCTTCCGCTCCCATCTCTTCTGATATCCTAGTGTATGTGTTGTTCCCTATATCCTGGTGTCATGTCGCTAGCTAGCCCAAGTCCACGACTTCCAAGATGATCATGTAGCAGCTACATATGCTCCAATAGGTAGAAGAAACACATCATTCCAGGTCATTTATGGTATTGCTTCTCCCAATGTCCCCAATCCCCACGTTAGGTGGGTCTTTTGACCCTGTACTAGACTCCCTATGGGAACAAGGACAATTTCTGTTTGCTCCCCTGATGCCTCTTCGGCTCTTCCACTGATCGAGAGTTTACGTATTGTTTCTCTAGGCGAGTATGATGGCTTATCTTTGATAATTCGATTTTGGTTGAGCTTTGTCGTAGGGTGATGGACAGCATTTTCGTCTACAAGAACTAGCTTAGTCATTCTAGCTCCTTTAGAGAAAGAACCAGTCATTCTAGTTCCACTATCTTGTATTGCAGGTGTGGATAAGTTTAATTAGCAGGGGATATGTTAGGTTAGTGCATGATGGATCATATATTGGCGCTGCGATAGGAGACAAGTTAGCATTCTTACAATATTGTAGCTTGCAATACCGTACGTCCCCTGATGGAAATGCACCAACTGATGCCTAAATAATGGCACCTTGGGTTAGTGGTGCTTTAGGTACTTTCTGGTCAATTGAACAAGTGCCAATACATGTTGGATGAAAGAATTATGTATGAATTAACTGATTGATTCACACTTGGCCGAAAGGGAACTTTGCAAATCGGGGCTCGAAAGCAACACAAACAATAAGAAAACCCAAGTTTTGTCAGATGTAAGAGTGAGTCGCTTCCACCAATTGCACCGGACTGTCTTCTATTCTGCTTGATGTGACGTGCGTTCATGTGGAGATCCTACGATTTATTGTTTACGCCCCCCCAACATATCGGTGCATTGCAGTTATTATTTCATTTCTCTGCTAGTATCTGATTATTACATGTAACTTCTTCGTGACCACTTGCCATGCACGCAGACCATGGCTACGAGTTCCACTCAAAGGACTAGCAAGAACCTTGATCCAAAGGTCTCTATTTTGCTCCTTCAGTTACCTTGTTACAGTAGTTCATGTTTCTGGCGACGCAATGCAAGACATCCACGATGTTCCTGGAGCATGTAATTGGGAATCCTAGATAATGAGTTTTTTACATTCCCTATTTCTGCCAGCAGACAATCAGAAGGCTTGCCCAGAACCGAGAAGCTGCACGCAAAAGTCGGCTACGGAAGAAGGTGAGTTTCTTGAGCGTGTGCCATTTGAGAGTTGAAGTTTTCTAGCAGTGAACTGAGTTTGCCAGATTCTTGACAGTTTTGTTATTAATGTGCAATAGGCTTACATTGAGCAGCTTGAGAGCAGCAAGCTGAAGTTTGCTCAGATGGAACAGGACATCCAGCGAGCTCGTGCCCAGGTACGCACTCTTTAATTACTAGCTCGTATGCTTTTGCCATCTTACCAGTTAACTGTCCATCGATCTGAATGCAATGCAACCTGATGAACTCTATTTTGCTTAGGGCCTCTTGCTGGGAGGAGCTCCAGCAGGTGCAAACACCAGCTCATGTACCAACCTTCTATTTCTCGATCTTCTCATCGTCAGTGTTCTTTGGAGGGTATAGTCAACTACTACCGGCGGTTGTCTCATTATGCTGTGGTATCCACCATGCATGTCCAGGTGCGGCAATGTTCGACATGGAGTACGCGCGGTGGCTGGATGACCATGGCCGGCGCATGGCTGAGCTGCACGGGGCGCTGCACGCGCACCTGCAGGACGGCGAACTCAGGGCCATCGTCGACGACACCTTGACCCACCACGACGACCTGTTCCATCTCAAGGCCATGGCGGCCAAGTCCGACGTGTTCCACCTCGTCACCGGGGCGTGGCTGAGCCCCGCTGAGCGTTGCTTCCTCTGGATGGGCGGATTCAGGCCCTCCGACCTGCTTAAGGTATGAAACCGCGGCTGCAAGATTCTGAATAAAACATCTGAAATGTACATGCGTAATGCAATCATCCAAGATTGATAAGCTGAGTGACGGTTCTTACGTCAGGTACAAAGCTCATTTGACTGTTAGATATGATAAAAACATCGATCGTGATCCATCTATGCAGTAGAGGCAAAATGAACTCGGAGCGTTCTGATCTCATCCTCTTGAGCACATATCTGTTTTTCAGTTGCATTACAAACTTTTCATGCTGCTGCAGACACTGCTGCCCCAGCTAGACCCCCTGACCGAGCAGCAAGTAGTAGGCATATACAACCTTCAGCAGTCATCACAACAGGCAGAGGAAGCTCTATCCCAGGGCCTGGAGCAGCTACATCAGTCACTAGCTAGTACCATGGCCGGTGGATCTGTGCCTGAGGACACCAACACGAGCTTCATGGGTCAAATGGCCCTTGGTCTCAGCAAGTTGTCCAACCTTGAAGGCTTTGTGATACAGGTTATGTTTTCTCATCGAGTTTGGAATCTTTTCATTTTGTGGATGCTATAAATACTACACTAGGATGTGCTCCGGGGGGCACCCGACCTTAGGCAATGGCAAATTTGAGTTAGTCATGAGTTTGCAATTCACTGATATCTAGTATATTATGACACCAACATGTGTAAGTGTTGGCATCTGATTTATCTATCTCGCAGAAGAAATGATTAGCATCTATCTAAGCATGTTACTATATCCTTTTTGGAATCCTCTGTACCATAACATGGGCCTATGAAAATATTTTAGTTGAATGTTAGAAACTTCTTAAATTAGTAGAGACCCTGCTGCTATGCTAAACCTAGCTGTATGATTTTCCAGGCTGATAACTTGAGGCAGCAGACTCTTCATCAGATGCACAGGATTCTGACAGTGAGGCAGGCAGCTCGATGTTTCTTGGCCATCGGCGAGTACCACAATCGGCTTCGGGCCCTAAGCTCCCTTTGGGCTTCTCGCCCTCGAGAGTAAGGCATCATGCAGTTCCAACCCCAATTCCCTAGCTTTGGTTATGTTAAGACTAAGTACACAACCTCTAGTTGAAGGTTCGTTGGTATTCATCAATAATCGGACAAATTCAGATACACCTGGATATATGATTGAGTCAGGATTTCGCACAAAGATGAAGCATCTAAAATATACTCTCTCCGTTCTAAATTAATTGACGTTTAGGACAAAAAAATTAGTTCAATTTGAACTAAAAATCCTGTTCTAAACATCAATTAATTCAGAACGGGAGGATTACTTAGACGCGCCCTGCTAAATCAGCGTGGAACGGACCACCCTGCTACCAGCAATCAAAAGTCAGTAAGCAACCATATATCAACAAATAAAGCCCATGCATGCTCCCTTGCAGAAAAAAAAAAAGGACCATGCCAGGCACGCTACGGCATTAGAAATGAGGGCTAAACACGGTCTCTGTCACTTTTAGAATATTTCAATCACTTCGGCCAACTAAATGAGTTGTAAAAGCTCTAAAAAAGAATAAGCTGAACAGCTGCACACATCTATTTTTACAGACGCTTCTCTGATCTGTTTATTCTTGGTGCCTGTATCGCCTGCAGGGTACTGGTTGCAGACGAAGGCAATTGCGGAGAGCTAAGCAGCAACGTGGCACAACCATCCCAAAACCAATTCCAAGCCTTCTGATTCACAGATAAACTAACCGAATTCACCGTAGGAGTAAGAGCAAGCTGCGACTTAACAGAAGCTCCTTCTGATGTAGTAACGGCTAGGGTGGTTATACAGCCGGAGAATGAAGGGGTCTTTGGAGGGAGTATCAATATAAACATGACTCAAAGATATGATCACTTAGTCCAACAATGTACCAGATGCAACATGTTGAATTGGAACTAGCTAGGTCTTAGTCACCGGTATGCATGTCATGTCCGTCCTATCGGTGCAGTCAAACGCGTGCCACCGTGACGAGTCGACCCGGCCTGTGCTTGCTGGCCTCGTCTCTTTGCACTCCCGTCTTCTCGATCTGTATGCTAGGTATACCTCCCGTCCCTGAGCTTGAGCTTGAACCCTGGGAGGTGTCAGAGTCAGAGGAGGTCCGGTCCACCAGCTGGCGAGCCGCACGGTGTTTGAAGGAGGCAGGCAGGTGGCCGGAGACGGAGAGCTCGCCTGGAACGCCCGGCCAGCAGCCGAGAGGAAGGAGCACGATCGGCAAGGCGAGGGCTAGCCTGGGAGCCGTTTCTCCCTCCGGGATCGGGTGTGGGGGTGTTCCGGCCGGCGCTGTTCTGGCGAGAGAGGAGATCGGTTTAGAGACTTCTACTATTTGATTCTGCCTTTTTTGTCTTTTAAAACGTAGGTAACGCGTAAAAATTTTGGTAAGACAAACTTATTTTCAGTACAATTCAAACTTTATCAGGTACAGGTGGGGTTTTGGATCTGGCATCCATGCAATGCACTGCAAGTTGGGCTCTTGGGGCTTTAATTGAATCTGCAGGCCGCTGTCGCTGTGTGTGTCCGTCGTCGTCGTCTCCTTTCGGAACCCCCTGATGATCAGCTACCGTTCCTCAGTATCTCTGGAAGTAGGTCCCCATGGTTTCGAAGCCTCTGCCGGAGAAGCAGAACGACCTCGCCGAACGTCCAACAACGAGCCTCCTGCTGCTGCTGCTGCTCGTGACAAAGAGCCTCCTCGAGCCGAGGTAGCCGGCGCACGGGTACGGCGCCGAGGCGACGCCGCCGCCGCCGCCCGCCGCGACGGGCACCGCGTTGCGCACCGAGCTCGCCGGCAGCAGGCAGTTGGCCAGCAGCGCGTGGCCACGCCCGTCGTCGTCGTTGTCGTCGGTAACAGCAGCGGCGCCGCGGTGGGCGCGGAGCCGACTGGCTTCGTCGGCGTCGCGGCGGCCGAGGATGACGATGTCGTCGAGCTCGAACAGGTCGTCGTCGTCGTCGTCGTCGTCGGTGGTCGTCGCCGCCGCCGCATGCCTCCGGCCGTCGCCGTTGCTCGCCGCCATGGCGACGCGACCGACGCCGCACGTCGTCGACGACGTCGGCTTTAATTTGGTTCGAGCGTGCGTGCCGTGTGTTGCAGGGTATATATGAGACGCTTTGCTTGCTTGCTTGCACCGAAGGAAGACGACGACGAGCATGCATATATATGTATGTGCACGCGCGAGTGGGAGGAGGTTTCGTGTCAGAGGTTGGTGAGTTGGTTCTACCGTCTTGGCGCGCTTGTTCCCCGTGGTGACGTACGTAGGCGCGGTGGTAGGTGAGACGAACGAACGAACGAACGTACGTACGTGACACGAGGTAGAGTAGGCTGCCTACTTCCGACTTCCGAGCCCGTCCCGTGTCCCGAATACAACCGAGAGAGAGGTTGATGGGGTCGGGCGGATGATGACGTGGCTCCCGGCGGCGGCGCAACAAGCACGACGTCGTGGCCGACCGCCGGTGAATGCTTGATCAGCTACCGTTGCAGCTTCGCAATGGATTTTTGATTTCATGTTAAAATGCATGAACAATTAAGCTAGAAACATCTCATGTTAAACAAACCAGAAAACACTGACAACTTTGCCAAAACGCCCATCATCGGTTCCGAGGTCCTGCCAGCACTGCTGGCTCCGGTTAACCTAACGAAACTACCATCCAACGACCGGTAATTACAGAAGACAGGTACGCCTTCCATCTTCTCGCGTGCGTGCATGCACGGGGAGCAGCGATCGAGAGGTCCGATGACCGCTGCGCATGCGTCTCACTTGGCCTGCTTAGCTTGCCGCCGCGGGCGGACAGCGTTCAGGCCGGCGGCAGGGCGCGGCCGCCGCTCCCGTGGTGCTGCGCCTGGGACGACGACGACGCCGGCGGCGCGGCGGCCGGCTGGAGCTGGGCGAGGAGGTCCTTGTTCTCCAGCTGGTCCAGCTGCTGCCGCGCCTTCCAGCCGCCGGAGAGCTCCTCGTTCCGCTGCATGATGATTCCGCAGCAGCAGCTGGCTCGAGTTCGCCCGCTCCATCGACGGACAACCCCCTTCTCCGACGGCCCAGAGACCGAGGCTATACCTGTGTACACGAGTCAAAAAAAAACTATCACCGAACGACGACGACACGGCTGTCGTCAGCACACAGGTCACAAAAAAAGGAGACAAGCTAGAAGGATGCTTGGAGGCCAACAAGATAAACAGTATAACACTAGATATGCTCTACAGATTATATTCATCACCTCTCTCTGAACTCTGAAGCTGCTGGCTTTGGAATGCAGAGCACGTTGTTACCTAGGACAGGAACAGGAAGTCGGGAGAGGAGCTCAGCTGCGTTGTGCTGCGATTTGGAGCTGGATGGGGGGGTGGAGGTCTATTTATATGTAGTCAGCCCTCAGGATCAAGGAGAGCGAACGCCGGTGAGCTTCTGTGTGTTCGTGCAGGATACGGATGTCCTCCAGTTCATTGAAGAGGGCTGAGAGTACGGCTCTGCAACTCGGCGTCGTTGACCTCTGCAGCTGCAGGCAGACACGAGGCTGCTCGGCTGCGGGTCAAGAAAGCCTCATGATGAGACTGCTCGACACGAGGCTGCTCGGCTGCGACGGGGGCGGCCGCCTAGCTATAGCTGGTGGATGCTGCGCGCGCATCCTTAACCCCGCACAAGCAAGAGAGAGCTAGCGCGCGGAACTGTGACGACGACGACGACGGTCGACGGACTACAGCTCGATCGCTCCCTCTCGTTTCGTTCGGGCGTGCCGTCTCTGCGGTGCCGGTGAACATGACGACACATCAAGCCAAGCCAAGTCGAGTCGAGTCGAGATGCGTGCAAGCGGCGCGCTGGGGACCGGCCTGCAGTCTAGCCGACATGCCGCCGACCAGGACGACGACGACGATAAGGACGACGCGCACGAGCACGTGCTCGTGTCTGTCGTTTGTTTTTTTTTTTTTTTTTGCGGCGCCGCGCGCGCGCGGGGACGACGACGTACGGCCGGCCTCGCCGTGGAATGTAGTATGTAATGTTCGGGGAGGCTTCTCAGACTGATCGTTTAATCTGGCCTTGATTCACGCTCGTAAATCTGTTGTTGCTGCAGAGACAGAGAGGATATATCATATATGTACTCCTCCCAAATTACAGAGAAAGAAACAAAAAAGAAAGAAAGAAAAAATCATATCACGGAATAATGTCCGAATCAAGTTCCAGTGGGGATCGAGGAATTACGAGTGTACAAGGGTATTATTATAGATCTCCACTAAGTTTTCTCTTTTCTCACAGATGACGTTTTTATACGTTTTACGCAGACTTTTTTTTTCCTCTCAATGCAAGTGGGAGTTTTCTAGCCTATATATAAAATTAAAGCCAGGCGTTTCACTGATCGAGGTCGAAAATAAATTGCAGAGAAGAAAAATATATTGCCAATCGACGAGTGACCAGCATGCATGAGCTAGTCCAATTCATTGAACTAGCTAGACCATAACGACGACGACATTGCAGCAGTCTCACTTAACTGCGTGGTCATGCCTTAATTTACTACTCCCCTGTTCTAAAATAAATAACGTTTAGCACACAAAATCTAGTTCAATTTAAACTAAATTAGCTGTCCAAAACGTCATTGATTTCAAAACTGAGTGAGTACTGTACTAGTACTACTACTCCTAGTATCCCATTTAATATGTAATACTGCGTTCCGCACGTATGGACGGGTGGTGTGAAACGAATAAACTGGCTGGCTGGCTGGCTCCGGCGCGGCCGTCACCAAAAGCGACCGGCCCATTTCTTATCGGGTTGTACTCTTCCATATCTGATTTTAATTCAGAGCTAGCCTTGTTATGACAAGTAAAACGTGCCGACCAGCAGGCTCTCTTTGTTTATCTGGTCGGTCGGTGACTCGCCGTCGTCGTATCGTAGGCTTAGGATGCGTTTTGGTTGGTTGGATACAAAGGATCTATTATTTTCCACGGCGTGGGTTACGGATCAGGAAGCGGAGACTTTGGAGGACGCCAGGCCAGGCCAGGCCACGCGCCGCGACTGCGACGGCGACGGCGATGGCGACGGCGAGCTCCGATCCTGTGTGTGTGCTGTGCTGTGCTGTGCTGCATCGCATGCAGCGTCATCAGCTCCCACCACCCACCAGTCCACCAGTCCAGTCCCGGTCCGCCACACAGACACAGGTCGCTCTCCCGGCCGCTGTCGCTCTCCGGCCGCTGTCGATCAGCAAGCAGCTCACACAAGGCGCTGCGCGAGATTCTGGAGCCACACAAGCGCGGCGCATCTCTCGGATGCTTTGACCCCTCGTCTCTCTAACCTCCTCTCCTCTCCCTACCATTAATCAATTTAGTTCATCTCAGCACGAGCAGACTACACGCCCTTTCCTTATTATATATAACACCGAATATAATGCGGAGTAACACGAGTTCACATTCCGGCCGGTAGTGTGAATCAGCAGCCTGACGACGAACACGTTATTATTAGCAGCTAGAGATCGAGAACGGGAGGTTACTATTCCCTCCGTTTCGAATTATGATCCTCTAAAATTTGTACCAAAAACACTGGTAGGCACGCACACCCTTAGCAGTAGCTTTCTGTCTTGCCCTATTGACCACTACCCGCCCATTCATTGTCAATTTATTTTAAACTAGCCTGCATTAAATAAAAAATCGAGAGAGTAATAAAATTGACAAGTACATGTTAGTTCATGTTTACGTTGTCGCTGCATAGAATAAAAAAAGAATCAAGAGTAATAAAATTAACAACTATATGTTAGTTCATGTTTACTTGTCGCTGGTTAGTTTATCTCTAAACTGACCAGCATAAAATAAAAAAAAAGTCGAGAGAGTAATAAAATTGACAACCACTCCCTTGAAATGTTTCTTTTTTTTTCTTGATATTAGGACGTGCCAGTCGTCAGTTCAGTTTAAAACTAATCATACTATGTTAACGTCAAAGAAAAACAATACGGCGTACGAGGGAGGAGGGAGTAGGTTGGTTTAAAGTACTCCATCTGTTCTGAAATAAATAATATTTAGGATAACTAGTTTAGTTTAAATTAAACTAATTTTTTTTGTCCCAAACGTTATTTATTTCAGAACAAAGGGAGTAAATAAATATTAGGAGGAGATACGCCGATGCAGTCCCTGTACCTGCTGCTTAGCTTACACGGTGGTCGGCGGTCGCGGAAACGTGCGGAAATGTCGTTGCCGGCGATTATCTGCGGCTGCGGCGGCGTGTGGCACGGACGGAGTTTTTCTTTTCTTTTTTTCTTTTCGAAAGTTGGAAGAGAAAAAAACGATACTAGCTGAAGTCGCAGCTCGGAAAGGGACCCCAGCTGGTCGGCGAGATAGAAAGACGGCCGGACAGCGGCGGCTAGTATATACTGTATGGTTGGTGGTGGACCGCGCGCTGCCACCAGCTGCTAGCTAGCTAGCTGCTGCGTGCGCGAGTGCGACGAGACCGGCAGCCAGCTCGCGTCGCACGCGACGCGGCGTTCACGTCGGAGCGGAACGGCGGATGCAACCACCACCGCCGCCCGCCGACGCCGACATCGTCTTTAATATGTCTCGGCGACGTGCGGCTCCGGGGCCGGGGCGCCGTACGTACGTACGTGTTTCTTAGCGTCGTCTCGTCAACAGTGTGCAGCACAGCAGCATGCAGCAGTGTAGTGATCTCTTCTGCCAGACACGGACGTTACGTCGCAGACGAAGCTCGTAAACCTTCTGCTGCTGCGTAGTACGTCTGATGAACACTGTACGAGCTTTGTGAGACGGGAGCGTGTACAGTACAGCACTCTGAATTCGTCTGCGTGCCACTGTGTGTGTGTATGCGCGCGCACGAGAGAGTGAGGAGCAGAGAGTCCAGACATAGCTACGAATTCTTTTGTCCAACATAGTACTCCCTATACCTCCCTGCAGCAGGTTAGTTTAAAAATAAATTATCAAATAAAAAAGAAACGGAAGGACTAGTTTTTGCTAGCGTGGTACGTAAACCTAGCTAAAAATATGTCACCTTTGGTGCAGATCTCTTCTAAACTAGGTAAATAAAAAGTTACCTCTTTTGTTTTTTTGGTGTAAAAGAAAAACGTTGAAAATTCGGACGTGGAGTAGTAGGAAATAGAAATTTGGGGCACGTGAGCAATTGCTAGGTTTGTAGGCAAGCAATCAATGGTTGAATTGTCAAACACAGGAAACGCCGGAGGAGGAGGGCTCGAGCGACATACATAATCCGCACGCTTCTCTCGTTCCTGTGCTGCTGCTCTCTATCCACGTGGGCCCAGCTGGCAGGGACATGAGCTGTGTGCACTAAAAAGATAAAGGACAGGACAGGGCAGGGCAGGGCAAAACGTTGTTTAATTAGGGGTATATAAAACGCACGTGTGCCATGTGCTTCTTCTCCGTCAACCCACCCACGTTATATATAGGCAAGCTCGCTGTGGGTGGGGGGGAGGACTCCTCCCGCTGCAACCTTCTCCCTTGGCGAAATTCTGAGGCGCGCGATGGAGTTGTCATGGGCAGCACGGTGCTGGGGCATGGCGTTCTTCGTGTTCGCCTTCTCCGTGGCGGCGCTCGGCGCCGTGCTCCTGCTCGTGCGCCGGTGGCCCTGGTGCAGCTGCCACGTGTGCCGGGCGTACCTCTCCGGGTCGTGGGCGCGGGACTTCACCAACCTCGCCGACTGGTACGCGCACCTCCTCCGGGAGTCGCCCACCGCCACCGTCCACGTCCACGTCCTCGGCTGCACCGTGACGGCCAACCCGGCCAACGTCGAGTACATGCTCAAGACCAACTTCGACAACTTCCCCAAGGGCAAGCCCTTCGCCGCCGTCCTCGGCGACCTCCTCGGCGGCGGCATCTTCAACGTCGACGGCGACGCCTGGCGCCACCAGCGCAAGATGGCCAGCCTCGAGCTGGGCAGCGGCAACGTGCGCTCCTACGCGTACGAGATCATCGCCCAGGAGGTGGACACCCGGCTCATGCCGGTCCTCGCCGACGCCGCCGACAGGGGCGCGGTCGTCGACCTGCAGGACGTGTTCCGCCGCTTCGCCTTCGACACCATCTGCAAGATCTCCTTCGGGCTGGACCCGAGCTGCCTCGAGCGGGAGATGCCCGTGTCCAGGTTCGCCGACGCGTTCGACGCCGCGTCGCGGCTCTGCGCCGTGCGAGGGGCGGCCGCGTCGCCGCTGGCGTGGAAGGTGAAGAGGGCGCTCAACGTCGGGTCCGAGAGGGAGCTCCGGAAGAACATCGGGCTCGTCGACGCGCTCGCCGCGGCGATGATCCGGGAGCGCCGGAAGCGCGGCTCCGCCGACAGCCACGACCTCCTGTCCCGGTTCATGGCCTCGGCCGGAGACGGCGACGGCGCCGCCGCCGCGGACGACAAGTACCTCCGCGACATCGTGGTCAGCTTCCTCCTCGCGGGGCGCGACACGGTGTCCTCCGCGCTCACCACGCTGTTCATGCTCCTGTCCAAGAACCCGGCGGCGGCGGCCGCCATGCGCGCGGAGGCGGCCCCCGCCGGGACGCCGGTCACCTACCACCGCCTCAAGGGCCTGCACTACGCCCACGCGGTGCTGTACGAGAACATGCGGCTGTTCCCGCCCGTGCAGTTCGACTCCAAGTTCTGCGCCGCCGCCGACGTGCTGCCCGACGGCACCTACGTCTCCGCCGGCGCGCGCGTGATGTACCACCCCTACGCCATGGGCCGCATGCCCGGCATCTGGGGCGCCGACCACGACGCGTTCCGCCCGGAGCGGTGGCTCACCGGGCCCGGCGGGTCGTTCGTGCCCGAGAGCCTGTACAAGTACCCCGTGTTCCAGGGCGGGCTCCGCGTGTGCCTCGGCAAGGAGCTGGCCGTCACCGAGATGAAGGCGGTCGGCGTGGCCGTGGTGAGGGCGTTCGACGTGCAGGTCGTCGGGGAGAGTGGCTCCGGGGGGGCGCCAAAGTTCGCGCCCGGGCTCACCGCGTCCATCAGCGGTGGGCTCCCGGTGAGGATTACGAGAGTTTGAAATTAGAGACTGCTATAGCCTATATAGGCAGAGGTGTTCCACGAAACGAACCCCATACGTCGAGAAGCGAGCGATACGAGAAGTGTACATGAACTAGGAAACACGGAGCGGCAAATAGCAGTCTGATTCGAAAGTTCCATCCTGAAAAATTTCTGACGCTGCAACAGAAGCTTAACTCAAAGGTTTCAGTCAGTGTTATGTGAAGTGGCAGTTTCTTTCAGACCATCCTAAATCTCAGATGAGAAACACAAGTGCAAGAAGCTTCTTTTTTCTTTTATTTTTTTTAAAAAAATAAAAAATAAAAACAAAGTGCAAGAAGCACAGTTGCAGGGTTAACCGTGCAGCCTCTGAAACAGTAGGTAAACAGCAACGAAATTGTCCCTCCCGGTTCTAATTTTCAGCTCCCCACAAAACAAAATGGATCCCTGTCCGGGTGCTGATCCAGCTCCCAGCTCCTAGTAACACCACTGACCGTCAGATCCACACAACCGCTGTCACTTAGTACCATGGGATCCACGCAGCAGCAGCTTCTGTCTGTGCGTTTGAAGCAGCTGGGGACAGACGTGCAGCAGCAGTGGAGGTGCCGCCTGTCTCTGTCTGTCTCTCTCTCTCTCTCTCTCTGCACAAAAGACAGCAGTAGTAATAGTAGTACAGGTTTCCATCAGGAGCACTGACAAGTGATGTGCCTGTACAAGGTAAGGTAAGGTAGCATGCATGGCGGTATTGCAGAACAGTGGCGTCTGTCGCGGAGGAAACAGACGAAGGATTCCAACCCATTCAGTTGTAGCAGTAGCAGTAGTAGTAGGCAGTAGATGATGGAAATTGCTTTATGGTGGTCTTCAGTTGTTGGTGAAGTGGACTACTACTGCACCTTACTATCTCCGTTCCTCTTCCCCCCCAAATTGCCGAGCAGAAGAATAGTCGTGTATACTAGATTCAGGAGGACCGAGTTGTTACTGACGATTCAGTCAGATGAGCACACACACACACACAAAGGAGCTCAAAAAAAAAAACGTGCTGCAAAAACGACACCCCCAGTTGCAAAGATGGACGGTACACGCAACCCCTCGTGAAAGTCTTCTCCGTCTCCCCAGCTGCGTCAGTCTCCAGCTGCCTCCGTCGCTCCTGGGTTTTTCTTTTTTTTTTCTTTCTTTTTCTCGTCTTCCGGTCCCCCATCCTCCGAACTGACTTCAAATCTCTTCGTTGGTTTCAAACAAACCGGCTGCAAATAATTTCAGACTGTACTTGGTTCCCCGACAGAACTACTAGTCGTTGATGGGATTTGAGAAACACAAGGGATGTACCAGATCTCCCAGTTGCTGCCCAATTAATTAACAGCTTGCCCTGCAACGTGCGTGAAGGAAAAGAAAAACAGCTCCATCTTGCGTAGAAATCTGGGGCCACGTCATGTGTTGTAATAAACCTGAAATCCACTGGACATGGAAGCAGGCAGTTGGGCACGTACGAACTCGTCCAAAGAAAAGGAGACACCTGTAATCTGGCATGTCGGCTACCTGTTCCCCCATCTGGTCAGGAAACGCGGCTGGCTGTCTTTTTCCAACCCTGAACGCTCGTCAGCTGGTGAGATCTGTTTCGCTGTCCCCATCCATGCACAGTCCACTCCGGCCTGTAGAGGTAGAGGCGTAGAGGCAGCCCCCACTCCACATGCTCCCATGGAGGGACGTACGCGAAGCGAAAGGAGGAAGCAGCAATGGCCCTCGATCGAGGAGAACCGTTGTTGGTGCCGTCCAGGTGAGCTGGTCGCGGGCGACGCTCCGAACTTCTCTGCTTTCGTCTGTCTGTCCTACGGCGCGTGTTCCGGCGCCATCTTTGGCACTTTTGCAGCAGCTGCACGCATGGGACGACGAGGTCGTGGGGAGTCTGTGTCTACAGCACACGCTGCAGCAGGTGGCGGTGATAGATCACCAGCTGACTAGAGATGCATGGCGGTGTCGAGGACGGGTACGTACAGCGGCGGCAGACGAGTTAATTAGGGTCCATGCATGGTCCTGTTGTTCTCGTGGCCCAGATGGTACGTAGGTCTCAGGGACATTCTCGGCCACGAGATGGAGGGGTTACTCAGCATTTGCCACCCTTACAGATATCTCTAGTCGTTTACGCTTTTACGAGTGACCTCCGTAATTTGTCGTTACAAAGTTTTACTCATGATTTTACGTTTCAGTTTTTCAGTTAAATGACGCGCGCGGCGCACCGGAGGCGGACGGATTAAAAGATGGCCGACGGCGAGGCCGCCGGAGCGGGGCCGGGGCGAGGACGCTTGGGCTTTACGATCCTGCCGGCCGTCTGAATCTTGATGGATGGACTGGCTAACAATCCTACAAGGCACGGCTGAGCAAACGAGGAGCGCCATGTCACTGAGATTACCCCTCATGATCAAGCGACGGCGACCTCGTCCGCCTCTCCAGAAAACCCATGGACGAACGCCGATCACGTGGGTTCTTCACGAACGGGCAAGCAAGGTCAGAGTTAACAACACATGGTCCGGTGGTCGGATGGTTTCAGATTCTTCCTTGGACATGCATGTGACAAATCCAGTCTGCTCTACTGATTGAACAAAGTTTGGATCCACATATATAATTCGTATTTTCTTTATCGTCTCCAACTCTTTTTAATCTAACGTTTTAATACGTAATAAACAAAAGTGTGTGCAGCAGCAGCTGCTGCTGCTCTACTGCCACTAGCTAGCTAGTCAGGCAAGTGGAGAGGGGAGTAGTCCTCCGCACGCGGCAGCGCATGGCGGCACAGCGGGCACTGGTTGCTAACCGACATCCACCTCCTCAGGCACTCGCCGTGGAACCTGTGCCCGGACGCGCACGGCATCACGACGAGGACCTCCCCTCGCTCGTACTCCTCCATGCAGATGACGCAGCCGCCGCCGTCGCCGCCTGCTGACCCGTCGTACTCCCGCCTCTCCAGGCCCGCGACCGCCGCGGAGGAGGCGGGGACGCCGAACCCGCCGCCGCGGGGGTAGAGCTGCGGACGCAGCGGCGCGTCGCCGTCGTCGTCTGTCGTAGCTGGAAGGCGCCCGGGCGGTGTCGGACGTCGACCGTCCCCTGGCTCGCCGGACGCCGACGTCGTCGGTCCCGAACCACCGGCGGCGGCGCCTCCTGGTCGTCGTAGCAGGACCCTCCGGATCTCCACCCTTTCGCCGTCAACCGTCCTGGCATACTCCAAGGTGTGCCAACCGCCGTAAACCTGCAGCACGTAAAGGTCCACAGCGTCGACGTCGTCTTCGTCGTATACGTAGGAGCCATGAGCGTCGTGCTGTTCGATCAGCGGCCGCTGCCGCGCCTCCACCACCAGCTCGTCGTCACGGGGGGACGGCAACATGACGCGCCCGTGGAGTAAAACTAGCCGGCCGGCCGGCCGGTCGGTTGGTCGGTCGGTCGAGTCTGAGCGATCGACGGCGGTGATCCACGGACGCCTCGGTCTCGTCTCGTCTGCCGGAGTCGTCGTCGTCGCGGCTGCTTGTGCTGCTGCTGGAGTCGATGGTTGGCGATCGATACAGTGCCATGCAATTATTATAGATCGACCGGCGTGTGGCTGACTCGGACTCGGACTCGGATCAGTGCCTGCGTCGTCGTACGCGTCCAGGATTGGGGAGCTCGTGGGAGGGACGTTCGTGGTCATCGGATCGGTTACGGAGGAGCTCAGCAGCTGTCTCTCCTCGACGGCGCAGGTTCCCATAGCTGTACGCGCGGCTTAGAGGAGAGGAGGACGTCGCGAGCGGCAGAGGAAGAGGCCGATCGAGGAGAGCTAGCCCTTGTGCTGCGTGTAGATGTAGTCGAGGTGCGCGTCGTGGAGCAGCCTCCTCCGCACGCACTTCTCTTCGCTCCCCCTCCCCTCCCCGCACGCCGTTGCCTCGTCCTCATCCACCTCCTCCTCTGCTTCCCGCATCATCCTCACCTCGGAGACCGAGACCGAGAGCTCGTCGTCGCCATTGCCCGCGGCGCGCGCCGCCAGGCCGTCTGCAGCAGCATCCTAGCTTGACACCATTATTCTCTGCAAGAGAGAAAAAAGAAAGTTCAGACGAGGCACTGATCAGCTGATGAAGCCGCTACGTACGCGAGCGAGCGGATCAGTAGTGTACCGTGATGAACCGGCGCGGCGGGTGGCGACCAGGGAGAAACAGCAACAACTTCACCTTGGTACACAGGGAGAACCGAGCTGATAAAGCCCTCGAACATGTTGGAACACACATCTATCACTCAAGCACTCATTGGAGATACGATGAACTGAGAGAAACGAGAGGAGGACGTAGCACACTGGACACACGCAGCAGATGGTGGAGCAACACGCACAGCGCCCAAACGCTGCCTTGATTCTGCTTGCGTTATCAAAACGAGAAGTACACGGCCACCGTTATATAGTTGGCGCAACCTACTCTTGGAGCTAACAGACTCCTTGACGCTGTCCACGATCCACACGTTTCGTCGTGCATGCCAGCAATCGGGAGCGCCGCGGCATGACGCGCCTGCACGTCCGTTCAGCGCTAATGACTCGTTAAACCACACACTAATCAACGGCCACACAACTGACTTGCCGCACATACGTGCTAACAAGCACAGCACGCCCACACGTGCTAACACTACGCGCACACACACGTTCCCGTAACGTGCATGACCAGACCACGCACAAACGTGATCAGCCTGACGTCGGGTTTATTTTCTAACAGAACATTCCAACTTAATATAGATAGGGTGCCATCCATAAGCTACTGCAAGCACCAACAACTTCACCTTGGTACACAGGGAGGGAAAGCTCCCATTCGAACACTAGACATAATACAACACCGATCCTAGCACAGAAAGACACCTTCCAAATCCCCAAGAAAGTCTTCATGCGTACATACGTCATTAACACCAGGGAGAAACAGCAACAAACTAGTTAAGCCAATGCCAACTGAGCCGCCAGCTCCGTAGTCACCAGCGCCGAGGAGGCCACAGAGGTATCTGCCCGCATAAGCCCAGTGATCTCCTTCATTTTACTTATGACAGGCGCTGGAAGAGGTTGCTTATAGAGGGCAGAATAGCGCTGCAGGATGGCATCGTCAATGGGTTCCTCTGGACCTACCAAGTCTAATTCCCTGATTAGACGAAAGGTAGCACGAAGAGATACTGGGATCTGTGAGGCTTTGGAAGCCTGGCGCGCACTGCGCCTTCCCGCCGTAGCCGGTACTGACTGGCCCCTCGCCGTTGGTCGACGTCGGGTCGGCGGTGGCAGCAGTCCAGAGTCGGGTGGACTAAACACAGTGTCCACAAAAGATGCAGGAGCAGCAGGAGATGATATCAGTGTAGGCAGATGGATCTGCATATTGGGAGCCTCCGGACTCTGGCCTTCGGCAGGCGGCAGTACAGGGCACACACTCTTCGTTTCCACCATTAGCATGGGGTCCTTCGGGCTAGGCGGGGGGGGGGGGGGGGGGGGGGGGAGCAACGAGTCGGCAGAATGTCCGGAGATGCCGCACGATGACTAGCAGCCACCTGCACCATAGGGCGATGAGCCCTGTGAGATCCTGCCCTAGCATGCTCTCTAGCACGACCCCTAGGAGGGGTGCTGCTGATTTTCCCCATTATATGCGTCGTGCCTTGGCGACGGAAACGGGGTACGGGGTCAAAGCCAGGCGGCCCACTGCGGGAAACATCATCAAGAATTCCACGCGACCACATAAACCTCTTAGTACGCGGGAAGGCGCCTCCAGACGAGTTGGAAGAGTCGTAGGATCGACCGTCACCTCCACGGCGATCGTCCGAAGACGACGACGAAGAGTCTAGGTCCACCGGAGTGTAGTCATGATAATGATCAAGGTGTAGAATGAGACTGATCCGATGTCCTCCAAGAATTTGAGCGTTAGAATGATCGATGTCATCTTGAGGAGGCCCATCACTATTCCCGGTACGCGCTGATCCTCCCGGAAACAGAATGATGTCCTTGGCGAGAGGGAGCAGATTTGGGTTCTGCATCCACCCAACAACCCCACAGATGTCCGTGTCTTCCTGGTGAAAGGTAGAGGAGTCGAAGTAATCGTAGAGCACCGTATCACCCAAGATTTGGCGCACAGCTTCAGCATTCCACGCGTGTAGCGGCAAGTTTTCAATGCATATCTTGACATGAAAAAACCATCCTTCAATAGAAGCTTGCGCAGGAAACCCCCATGGCTTGAATATAAGGCTAGATCGCGGCAGTGCCAGAGAGCCGACCAGAAGAGCTTGGTCACGTAGTTGGGGGCTCTGGAAGGATGCGAGAAAGCCTGGGCGATGAGTGGCAACTTTGCATGCCCAATGCGGAATTCCAAGCTGGTTGTGGATGGCTGACGATATTTCGGACGAGGAAGCCCTAACGCGCCCCTGTAGAGGCACAATGAACAGTGCTTGCCGGCGAAGACGCCGCAGCTCGGATATCATCCCGTTTCCAGACAGGACGGCCGCCTGCCCGAAGGACGGGCGTCGTTCAGGGGCACCCGACGGTTGCCTAGTCCTGGGCATGGCTTCTTTGGTTGGTGTGGAAGTCACAGCAGCAGCGTATGAGAGTCCTGGACGGACTCGGGAGAGAGAGGGAGCTGTAGGGGCTAGCCGAGGGAAGGTGAGCCTGCCTCTGAGCAGCGTCTCCTCATTTATAAGCTGAGCATGTAGCGGGGGGCGTCCCCCCGGTCCTTTGGGCCTGAGACAGTGGTTGGAGCGATGACCTGGCTGCATGCAAGACCAGCACCGAGGGGGGTCTCTACACACTGCCGCGACATGTCCGCATCCAAGACAACGAAAGCATCGGCCTTTGAGAAAATCTCTACGATCAGGCGCGATTGCGCCACGTCGTGGCGCAGAATCCCGAAGCACCGGGTGGGGAGGGCTTCTTCTCAAGCGGCGCACCGTTGTCCATCCTCCCTCAGCGGCCAGGGCCGGTGGCCCAAGTCTAGAAGCAAGGCGGTGGCGTGCTGTAAGCGTGGGAGCTTGACATGACCTGGGGACAGCGAGAGGCGACATTGATGTGGCCGCTGTGGCAGGAGGCGGGGCGCCCAGTATGGAAGGTCGTATCGCTCGTCCCGTCAATTGATGTCTGCTGGGCAAGCTGCAAGGATTCGGCGAAGAACCAATCTCGCAAGTAAGGCGGGCAGTCGGACTGACAGTAGCTGTGCCAATAGGGGTAGCTTGCGGCGAGGCCATGATGGCTTTTGCAGCACCAGGGAGTTTCTCGGACTCAGAGTTCCCGCACTTCGGAGGAGCCGGAGCCCTTCCGGCGATACCTTTTTTGCCGGTAAGGAATACATCGTCGCCATCTCGGGGGAGAGTAGAGATGGCATCAAAGTTGGCAAGTGCCGAAGCGTTGGTGAAGTATGAACTGGTGAGGGGGACGGATCATCAGCATCAATATCTGCCCTTTCCAATGCTAGAATTGGGAGCAAGGAGTAATTTTCTTCCTCAGAGAGAGGCACCGATGGATCCATACGGGTAAGGTCTGGGGACTGAAGTTCTGAGAATGGCGTACACGAGCGAGATCGCCCCTCAACGCGAGATTGAAACAGGGTCTCATCAAGAGAGGTTCCTCTAATAAGGATTTTGACAGTTTGCCTCAGACCAGGAGAAGGCTGAGTGGAGGAAGGAGGACTCATCTGCGCTGCCCGCATAGATGCCCCCATGACAGCCAGTGCCTTGCTTCTGGACGGCTCCGAACGTTGTTCCCCAAGGACCTCATCCATCGGAGACAACGAGGAGTACATGGCCATCTGAGGCAGAGTACAACTCGGTACTTTCGGAGAAGCGACAAGGGTGGATCGTGCGGGTGCCAAAGATGATGGGGCTTCCAACAGAGGGGATTGACAAACGGAAGCAGGTTGGCTGGGCACCAGGGGGGCAGGATTAGCTGGTTGGACGCCGGCAGCGACGAGTCTTCAGACGGAAGCGACAGAGCAGGATGCGGCGGTATATCCCCCGGAGCCAGCGATGACTGGGCAGACATCGGCGGCGAGTGTTCATTAGAAACCGCTGGAGGCGGCGTGCCTTTCAGCAAGGGAAGTGGGGTGGGCGCCGGAGAAGCACCCACCGACACAGACGGCTGACGGAGTGGGGTGGGCGCCAGAGGCGGCGTGCCTTTCGGCGAGGGAAGTGGGGTGGACGCCGGAGGCGGCGTACCTTCCGGCGAGGGCGGCAAGGGTGGGGGCGGAGAGGGCTTCATCTCTTCAACTTCAATCCTACCACTTTTTATCATTTTCTCCCCTATGCTTCATCCGCAGCAGGTTCGTCAGGCCAAACTGCAAAGGCTAACTCGTTGTCTTTTAGCTTCTCTGCATTCACCCAGTCACCATCACATCGAACAAAACCGGAGCTTCTGCCTTGGTAACGGCAGGCTGAGCACCAGACGCAAAGTAAAATGTATGTACTTGAGATGGTAACGACGTGCGATACAGATCTCGGTTGCACTGACACACATTTCCACATCAACTAGTGTGATACTTAAGGATCACATCTATCAGTGTAACAGCTGCGTCGCATACAGAATTTTACTCATGATTTTACGTTCAGTTTTTCAGTTAAATGACGCGCGCGGAGACGGACGGATTAAAAGCGGGCCGACGGCGAGGCCGCCGGAGCGGGGCCGGGGCGAGGACGCTTGGGCTTTAAGATCCTGCCGGCCATGGACGAACGCCGATCACGTGGGTTCTTCACGAACGGGCAAGCAAGGTCAGAGTTAACAACACATGGTCCGGTGGTCTGTGACACCCGAATTATGCAAAACGTGACAAAAACCCTCACCCCTCTTCCTCCCCCACTGCCCAGGGCCCAGCCGACGGCTTTCTTCCCCGAGCAACCGCTCCCTTCCCTCTCTCTCTCTCACCGACTCTATTATCGCATGTGGGGGAAAACTTTTGCAACCGGCCGAATCTCGCGCCCTCTCCGCCAACCGGCGCCGCAGCAACCGCCGCCTCCTCCCCACCTATAAATACGGCCCGACCCCGGCCATTTCATCCCACAGAAACCGCTCACACTCACCCGATCGGAAAAACCACCATTTTTCCCAATTCTCCGAAAACTCACGTTGATCTTCAACTCCAACGATCCCTACACCCTTCCACGGTCTCCAGACCGAGTTTCTGATCGAAATTCTCCGAAGGAACACGGCTAGGGAGCCCTGCCGACGAAGATCGCCGGAGATCGGCACTGCTCGCCGTCGACAGCCCTCTCCGGCCGTTTCTGAACCCCGAGGACCCCCTAGGTGAGTCCCCCATCCTCCCCTCTTTCTTCTGGTACCGAGAGATCAAAGAATGGTTGAGAAATCGGGAAAACCGAATGTTTCCGGCCACCGCCGCCGCTCGCCGGCGATTGCGCGGCCGCCGGACTCGGGGGAGAAAGGGTTAGGGCGACGTGGCGCAATCGGGAGCGTCCATTTCGCGTGAACGGTTAGGATTAGAAGGAGCGTACCGGTTCGGTTATTTTAAATCTGGGCCGTTGATCTCAGATCCGACGGCCCATATTCAATTTAGTTATAGCCGTTGAAAATTTAACAGAGGGACCCCTGGGGATTTAAACAAATAGGAAATAGCCCCTGATTCTTGCAGAATTAACCCTAGGCTTATTAGAAATTTGTAAAATCAGTTTAAAATAACTAAATAGCCCCTGTGTAATTTGTAAATTCATCAAATAGTTCTGTATTTTCAAATTGAACCCCAGAAAGTTTGAAATTATTACAAATCAAACCAAATCAGTTTAAAAGTTTGTTTTAATTATGTAATTAATCAAATTAGGACTAAATAGTTTCTGAAAAATGTTAGAAAATTATTAAAAGTCCTGATTAAATGTTCTGATCAGAATATTAAATTTAAAACTAAAAATAATTAATCTCAAAGGCTGAAATTAATCATATAATGACTAATTAATTCTGAAAATTGAAACAAAAATAATATAAATATCAGAAAAATTGTGGAAATTTATTAAACAGCACAATATTATTCTGTTTTTATGTTTTTAATGCACTTGAAGTTTCTGTAGTCCAGAATAATTATTTAAATGACTGGAAATGCATTTTTAATTATTAAATTAATACTGAAAAATAGATAAAAATAGTATATATTAAAGAAAAATTTTGGAAACTGTTCTAAATGCTTAAATAGGTTCTGAATTGCAGAAAAATAGAAATATGAGTTCTGAAAATTATTATAGTAATAATTTAAATGATTTCTAGGATTTAATTAATTATAAGAATTCATATATATATATATATATATATATTTATAAAATTCTAAAATTTACTCAAATCATCTCACAAACTGAAAATGAGTGTTTAGATGTGGCAATAGTAAAATCAAAGGATATAAGTAGCCAATTGAAACATATTTTCCTTCTAACTCACATAAAATGACAAGAAATCAATAGTTGCATGTGTGCAACTAAACCTATGTGATTGAAATGCTTTGATATGATTCTTATGGCATGTTTGTCACTGTTTTGTGGGTACAAATGCATGGATAGAACCAACTCAAGAACTATTTCATAACCTTCAAGATCAAGAGTTTGAAGTAAATCCCACTTCATTCAAAGGCAAGTGTTCCTTGACCACTTTGTTCCTATTCTAGGATGAATAGTTAGATTATTTGCATGGTGTCATTAACATAAAACCTAATTTAGGGTGTTTCCCTAGTTTATTTCGTTTATCATTCCTTGTTGAACCATGGAGGAACTTAGTTGATATTTGATGGTTATCATTTTATGTGCTTAGCCATGCATACTTAGAACTTAGAGAATGAATGGAACATTGATGATACTCGTCTTGTGGTATTATATGAAAGACACAAGAGTGTGTCATGGTAATAGGAATCTAGACAGGCTGGTTGTTTGGTTGGTGCTTCGTGCACGAGACTCGGGAATGAGTTAGTGCCTGTCTTAGATTCTAAGGACCGGTTCATGGAACAGTTAACCCGGCTTTACAGTGCCACCACAAGACTGAGATGGGGCAGCTTGGCCAATTAATTAGGAGTTTGTCGGTATAGTATGAGTGTTTGGATGGTGCGGGGAATGGGAGTCCATTTTTGACTGCCCTGGGAACTGCAAGGCTCAAGAGGGGGCTTCTGTAGGGGAGGGTTACTCCCAAGAACTACAGCGGTGAAACCTCAGTGGGCTTGTACTTGCCGGTAGACCCTTTGTAAAGGCCATGTAGTGATCTCCTGATCGCACACCAAAGGAAGTGTGTAATGTGGCTTGCAACCGCGGATATCAGGGAGGTTTCTTAGTCCACCTGGCAACAGGGGATGAAATCACTACTTGTGGGTAAAGTGGTACAATCTCTGCAGAGAACCAAACTGTCATGACAGCCGTGCTCACGGTCAAGAGCGGCTTGGACTTGTCCATGATTAGAGTAACATGGATGTGGGCGGAAAGAGGTTGTTGGGTGGTGTAACCTAACATTAATGACTTAATTATGATGATGGTGGGATTATCACTTAGTAAGATAGGTTGCTAATCAAAGCTAAGGCTTAGGATTAATGCATAGTGCTTAACCATGTTAGCCTTCCCTTGCTATTGGCCTTCATAACATTCTTTCCTACACTTGCTGAGTACCTTTGGTACTCAAACTTGCTTTTGTTGGATATTATATGTTGACTCAAGTGCAAATGAAGACGTAGACTATGACGAGGAGTACTTCTATCCCGAGGAGTTATTCTAGGTTGGCGAAACCCCCGGGCAACGCCTGTGGAACTGGAGCATCCACGCCATAGACTTCCGCTGTCGTGTTATAGTATATTGATACTATTATTTGATATTTTATGTAATATGATGTAATATTATGATGTACGTTTAACTTGGCTTATAATACAATGATATTTCACTCTTGTCGGCACATGTATGAGTCAACTGATCCTGGCATACATGTGAGAATACGCTCGGTGTTTCTTATGGAAAACCGGGTGTGACAAAGTGGTATCAGAGCCAAGGTTGCCCGTAGGACGCAAATCTAGTTAGAAATGGACGAGATAGACATCACTATTTTATTAAAAAACTATTTTTACTAAATATTTTGTTAAAAGGAGGATTATTTAAATTATATATATGTTGTCTAACCTCTTCTATACTCAAAATTATATTATTATTTATTCTCTAACACATTTTAAATTTTTCTTGAAACAGATGGCACGCACACATCTCACGGCTCGTAAGTCCACCGGAGGACGAGTTCCTCGACACCAGCTGGCTGAGCGCACTACTGAGGAGGTGGACAACGCCACTACCTACCAGACCCACGGGGAGTCCACTAGAGGCATGGTGGATCGCCTCCGACACCTCCTTCGCTGTGCTGGTTATACCGGCAAGCTAGAGGTGCAGTACGACACCACTCGAGTCTCTCGCGCAGAGCGAGACGAGTGGAAGTCGCAGGCGAGGATCTACTATGAGAACAAGCTGCTCAAGATACACAACTCGCCAGCATGGAGGTCCACCATGGCAGAGGCTGAGAAGGACGCCACTTGGGAGGCAATCACTTGCCAGAGCTACACCAACCGTGGCCGCCTTGAGGGGACCCAATACATGTACACCCCCCGGCGACAGAGTGGAAGCGCGGTGTTCAACTATGAGCCTCTCCATGAAGGTTGTGATGTGGTACAGATGGACATGAGTCTTCAGGTAGGGGTGGACGCCAGCACGAGACTGCAGAACTGTCAACAGGAACTCCAAGACGTCCGGGACCTTCTGAAGAAGACGGAGGCTATTATGCGTGGACTGATGAGGATGAGGGATGGAGAGGTGAGTGATCTCTATGCTTCGGATGGAGACACTTGGACTCCGGACTCTCGAGACCGTAGGGCAGCCAAACGCCCTCATATTCCTCCAGCACCTGAGGCCTCCACAGCTGAGTCGGAGGCTAGCAACCCAGATGGTGATGGCGGGAACCCACAGGAGGATGCACAGAACCCAGCGGACAACTAGGATAGGTGTCCTTGTTCATGTAGTAACTCGTGTAGTACGTATGTATGGTAATGTATTGACTAGTGTGTAATGTTTGATTAGTGAACTTGTTTAGAATGATGATGTAATGTATGTTAGTGGATGAACGTGAGTTGTGAAAGCCATAGGCTTATGTTCACAACCACGTTAGTGTATGTAAATATCTATTAAGGAATATAAGTGCTTAGTTTGTTTCAATCATGACCATTTAATAAACGAAGTAGAAACTTTAGTAACTCTTGTATAGAATGGATGAAGTAAGTATACAACGTAATACACCTAAAAGAACATCTATACATTAATTTTAAACATAGTCTTTTACAATAGATGGCAGGAAGAAGGAGACGCAATGAAGGGAACAACAACAATGAGGCTGCAGAGTTCCCTTTGCCTGGATGGCAGCCACGAGTTGCATGCAGAGCAGATGGAGAAGTTATACAACAAATAATGAACATGCAAAACCAACTCCTTCAGAATTTAACACAAGTGGTGGCCAACATGCAACCACAAATTCAGAATGCACCGCGTCAACCCAAACTGAATGAGTTTCTAAGCACTCAACCACCAAGGTTTGACAACGCTATAGAGCCATTGGAAGCTGATGATTGGCTCAAGAATATTAAGAACAAGTTGCAGATTATACAATGCCCAGGACGTGAGAGAGTGCTCTTTGCTTCTCATCAACTATATGGGTCTGCAGCAGACTGGTGGACAGCATACAAAGAAGCCCATGAGGATCCAGAGGGTATCTCATGGAATGAGTTCAAAATTGCCTTCCGTAATCACTATGTTACAGCCGGAGAAATCAAGAATAAACGGAAGGAGTTCCTCAATCTGAAGCAAGGTAGCATGTCCGTGCGAGAGTACCTCACTAAATTTACGCAGTTATCTCGCTATGCTCCGGGAGACATAGATACAGATGAGAAGAAACAAGATTGTTTCATTGAAGGATTGAACTCAGAGATACAGTATGCCATGTCCTCAAGTGACTATAAAAGTTTCCAAAAGCTTATCAACAAGGCTTTCATAGTGGAAAGGAAAAGACAGAAGTTAGTCGAAAAACGAAAGAGGAAAATGAATTGGCAAGGACAGGCTTCTAGCAGCAACAGTCGGCCCCGTTTCTCATCACCGCTGACGGGAGCAATGAATCGACCTATAGCTCCCAATCAGTTTCAGAGGAACTACAACCCTGCTGCTAGGAACCCAACTGTCCAACCACAACAGCAGAGACAACAAGTGCAGCAACAACGTCCTGCCTTTCAACCTCGTCCTGCAGGGCCAAATCCTCAAAATGCACAATCAAGCAACAAAGCACCAATGAACAAGGTCACGGGGCAATGCTTCAACTGTGGGGAAACGGGACATTATGCCAACCGATGTCCCAACAAGAAGCCACCTCAGGCACAGAATCTTGTGCGTGGCAAGGTGAATCATGTGACGATGGAGGAAGCACAGGAGGCACCAGATGTGGTGATTGGTATGTTCTCCGCGAACACTTATCCTGCTACAATTCTGTTTGACTCTGGTGCAACACACTCATTCATAGCCAAGGAATTCATAACCAAGCACAAATTACAAATTACATCTATGAATCGAGTGCTATTAGTGAATTCTCCTAGAGGAGAAATAAAGACAAAACAAATATGTCCCAAGGTAAAGCTAGGAGTCAATGGAGTAGAATTCCTTGCAAATCTTATTGTGATAGAATCACAAGGAATAGATATCATCTTGGGGATGGACTGGTTAAACAAGTACAAAGGAGTTATACATTGCTCAACAAGGACAGTGGAACTAACCCATACGGATGGAACTAAGGTTGAGTTCACATCTATTCAAGTACCCTCTGGAAATGTTCAACTCAACAAAACTGAAGTAGTTATTGAGGACATAAAGGTGGTCAATGAATTTCAGGATGTATTTCCCGAGGAGTTACCAGATATGCCACCGGATCGAGAAGTAGAGTTCATTATAGAATTAGTACCTGGTACTGCTCCTATATATAAAAGACCATACCGGATGGATACCCAACAACTAGCATAACTCAAGGATCATATCGGAGAGTTATCGGAGAAAGGGTATATCCGTCCCAGTTCCTCACCATGGGGAGCTCCGGTCATATTTGTACCAAAAAAAGATGGGACCAAGAGGCTATGTGTAGATTACCGTGCCCTCAATGAAGTGACAATAAAAAACAAGTATCCTTTACCTCGTATTGAGGACTTGTTTGATCAATTAAGAGGTGCATGTGTATTCTCTAAAATTGACCTCCGTTCCGGATATCATCAACTAAGGATAAGGGAATCGGATATTCCGAAGACGGCATTTGTTTCTAGGTATGGACTGTATGAATATACAGTTATGCCTTTTGGACTAACAAATGCTCCGGCATATTTCATGTACCTTATGAATAAGGTGTTCATGAAATACTTGGACAAATTTGTGGTAGTGTTCATTGATGATATCCTCATATACTCAAAGAATGAGAAAGAACATGAAGAACACCTGAGAATAGTACTACAAAAGCTAAGGGAAAACCAACTTTATGCCAAATTCAGTAAATGTGAATTTTGGCTTAAGAAAGTTGCTTTTCTAGGACATATCATCTCCGAAGGAGGAATCGCAGTAGACCCAGAAAAGATATCTGGTGTGCAAAAGTGGAAGACACCAGAGAATGTTGGGAAAATCCGAAGCTTCTTAGGATTGGAAGGCTATTACAGAAGGTTTATTGAAGGGTTTTCAAAAATAGCCAAGCCACTCACAAAGATGTTGGAAAAAGGAGCTGCTTTTATATGGTCTCAAGAGTGTGAATCAAGCTTCCAAGAATTAAAGAAGAAGTTAACAACTGCCCCAGTCTTGGTTATGCCTGATATGGAGAAATCATTCTCTGTATATTGTGATGCTTCAGGGCAAGGGTTAGGATGTGTGCTTATGCAAGAAGGACATGTTATTGCCTATGCTTTCCGACAACTTCGGAAGCATGAGAAGAACTATCCTACCCATGACCTAGAGTTGGCAGCAGTTGTGCATGCATTGAAGTTATGGAGACATTATCTAATGGGTAAAAGAACAGAGATCTATACCGATCATAAGAGCTTGAAGTATATCTTCACTCAACCGGATCTAAACCTTCGGCAAAGGAGATGGTTGGAGTTCATTAACGATTTTGATGTGGGGATCAACTATCATCCTGGAAAAGCTAATGTGGTTGCAGATGCCTTGAGCAGAAAGACACATGTTAACATGTTGTCCATAAGAGATCTACAACCCCAACTTTGTGAAGAGTTCGCAAAGCTCAACTTATGCTTGGTGAATCATACAGAAGCCATAGCGATGGAGGTTGATTCAACCCTGGAATATGATATACGAAAAGGTCAACAAGACGACGAAAAGATCAAAGAGATTAAGCAGTTGATCAAAAAGAACAAGGCTCTAGGATTTAGAGAAGATGAGAATGGTAACATATGGCATGGTAAAAGAATATGTGTACCAGACATCAAGGAAATAAAGAAGTTAATATTAAAAGAGGCTCATGATTCAGAATATTCTATCCATCCTCGAAGCACAAAAATGTATCATGATCTTAAAACAAGGTATTTGTGGCATGGAATGAAAAGAGATGTTGCAGAGCATGTGGCATTGTGCGACACATGTCAACTAGTCAAAACAGAACATCAAAGGCCTGCAGGGCTATTACAACCACTAAAGATACCTGAATGGAAGTGGGAAGAAATTGGGATGGACTTCATAGTGGGTTTGCCCAGGACACAAACAGGGTATGACTCGATATGGGTGATAGTGGATAGATTAACAAAAGTTGCTCACTTTATTCCAGTGAAAGAAAATTATAATAGTTCCAAACTAGCAGAATTGTATATGTCAAGAATAGTCTGCCTACACGGTGTACCCAAAAAGATAGTATCAGACAGAGGTACACAGTTCACTTCAAGGTTTTGGCAGAAATTACATGAGTCTATGGGGACTCGATTAAATTTCAGTTCTGCATATCATCCACAAACTGATGGGCAGACAGAAAGGACCAATCAGATTCTTGAAGATATGCTCAAAGCTTGTGCACTCAAAAATAGTAGGAGTTGGGATAAGAATTTGCCATATGCAGAATTCTCCTACAATAATAGCTACCAAGCCAGTATGAAGATGTCCCCATTCGAGGCTCTATATGGAAGAAGATGTAGAACTCCACTATTTTAGGATCAAATAGGAGAGAATAAGGTGTTTGGACCTGAAGTATTAAAAGACGCAGAAAAGAAAGTAAGAGAAATTCGCAATAATCTAAAGATAGCTCAAACAAGACAAAAGAGCTATGCAGACACCACGCGAAGAGAACTAGTCTTCGAAGTGGAAGACTATGTGTATCTCAAGGTGTCACCCATGCGCGGACTTAGGAGATTCAAAGTAAGAGGGAAACTAGCACCTCGGTATATCGGACCATTCAAGGTACTGGAACGCAAAGAAGAGGTAGCATATCAGTTAGAGTTACCCTCTCGATTGTCGGATGTACACGACGTGTTCCATGTATCACAACTCAAAAAATGTTTGAGAACACCCGAAGAACATCTGCCAATGGATGAATTGGACATACAGGAAGATCTTTCATATACCGAGTACCCTGTCAAAATCCTTGACACAATGGAAAAAGTCACAAGAAATAAGATAATCCGCATGCATAAGGTTCAATGGAAACATCATTCCGAGGCAGAAGCCACATGGGAAAGAGAAGATGAACTCAGATCACAATTCCCTGATTTATTTCCTTTGTAAACCCAATCTCGAGGACGAGATTTTTCTTAAGGGGGGTAGAGTTGTGACACCCGAATTATGCAAAACGTGACAAAAACCCTCACCCCTCTTCCTCCCCCACTGCCCAGGGCCCAGCCGACGGCTTTCTTCCCCGAGCAACCGCTCCCTTCCCTCTCTCTCTCTCTCACCGACTCTATTATCGCATGTGGGGGAAAACTTTTGCAACCGGCCGAATCTCGCGCCCTCTCCGCCAACCGGCGCCGCAGCAACCGCCGCCTCCTCCCCACCTATAAATACGGCCCGACCCCGGCCATTTCATCCCACAGAAACCGCTCACACTCACCCGATCGGAAAAACCACCATTTTTCCCAATTCTCCGAAAACTCACGTTGATCTTCAACTCCAATGATCCCTACACCCTTCCACGGTCTCCAGACCGAGTTTCTGATCGAAATTCTTCGAAGGAACACGGCTAGGGAGCCCTGCCGACGAAGATCGCCGGAGATCGGCACTGCTCGCCGTCGACAGCCCTCTTCGGCCGTTTCTGAACCCCGAGGACCCCCTAGGTGAGTCCCCCATCCTCCCCTCTTTCTTCTGGTACCGAGAGATCAAAGAATGGTTGAGAAATCGGGAAAACCGAATGTTTCCGGCCACCGCCGCCGCTCGCCGGCGATTGCGCGGCCGCCGGACTCGGGGGAGAAAGGGTTAGGGCGACGTGGCGCAATCGGGAGCGTCCATTTCGCGTGAACGGTTAGGATTAGAAGGAGCGTACCGGTTCGGTTATTTTAAATCTGGGCCGTTGATCTCAGATCCGACGGCCCATATTCAATTTAGTTATAGCCGTTGAAAATTTAACAGAGGGACCCCTGGGGATTTAAACAAATAGGAAATAGCCCCTGATTCTTGCAGAATTAACCCTAGGCTTATTAGAAATTTGTAAAATCAGTTTAAAATAACTAAATAGCCCCTGTGTAATTTGTAAATTCATCAAATAGTTCTGTATTTTCAAATTGAACCCCAGAAAGTTTGAAATTATTACAAATCAAACCAAATCAGTTTAAAAGTTTGTTTTAATTATGTAATTAATCAAATTAGGACTAAATAGTTTCTGAAAAATGTTAGAAAATTATTAAAAGTCCTGATTAAATGTTCTGATCAGAATATTAAATTTAAAACTAAAAATAATTAATCTCAAAGGCTGAAATTAATCATATAATGACTAATTAATTCTGAAAATTGAAACAAAAATAATATAAATATCAGAAAAATTGTGGAAATTTATTAAACAGCACAATATTATTCTGTTTTTATGTTTTTAATGCATTTGAAGTTTCTGTAGTCCAGAATAATTATTTAAATGACTGGAAATGCATTTTTAATTATTAAATTAATACTGAAAAATAGATAAAAATAGTATATATTAAAGAAAAATTTTGGAAACTGTTCTAAATGCTTAAATAGGTTCTGAATTGCAGAAAAATAGAAATATGAGTTCTGAAAATTATTATAGTAATAATTTAAATGATTTCTAGGATTTAATTAATTATAAGAATTCATATATATATATATATATATTTATAAAATTCTAAAATTTACTCAAATCATCTCACAAACTGAAAATGAGTGTTTAGATGTGGCAATAGTAAAATCAAAGGATATAAGTAGCCAATTGAAACATATTTTCCTTCTAACTCACATAAAATGACAAGAAATCAATAGTTGCATGTGTGCAACTAAACCTATGTGATTGAAATGCTTTGATATGATTCTTATGGCATGTTTGTCACTGTTTTGTGGGTACAAATGCATGGATAGAACCAACTCAAGAACTATTTCATAACCTTCAAGATCAAGAGTTTGAAGTAAATCCCACTTCATTCAAAGGCAAGTGTTCCTTGACCACTTTGTTCCTATTCTAGGATGAATAGTTAGATTATTTGCATGGTGTCATTAACATAAAACCTAATTTAGGGTGTTTCCCTAGTTTATTTCGTTTATCATTCCTTGTTGAACCATGGAGGAACTTAGTTGATATTTGATGGTTATCATTTTATGTGCTTAGCCATGCATACTTAGAACTTAGAGAATGAATGGAACATTGATGATACTCGTCTTGTGGTATTATATGAAAGACACAAGAGTGTGTCATGGTAATAGGAATCTAGACAGGCTGGTTGTTTGGTTGGTGCTTCGTGCACGAGACTCGGGAATGAGTTAGTGCCTGTCTTAGATTCTAAGGACCGGTTCATGGAACAGTTAACCCGGCTTTACAGTGCCACCACAAGACTGAGATGGGGCAGCTTGGCCAATTAATTAGGAGTTTGCCGGTATAGTATGAGTGTTTGGATGGTGCGGGGAATGGGAGTCCATTTTTGACTGCCCTGGGAACTGCAAGGCTCAAGAGGGGGCTTCTGTAGGGGAGGGTTACTCCCAAGAACTACAGCGGTGAAACCTCAGTGGGCTTGTACTTGCCGGTAGACCCTTTGTAAAGGCCATGTAGTGATCTCCTGATCGCACACCAAAGGAAGTGTGTAATGTGGCTTGCAACCGCGGATATCAGGGAGGTTTCTTAGTCCACCTGGCAACAGGGGATGAAATCACTACTTGTGGGTAAAGTGGTACAATCTCTGCAGAGAACCAAACTGTCATGACAGCCGTGCTCACGGTCAAGAGCGGCTTGGACTTGTCCATGATTAGAGTAACATGGATGTGGGCGGAAAGAGGTTGTTGGGTGGTGTAACCTAACATTAATGACTTAATTATGATGATGGTGGGATTATCACTTAGTAAGATAGGTTGCTAATCAAAGCTAAGGCTTAGGATTAATGCATAGTGCTTAACCATGTTAGCCTTCCCTTGCTATTGGCCTTCATAACATTCTTTCCTACACTTGCTGAGTACGTTTGGTACTCAAACTTGCTTTTGTTGGATATTATATGTTGACTCAGGTGCAAATGAAGACGTAGACTATGACGAGGAGTACTTCTATCCCGAGGAGTTATTCTAGGTTGGCGAAACCCCCGGGCAACGCCTGTGGAACTGGAGCATCCACGCCATAGACTTCCGCTGTCGTGTTATAGTATATTGATACTATTATTTGATATTTTATGTAATATGATGTAATATTATGATGTACGTTTAACTTGGCTTATAATACAATGATATTTCACTCTTGTCGTCACATGTATGAGTCAACTGATCCTGGCATACATGTGAGAATACGCTCGGTGTTTCTTATGGAAAACCGGGTGTGACAAAGTGGTATCAGAGCCAAGGTTGCCCGTAGGACGCAAACCTAGTTAGAAATGGACGAGATAGACATCACTATTTTATTAAAAAACTATTTTTACTAAATATTTTGTTAAAAGGAGGATTATTTAAATTATATATATGTTGTCTAACCTCTTCTATACTCAAAATTATATTATTATTTATTCTCTAACACATTTTAAATTTTTCTTGAAACAGATGGCACGCACACGTCTCACGGCTCGTAAGTCCACCGGAGGACGAGTTCCTCGACACCAGCTGGCTGAGCGCACTACTGAGGAGGTGGACAACCCCACTACCTACCAGACCCACGGGGAGTCCACTAGAGGCATGGTGGATCGCCTCCGACACCTCCTTCGCTGTGCTGGTTATACCGGCAAGCTAGAGGTGCAGTATGACACCACTCGAGTCTCTCGCGCAGAGCGAGACGAGTGGAAGTCGCAGGCGAGGATCTACTATGAGAACAAGCTGCTCAAGATACACAACTCGCCAGCATGGAGGTCCACCATGGCAGAGGCTGAGAAGGACGCCACTTGGGAGGCAATCACTTGCCAGAGCTACACCAACCGTGGCCGCCTTGAGGGGACCCAATACATGTACACCCCCCGGCGACAGAGTGGAAGCGCGGTGTTCAACTATGAGCCTCTCCATGAAGGTTGTGATGTGGTACAGATGGACATGAGTCTTCAGGTAGGGGTGGACGTCAGCACGAGACTGCAGAACTGTCAACAGGAACTCCAAGACGTCCGGGACCTTCTGAAGAAGACGGAGGCTATTATGCGTGGACTGATGAGGATGAGGGATGGAGAGGTGAGTGATCTCTATGCTTCGGATGGAGACACTTGGACTCCGGACTCTCCATACCGTAGGGCAGCCAAACGCCCTCATATTCCTCCAGCACCTGAGGCCTCCACAGCTGAGTCGGAGGCTAGCAACCCAGATGGTGATGGCGGGAACCCACAGGAGGATGCACAGAACCCAGCGGACAACTAGGATAGGTGTCCTTGTTCATGTAGTAACTCGTGTAGTACGTATGTATGGTAATGTATTGACTAGTGTGTAATGTTTGATTAGTGAACTTGTTTAGAATGATGATGTAATGTATGTTAGTGGATGAACGTGAGTTGTGAAAGCCATAGGCTTATGTTCACAACCACGTTAGTGTATGTAAATATCTATTAAGGAATATAAGTGCTTAGTTTGTTTCAATCATGACCATTTAATAAACGAAGTAGAAACTTTAGTAACTCTTGTATAGAATGGATGAAGTAAGTATACAACGTAATACACCTAAAAGAACATCTATACATTAATTTTAAACATAGTCTTTTACAATAGATGGCAGGAAGAAGGAGACGCAATGAAGGGAACAACAACAATGAGGCTGCAGAGTTCCCTTTGCCTGGATGGCAGCCACGAGTTGCACGCAGAGCAGATGGAGAAGTTATACAACAAATAATGAACATGCAAAACCAACTCCTTCAGAATTTAACACAAGTGGTGGCCAACATGCAACCACAAATTCAGAATGCACCGCGTCAACCCAAACTGAATGAGTTTCTAAGCACTCAACCACCAAGGTTCGACAACGCTATAGAGCCATTGGAAGCTGATGATTGGCTCAAGAATATTAAGAACAAGTTGCAGATTATACAATGCCCAGGACGTGAGAGAGTGCTCTTTGCTTCTCATCAACTATATGGGTCTGCAGCAGACTGGTGGACAGCATACAAAGAAGCCCATGAGGATCCAGAGGGTATCTCATGGAATGAGTTCAAAATTGCCTTCCGTAATCACTATGTTACAGCCGGAGAAATCAAGAACAAACGGAAGGAGTTCCTCAATCTGAAGCAAGGTAGCATGTCCGTGCGAGAGTACCTCACTAAATTTACGCAGTTATCTCGCTATGCTCCGGGAGACATAGATACAGATGAGAAGAAACAAGATTGCTTCATTGAAGGATTGAACTCAGAGATACAGTATGCCATGTCCTCAAGTGACTATAAAAGTTTCCAAAAGCTTATCAACAAGGCTTTCATAGTGGAAAGGAAAAGACAGAAGTTAGTCGAAAAACGAAAGAGGAAAATGAATTGGCAAGGACAGGCTTCTAGCAGCAACAGTCGGCCCCGTTTCTCATCACCGCTGACGGGAGCAATGAATCGACCTATAGCTCCCAATCAGTTTCAGAGGAACTACAACCCTGCTGCTAGGAACCCAACTGTCCAACCACAACAGCAGAGACAACAAGTGCAGCAACAACGTCCTGCCTTTCAACCTCGTCCTGCAGGGCCAAATCCTCAAAATGCACAATCAAGCAACAAAGCACCAATGAACAAGGTCACGGGGCAATGCTTCAACTGTGGGGAAACGGGACATTATGCCAACCGATGTCCCAACAAGAAGCCACCTCAGGCACAGAATCTTGTGCGTGGCAAGGTGAATCATGTGACGATGGAGGAAGCACAGGAGGCACCAGATGTGGTGATTGGTATGTTCTCCGCGAACACTTATCCTGCTACAATTCTGTTTGACTCTGGTGCAACACACTCATTCATAGCCAAGGAATTCATAACCAAGCACAAATTACAAATTACATCTATCAATCGAGTGCTATTAGTGAATTCTCCTAGAGGAGAAATAAAGACAAAACAAATATGTCCCAAGGTAAAGCTAGGAGTCAATGGAGTAGAATTCCTTGCAAATCTTATTGTGATAGAATCACAAGGAATAGATATCATCTTGGGGATGGACTGGTTAACCAAGTACAAAGGAGTTATACATTGCTCAACAAGGACAGTGGAACTAACCCATACGGATGGAACTAAGGTTGAGTTCACATCTATTCAAGTACCCTCTGGAAATGTTCAACTCAACAAAACTGAAGTAGTTATTGAGGACATAAAGGTGGTCAATGAATTTCAGGATGTATTTCCCGAGGAGTTACGAGGTATGCCACCGGATCGAGAAGTAGAGTTCATTATAGAATTAGTACCTGGTACTGTTCCTATATATAAAAGACCATACCGGATGGATACCCAACAACTAGCATAACTCAAGGATCATATCGGAGAGTTATCGGAGAAAGGGTATATCCGTCCCAGTTCCTCACCATGGGGAGCTCCGGTCATATTTGTACCAAAAAAAGATGGGACCAAGAGGCTATGTGTAGATTACCGTGCCCTCAATGAAGTGACAATAAAAAACAAGTATCCTTTACCTCGTATTGAGGACTTGTTTGATCAATTAAGAGGTGCATGTGTATTCTCCAAAATTGACCTCCGTTCCGGATATCATCAACTAAGGATAAGGGAATCGGATATTCCGAAGACGGCATTTGTTTCTAGGTATGGACTGTATGAATATACAGTTATGCCTTTTGGACTAACAAATGCTCCGGCATATTTCATGTACCTTATGAATAAGGTGTTCATGAAATACTTGGACAAGTTTGTGGTAGTGTTCATTGATGATATCCTCATATACTCAAAGAATGAGAAAGAACATGAAGAACACCTGAGAATAGTACTACAAAAGCTAAGGGAAAACCAACTTTATGCCAAATTCAGTAAATGTGAATTTTGGCTTAAGAAAGTTGCTTTTCTAGGACATATCATCTCCAAAGGAGGAATCGCAGTAGACCCAGAAAAGATATCTGGTGTGCAAAAGTGGAAGACACCAGAGAATGTTGGGGAAATCCGAAGCTTCTTAGGATTGGAAGGCTATTACAGAAGGTTTATTGAAGGGTTTTCAAAAATAGCCAAGCCACTCACAAAGATGTTGGAAAAAGGAGCTGCTTTTATATGGTCTCAAGAGTGTGAATCAAGCTTCCAAGAATTAAAGAAGAAGTTAACAACTGCCCCAGTCTTGGTTATGCCTGATATGGAGAAATCATTCTCTGTATATTGTGATGCTTCAGGGCAAGGGTTAGGATGTGTGCTTATGCAAGAAGGACATGTTATTGCCTATGCTTCCCGAAAACTTCGGAAGCATGAGAAGAACTATCCTACCCATGACCTAGAGTTGGCAGCAGTTGTGCATGCATTGAAGTTATGGAGACATTACCTAATGGGTAAAAGAACAGAGATCTATACCGATCATAAGAGCTTGAAGTATATCTTCACTCAACCGGATCTAAACCTTCGGCAAAGGAGATGGTTGGAGTTCATTAACGATTTTGATGTGGGGATCAACTATCATCCTGGAAAAGCTAATGTGGTTGCAGATGCCTTGAGCAGAAAGACACATGTTAACATGTTGTCCATAAGAGATCTACAACCCCAACTTTGTGAAGAGTTCGCAAAGCTCAACTTATGCTTGGTGAATCATACAGAAGCCATAGCGATGGAGGTTGATTCAACCCTGGAATATGATATACGAAAAGGTCAACAAGACGACGAAAAGATCAAAGAGATTAAGCAGTTGATCAAAAAGAACAAGGCTCCAGGATTTAGAGAAGATGAGAATGGTAACATATGGCATGGTAAAAGAATATGTGTACCAGACATCAAGGAAATAAAGAAGTTAATATTAAAAGAGGCTCATGATTCAGAATATTCTATCCATCCTGGAAGCACAAAAATGTATCATGATCTTAAAACAAGGTATTGGTGGCATGGAATGAAAAGAGATGTTGCAGAGCATGTGGCATTGTGCGACACATGTCAACTAGTCAAAGCAGAACATCAAAGGCCTGCAGGGCTATTACAACCACTAAAGATACCTGAATGGAAGTGGGAAGAAATTGGGATGGACTTCATAGTGGGTTTGCCCAGGACACAAACAGGGTATGACTCGATATGGGTGATAGTGGATAGATTAACAAAAGTTGCTCACTTTATTCCAGTGAAAGAAAATTATAATAGTTCCAAACTAGCAGAATTGTATATGTCAAGAATAGTCTGCCTACACGGTGTACCCAAAAAGATAGTATCAGACAGAGGTACACAGTTCACTTCAAGGTTTTGGCAGAAATTACATGAGTCTATGGGGACTCGATTAAATTTCAGTTCTGCATATCATCCACAAACTGATGGGCAGACAGAAAGGACCAATCAGATTCTTGAAGATATGCTCAGAGCTTGTGCACTCAAAAATAGTAGGAGTTGGGATAAGAATTTGCCATATGCAGAATTCTCCTACAATAATAGCTACCAAGCCAGTATGAAGATGTCCCCATTCAAGGCTCTATATGGAAGAAGATGTAGAACTCCACTATTTTGGGATCAAATAGGAGAGAATAAGGTGTTTGGACCTGAAGTATTAAAAGACGCAGAAAAGAAAGTAAGAGAAATTCGCAATAATCTAAAGATAGCTCAAACAAGACAAAAGAACTATGCAGACACCACGCGAAGAGAACTAGTCTTCGAAGTGGAAGACTATGTGTATCTCAAGGTGTCACCCATGCGCGGACTTAGGAGATTCAAAGTAAGAGGGAAACTAGCACCTCGGTATATCGGACCATTCAAGGTACTGGAACGCAAAGAAGAGGTAGCATATCAGTTAGAGTTACCCTCTCGATTGTCGGATGTACACGACGTGTTCCATGTATCACAACTCAAGAAATGTTTGAGAACACCCGAAGAACATCTGCCAATGGATGAATTGGACATACAGGAAGATCTTTCATATACCGAGTACCCTGTCAAAATCCTTGACACAATGGAAAAAGTCACAAGAAATAAGATAATCCGCATGCATAAGGTTCAATGGAAACATCATTCCGAGGCAGAAGCCACATGGGAAAGAGAAGATGAACTCAGATCACAATTCCCTGATTTATTTCCTTTGTAAACCCAATCTCGAGGACGAGATTTTTCTTAAGGGGGGTAGAGTTGTGACACCCGAATTATGCAAAACGTGACAAAAACCCTCACCCCTCTTCCTCCCCCACTGCCCAGGGCCCAGCCGACGGCTTTCTTCCCCGAGCAACCGCTCCCTTCCCTCTCTCTCTCTCTCACCGACTCTATTATCGCATGTGGGGGAAAACTTTTGCAACCGGCCGAATCTCGCGCCCTCTCCGCCAACCGGCGCCGCAGCAACCACCGCCTCCTCCCCACCTATAAATACGGCCCGACCCCGGCCATTTCATCCCACAGAAACCGCTCACACTCACCCGATCGGAAAAACCACCATTTTTCCCAATTCTCCGAAAACTCACGTTGATCTTCAACTCCAACGATCCCTACACCCTTCCACGGTCTCCAGACCGAGTTTCTGATCGAAATTCTCTGAAGGAACACGGCTAGGGAGCCCTGCCGACGAAGATCGCCGGAGATCGGCACTGCTCGCCGTCGACAGCCCTCTTCGGCCGTTTCTGAACCCCGAGGACCCCCTAGGTGAGTCCCCCATCCTCCCCTCTTTCTTCTGGTACCGAGAGATCAAAGAATGGTTGAGAAATCGGGAAAACCGAATGTTTCCGGCCACCGCCGCCGCTCGCCGGCGATTGCGCGGCCGCCGGACTCGGGGGAGAAAGGGTTAGGGCGACGTGGCGCAATCGGGAGCGTCCATTTCGCGTGAACGGTTAGGATTAGAAGGAGCGTACCGGTTCGATTATTTTAAATCTGGGCCGTTGATCTCAGATCCGACGGCCCATATTCAATTTAGTTATAGCCGTTGAAAATTTAACAGAGGGACCCCTGGGGATTTAAACAAATAGGAAATAGCCCCTGATTCTTGCAGAATTAACCCTAGGCTTATTAGAAATTTGTAAAATCAGTTTAAAATAACTAAATAGCCCCTGTGTAATTTGTAAATTCATCAAATAGTTCTGTATTTTCAAATTGAACCCCAGAAAGTTTGAAATTATTACAAATCAAACCAAATCAGTTTAAAAGTTTGTTTTAATTATGTAATTAATCAAATTAGGACTAAATAGTTTCTGAAAAATGTTAGAAAATTATTAAAAGTCCTGATTAAATGTTCTGATCAGAATATTAAATTTGAAACTAAAAATAATTAATCTCAAAGGCTGAAATTAATCATATAATGACTAATTAATTCTGAAAATTGAAACAAAAATAATATAAATATCAGAAAAATTGTGGAAATTTATTAAACAGCACAATATTATTCTGTTTTTAATGCATTTGAAGTTTATGTAGTCCAGAATAATTATTTAAATGACTGGAAATGCATTTTTAATTATTAAATTAATACTGAAAAATAGATAAAAATAGTATATATTAAATAAAAATTTTGGAAACTGTTCTAAATGCTTAAATAGGTTCTGAATTGCAGAAAATAGAAATATGAGTTATGAAAATTATTATAGTAATAATTTAAATGATTTCTAGGATTTAATTAATTATAAGAATTCATATATATATATATATATTTATTTATAAAATTCTAAAAATTTACTCAAATCATCTCACAAACTGAAAATGAGTGTTTAGATGTGGCAATAGTAAAATCAAAGGATATAAGTAGCCAATTGAAACATATTTTCCTTCTAACTCACATAAAATGACAAGAAATCAATAGTTGCATGTGTGCAACTAAACCTATGTGATTGAAATGCTTTGATATGATTCTTATGGCATGTTTGTCACTGTTTTGTGGGTACAAATGCATGGATAGAACCAACTCAAGAACTATTCCATAACCTTCAAGATCAAGAGTTTGAAGTAAATCCCACTTCATTCAAAGGCAAGTGTTCCTTGACCACTTTGTTCCTATTCTAGGATGAATAGTTAGATTATTTGCATGGTGTAATTAACATAAAACCTAATTTAGGGTGTTTCCCTAGTTTATTTCCTTTATCATTCCTTGTTGAACCATGGAGGAACTTAGTTGATATTTGATGGTTATCATTTTATGTGCTTAGCCATGCATACTTAGAACTTAGAGAATGAATGGAACATTGATGATACTCGTCTTGTGGTATTATATGAAAGACACAAGAGTGTGTCATGGTAACAGGAATCTAGACAGGCTGGTTGTTTGGTTGGTGCTTCGTGCACGAGACTCGGGAATGAGTTAGTGCCTGTCTTAGATTCTAAGGACCGGTTCATGGAACAGTTAACCCGGCTTTACAGTGCCACCATAAGACTGAGATGGGGCAGCTTGGCCAATTAATTAGGAGTTTGCCGGTATAGTATGAGTGTTTGGATGGTGCGGGGAATGGGAGTCCATTTTTGACTGCCCTGGGAACTGCAAGGCTCAAGAGGGGGCTTCTGTAGGGGAGGGTTACTCTCAGGAACTACAACGGTGAAACCTCAGTGGGCTTGTACTTGCCGGTAGACCCTTTGTAAAGGCCATGTAGTGATCTCCTGATCGCGCACCAAAGGAAGTGTGTAATGTGGCTTGCAACCGCGGATATCAGGGAGGTTTCTTAGTCCACCTGGCAACAGGGGATGAAATCACTATTTGTGGGTAAAGTGGTACAATCTCTGCAGAGAACCAAACTGTCATGACAGCCGTGCTCACGGTCAAGAGCGGCTTGGACTTGTCCATGATTAGAGTAACATGGATGTGGGCGGAAAGAGGTTGTTGGGTGGTGTAACCTAACATTAATGACTTAATTATGATGATGGTGGGATTATCACTTAGTAAGATAGGTTGCTAATCAAAGCTAAGGCTTAGGATTAATGCATAGTGCTTAACCATGTTAGCCTTCCCTTGCTATTGGCCTTCATAACATTCTTTCCTACACTTGCTGAGTACCTTTGGTACTCAAACTTGCTTTTGTTGGATATTATATGTTGACTCAGGTGCAAATGAAGACGTAGACTATGACGAGGAGTACTTCGATCCCGAGGAGTTATTCTAGGTTGGCGAAACCCCCGGGCAACGCCTGTGGAACTGGAGCATCCACGCCATAGACTTCCGCTGTCGTGTTATAGTATATTGATACTATTATTTGATATTTTATGTAATATGATGTAATATTATGATGTACGTTTAACTTGGCTTATAATACAATGATATTTCACTCTTGTCGGCATATGTATGAGTCAACTGATCCTGGCATACACTACAGGAAAAACGATCATTGACGACGGCCAGATTTATTGTCGACGGGGCCGTCGTCTTTAATTTTATTGACGACGGCTAGGAAAAGCCGTCGTCAATAACACAGTTATTGACGACAGCTGAGCGAGTACCGTCGTCAATAAATAATTGACGACGGTGCCCGTCGTCTTCAACTTAATTCGGGCCCACCCGAGGAGTTATTGACGACGATGACCTAGCACCGTCGTCAATAACACAGTTATTGACGACAGCTGAGCGAGCACCGTCGTCAATAAATAATTGACGACGGTGCCCGTCGTCTTTAACTATTATTGACGACGGTGACCTAGCACAGTCGTCAAAAACCCAGTTATTGACGACGGTGACCTGGCACCGTCGTCAATTACCGGACATATAACCCGTGCGCGAGCCGGGAGGCGGCCACAGTGCCGCCTCCCGACTCGCGCCGCGCGATTAGTCTCGTCGCCCTCCCCGCCGTTCCCCGCCGCTGCCGCCGGTCGCCGCCGCCGCCGGTCCCCGCCGCCGCCGGTCCCCGCCGCCGGTCCCCGCCGCCGGTCGCCGCCTCCCAACTCGCACCGGTCGCCGCCGCCGCCGTCCCCCGATCGCCACCGCCCGTCCCCGCCACCGCCGCCGCCCGTCTCCGGCCGAGGTAAGTCCCCTCCCCTCCCCTCCGGCCTCTCCCCGAGTTTGATACAAAAGCTAGAAACCAAACATTATGGTGGTGCATTTGCATTGTGGCTGTTTGAATTTCGAATCGTCTGGAACTCTGAACTTCTGTCCCTTCAGTTTGGCCGCAGTGCCATGGTTTTTTTCTTCTTCTAGATTATTAATCTGGCGCGCGACACTTAACATATATTTTACCTTGGCTGCGTTAGTGATAATGGTAGTACTACGTGATGTAAGACTAGTATTATTCTGTCGCCCATGTTCCATGACAGCTCCAGTATTCAGTTCCTTTAACACCCCCTTTACCACAGCTAGATTTTGCTTGATGCATTTGTCAGCCCTAGTACTCGTCAAATTCTGTGAGAATATCAGCAGCGGTATTAGTATTTTAAAATTTCCGTTGAAACCCAGGGACCCGTAAGCAATAAATGAATTGTCATATGAAGCCCAGCCTCTGCCCTAGAAAACAAGTTATATGGAGCAGATTATCGACCAAATTTCGGAGCTTACATGCAAAACGTTCCCTGACACCAGGAAACATATCGATGGATCCTTCTCTGCTCAACAAATTTCGATCGCGTATGTATACCATCATAAATCAAAAAATTAATTACGAGGATCCGAGCAGATGATATGATAAACAACACGGCGCTGTCGCGGACTCAAGGACCCCGAATGAAAGCAACGTGGAAACGCTAATGAACTCTCGTCTCGCCCGCGCGTTTTGTTTATCCAGCAGGAGGAGGATGGTGGAGACGGGTGACGACCGGCCACGTACGTCGTTGCGTGCATGGGGAGGCATCGATCGTCCCGCAACGCACGCACGTCGGTAAGCACGTGGAGTTCATCGCATCAAACCTGCACGCAAACTGAGAGAAGCATGCAGAAAAATTAATCTCCATGGCGTTGGAAGCTAGGCCGGGTACAGATGACGATGCATTCAGATCTTGATTCCTCCGTTGCTGCGGCCTGTTTACCGGGGGTGTAGTATACTAATATATAGTAGAGTAGATAATGACTTGTAGCAAAGCAGAGTACACAGTCACTTCTTTTTTCGGCAAAGGAGAGAGCCAGGTGTTGCATTCAGATCCTAGTTGCCGAGTTTTCTGCATGAACTCTATGCAAAGGAGCTAGCCCAAAAAAGCTGAATTAGCGAGTATGAAGCACTTTCCATCAATTACTAATCAATCACATCACAAGATAGTTATTATACAATGCGGTAATCTTCTGTAAATGCATGATTGAGTGTCTCAGTCATGCATGTCCCAACAACAAGAAGTAGATCTAGACGGATCACAAGGAGTTGACACTACCGCCGCTCGACGCGCCCCGCCCCGAGCCCCGCCTTGCTGTGCCGCCCGGCCCCGCCCCAAGCCCCGCCCTGCCGCGCTGTCCGACCTTAGTTGATTAATTGTTTAATTAGTATTGTAATTGATTATTGTTTAATTAATACTTTGATTGATTGTGTGATTAGTTACTATATGTAAATAAATGGGTTTCAGCCCGGTCCGGCCTGACACGACCCATTTAGGGTCTGTCACGGCTCATTTAGTGGTAATGTATTAGTCGAGACAGGCACGGAGGACGGCAAGCTCCCGCGCGTGGACGGCGAGCCCAGACGGTGCGGTTTCATCTTTGACCCACTTACGACGGGGCATAACGTACGACGGCTAACCCTAAAGGCGTCGTAAGATAATGGCAGGCCCCAACGGGACATAACTTAGGACGGCTGACCCACTTCTTTGTCTCTCGTTCTTTCCTTCTCTCTCGTTCTTTCCTCTCTCTCTTTTAAATGACTCAAAAACGAAAGATTGACGTAAACCTATACAACATGCGTCACCCGTTTTGAACGGGCCCGTCTCACATGTGTTACGCATGTGAGGCGTGTACGTTCGGAATTGTCCCTTTTTGGACAGCCTGGGAGTGACCGAGGGGGCGTGGCATGTGATGAAACGCGGGTTTAGATCTAGACAAGATTTCGACGGCATAACCCTGTTGTTCTCTGCTGCACCATTTTCGGGCGTGCAGTGGAGAACAGCGGGGTTATGCTGCCGAAATTTCGTTTGGATCCATACCACGCGTCTCGTCATGAGCACGCTCCGCTCGATCAGTCTTGGGTAGGTTTAGGACCTATCCTTTTCAAGAGATGTAGGGCCGTGACATAAATAAATTATAAAGTAACTATAATTTCCTTGACATTAAACTGCAGATTCAAACATGGGTGAGGATCGTAGTTGGATGTATACCGGTTGGAAGAACAGTTCTGGTGGTCACTTAGATGAGTGGTTCGCAAAGACAGATGCTTTTGTAGATCGAGCTTTTTCATTGTCAAAGATCGATAAGGTGCGGTGCCCATGTACGAAATGTCAAGGTGCAAAGTGTTGGGACAAAGTGAATTTGGCGTTTCACTTATGTCGATACGGTTTCATGCAAGATTATGAGGTGTGGACCTTTCACGGTAAGACATCTTCTCAACCCTTACAAGTTTCAGATGAGGATGACAACACGGGGGTCGATAGGATGGACGAGATGCTTGATGCCATAAATCCTGAATTGATAGAGGATCCTCCTCCAACGGAGGTTGAAGCGTTTTTCACGCTTCTCAAAGCTTCAGAAGAGCCGTTGCATGAACACACCGAAGTGACGCTCCTTACTTTCATGACTAGATTTATGGCCATTAACTCTAAGTATTTCTTCTCCAATAACTGCTACAACGATCTTATCAAATTGATCAGTGATATCCTTCCACAACCACATAAAGTGCCTAAAGATATGTATCAGTCTAAGAAGTTGATTTCTGGTCTAGGTATGAAATATGAGAAGATTGATATGTGTCTAGACAATTGCATGCTTTTTTGGAGAGAGCATGCCAACGAGAACAAGTGCTTAAAATGTGGTAAAGCGAGATTTGTCGAAGTTGTTAATGACGACGGTTCAAAAGTAATGACTCAAGTCGCACAGAAGCAGCTTCGCTACTTGCCTGTCACACCTAGGTTCAAGCGTTTGTTTCTATCTAAAAAAACAGCTAGACACATGAGGTGGCATAAAGAAGGTGTACGTGAGAACAACAGCATGATGGTGCACCCGTCGGACGGTGAGGCATGGAAGGCGCTTGACCACTTCGATCTAGATTTCGCCAATGACGCGAGAAATATTCGCTTTGAGTTCCCTGTGTGCTCGTTGGGCGAGCCAGGGCTTCCAAGGCGTGTCGATGACCCGTCGACGGAGTCGAGGGACGGACGGGAAACACCGTCTTGGCGGGGACGGCTACGTACGCCTTGCTAAACGGATGGTAAGTGATACTCGAATTATATTCTAGTTAATTTCTATCGCTACCATTGTGCTAACACGTATCGATAGGAGCGCGAGATCGGTCAGGAGCCGACCGCTATCCAGGTGTGGAGGAGGGGTCACATGGGAAGTGACCCCTTGCAGCCTGATCAGCTGTCTTCTCAGACAGCGACAGAGACGTTGGTGAGTTCTTTAGTTGACTTAATTGTTTTATCTTTAAAACTTCCGATGACTTTAATTTTCTGTATTTTCAGGAAAAGTATGGGGAGGAGGTGCGGAGGCTTCGAGGCGACGATTACGATTGGCAGAACTCGCCGATCGTACCTGAAGCCGCCTATGCAAGCGGTGGCGGTAAACCTCACGGCCGGTGAGTTATGTTGTTTTCATTTACTTTCATTAACTTCGAGATACGAAACTTTAATACTCTTACTTCGTTGTGTAGGTTGGCCATCTTCGATGGAGTAGTAGACTCGAGGGAGGCGCGGTCTTACTCGAGGGCTTCTTCATCGCAGGGTGGATCCAGCAGGCGTGGCAGCCGTGATCTGGAGCTCCAGAGTGTCCAGGAGGAGCTCCAGAGGACGCAGGAAGCGTTGAGGCTCGCGAACGAGAGGCAGGCAGCCGAGCTCCGGGCTAGGGACGAGTATCAACACTCGTACATGCTACAGCTGCAAGCTGCCATGCAGGTAAGTTCAGATCAATGTACTCAACGTTTCTAATATATAAATGACATGTATAATAATTTACTTCATATTTGCAGGCTATGGCCACAGGACAACCCGTTGTCTTTCCTCAGTGGGCGCCGCCACCGATACAGCTATCACAGGGGCCGACGTCAGGAGCACAGGTACAAAATTTCTCATAATAGCTGCAACTAGTTAAATTTGCTCAAATTTAGTTGAATTTGATCAAACTTACTTAAACTTAGAGAAAACTAGTTAAACATCCTCAAACTGAGTAAAATATGGTACAACTTACTCAACTATAGTCAAATATGACCAAACTTACTCAAACATAGCCAAAACTTTTTGAACTAGCTCAAACACAAACACTACTAGTCCATACTTCTCAAACTTAGTAAAATATGAGCAAACTTACTCAAACATAGCCAAATCTAGCTAACTTGCTCAATTTTAACTTGTAATGAGTTTATTTAATCTTATACACATTTGTGAACTTCTAATTTGTCTAACTATACATGTACATCATAGGGATCGGCGACGCGGGCTCAGGAAACTCCATCCCCTCAGCAACCAGCGTTTGGACGAGCGCACGACGACTTCCTGGACTCCGGTGGCAGCGGTCGGGGTAGCGTAGGGTAGTGTGGCGTGCGTATAGTGTTTTTATGCAATTATGTGATGTATATTTTGATTGCCTGTGATCTGGCCATCGAGCCAGGGCTGGCCTCGAAGCCAGGGCAGGATTTTCTATTTTTTTAAAAAAAATTGAAAAGCTTATTGACGACGGTTTCTGGTACTTGGCCGTCGTCAATAAGCCATAAGTATTGACGGCGGCCAGGTATCAGAAACCGTCGTCAATAAGCAATTGTTATTGACGACGGCCTAGTGTAAACCGTCGTCAATAAGCCATTGTTATTGACAACGGCCTAGTGTAAACCGTCGTCAATAAGCTTATTGACGACAGCCTGATTTAGCTGTCGTCAATAAGTTTATTGACGACAGCTAGATTTAGCTGTTGTCAATAAATTTATTGACGACGGTTACCGTCGTCAATAAACTTATTGACGACTAATAATTGACGACAGCTGGAAACCGTCGTCTGTAAACATTTACCGTCGTCAATAAGTTATTGACGACGGTAGTGTCCTTATTGACGACGGTTTCCAGCCGTCGTCTATAGTCCCGATTCCTGTAGTGATACATGTGATAATACGCTCGGTGTTTCTTATGGAAAACCGGGTGTCACATGGTCGGATGGTTTCAGATTCTTCCTACGACATGCATGTGACAAATCCAGTCTGCTCTACTGATTGAACAAAGTTTGGATCCACATATAATTCGTATTTTCTTTATCGTCTTCAACCCATTTTTAATCTAACGTTTTAATACGTAATAAACAAAAGTGTGTGCAGCAGCAGCTGCTGCTGCTCTACTGCCACTAGCTAGCTAGTCAGGCAAGTGGAGAGGGGAGTAGTCCTCCGCACGCGGGAGCGCATGGCGGCACAGCGGGCACTGGTTGCTAACCGACATCCACCTCCTCAGGCACTCGCCGTGGAACCTGTGCCCGGACGCGCACGGCATCACGACGAGGACCTCCCCTCGCTCGTACTCCTCCATGCAGATGACGCAGCCGCCGCCGTCGCCGCCTGCTGACCCGTCGTACTCCCGCCTCTCCAGGCCCGCGACCGCCGCGGCGGAGGCGGGGACGCCGAACCCGCCGCCGCGGGGGTAGAGCTGCGGACGCAGCGGCGCGTCGCCGTCGTCGTCTGTCGTAGCTGGAAGGCGCCCGGGCGGTGTCGGACGTCGACCGTCCCCTGGCTCGCCGGACGCCGACGTCGTCGGTCCCGAACCACCGGCGGCGGCGCCTCCTGGTCGTCGTAGCAGGACCCTCCGGATCTCCACCCTTTCGCCGTCAACCGTCCTGGCATACTCCAAGGTGTGCCAACCGCCGTAAACCTGCAGCACGTAAAGGTCCACAGCGTCGACGTCGTCTTCGTCGTATACGTAGGAGCCATGAGCGTCGTGATGTTCCATCAGCGGCCGCTGCCGCGCCTCCACCACCAGCTCGTCGTCACGGGGGGACGGCAACATGACGCGCCCGTGGAGTAAAACTAGCCGGCCGGCCGGCCGGTCGGTTGGTCGGTCGGTCGAGTCTGAGCGATCGACGGCGGTGATCCACGGACGCCTCGGTCTCGTCTCGTCTGCCGGAGTCGTCGTCGTCGACCTTGTTGCGTCGTCGCGGCTGCTTGTGCTGCTGCTGGAGTCGATGGTTGGCGATCGATACAGTTCCATGCAATTATTATAGATCGACCGGCGTGTGGACGACTCGTACTCGGACTCGGATCAGTGCCTGCGTCGTCGTACGCGTCCAGGATTGGGGAGCTCGTGGGAGGGACGTTCGTCGTCATCGGATCGGTTACGGAGGAGCTCAGCAGCTGTCTCTCCTCGACGGCGCAGGTTTCCATAGCTGTGCGCGCGGCTTAGAGGAGAGGAGGACGTCGCGAGCGGCAGAGGAAGAGGCCGATCGAGGAGAGCTAGCCCTTGTGCTGCGTGTAGATGTAGTCGAGGTGCGCGTCGTGGATCAGCCTCCTCCGCGCGCACTTCTCTTCGCTCCCCCTCCCCTCCCCGCACGCCGTCGCCTCTCCTCATCCAAGACCTCCTCTGCTTCCCGCATCATCCTCACCTCGGAGACCGAGACCGAGAGCTCGTCGTCGCCATTGCCCGCGGCGCGCGCCGCCAGGCCGTCTGCAGCAGCATCCTAGCTTGACACCATTATTCTCTGCAAGAGAGAAAAAAGAAAGTTCAGACGAGGCACTGATCAGCTGATGAAGCCGCTACGTACGCGAGCGAGCGGATCAGAGTGTACCGTGATGAACCGGCGCGGCGGAGGGGCGAGCAGTTACGCCGCCGTGGAGGGAGCAGATGAGCAGGAGGAGCACGGCAAGAGCGGCGAGGACGTACGTGCTGCCGTAACAGCGCCGGCCCATCTCTGCCTCGTTTTGGTAGTGCGAGTGACAGGACCAATCAGGCATTACCATGGATGCGCCGGAGCTGCATAGCGAAGAATCCATCGATCTGATTGACAAGCAGAGAGGAAATGAGAGGCTAGCAAGATCACGGTGGACATGTAGAAGCAACTTGATTAAAGGACGCCATGTCTTTGACATACTTCAAAGATCCAGAGATCTATCAGTCAATCATACATTTCACAGGGACCAGTAGTACATCAAGGACGAGGACTTGCAATTCTTGAGATGAGAAATGAGGATTACATGGACAATATCAAAATTTCTTGGTGACAAGGCTAACAAGTGGCAGTTCAAATCCTAGTCACCATGGCAGCCTCTAACTTCTCGGACAAAGTAATCAATCACGAGGACTCTAATTCTCTGAGGAAACTAGGCACCGCCTGGCCACAGTTTACAAGAAGCTCAGCCAAAGGTTTCGCAAGAGGAGTATCAGTGTTACAAAAGACACTGTGCACCTCCCCTACAACTGCATGACGAGCTGCCCCAGTGAGGACCTCGGCGTATTCATCGACTGAAGGAGGCAAATCGACGACCAGCACCGTTTCAAACACCTCGACGTCTGTCATCATCATGGTCTCCCAATCTTTCACCAGGACATTCATCAGCCCCACACTGTACAAAGACAAATATTTTTAAGATGTCAAAGTTAAGCACAGCAGTTACTCTCAATCAAAAGCATGTGGTAAAAATTCTATAAAAAATGAATCCTGGAGTCTAAGCAATATGTGGTTGAAATGACGAAATGCAGCAATGTTGCACACGATTCAGTTGTCATAGAGGGATTGGAAATTTCAGAAACTACAATGTTGTTTGGTTCACTGCACCTGCTGCATATGGTAAATGAATGGCTGCCTGAGTCACCAGTCACTGTGCAATTTCCCAGTTTAAGTGATGATGATAGGTCCTGTGCTCTTCTATCGCTTGCTGCAACTAGCAGAACCTTTGATGTCTTTTTAGCACGACCTTTTAGGATCTCCTCAAGTATTTCCTTGACCTGAAAATATGAAGAGTACATCAGAATATCAAAGTAGCAAAATATGATTTGTTGAATTATAGTCCAAGCATTTTCAACCTGATAAATTATCAGCAATGATATTGACACAGACATGTGGGTATAGTTATAACAAGCATGCTGCGACATTCAAATGCCTACCAGACTATCAATGCCAGGGGGCATCTACCTGTTTGTTGGTATCTTAAACAGCAGAACCTCCACTATGAAGGAAGCACATCAAATGCTAAAACAAAGGAATAAATTATAAAGAACACCAGAACCTGTGAAGAACATTACACTAGTTCAATAGCAATTCACTAATGCTCTCCTGGATAAGAGTTTGACACCAAAAAAACAAAACAACAGAACATGAGAGATAACATAATGAAATACCTTGGATGTTTTCTGCTCCTCTGATGGAGAGAAGTGCACATACTGGGCTATGAATGCACTTTGGCAAGAAACGGAATCATTGATACAAAGCCTTGTAATTCTTCCATGCAGTAGATATTTTGCTATCATAGCAACATTTTTGTCATATGGATCACTAAATACAGAGATTTGAGGCTTGCATGATATGGCATTTCTAATAGAATAAAGCTTCTCACCAACACCAAGGTCCATGAAAGATTTCAGTCCATCAACAACCTGTCAATTAAAGTTATCATATTTAGATGAAGCTTGGTCTTAGCCTCTTAGGATAGTTAACTATTCCATATGGATAAAAAGTTTTTTGAACTGATTGTGCAAGGCATCGATATTATACAGTTGCTAGAACTATAACAGATTTCATACTTCAGATTTTAGAAAGTGCAGTGCAGTGCAGAGAGTAACAAATTGAGAGATGCATGTGAAATGATACGTCTTATAATCGATTACCACATTTACTCACCAGCATTGATACACTTGATATGTCGATCTCTTTTAAGCAAACAAGTTCAATAAGTCTTTCAGGAGTTGATATAAGAAACTCCGGCTCACAACTTTTTAGTCTGAAGGAGCAGTCGTGTGAAATGAATTAGCACCGCTGTTTATAGGGATTTACTGAAATATCCAAAGAATGAAATTGACTGCAGGATGATATTAATAAATGAGTATAACATACCCTGACGCCTGGCGTTCAATAGATGCTCCAGGATGCAAGCTCACCGAATGAATACCAAGAGGCTTCAGTGGCTTGCATATCGATCGCACCTGCCGAAACAATACTAAGTGATCACTATATCATTCATATTTTGTTCATTAACTCGTACACAGAAGGAGATGGTACATGGTAGTAATCCGCAAGAGCAAAAAAAAAAAAAGAGTACTAACTTGCGCGGCCTTTTCCTGGGAGGGAACGAGGTACAAGAGGAAAGGGCAAGGTACGACCAGCCCAAGCCTCTCCTTCCTGGTGACGATGTCGCAGGCGGTGGATACGAGCCACGCCGTCTGCTCCGGCGTGGCGCAGGCGCCGCTGGTGTCGAGCACGTCGCACGGCGCTGCCGCCGCGCAGCTCCTCCAGAGCTCGACGCCCCAGTCGCCAGCGCCGTGAATGCCGCCGCCGCCGCAGTCCCCGTGATCCAACGCGTCGCGGATGGCGTTGAGGCAGACCACCAAGAACTTGGAGGGCCGGTCGAAATCCACGAGGCCCTCGTCGTGCTCCGCGTCACGCGGACGCGCGGCCTTCGGCTTGGCCTTGGGTGCGCCCTTCGCCGGTGGCTGCTTCTCGTCGTCCGAATCCTTCTTCCTCTTCGTGGGGCCGCCGTCCTCGCGCTCCTTCCCGTGGCGGTCGTTGAAGGGGTCGTCGGCGGTGGGGAGCGAGAAGCACATGCCCTCGCAGCCGCGGCGCCTCCCCGACTTGCGTCGGCGCTTGGACGCGATGATCGCCGCGACCCGCGCCGAGACGGCGTTCTCGCTGCTGCGCAGGCGCTTCCGACGCACCTTGCCGCGCTTCCGCGCCAGGGCGTCGTCGCCCTTCGCCATCGGCTGGTCCTCGCCGCTCCGCTCCGGTGAGGCGGCGGCCGCCGGGAAGGGGATGCGCGAGCGGGCGGAGCAGCTGAGCGGTTGCGGCGAACGAAACCTAGCAGAAGCCCCCGTGCAGGGCTGGGCCGGCGGAACTCCTTGACTATGCGAGCCTGATAAGGCCCACCAGATCGCTGGTCACGGGCCTCCATCAAGTACAAGGCCCGCAACGGCCCAAAATGAGAATCTGCACAGAATAGGCCCGTACTGGACCGTCCCATCTCAAAAAAAAAGAAATCCGGCCCGAGTCTACAAGTAGAACGTGTAGTTCATTGCAAAACCCAAAAGTTATATCAACCTTTCAGTCTTGTACCTTTTGAAGACGGAGACCACTTCATGCTTGTTGAAAAATACATTGTTTCATAGGTATCCCAAAGGAGACGTCATTGAAATACCAAAGTGCTCAATAGAATTCCGAGATCTCCATGCGCAGTCACATCTTTATAATATGCATGTGTGGCGTGTGAAGGCTGTTAGACGAGGACGACAACCACTTACAACTTACCCTTGGTTTTTTTATTTGACGCTAGGTGGTTCAAATAACGAACTAAAAACCCGCGTTAAATTACAAAGAACAGATATATTGGAGTACTATAGATAAACAGTTTGTGTGTGACATCCAAATTAACTTCTTAGCCTGTTGAAAAACTTGCATGCTGCAGCACGTATCTAGCATCTTCAAAGTCCAGCATGCACAACTACGCTCTCACGACTATAAACGCCGCAAGCAAGAGCCCTGCACTTCTTGGCGCGAACGACCCGTCGCCCTGCCCTACGTACGTCTACGTGGGCACGCAACCCGGCTCACTCACTCCCTCCACCGTTTTGAATTTGAAAAGAGGTGCGGCGCCGCCCTCGTTCCCTTTCCCTCCACCTGACCCCGGCCAGGTTGCCGTCGACCGGCCGTCGTTTGTACGGTAGCTTGACCGGTGGCGCCGGTGCTACGCGCGCGCGGGGCTTGGCTTGACCCGGTGCAGCCAGCCAGCTCACGACGCGGCAGCGGAGCGGGTCGGGTCGGGGACGCGCCCGCGCCCGCGATAAAGTCTTTCCCGGCCCGACCGACCGCGCTGGGGTCCGGGTCGGGGACGCGCCCGCGATAAAGTCTTCCCCCCCCCCCCCGGCCGCCCCCCCCCCCAACTCCTGGTCCCACCTGATCGCCTCCCTCCACGTGCGGGTCGGGTCGGGTGGGGGGCTGCGGGTTACAGGTACCCGGACCAGGACCCGACCCGGACCCCAGCTCCGGAAAGGCTGGTGCGAGCCGGAGTGCGGCTCGGTACCGCCCTCGTGTGCTCGCTGCAGTTCCCTTCTCTCCACCACCCCCCCTTCCTCCCATAACCTCTACCACCACTTCCCACCTCCGCGCCGCCGCCGCCGCCACCGGCCCACCGCCTCCGTAGGGTTGCGAGCCGCCTCGACGCCGATCGAACCCTGCTCCGACCTCCCCGTCCCCTTCGCCCCGCACCGGTCACGCGCCGCCGACGCCGCCACAAGAAGAGGGCGGGCGGGATCGGGGCGGCCTCCCCCCCAACCCAACCCGCAGATTCGTACCGGGCCACGCGTGTCCTACCCATGCCCCGGGTGGATTCCGATCGGGTGCCTGACGCCCCCGCCGCGCCGGCTGCCGAGGAGGTGAACACGGAGGCCGCCGACGGCAGCGCGCCGGCGGCTGACGAGGCGAGTACGGAGGCCGCCGCCGTCGCGGAGTCTGCTGCGGCGAGCGGAGCCAGTGACGCGGAGCAGGAGCCTGCCGCGGTGTCCTCCTCGGTGGGCGACCGGAAGACCGTCGCGGATGAGGGCGGGGCTCTGCGGGAAGAGCGCCGCTCTCCGGCACACGCGGCGAGCAAGGTAAATGACCGGAACGGTTCGGAGGAAGCGCAGGGTCTGGCTCCTGCGGCGTCAGAAGCAGAGATGGATGTGGATGAGGGTGGAGTCGCCAGCCAGAAACGCTCCGCGTCACTGGTGGCGAATGAGGTAAACGTGCGAGTCGTCCCAGGGAAAGCGCGAGGTTTGGCTGCCGTGGTGTCTGAATCGAAGATGGATTCGGAGGAAGGGCGCACGGCAGCACCCGGGAAAAGCAAAATTAAGATGGAAGAAGGAGATGGCGGGGTGCCGGATCAAGAAGCCGCTACACCCGCCGCCACTCTTGCGGTGAAAGAGGAGGAAAGGGAATGCTTGGTCGGGCGCTACATCGGCAGGTGCGTTTCACGGCACGGAAGACTTCTTATTGGGAAGGTGGCATCCTATGATACCACTGCTGATGCGTATAGCGTGATGTTTGAGGACGGACATTGTGAGGATTTGGGGCTTTCTCAGCTCCAGCAACTACTCATGGCTGTGGAGAATGGTGCATCTGGCATGAAGGTGAGTTGCAGGAAGAGGAAGCTGGACTTGCTGGTTTCATCAGGGGGTGGCTCGGAAGTCAAAGCACCACCAAGTACCAGGCAGAGGGTTGGTGCCAGCGAGATGCCTACTAGGCCCGATGCGTCGCAGCAGAGTGGGTCTGGCTCAGAAATGTCTGAGGATACTGATACTTCAAGCGACTTCCCTAAAGAAACACTATCTGATCCATGTCCACCAGTCCAGGCTGTGGGGTTGCCTCCATCATCCGGGGACATTGCTGTGCCAGAGGAATCCATAAGTTATCTCTTTTCTGTTTACAACTTCCTACGTTCCTTCAGTGTGCAGCTGTTCCTGAGCCCATTTGGGCTGGATGATTTTGTTGCAGCCATTAACTGCTCTGTGCAGAATAACTTGTTGGATGCTGTACATGTCTCCCTGTTGCGGATACTGAGACGACATCTTGAAACTAAATCTGCTGAAGGATCACAACTTGCTTCAAATTGCTTGAAGTATATGTCTATCTCCCCCCTCTAACTAGAACAACTGTTTCCATAAATATTGTGTCTTGTTAATTGAAATGCTGATAAATTTTCACTTTCCTTTAACTGCTGCAGGTATATAGATTGGGCACTACTAGACACTTTGACTTGGCCAACCTTCTTATTAGAGTACCTTTGTGTAATGGGTTTCATTAAGAGTCTAGGGGGCCAAAGTTTTGTTAGAAACATCCTAGCCATTGAATACTATAAACTTCCTGTTGTGCTGAAGCTGAGGGTGCTGCAAACACTCTGTGACCATGTTGTTGATTCGGAAGAACTCAAAACTGAACTAGAGAATCGAGAAGGCTACAACGAGGAGATGGAATATGAGACGGATTATAGTGAGGCTGGTTCGAGAGCAGTCTCGAATAGAGCTGCAAAGGCTTCTGCTTACAAAAGGATTAATGATTTGCATAACCTGAGCGTGGTAACTGTTCCGAATGTTATGAATCCAGAAGCTGCTGTAGCAAACACTTCTCAGGATGGCAACAGTGATGATTGCCGTATATGTAGAATGGATGGGACTTTGGTTTGCTGTGATGGTTGCCCATGGGCATATCATTCGAGATGTATTGGTCTCAACAAAGCTTTCCTCCCTCAGGGACAATGGTTCTGTCCAGAATGTGTGATTGATAAGCTTGGACCAACTTCATCAAGAATCGAGCGTGGTGCAAAAGGAGCTCAAATGTTTGGCGTTGATATGTGCGGAAGGCTCTTCATAGGATCCTGCAACTACTTGCTGGTGTAAGTTTCTCCCACTTGATCATACAATACTTTGGTAACTAATTCCGCATCACGAATCTGGTGTTGCTAGATATTGCTGATTCATTTTGATCTACATCAGACATTTGGTCTTTGGAAAATAATAGATCGTTAGAAGTAGATAGTTGGTTTAAATTTTATTGATAAAGGAATAATCATATTCAATTAGACTTGATAGTTAGTCATATGCATGGCAAGTCCTACACCTATAGAGCCAAGCTTGTTCTCGTCATGTAATTCAGCCATCTGCTTTGTCTTTCCCGTTTCTCAAATTTTTACCTTTTCACCATGCTCACGAAAAACACTCTTAAAGGTCCATATTGTTTGTTAACTGTAGTTTGGGTGCTGCACCTATGCATACATGTTTTTAACCTTCTACGACCTGTTCTAGAACTATGTTCTTCCCCTGCTTCTGCTAATGTTAGTTCTATCAAATAGGATTGGAACATCTTCAAATACAGAGTCTTATGCAAGATATTACAATAATTATGACTTAGTCAAGGTTCTCCAAGTACTTGCTCCCTCAGATGCATATAAGGATATCTGCATAAGAATGATGGAATACTGGAAGCATCTACATGATATATTTCAGAGCGAGAGATCAAAAATAGGTAAAGAGGTTAGTGCAAGTCATATTCCACAATCCAACATGTTGAGGTTTGCTCCAATGAAAGCAGGAGATGGGGGTGTTTGGACAACTTTAAAAGATGGCATGGACAGTGAGACAGTAGCACTTCCTCAAACAAATGCACAACATGGATCTGTGGCTAATCAATTTACAATGTGTTCAACTGAACAAACAGAAAAACAAAAATGCATGACTAGCTTAGGTGCTGTCACTGAGAAGAATAATGAAGTTAGCAGGCAGGTTCTGTCAACTCAGAACAGTATACATAATGCACCATTAAATGGAGTTTCTGGGTCCTCAGTTTCTCATCATAATGGGTCAGTTGTATCGCATATGTCTAACATAGTAAAAATACAGCCAGCACAAAGCTTATTTCGTCCAGTCTTATCCACCAGCTTTTCAGAAACCATGAGTGGTGGTAAGCCAGCAAAATTATCATCCTTTAGACCTCAGGCTTATATGAATCTGTACACTCATGGTAACATTGCAGCATCTGCTGCTGCCAATCTAGCTGTTATTACATCTGAAGAAGGTAAAGTTTCGGCATCCCAACTGGCCACAAAAAGGAAGAGAATGGCAGCAGACAATGCTTTACAATTGAAAGCATTTTCATCAGCATCCACACAGTTTGTTTGGCCGAGTACTGAAAAGAAGCTCATGGAGGTTCCCAGAGATAGATGTGGTTGGTGCCTTGCTTGTGGAAGTTCAGCTATTGGAAGCAAAAAGGCTTGCTTTCTTAACATGGCCACTGCAAATGCTGCTAAAGGATCTGCGCGGGTTCTTAGCGCCATGCATGTAATAAAAAACTCTGATAGCCATTTCGCCAGCATTGTTGCTTATTTAGCCAATATGGAGGAAAGTTTGCATGACCTTTTAGTTGGTTCGTTACAAGACATGCAACAGAAGCAACGGTGGCATAAACAACTACAAGAAGCTTCCAACTGCAGAACTATAATACCCCTCTTACTTGAAGTGAGTTACAGGATTCATTCATTTCTTTTTTTTTCTGAGACCAGATAATTTTGTAGGTTTTCTGTATCATTCAATACTTCATATCTGCTATGATATAGTATATGACTAGTTTCTGTTTATGTTTTTATATTCTAAATGTGTAAACACGACCATACTTTATAGAACAGGAAGGCGACTCAGTACCATATTATTAGTATTTAAATTGATATGAAGGTGATTTGGTACATATATAATGAGTAGTTTTTAGTACCACATCATGTAACTGGTGGGGATAATGCTGATTGGCAAGGATTTTGGTTCCACTGAGATAACAAAACTTGAATGCATACCATTGTAATAGTTTCTATATTTTGAACTGTTTGAACCCGAGGCATAGACTAGTTTCTGACAAGCCCTATTTCAATCCTGACCCCTGCCTATAATGCTTGGATTTGTGCCATTCATAATTGAAAAATGAGAAATAGAAGCCTGAAGTTTCGTATGGTTTATGTATCTCTTTAATCATGCAAATCATGTTTTTAGATTTCTTATGCAGTTTGGACTAGGTACATACTATCCTTCTACATATTCATTGCAATAAAGGAAATTAAATGGAAACATCAGAGATATTTTATTGAGCAGGAAAAAGGCTAAAGTAACCCCTTTTATTATTTGAAATCTCAAAAATGTATTGGTGAATGAGCATATTACATAGTTGCATGAAGCCATGGAGAAGAGGAGCTTAAAAGAAACCCATGGTGCTCGCCGAGGGGGGGGGGTTATGGAGGGTCCTGTCTGTTTAGTATTTCATGCGAGAAACATGTGTTAGATTTAGATCATGAATCTATTGGGCCAAAATGCTGCATGCCATTCTTTGCAGTGTGGTGTAGCGTGGCAGCCAGCTTGCCCACTCCAGAAAGGAAGGAATTCAATTGCCTAGCCATCCTTGGGTCGTGCACATCTGGAACACCACAATAATTGCATCTTCAATGGCTTAATGCCTACTGTGAGTAGTGTGCCACATCATGGTTCATGGATAAAACTGGCCTGTGGTGTTTAGTTTGGGCATGATGACTGGCTCTTGTGTGGCTCTAGATCGTCTCTTAGACTTTGGTGGGTCAGTCTCAGATTGTGTGTTTCTTTTTCTTTTTCTTTTATGTTTGTGTAGTATTGTATCATTGTTTGAGTCCTACTTAGTGCAACAACACAGTTCTCTTGTGCATGAGCAGCCCACAGATCGGTCTAATTTATTATCGACCAGTTTCCACAATGCCAGCAGCCCAGCACATGGATGCATCATACAGGGGTAAAATAAGTATATTTAGAGAAATAAGCCAACCTGGCCTGTTTCCAGAAATAAACTGACCGTGTACATTTATGAATATCAACTGATTCAATGTTAATAAAATGTCTTGAATATAAAAACCAATGTAACAGTAAAATGGGAACCTTTGGTGGCACTGCTGCCTAGTGCTCCACAGATGCAACTCTTGGATGACCAAAAACTCTAGACATGTTAGCCTTGTAGGTCAAAGAAAAGAATATGGAAAATATAGCAGAATGTTTATTATAATAATACTTGCTCCTGGGAATCAAATTGGTGCAATAATATTTATTACAATAATAATTGCTGCACATGATTGTGCAAACAAATACATTTTTATCTTATTAAAATTGTTGTATTGATATGCAGTTGGAAAGTAACATCCGTGGAGTAGCATTTTCTGCAAGCTGGTCGAAGCTAATAGATGACTGGCCTGTGGAATCTCCTGGTGTATCTGCTGGAGTGTCCCGTCCTGCAGCATACCAAAAACGTGGGGCTGGTGGAAGGCGAGGTAGAAAACGTCTATTGGCATCTGAATCTGGTACGAATACTGATGATGACAACAGCTGGACTTGGTGGAGCAGAGGAAATATTTCAAAACGTATTCTGCAGAGGGGGTCTCTTCCGTGTTCGACCTTAAGAAAAGCTGCCCGTCAAGGTATTGTACACTTTTATTGTTGCTACAATTATTATTTAATCCTCTATGATACTTGAGGTTTGCGCACTTTGACATGTTTTTTCATACTAGGTGGTAAGAAGAGGATAGGAGGTTTATCCTACCATGAAGGTTTCAATATTCCAAGATGCACCCGGCAATTTGCTTGGAGAGCATGCGTTGGATTAAGCCAAAATTCATCTCAACTTGCTTTTCAGGTTAGTACCTTCTGTCCTGGTGTTCAAATCGACCTAGGCATGTTAATGACTCTAATATCATATCTCAGGTTAGATATCTTGATGCTCATATAAGATGGAAGGAATTCATCCCTCCAGATCAGACTATGTCAGATGGAAAAAGCTCAGATGCGGACTTTTCTGCCCTCAGAAATGCAGTCGTCTGTGATAGAAAAATTGTTGACAATAAGATAAGATACGCACTTAAGTTTCCCAACCAGAAGCATCTTCCCCTCCGTGTAACGAAAAATATTTTAGAAGCAGAAAATCAAGATGAAAATAGCAAGTTGTGGTTTTCAGAGAACCATGTGCCACTGTACATGGTGCGAGAATTTGAGCAGAGGGCTCGCGTTAGCTCCTTATCTACTCCTGGAGTGTCAGACGCTAACTGTTTCACCACTTTCTACCCAATGCAAGCTAAAACATCTATCAGGAATGTTTTTTCTTATCTCTTTCACAAGGGAGATGTGTATCCCTGCACCTCATGCAAGAAAGATGTTCCATACAGGTTTTTGTGCTTCACCATTTTATTGTGTTCATACAGTATTATCCCTTCTTTCATATACTGACTATATCTTCACCTCTCGTATTTGTACTTGGATGAATTACATGCAGGGATATTGTTAAATGCAGCTCCTGTCAAGGTTTGTATTACTGTCATGCTTTTTGTGTCATTTGTTTTTAGTTTACCCCTTGTTAATATTTGAGAAAATTGACCGACTTCTATGATTTCAGATACTAAGTGTCTAGGTCACAATGTTGCTAACTAAACAAAAATTTCAGGTAATTGTCACAAAGAGTGCATAACAAGATCTGCTGGCAGTAAAGGAAGTAATGCCGCCTCCAGTTTGATATGCAAGTTATGCCTCCAGAAGAGGAGTCTTATGCTTACAAGTTACAATACAAATGCAAGTTATATTCGTTCTATACAGAAGATCAATGGCCAACAGCCTGTGACTGCTCCCAAAATAATATTTAAGCTTGGTTCTTCCCAATCTGTCGAACCTCCTGTGAAAGTTATAGGCCAGCCGGTTGCAAAGGTTCAAGCCCAGCCATTTGTGAAGGTGGAAGCTCAATCAATTATGAATGTGAAAACCCAGTCAACTGTGAAGGTGGAAGCCCAGACTCACGCTAAGATGGAAACCCAGCCACTAGTTAAGATGGGAGGCTCACCAGTTACAAATGTGGCAACTCCAAAAATCTCTAGTGTGCAAACTCAGCCAAAGACTAAAACTAAAAATTCAAAGCCAGAAAAACAAAAAAAACATAAAAAAGTTCAAGCAATCACATATTTTGGTCTCGTATGGAAGAAAAATAAGAATGACGGTGATGGGAGTGTTTTCAGGACAAATGATGTAATCCTGAAAAGCAAGAACGGTATAGTTCCATCAATAAAACCAGTTTGCTATCTTTGCAAGAAGACTTATTCTCCAGATTTCCTCTATGTCCGCTGCGAGAAATGCAGAAGTAAGTCTATTTATCATTATTGTCGCTGAGAGCCATGTATTCTTTTTATGTTATCTACTTATCGTTCAGTGTTTTGACTTATTGATATCCCCCACATGCAGATTGGTTTCATGGTGATGCCTTGCAGCTCGAGGAAGAAAGAATAGGTGAACTGGTTGCATACCGGTGTTGTAGGTGCCGAAGACGAGCCATACCACAGTGTCCTCATTCAGATGATTATTCAAAGCCTGAACTAGAGATCAGTGAGCAAACTGTCGCAACATCGTCACAGTCAACTATGCTCTCTAGCGAGGGGACTTTTGCTGCAGTGGATCAAGACCCACTGCTTGCTTCATATGGAATAGTCGAACCGATCGGGGATGATACAGCGGATGCTGATTTATCCACGAATATGGCAAGCTTTGTCCCAGGAAGTAGTAACCAGAAGCTGTCCATAAGAAGAGCACAAGTTAAAAATTGTGAATACCTTGATCAAGCCGGTAGACCTGTGGATGAGTACTATATCCATAGTCAACCTCCAGGAAGTGCAAATATTAACTTCAGCCACATGAATGAGCATTCTTTGTCAGAGGCGGACAGTGTGGATGCTTCAGAGCTACCGGGGTGGGATTTTTCCCAAGGAACGGCACACGCTGCACCTTCTGATTTCAATGCCAGCTACCAGTCAAATGACACTAGCTCTGGCAGTTTTGCGGTGGAGAAATTCGAACCCCAAACCTTTTTCTCGTTCACCGAGCTGCTTGAAGCTGATGATGCACAGATTGACGATGCATTTGAGATGTCTACCGGTCCGCAAAGTGATGGTAACTGCACAAGAAGCTTCGATCACCAAGGAGGAGTTCATTTCGATGAAATGGCTTTCACGGTAGAAGACGGATCTTCCAACATGAGCTTCCCGGCAAGTTTCCCCTCCTCTGATGAGGTAGCATGCCACAGCTGCAAGAATTCTCAGCCGCCACCTGATCTCTGTTGTACAGTCTGCGGCATGCACGTGCACCAGAATTGCTCACCCTGGGATGAAAGCGCACAGCATGCTGAGACCGCCAACTGGAGCTGCGGCGCTTGCCGGGAGTGGCGATGAGATGATGGAGCTTCTGAGCCCTTTGAATTTTCTGCGGAGTAGCACGTGAACACGCTGATTGTTATTGCAGGTAAACACAACTGTGTTCCATTTAGATACCCAGAATAGTTTGGCTTATGGTTCCTGACCATGCTTTCTATTCAGGACCAAAACCTGGAAGAGTTATCATGGAGCGAGCGCACTGAGGAATCAGTATAACCAATTTCCCGTCAAGCTGCTGATACGTACGCAGCGCCACCTATCTTTAAGGAAAGATAGGTTGATTACGCCCTCTGTTTCAAAATAAATGACCAACATCGTTTATTTTGAAACGGAGGGGAGTACTTAACATGAGTTCAACCATCATTCGTTTAGACCATCAATGATCCGTGAACGCGGTTTACAATGTACTCCCTCCGTTCTGAAATAAATTATGTTTAAGACAAGAAAATTAGTTCAAACTGAACTAAATTAGCTGTCCTAAACGTCATTTATTTCAGAAAAGAGGGGACTGAAGGATGGATGGATGGGTCAACGGAGACCGTCCTCCATTCCTTTGGCGGTTTCTTAGGGGGGTTTTACAGAGCTAGGATGCTGTTAGAACTTAGAAAACATGTCATATGGGTCTGGAAAAACATATTCTTGTTAGTTTTATCACCTTGCCTCTTTTCTTCTTGTATGAGAAGTGCGTGAGTGCACCTGGACACCGATGTGGCCGCCCCCATCCATCTCCCACTGCCAATCGATAAACGCAGGCTTTTCCTCTCACTGTACTGGGCTAGCTCGTTCTTCGCTGGGTTCGGGCCCAGCCCAACAGCACGTAGCTGCCGAAAACCGGCGGCCCTGCCGTCAAATCGGAAACCCACCGGCGTCAGCGGTCCACCGCTTTTGGACCGCCGTCAAAACCCACCGGCGTCAAAACCTGGAGGAAAGCCGATGCCGTGGGCGTGGGGCTCGCGCGCCACCGCCACGCACACCTATATACTCACTCTGCTACTATCATTATCAAACGCATCGTCGGTGATCGCATCGTCGTCCACGAACAGCAGCAAGGAGGAGGAGGAGGAGGAGGAGGAGGAAGAGGAGGAGGTCTGGTCTGATCTGTGGTCTGAAGCGCGCGAGCGAGGAGCGATGAATTCGACGAACCTGCTGCTGGACGAGCCCATCCGGATGGCCTCCGTCCTCGAGCCGTCCAAGACCGTGAGCGTCCCTTCCCTTCCCTTCCCTCCGCCCCTCCTCCTCCTCCTCCTCCTCCTCCTCCTCCTCCTCCTCCTCCTCCTCCTCCTCCTCCTCCTCCTCCTCCTCCTCCTTGTCGTCGCCCAGGTTGCACGTCATCGATCTGGGCGGGATCGACGACGACGACGACGAGCCGTAGCAGCCTGTACTGACATCCTCTTCGTTGATTTGGTTGGTTTTGGGTGACCTGCATGCAGAGCTTCTTCCCGGCGATGACCAAGATCGTGGGCACGCTGGGCCCCAAGTCGCGCTCCGTCGACACCGTCTCCGCCTGCCTCAGGGCCGGCATGTCAGGTACTCGTAATAAGCGCCGCCGTCCCACCGGCGCGCGGCCGTATGTATTATTATAGCTAGCTACGCTCTTCCCTCTCCTCCTCCGGCCAGCTGAAGAAGCAGCTGGCTGGCTACCTCTCCTCTCCTCACCTCACCTCACCTCACCTCCCTGTTGCGATAACCGTACGTGTCGCGCTCCGTGATCCAGTCGCGCGGTTCGACTTCTCGTGGGGGGACGCCGCGTACCACCAGGAGACGCTGGACAACCTCAAGCTCGCCATCAAGTCCACCAAGAAGCTCTGCGCGGTGAGTGGTCGCGTCGCGTCACTCTCAGCTACTACTGGTTCACGTCACCACAGCCTGCGACTGTGAAGAACGGGCCCAAATCTTCTTCTCCTCCTGCTGCTTGTATACGTACGTATATGGTACGGCGTGCTGACTGACTGACTGACAGCCGCCGGATCCTCGTGCAGGTCATGCTTGACACCGTCGGCCCAGAGCTGCAGGTGGTGAACAAGACTGAAACCACCATCTCCCTTGAGGAGAATGGCACCGTCGTCCTCACGCCTCACCAGGGGCAGGAAGCCTCCGACAGCCTGCTGCCCATCAACTTCTCCGGTCTCGCCAAGGTGCTGTAGCTTTCAGATTTGAATGTGCTGCATATATGTACATAAATCTGAGCAGCTGCAAGCAGATTACCTCTCCCCTGTTTGCTACTCCCTCCGTTCTGAAATAAATGACGTTTAGGATAAGAAATCTAGTTCAATTTAAACTAAATTAGCTGTCCTAAACATCATTTATTTTAGAACAGAGGGAGTAATATATAGGATTCTTTTGGTCTTTGCGCTGTCACCGTAATCCTTTGGAAATTCGTTTCTGCCTAGCTAGTGCTGATGGAGTTTCCCATTCGATCCTTGCAGGCTGTGAAGCCAGGCGCCACAATATTTGTTGGTCAGTACTTGTTCACTGGCAGTGAGACTACTTCAGTTTGGTTGGAGGTAAACACTGTATTCAGCATCCTTTCTTTAGGCATTTATGATGTTTCGTATAGATTTCGTGGTGATGTCTCCCTTTTCTGAGACCAAAACTATCATCTTCTTACTGTAGGTTTCTAAAATTGAAGGAGATGATGTGGTTTGCGTGATCAAGAACACAGCTACCCTGGCTGGTTCACTGTTCACGTTGCACTGCTCTCAGATCCATATCGACTTGCCAACACTATCTGATGAGGACAAGGCTGTATGAAATCCCTCCCACAGTATCTTTGTGCAACCTGTCTATGCCTTTCTTGCAGAACCTCACTTTTAAGGACTCTTTTTAAGTCAATTTCTATGCAAAAATAGAAACTTATGTGTCTTGTTTGGTTGCCGTCCTATCATTTAGCCATCATAAAACTTACTCGTATACACTGCTTTCAGATTATCAAAAAATGGGGTGCTCCAAACAAAATTGACTTCCTCTCCCTATCTTACACAAGGCATGCAAAGGATGTGCGACAGGTAGGCCACTTATGACACTACTGATTCACAAGTTATTTCATAGTTCCTCTTGTAGTTCAAAGTAAAATCTATGTTTCTATAGCTCCAACTTCTCATCTTCATTGAAAAAATTACTGTCATGTATCCAGACATAGTATCTTCAGTTTGTTTGCGGTCCATAGCTGATAAGAGTGTTCTCAGCAGTATCAGCATTTTTTTTTCCTTCAATACAGGCACGTAAGTTCCTCTCAACATTAGGTGACCTTAGCCAAACTCAGATTTTTGCCAAAATTGAGAATGTTGAGGTAATTCCAAAATGTTTCTTTCACGTTATTATCCAAATTCATTTGTTTTATAACTCCTATCTGAGTCCTATTTCTTCACAGGGATTGAACCATTTTGATGAAATACTGGAAGTGGCGGACGGTATCATCCTGTCAAGAGGATACTTGGGAATTGATCTTCCACCTGAAAAGGTTGGTTACCTCTAGAAGATCAGAATACCTTACCTAATTTTGACATCTGTTAAATTATTTATGGAGCTTAGAATTAAGTTTTTTGCACCAGTCTAGAGGCATGGTGTGGCAGATTTTATTTTGAGAGTCACAGTTTCTCAAGCATTAGCCATATTTTAATTTAATGCCTGACTCTGATACAAGATTCAGTTTCATGCATCTACCAGTCAACCCAGAAGCCTAAGCTGTTAAGGGAAGATATTTTTTTTGAACGGGGAATAGCTCACCCGGATATATTAAGAAGTGAGACATCCGAATTCGGGAGGAGTCAAGCCCTCACACCTAGGGCTTTGTTTGGATACAATGAAATACTCTCCATTTGGAGTGCATTGGAGAGGATTGAAGTAAAAATTACTTCATTTTCCACTCAATTTCACTCCAGTCCATTCCATTTATTGTTAGCCAAACAAGCCCTAGAAGTGCTAGCCACCCGGCCTCTAGAGGCCAGTTCTCTGTTAAGGGAAGATAGAACAGTATACATAAACTTATTATGCTTGATTGATTTGTTTCCATTTTAAGACAAGTTAATTGCCCACCGTTTTTGAAGACTTTATTTTTTTATTTGATCTTTACCACTCCATATTACAGGTCTTTCTGTTTCAAAAGTCTGCTCTGCACAAGTGCAATATGGCTGGAAAACCTGCTGTTATTACTCGTGTTGTGGACAGCATGACTGACAACCTCAGGCCAACACGTGCGGAAGCAACTGATGTGGCAAATGCTGTACTTGATGGTAAGTTGTTGACACTTTTTGAAGATGGGCTTTGGTTGTCTGGCATAAACATGCTTCTTAAACTCAGCCTCATATATTCAAACATGTATATTCCTTTACTTACAGGGAGTGACGCCATTCTCCTTGGTGCCGAGACGCTGCGTGGTTTATACCCGGTTGAGACTATTTCGACAGTGGGCAGAATTTGTGCTGAGGTGTAGTTTCTTTCTATGAAGAGTTGTAGATTCAACAAGTTTACTTGCTTCATTGGATATTTGCGGCCTGCCTATTTCACTCTGCACTGTCTTGTTAGCACCACTGATTTGTGATGTGGTTGTCAATTGTTTGTAGGCTGAGAAGGTCTTTAACCAAAGTTTATACTACAAGCGAACTGTGAAACATGTTGGAGAACCCATGACCCATTTGGAGTCTATTGCCTCCTCAGCAGTAAGAACATATATCCTTGTTTACTGTTCACATGGACAACCTTTTTTCTTTCTATCTTTCCTCCATCAAGATAGTATCTCAATGTATTCAATATAAGAATATGGATTTCCTTGTTTGAAATGTTTTCATACATATTTTCTAGGTACGAGCAGCTATTAAGGTCAAGGCTTCTGTCATTATTTGCTTCACATCTTCTGGACGGGCTGCAAGGTAGCTAATGATTCTTGTGTACGATTGTAGTTTGGTGCAAAACTGGAAACAAATCTCTCATGAATTAGTGTGATATACAGGCTGATTGCCAAGTACAGGCCCAGCATGCCTGTCCTATCTGTTGTTATTCCTCGTCTGAAAACAAACCAATTGAGGTGGAGTTTCACTGGTGCATTTGAGGTATGTGAATAACCTTTTCTTTATTTTTGTGATTCAGACATTATGTCCCCCATTAGCTCCTAAATGTTTTTTAAATGCATAATTATGTCTACTAAGTTTTTACTATTTGCGGGTTAGTTGTATGGGTTATGTGCCCTCAAGAAAAAAGTTGTATGGGTTATGTATTACATTGGCTTGCTCACAATATTTTCGTAGAAGGTATAATTAGCCATATAAAATTTATTCATCTGCATCTAGCGTTTATCCATACACGTTATGACATTAGGCAGCTCGAAATTGAGCAATACATTGGTATGTGTTATGGGAATATGTGATGCTAGGACAAGCCATGAAACTCAGCTACAAGTCAACATTTCTATCTCCCCGTTTTCTATAAGTTGTTCTAATAGATATTGGTTGGCCCTTTATTTTCCTTGATACTTGGTTCCTACTCTATGTTAGAGGATTTTTGCTGAATACAAGATATGTGGTGTCTTCCTTAGCAGGTGCTGACATTTTGTACTCACCCTTACCTTTTTATGGTACTGCAGGCAAGGCAATCACTCATAGTTAGAGGTCTCTTCCCCATGCTTGCTGATCCACGGCATCCGGTATGTTAAACACATTACCTGTTGCTCATATATATATATATATATATACACACACACACACAGATTTACTAAACAACACATTAAACCTTGCATTGGGAAGGGAGGGACTATGTCGATTTCTGATGCTTACCCCGTGCGTGAGATTAATATCCTTGCAATCTTCAAGGAGTAGTATGGACAATAGATCAACAACCTTGTCATAAGATGTTGGGGTTTCTTGTCTGTTTTGCAGGCTGAATCTACCAGCAGTACAAATGAGTCGGTTCTGAAGGTCGCTCTGGACCACGGCAAAGCTTGTGGTGTAATCAAGTCCCATGACCGCGTTGTCGTATGCCAGAAGGTGGGGGACTCGTCGGTCGTGAAGATCATCGAGCTGGACGCTTAGACCGGGCACGCTCCGCCGGATCAAGAGGCTATTATGCTTGGAACTGTGGCATGTTCAGACGGTACCTTGAGTAGGCAGAGGCTCGTTGGCTATATAGCTTTAGTCCTCTAGATAGCTTGCAGGATGAGCAGCAGTTTTCCCTATGATGCCATCATGGACGGTTTGCTTTACGATTCCACAGTTAGTTTGCTCAGGTTTACTGCAGCAGTGTACCTTTACGTTTTACTGCGGCCTTTGTGTATTCCTGACGAACCTTCACCATGCAACGATCCCTTGTTTTTTTTGGAAAATTATAGCCTTGGTGACGGATATCTTTAGTTTTTAAACTGGTATAAACAGCAACAGGAGTATTTTAATATTACTCTATGCCTAACTATATTTGCAGGTGTGACTAAATGGTCCGTGGCGAGACCAAAGGGGTTGAATTATTTGAGGTTTGCGTTTTTCTTTTTATATTTTAATTTCTATTTTGCAGAAATATACCTCTGCTGTGGCTGTTTGCCCAACTACATGCCTGCCGCCCTAGTATTAGCGGCAGGGGGCTGGGCGCAGAATTTCCTAACAGAAATTTTGCATGAAATCACTGGACAAATCTATTTTTTTTCCAATTTCCTCCCATTGACACCTGAAAATGATTATTAAGAAGACAACTTTAAACTCAAAATTTTGCTTATTCTTCAGCTTCTACAGACACCTCACATGCTGCAACACGCTGTCAAATCGTTTGTCCTTTGGCTTCAGAGGGATTGCCCGAATCTGCATGAAGGTGCGAACTGTAAACGCTAACTAATTGGATGTTAAGTTTTCTACACACTGAAATATAATGAATTTTAACTTTCAAAGGCCGTAAATCCCTCACTTTATTAAAATTGGATCTACGAGTACGGTTTACAGCTCTGTTTAGAGAAACAAAAACCCATTCAATCCACAATCTCAACTGCAAGGCGTTATATTTTGTGCCGAGAACACCAACAATTGCACTCAATCAGCATGGATTGTCAACTCAACCATCTCGTCATCCTCCCCAGTGTTTTCTCCTTATATTTTGTGCACCAGCTTTCCGGAAGCGTCTCTGTATTATCTTTATATGCCTTCGATACTGCTTGTGAAAAACAAAGTCCATTGTTAAACATACTGTCATCACCATTATAGTTATCACAACGTAAACAAAGCCAAACTTCCTCTGGCAAAGGCACATTTCAGCAATGTTCTTATTATCACAACCAATATTCAAATTCAGCATATGCACATGTACCCTTTGCTGCTACAAATTGAATAAACAGATGAGCGACAATTAGTCAGTATCCATATTAAGCATATGCATATGCTACTGAGAATTGAGGTTGGGGGAGGCCCTCCTGCTGCGTCTAGGGCTGCGCAGGGGAGTGAGCAGCAGGGCTGCCGTACTAGGATGGCTGCGGAGAGGATAGGTGGAGGGGAGGGAGCAGCAGGGCTGCCGCACTAGGATGGCTGCGGAGAGGATAGCGTGGAGGGGAAGAGGTGTCACGACGGCTAGGGTTAGGATTTGTAGCCACGGTGACCAAAGGGGAGGGAACAACCCAAGGGACAATTCTCTATTTTTTCGATGGAGATTACATGGGGCGGGGTGCCTCTTATATAGAGGTCTAAGGGTTTGGTCTAGGGACCCCTGTCGCCTTCCTAGGGCCGACTGCTGCACCCGGGTCGATTGGGACACTCACTAACCAACTCAATCTCTTATTTATTTAATTGTATTTATAACATATTGGATCCTCTAATTCTATCTATAACAGATTTATTATAATCTTAAATAAATCTTCTAGGAGACGCTTAGGCAAGGGTGGCGTGGCTGGGATGTGGGCGTCATGGGCCCTGCGGCGCGGCCATATTGGCGGTCCACGAAGGCGTCCACAACATTTCCCGCTTCCCAACAAAGAGCTCGTCCTCGAGCTTGAAGGTGAGATGCTTCATCTTGAAATCTTCTAGCTGGACCCATGTAAAGTCTGTATTAGAATGACCAATCCACTTGACTAGCAACTCCCAGCCTCCTCTATTCAACCATGCCCGCTGAATCTTCTCTAGTTGTGGTATGACGCGCCCATAGAGAAGAGGTGGCAGAGACACCACTTGAGTTGGTGCAGAGTCTTCAAACTTCTTCAAGAGGGACACATGGAAGACGTCATGTATCCGAGCGCTTATATGAAATCGCACCAATATGCTGTATGATCTGATAGGGTCCAAAATACTTAGGACCAATATTTGATGGTGGTGCCACTATCACGCCCACTGCAATGCGCTGATAAAGACGCAGTCAAACCCAGTCTCCAATATTAAACTCCACCGACGCCGTGTCTTGTCTTCATACCTCTTCAGGGCAATCTGAGCCTGCATCAATCTGTCTTTAATTTCAGCTAAGAACTCATCTCTGTTCCTTAGCTGTTGGTCACCTGCTGCTACCTTGGAGACTCCCTGATGATAAGAGATAAGTGCTGGAAGATCTCCTCCATAGACCACTCTGAAGGGTGATCACTTGAGGGTTGTCTGGTACGATGCTATGTGTTGTAGCAGTACCCATCCAGGGAAGCCACTACAGCCATGACTTTGGTCGATCACCAGCCAAGCAACGGAGATACATGGTGATGACCTTATTGACGACCTCAGACTGGCCGTCGGACTGTGGGTGGAAGGCCGAGTTGAGCTGCAGACGAACATCGGCTAGCTGAAACAGGTCTGACCAGAACAGACTGGTGAAGACGATGTCGCGGTCGTTGGCGATGGAGCAGGGGAAGCCATCAAGCTGGAAGCGGGGCGGGCCGTGGGCAGCTCACCACGGTCCGCTCTGTCCACTTCATTTCTTTGTTGGCTTAGTGGGGCCCGTTGGTCAAGTGAATCTACCCACTTTAATATTGGTGGGCCTGACGGGCACATCCTTGCTGGTGTTGCGGGTTCCTGCTAGATGTCACAATCTCAACCAACGGACGCATCTCCTGCCACTGCGACCGCCATCGCAAGGCGCAACACAACGTCATCTGTGGCGATGTTGCGCCTTTGCCACCGCCGGCTCAGGGGTACGTTTCGCGAGACACAACAAGGAGGCCAAGGTGTGATGGCGTTAGCGCATGGAGACCGCGTCTTCCCGATCTTCCGCACCGCTAGGAAGACCGAGGTCATCATCGCAGCCATGTTCTGCACCGACGAGTTCAGCTGCTACCCTCGTAGGCGTTGGCCTCCCTGCCGCTAACTGTTGTTAGATATGTGTATTTAAACAATGATTCGAATATTCATCTAGGTTATAGACACTCTAAGAAACACCATCTTCTCCCTCACTCCCTTCTGTTAAGAATGGATATGCTTCTGCCTCTCATGAGTTGTTATATGAATTGATGGATCATATCTCAGCAACCCTTGCAATATGTTGCAGAGGATGGACCGATGGAGATTGGAGAGCTCGTTCACCTTATTCAGTAGGCCGTTCTGGCTCTTGGAGGAGCAAGATTTTACGAGCAACAAGATTCCCGCCGCCTCCACAATATCTTTGCTGGGAGCCAGATCCCCTTGGTTGGGAGCGGGATCCCCTTCATCGGGAGTGTCTGTCGTGCTGAGTTTGCTCGAACAACTTTAGGGCTTGCAACTGGGTGTATGCGGCCTATACGAGTTTTTGCGGCCTAGTCGCAGGGTCCAGCGGACCAATAGATAAAACCCACTTCACACCACTAGTAAATATGTGGGTTGTCGCTATGTTCGCAAACACGTTTTTAGTGGGCGGGCCTAGCGGGCTAGTGGGTAGGCCCGCACCACTTACAGGTTGAGTAAGCCGTGTAGACGTACAATGTCATCGAAGAATGCCCTTGCCATAGATGCAACACTGTATGGGTGGCTCAATAGAATGAAGTGGACGTATTTCGAAAAGCGATCCACCACCGTCAGGTCAACGTCCTGCCTCCAACCTTCGAAAAACTCTCGATGAAGTCCATGGAGATATCACTCCAGATCTTCGAGGGTACAAGAAGAGGCTGTAGCAGACCGGCCGGATGTAGATGGTCCGTCTTGCATGTGGCGCAACTGCGGGCGTACTCACGCACCCGTTGCAAGAGTGACGAGCTATAGAAGGAGAGTCGCAGCCGGTGCGCTATTTTCTAAACGCCCTCGTGGCCCCCATCATGCGCCTCAGCTAGTAGAGAGGGCCACAAGGATGACGTGTCGGGGACGAAGAGCCTCCCCTTGTGTAGGAGGAAACCGTCACGTGCGGCCCAGTCAGCAGGTGCGGCTCCCTCCTGGAGCTGGGCTTGCTGGTCCGTGGTGATCTTCGCACGAAGCGAGTCGAAGAGGTGGAAGACTGACGCTGATTTGACGTGAATAGCCATGTCTTCCTCATCGCGGCGGGACAGGGCGTCAGCTGACCCGTTCAGACGCCCTGGCCTGTACTCAACCTGCAGATCATAGCCAAAGAGTTTGTTCACCCAAGCATATTGGGGAATTTTCGTGAGGCGTTGATCCAGGATGTATTTCAAACTGAAGTGATCAGTTCGAGTGGTGAAGTGGCGGGCCCATAAGTAAGGCCGCCAGTGGCGCATGACCTTCACAAGGCCGATTAGCTCACGCTCGTACGCCGGTAGCTTGTGGTGGTGAGGAGCTACAACGCGACTGAAGAAGGCGATGGCACGGTCGCCCTGGTGCAGAGCTGCCCCGAAGCCGGTGCCCGACGCGTCGCAGTCGACGACGAAGCGCTTGTTGAAGTCTAGCATTTGGAGAAGAGGCGATGTCATCAGCGTTTGCTTGAGATGGGAGAAGGCATCATGCACATCGTTGGTCCAGCGGAACGCTTCCCGCTTGAGGAGGGCAGTGAGGCGCGCATCCATTGTGCCATACCCCGCAATGAACCTGCGGTAGTAGCTGGTGAGACCATGGAAGCCTGGCAAAGCCCGTAAGGACCGAGGTGTAGGCCAACGCTCCACAACCTCCACCTTGGTCGGATCCATCGCCACGCTCTGGGAGGAGATGATGTGTCTAGGTAGGACATGGTCTCCTGGCCGAAGAAGCACTTGGACTTATTCAGGAACAACTTGTGCGCTCGGAGTGTCTGGAACACCCGCTTGACATGCTGGAGGTGTTCGGCCCAAGACCTGCTATATACCAAGATGTCATCAAAGAAGACAAGCACGAATTTCCTGATGTAGGGGTCGAGGACATCGTTCATCAACGACTAGAACGTGGACGGCACATTGGTGAGGCCGAACGGCATCACCAAGAACTCATAGTGGCCTCGATGAGTTCGGAATGCCGTCTTGTCGATGTCGTCCGGCTGCATGCACACCTGAAAGTAGCTACTGCGGAGGTCAAGTTTGGTGATAAACCTCGCGCCGCGGAGCCCGTCCAACAGTTCATCAACCACCAAAATAAGGAACTTGTCTTTCAAAGTTCAGGCGTTGAGATCGCGGTAGTCGATGTGGAAGCGCCACATGCTGTCGGCTTTTCGGGCCAACAACACCAGCGAGGAGAATGCAGAGGTGCACTCCCGGATGATGCCCTAGCAAAGCATCTCGGCGCACTGCTTCTCAATCTCGTCCTTGAGAAGCTGGGGTAGCAGTACGACTGGACAACTACTGGAGTTGTGCCCTGCAAGAGCCTGATGTGGTGGTCGTGATGTCATGGAGGAGGAAGACCGCGTGGCTCGTTGAAGAGGTCCTGGAATCTATCCATGAGGGCGCCCATCATGTTGATAGGAGGTGCCAGAGAAGAGCACACGGGGGCGGAGCTGCGCAGCCCCGTCTAAACCACCTCACGTTCCTCGCGCCACAGCTTCATCGTGAGGTCCTCGAGGTTCTAGAGGATGGGTCCAAGGACCGCAACCACTGAACTCAGAATGAGGTCGAAGTCGTCAAGTGGCAGTGCGTAGCACGTGACGTCGAAGCGATCTTCTGCAATTATCAATGGTACACGTGGACAGATGCATGTGCAGGAGATGGAGTCGCCATTGGCGACCAGAACACCGACGCGTGGCGGTGGCAACATCATCAGGCCGAGCTCCTAGATGAGGGGCTCCCTGATGAAGGTGTGAGTAGAGCCCGTGTTGACCAATGCGGTCAACAACTTGCCACGGATGTTGACCTAGAGCTTCATTGTGTTGGCGAGGTCGATATCGGTCACGGCATGTAGGGAGATGCCCATGTCGGCAACGGCCACGTCAACGTCGTTGTCATCGTCAAGCTCCAGGAGAAAGATTCCCTTGTCGGCACACTTATGGTCCAGCGTGTACCGCTCCGAGCAGTGATAGCACTTGCCGCTCGCCTGTTTGGCAGGCAACTCATCAGCCGTGAGACGTTTGAAGTGCGGGTGGGAGGATGCCGTCGCCAAAGATGTCGGAGCAGGTGCGGTAAAACCACCATTAGAAGTCGTGGTGGTGACGCGACAGAGGAGAAGGGTGCGTAGAGCGTTGAGAGGCGGCACCTTTCTGTGTCCCGCTGTTTATTGTTGTCGTGAGTCGACGTTCGAAGGCCCTAGCTAGGCTCATGGCGGTCTGCAGATTTGTGAGGAACTACAACTCTACATCGGTACGAAGTGGCTCTCCAAGGCCAGCTACAAAAAAGATTGATCTGCTAGCGCTGACTGATATCCTGCAGCGGCAGAGAAGGACCAGAAACTAACGCTAGTACTTCTCGACCGTACAAGTACGACAAAGATCTTTAATCTCAGCCAGGTCGTTGGAGCGAAGTGGAGGTCCAATGCGCATGTTGACGAAGTCCGCTAACAGCTCCCAGGACACGATGCCGCAGTCGCGTTTCAGAGCGGTGTACCACTCGGCCACGACTCCCTCTAGGTGGAGAGACGCGAGCCACATCTTCTCTTCAGGCATCGTACATGTCTCCCGGAAGTATGTCTCATACTTGGTGAGCCAGGGCAGCGGAGTAGTTTCCCCGGGAAATTGATCTTGTTGCTGTGCAGCCCGCCATCGTCAAAGTGTGACGCCTCTAGGGACGTTGGTCGTAGTTGCGCGGGCTGAAGTCGTCACTGTCGCCGCCGCCGCCACCGCCGCCACGGCGACCGCCTCCCGGGCCAGCGCCGCGCGCCCGGCTGCCGCTGCCGTCGACGTCCGTGTTGAACAGATCAGCGTCGCCCGTGTTGATGTATTGTAGTTGCTGCTGCGCTGTCGCCTGTGTTGATGTTCTGTAGTTGCTGCTGCGCTGAGAAGGCCGTATCAGGCGACATCGTGCCGATCAAGCCAAGTGCGGACGGTCGCCACCTTAGCTGAGAGGCGATCGATGGAAGCCGTGATGTCGGAGTGCATGGTCTTCATGAGGGTAGCGAGGTCCCCCATGAACATAGGCTCAGAATCAGCCCCGAAGTCGGACATGGTCGGTGCTCCACTGGATCGTGATACCAATTGCTGAGAATTGAGGTTGGGGGAGGCCCTCTTGCTGCGCCTAGGGCTGCACAGGGGAGGGAGCAGCAGGGCTGCCGCACTAGGATGGCTGCGGAGAGGGTCACTTCAGAGGGGAAGAGGTGTCACGACGGCTAGGGTTAGGGTTTGTAGTCACGGTGACCAAGGGGAGGGAACAACCCAATGGGCAACTCTCTAATTCCTTGATGGAGATTACATGGAGAGGGGTGCCTCTTATATACTCCCTCCGGTGCACAAAAATTGTCGTTCTACACAGAAGCTATGAGTGCACAAAAAATTGACGTTGAAGTAGAACCGAGAAGTTTGTCTCGTGAAAAAACGTAATAAACGCGTGGTAAAGTGTGTGGCTAGAAAATGAACCTGCATGAGAGGCCTGGGAAGTAGTGGAGTAGACCAGTCAAGCTATTAAAGAGACTACGATAGTAATAAAAATAAAGTTTATTTAATACTTCCTTGGTATGCGAGAACATGTCCAAAACGACAGTTTTTTGTGCACCGGAGGGAGTAGAGGTCTAGGGACCCCCTGCCGCCCTCCTAGGGCTGGGGTCGGTTGGGACACCCCCCAACCGACTCAATCTCTTATTTATTTAATTGTATCTATAACAGATTGGACCTCTAATTTTATCTATAACAGATTTATTTTAATCTTAAACAAATCTGTTAGATTCTATAATTGTGTGGGTGACACAGGGGCAGTTTAGTCATTAGTGAGGGATTAGGGTTAGGGGTAGTTTAGTCTTTTCCCCTCATCCCTCTATAATGGACCCTGTTGATAATTATCATCTAATACAACCACAATTATCCCCCTGTTATGGTATCATATTAGCTAGGATTGATTAGTATTAGGGCTTAACTCTAACCCTAATGACACTGCCATTAGCCGCCGCCTAGGGCTGCCGCCGGCGCTCCTGCGCCGCCACCCTATGCCGCTGCCGACACCCCTACGCCGCTGCCCTGGGTCGCTGCGACCTCTGCGCCGCCGCCGCTGCCCGGATTCGGGTCGAATCGGCCGTCGCCTTGGGGCCGCCGCCAGCCGGCGATGTCCCTGACCAGCGCGCACGGGGGAACCGCCGCCACCGCCCCTCGGCCCGCAACCACCGCCTCTATAGGGGCCGCCGCTGCCGCCACCACCCCTTGGTCCGCCGCCGCCGCCGCCAACCCACGAGCCGCCGTCACCACCTGGTTAGCCGCCGCCGCCAGCCCTTGGGCTGCCGAGGTGTCTCCCCGAGGGGCTCGCGGCCGCTGCTGCTGGAGGCGCCGCCGCTGCCGCCGCCGCCCCCTGGTCTGCTCGGCCAGCCATCGTTTCTGTCCCTGGAGGTGCTGCCGCCCCTCCTATGACTCCGAAGACCGGTCCGGCCACCGACGGACCTCTTGTAGGTACCATCGACAAACCTGCCACCGCTATCGTTTTCATGGCAGGTACCTCTGGTCCACGGGATTCTACCGCCACCGGCCTTGACTTCGACGGGAGCACCACGATCACTGTCCCGCCGATTCTGTTTCCAGTCGTTGGTGCCGCTGCTGAAAACACAGCTATTTCTTCCTACGGCAGCGACGCAACGGACACCTCCGACATCGCCGCAGCACTGGCCGCCTCTCGCAAGCGCGAGAGGGCACTCGCTCTCGCCCTAGAGCAGGAGCGTGCCTCCGTGGCCGCTCTATCTTACCAGCTCGAGGAGAGTGCTCACCGACCGATGAGTGCTGCCCACGAGCCTCCCTCGGACGCTGGTACGTACTCGGCTTCACTTATGGCTGCTCTTCATGCGCAGGCCGCTGGGATTCAGAACATCCGGAAGCTCGTGCCGGTTGTTCTCAGCTCCGAGTCTACTTCATATGTCCGGTGGCGTGACCTGATGCTCCTCACGCTGAGGCATTATTGCCTCGACGACCACGTCCTCCAGGACGATTCTTCAGTGGAGGTCTCCTGGATTAGCATGGACAACCTGGTCCTATCCTGGATCCTTGGCTCCCTGTCGGAGGAGGTACATCGGAGGAGCTACAGGACATCGTCAGGCAGCGCAGTGGCGACACTGCTCGACGGGCCTGGCTGGTCCTTGAGCAGCGGTTTCTAGGGAACCGCACGACTCGAGCCCTCCACATCAGCTCTCGGTTTCAGAACACCGTCCAGGGTGACCGCTCTGTCTCCACCTACTGCCGGGAGATGAAGGGCATGGCGGATGCTCTACGTGACCTTGGCGAGCCGGTCACCAATAGCGCTCTTGTTGTTCAGGTCCTTCAGGGCCTGAATGAGCGCTACTGTCACCTACGGATGTGGCTACTTCGTCTAAAGCCACTCCCTACCTTCGAGAAGGTATGGTCTGACCTTGAGCTTGAGGATATCACCGTAGGAGGCTCTACTGGCTCTGGGTCTGCCACAACCTTTTATGGCTCTAGGTAGTCCCCTCGTCCACTCTCACTAGCTCCTGGTGGACCACCGTCACGACCACCTTCCACCCAGGCACTCCTACCAGTACTGGAGGTGGAAATCGTCGCCGCCGAGGAAAACACAGCGGCCGTGGTGGAGGTAGCAGTGCATGCAGCACTCCTTCACCCACTAGTCCGGCCACTGGTGGTAGTGGTGGTACCGGTCAGGGAGGTGCACTCTGGCCTACACCCTACAACCCGTGGACTAGCCAAATCTACATGTGGCCTGGACCGTCTCCGAGTTCTCACCCACCACGCCCCCAGCTGGCGTTCTTAGCCACCCCGGGCTATAGTGGACCGACCTACAATGCTGGTGGGCCGTCGACTCAGGCATATGGTGGGCCTGGCTACCCTCCTGGCGGACAGTCAGCCTCGACCTACAGAGGCACCGACTATCCTGTTGGGCACTCGGAGCCGTCGGCACCTCTCCAGGAGCCACCCTCGACGTGGGATCGACAGTCGCTGGCCTCTTTCTTCAGCATCATGCACCTTACTCCACCAGGTGCCGACTGGGTAGTTGCCTTCGGAGCGTCATACCATACCACTCCAAATGCTGGTATACTCTCTTCCACCCACCCTCCCAATCCCTCTTTTCCTTCATCCATCGTTGTTAGGAATGGGTCTGTTCTTCCGGTCACCTCAGTAGGTGATTCCGGTCTCCCAGGTTCTTTTCAGTTTAAAAACATTCTTGTCGCTCCAGATATCATTCAAAACTTGCTTTATGTTCGTCGTTTTACCACTGACAACAATGTTTTCATTGAGTTTGATCCTTTTGGTTTGTCTATGAAGGATCTTTCTACCTGGCGACCTCTTTTTCGATGTGATAGCTCGGGGCCCCTATACATACTTGGACTTCCTGCTTCCGCTGCATCACCGCCTTTTGCTTTGACTTCGACAACTTCATCTACCATTTGGCATCGCCGGCTTGGCCACCCTGGTGCAGATGCTTTGTCGATGTTGTCCAGTAGTTCTGTTATCTCGTGTCCACACATGACTCCCCTATGTCATGCTTGTCAGCTTGGTCGCCATGTTCGGCTTCTTTTTCCCACTTTGACTCATGTTGAGCACGTTTTTGATCTTATACATTATGATTTGTGGACATCCATTACTAGTGTATCGGATTTTAATTATTACTTGATGATAATTGATGATTTTTCTCACTATTCCTGGACTTTTCCATTACGATTGAAGTCTGAGACTTTCGTTACTCTTTCTCACTTCTTCGTTTGGATTTCCACTTAGTTTGGGTGCACCATCCGAGCTGTCTAGTGTGATGACGGACGCGAGTTCGATAACTCTGCGTTTCATAACTTTCTCTCCGCACATGGGGTACAGCTACGCATGTCTTGTCTGTATACCTCTCCTCAAAACGGCAAGGCAGAGCGCATGATTCGCACCACCAATGATGTCATGCGCTCCCAGATGTTCCAAGCATATGTTCCAGTCTAATACTGGGTGGAGGCTCTCCATACTGCCACACTTCTAATTAATCACCTTCCTACCAAGGTGATTTGTGCCTCCACCCCCTACTTTGCTCTATATGGCACCGATCCTCTTTACGATCACCTTCGAGTTTTCGGGCGCGCTTGCTACCCTAGCCTTTTCGCCACTGCCCCGCATAAGCTTGCGCCCCGCTCGACACGGTGTGTTTTTCTCGGTTATTCCCTTGATCATAAGGGGTACCGGTGCTTAGATCTCACTACTCACCGCCTTTTGATCTCTCGGCACGTCGTCTTCAACGAGTCCTCCTTTCCTTTCTCCACCACCTCTTCCGGTTAAACCACTGAGCTGGATTCCCTTTTTCCCACTGACCCCGAGGCTGCTCCCCAGCTGCCTTGGTCTCTTTCTTCTGCAAGTTCGACACACGCTACGCCTTAGGTGCCCCCGGCATCACCTGCTGCACCACGTGCGGCATCGACGTCTCCGGCGTCGCCTGCTGCGCCACACGCAGCATCGACATCTCCGGCGTCGGATGTTGTGCCTCGGGTGATCCCTACGTCACTAGCTGCACCACGTGCGGCATCGACGTCACCAGCTGCGCCACGCGCGGCCTCGACTTCCCCGACGTTACCAGCTGCGCCACGCGCGGCCTCGGCTTCCCCAACGTCACCTACAGCGAGCCCGACGTCCCCGACGCCACCAGTCGCATCAGGCGCAACTCCGACGACGAATTCTCGCTTCGCCGACCCCGCGCTTGTCTACCAGCGACGAGCACGGGATGGGGCCCCAACTCCAGCTGCGCCACGCACGGCACCAGAGCCCTCTACACCAGTCATCGCGCCTCGCGCGGTCTCGAGACCTACTCTCATCTACCCACGACGAGAGAAGGTTGTTGTACGCGAGCGCCCGGTGTACAACCCTCCTCTTCTACACAGGGATCCTGGTCACGTCCACTCGATGTGTGACTCGACGTGCGTCCGAGAGTCTCCGTCCAGTTGAGCGCTTCACCGGAGCTGCCTTCTCGTCGACGACATCTCCACCGATCGACTCTTCTTCGATCTCACCATACCGACTTCCGTGCGTAGTGCCCTCGCTGACCCTCACTGGCGCCGCGCTATGGAGGAAGAGTATGAGATCCTGCTTGCCAACCGGACCTGCGACCTGGTTTCCCGCCCCGGTCATGGCAATGTTGTCACGGGCAAGTGGGTATTCACACATAAGAAGAAGGCGAACGGTACCTTGAAGAGGTACAAGGCTCGGTGGGTACTTCGGGGCTTCACTTAGCGCCCTGGAGTCGACTACGACGAGACTTTCAGCCAGGTGGTAAAGTCGGCGACGGTTTGTACCATTCTGTCGCTGGCTCTCTCGCGTTCTTGGCCTGTCCACCAGTTGGACGTCAAGAATGCCTTCCTCCACGATACACTGACCGAGACGGTGTACTGCAGTCAGTCGACAGGATTTGTTGACTCAGCTCATCCAGACATGGTGTGTAAGCTGAATAAATCCCTGTACGGTCTGAAGCAGGCACCGAGAGCCTGGTGTAGCCGGTTCACCTCTTTCTTGGTCTCACAGGGGTTCATCGGAGCTAAGTCGGACACTTCGCTTTTTTTGTCTATCGGCGTGGCAGGGACACTGCTTACCTTTTACTGTACGTCGATGACATTGTCCTGACAGCGTCCAGTCCGACTCTTCTTCGGCGCACTATTTCTGCTTTATAGCAGGAATTCACTATGAAGAACCTGGGCCGCCTCCACCACTTCCTAGGTATTGCGGTCGAGGACCGACCAGGCGGCTTGTTCCTTCACCAGTGACAATACTGCTTGGATATCCTACAACGAGCGGGCATGACTGAGTGCAAGCCGTGCTCCACTCCAGTGGATACTCAGGCGAAGCTCTCCGCTACCGGCGGGACACCCGTCACTGACCCCACTGCTTACAGGAGTCTTGCAGGTGTTCTTCAGTACCTCACCTTCACCAGGCCGGACATCTCCTATGCGGTTCAGCAGGTGTGCCTCCACATGCATGACCCGAGGGAGTCGCACCTCACCGCTGTGAAGCGGATTCTTCGGTACCTACGTGGCACCCTCGACTACGGCCTCCTCCTTCGATGTGACGCGGCCTCTGAGCTGGTCGTGTACACCGACGCTGACTGGGCAGGCTGCCCGGACACTCGCTGGTCTACCTCTGGGTACGCGTACGCCGTCTTCCTGGGCGGTAACCTCGTCTCCTAGTCCTCAAAGCGACAGCCCGTGGTGTCGCGTTCGAGTGCTGAGGCGGAGTATCGCGCTGTGGCTAACGACGTGGCTGAGGCTTCCTGCTTCAGGAGCTCTACACTCCACCTTGATCTACTGCGACAACGTTAGCGCCGTGTACCTCTCTACCAACCTGGTCCAGCATCAGCGCACGAAGCATGTGGAGATCGACCTCCATTTTGTTCATGAGCGGGTTGCACGCGGCGAGGTTTGGGTACACCATGTCCCGAAGATGACACAGTTCGCCGACATCTTCACGAAGGGCCTCCCGTCATCGTTGTTCTCCGAGTTTCGGTCCAGTCTCAACATCTGCAGTGGCTAGATGTTGTGACTGCGGGGGGGGGGGGTGGTAGACTATGTAATTGTGTGGGTGACACAGGGGTAGTTTAGTCATTAGTGAGGGATTAGGGTTAGAGGTAGTTTAGTCTTTTCCCCTCACCTAATCCCTCTATATAATGACCCTGTACCCTGTTGATAATTATCATCTAATACAGCCACAATTATCCCACTATTAAAATCTTCTAGAAGACGTTTAGGCAGGGGTGGTGCGGCTGGGCTGTGGGCGCCATCGGCTCCGTGCCCGCCATATTGGCGGCCCACGAAGGAGTCCACAACATATGCCCATGCAGAATAATAGTGTAAAGATAAGTTGAAGAATTACTACAACGCATCCATGCACAATGAGCTTGCAATCCATGCGGAATAGCAGTGTTAAAGGCACATATTTGTGTAACTCTTTTAATTCCAGAAATACCAGTTACCTATAATATTGGCAAGTACAACTGTCGTACTGAGGATGCTTGCACCATGCCGAGCCCATCAAATTTTCCGAATAGCCTCCCATAGCTGTTTTGATACACAAACATGGTCCTCTCTGGAGGAAGCCTCTTCTTGGTTTTTTTGTCTTCATGTTCAGTTAATTTCTCATCTGGTGGCTCAGCAGGGATAAATCCAACTAACATGATAGCATGAGAGCATGGCAGTTTGCTTTTTGGATTTATTATTGGTTCTTGATCATTATATTTGTACGCTTCCTCCTCCGGGTACAGGTTAAAGAAGTTTCTAGATAAACGAAAGGATCCAACAAATACCTTTTCCTCTTTCATAAGACTGCATATTTCCTCAAAATCTTCAATACTGTATTCAGTAAATGTTGACAGGCGGAATGCAACTGGTATCTGTTAATGCAAGAACATGTTAGATATTGTTGATTTTGATTCCAGTCATATGTCAAACTACACACTATCGGTGTGCCACATTGTTTAAAAGCTTAAAAAAGAACCACATTTTTTGTCCTAGATTACTAGCTAAAAATATAGGATATAACACAGTGAAATGAACTCAAGTGTATCTTACCTTTTCTTCACTAGATTTGCCTTTTCCTAAAACCCCCTTTTCCTTCAAAATTGTTAATGCATTTTGCAATCGGCGTTTGCCCTTTGCTTTTTTGGATAGCTCAAAACCAAGATGATCCCCAGTGAGTAATTTGTATTGCTTCTCCATATCTTTCTCACAAAGAACAATGGAGAACTTCCGTGGTGGATCATCTGATATTCCATCTGCTATATATATTGTTTCAGTGGCAGCTAATGTTGAATGAAGTGTACACGTGTCTGAAACCAATGAAATAGAAGAACACATCAATTTGAATAGTTGCAGAGAAAATAAACAAGATTATGCAATACACTTACCAGTGTTTTTTTGGTTTCTAACCGGAGCCAATAAGTTCCTTGGAATTCCAACCCATGTATGTGGTGTAACTGTCTGAAAAAGCATTTCAAAGAATTATTCCTTTGAAATAATGAAAAACCCTCATTCATATATGAGTTAGTGATTATAAGGCACACAAAATGGATAAATATCAGGTGGAGGTCACAATTAGGAAAAATCGTTAATAAAAGTAATAGTAATCTGTTGAAGTTACTGTTGGCAAATCTCAGATAAGTCACTCCCTCTCCTCACCTCTGTTCTTTACACGAACACAAGATGTTGGGCTGCTTAATTTAGCAGCTAATAGTGGGTGAAACCCTTTATTTAATACTGCAGCCATGAGGCTGTTACAAGACTTAATCATCCTAGAAAACAGGATCAGGCCTAACAGCCGGATCACTCCTGCAGACCAGGTCCTAACAAACCAGTTAGACTGGCTCTATTCTGACTAACTAATCAGACTTGGTCTGTTGACAATGACAGACTTATTCAGAGAACTGAAAATAGATTAACTGAAAGAAAATCTAATCCTAAGCACTAGACTTGCTAACAATTCTCCCCCTAAGTCTTGTGCTTTGGCACTGGTTTCAGTTGAGCCATGCCAATTCTTGATCGCAGCTCCAAGAATTTTATCCTCCCAAGTGCTTTGGTCTCTATGTCAGCCAGCTGATCACTGGAGTTGATGAACTCCACATGAACACTTCCATCTTTGACACGCTGTCTCATATAGTGGTAGCGGACCCTAATATGCTGCGTTCATGGAGGACTGTATTTTCCATGAGGGCCAAGGCAGATTTGTTGTCCACCCTTAGCTCCACTGTCCTTACTTCTTCTTCCTTCAGATCAGCCAGCAGCCAAGCCCGCCAAACTCCCTGTGTCGAAGCGGATATTGCCGTCATGTACCCCGCCTCGCACGAAGACATTGCAACCACCCGTTGCTTGAGTGAATGCCAACTGATCGGGCTTGATCCGAAGAAGAACAACACGCCAGAGGTGCTCTGAAGGTTATCGACATCACCGGCGTAGTTGGTGTTGCTGTAGCTGATCAATTTAGCCCTGTCGTGGCTCCGCCAATAGAAGCAGCCGTAATTGATCGTTCCGCCGATGTAGCGGAGGATGCGCTTCAATGCCGTCATGTGATCCACCATTGGACGCTGCATAAAGCGGCTGAGATAACCGACGGCAAACACCAAATCCGGGCGGGTATGGACCAAGTACCGAAGGCTTTCGATCAAGCTCCGGTACAAAGTCACATCTTCTTCTCCCGCCTCACTGTCGCGGCTCAATCTGAGTCTCTGCCCCCATCGGCGTACTGAATTGCATCCCATCACACCTCCGGCTTCCAAAATCTTCTCAGCGTAGCGGGCAGAGATGCCAATCCCGACAGAGCTCTGTTGCACCTCCAATCCGAGGTAGAGCGAGAGCAATCCGAGGTCCACCATTCTGAATTGCATCTTCATCTCTTCCTTGAAGCGCGCGATCTCGCTCGGAGTCGTTCCTGTGATGATCAAATCATCCAAGTACACTCCGACGATGAGGCGCCCCCAATTTCTTCCCCATGCTCGTGGGGCTTGACGGAGACCGTAGAGGGCCCGGTGCAGTCGAAGGACCTTGTTCCCTTCCGCAACGACGATGAAACCCTGAGGTTGTCACATGTACACCTCTTCCGCAAGCTCGCCGTTGAGGAATGCAGTTTTGCCGTCCATGTGATGGACCTGCCATCCCTCGTCTGCCGCCAGTGCAAGGACTAGCCACACTAACTCCATGCGTGCCACCAGAGCGAAGACTTCTTTGAAATCGATCCCGGCCTGGTGCACATAGCCCTTGGTAATGAGACACGCTTTGTTTTTCACCACAACGCCCAATTTATCCGTCTTGATCTTGTAGATCCACTTGAGCCCAATTGCGCGTTGTCCAAGAGGCAAACTGATCGATTCCCATGTATGATTCTTCTCAATTGATCAATTTCCTCCTCCATCGCCGTGCGAAAGTTGCCGGCTCTACACCTTCGGCAACAAGTTGGAGCTCTTCATGAATTCGTTGTGACCTTCCTCGTCTCAGGAGCGGAATAATCCTCAGCGCCTGCCTCGGGACAATCATCAGTGATGATGTTGTCCATCCGCCTGTACCGAATTGACGACTTGCCATGATGTGCATCCAGTCGGTCTTCGTCATCGTTCGAAGGGGTCGCAAACTCCGGGTCAATGTGACCCTCGGGCAGTCGCGGAGTTGCAGGATCTGCCTATGGTGCCTCCTGCGCCGTCAGTGATGCAGACACACCTCCTTGATCCGCACCCCCTTGTGGTGCATCTCCTTCTTCGACGTTCGCCGCCGGATAGGTAGAATAAAACTGCATTGTGAATTCTTGTCCACAAGCCGTCGATTCGCCGGTGCCCGAACTCCAATTCCATCCCCTGTTCCCGTCAATGATGATGCCGCGCGAGACTACCACCTTGTCTTCGGAACGAGCATCTTGAAAGCCTTGGACCCTTCTGCGTAGCCGATGAAAACCATCTGTGATCTTCGATCATCGAGCTTCTTCAACCTTGGTCGTTTGTCCTTGACAAAACCTAGGCAGCCGAAGGTCTTCAAGAAACTAACGGTCGGCTTGCGCCCATGATATGCCTCATAGGGAGTCTTCCCTTCCAGTGCCTTTGTTGGTGCACGATTGAGTAGGAAGACGGTGGTGGTAATCGCCTCCCCCCAATAGCGTGTCGACATTTTACTTTCCTTCAGCAAGGCTCGAGCCATGGGGAGGATGGACTCATTCCGGTGTTCTACACGCTGTTCTGTTGGGGTGTATACGGCGCGGGGAACTGTCTCTGGACACCCTCCTCGGCGCAGTACTCGGCGAATTCCATCATCGTGAACTCACCTCCATTATCCCTGCGCAGCATGCGTAGTGGATGCCCCACTTCCATCTCGGTGGTCGCCTTCACCTTCTTAATTTCCAATGTAGCATCACTCTTGGCGCAAATTAGCCTGATCCACTTGTATCCTGTGGCGTCGTCGACGAGCGTTGTCGGCGTGATCGGTCCATAAAGGTCTCCGTGGACCAAATCGAGTGGAGCTGCAGCCCTGAAGCTTGACTGCGCCCGGAAAGGAGCTCGACGTTGTTTGGTGACGATGCACACATCACAAACGCCAGTCTTCTCGATTTTTGGCAGACCGATCACCATTCCTTCCTTGCTCAGCTGGCGCAATGCGTCGTAGCCAATGTGGTCGTAGCACGCATGCTAGCGTTCTTCATCCTCATTGTGTCGAGCACCAAGGCTCATGCCCTGAGCCACATTGGCGTGCAGGACATATAGCCTGTTCTTGCCGTGCTCGATCCTAGCGAGGAGGCGACGACGCCGATCCTTAATGCGGAGGACTCCATTCTCGATCATTACTCTGCTCCCGTTCTGGTCCAGTTGACCGAGGGAGATGATGCTGTTCTTGAGGCTTGAAATGTAGAGGACGTCGGCGAGCTTGATCGTCTCTCCTATTTTGCCGATGAAGGCGACGACCCCACGCCCATGAATTTGAACAAGTGACCCATCGCCGAAACGCACGATCCCCTGCACAACATGATCGAGTTTAGAGAACACTCCACTCCCAATCATGTGGCTCGTGGCGCCGGTGTTGAGGTACCAATCCTCTAGGTGCTCGCCATCGACGTCGGAGCCAAGAAAGGCATGAGCATCACGCTCATGAAGGGGAAGACCTTCCTCTGCTGGCGTCGGCCCGGAACTGGTGACGAATTCGGAAATCCGGCCATCAGTAGGGCCTCCTCTTCCTCCTTGTGGGCGAGATTCGCCTGCTCCTTCCGTGGAGCTCAGCAATCGTGTGGCCAATGCCCTTTCTTCCCGCAATTTGTGACAGGTGTCGTCGAGGCTTTTCTTCTTCTTCTTTTTCTTCTTCTTCTTCGGCCCTGACTTGTGATTCGTGATCTGAACTTGCCAGATCCCGATTTTGACCCAGCTTGCCCCTGTTTCTGCTCCATACGTGCTTGCCACTGCTCCTAGAGCCGTAGCTTGCCACCGGGCATCGAATCCTCTTCCTCATCATCCCGGCGGTCAGTGATTTCCTCAATTGACATCGCTGAGATGTCGAGGACCGACTCAATTGCGACGACGACCAATGCATACTTCTTCCGTACCACTATGAGGTACTTGGCGGCGACCTTCTTGGGATCCTCCGGGTCGTCGAGGATCTCCACCTCCTGCACCATCTTTTTCCGAGGCGTAATGTGAAATCGCCAAGTGACACCATCGAGAAATGTGACAATCTCATACTGTCGCCGGACGCGCTGCGCCACCGCCGTCCTCACGCGGTCCGAGCCGAGATGTTTCTAGTTGATCCCAGGCGGCTTTGGCGGAGGGCCGCGCCAATGTCGACACCATCTTCAGTGGAACGTTGCGGAGCAGCGTCTCCATAGCCATCTGATCCTCCATCTCTTTGATGGTGCCGACGCTGATGGCCGTCCACAGCCCACACGCGCGCAACATCATTCGCATCATCGACGACCAATCAGAGTAGTTGCTCTTCATGAGCAGTGGAAATTGGCCGCTCACCTCTCGCACAATCCTCACTGGAGCAGGGCTCTACAGGCGCAGGCTGTGCCCATGGCGACGGATGGGGGACGGTGACAGCGGGCGCTGCCTGTTGGGGGATGGTGACTGCCGCCCGTTCTGCTGTCGTGGAAGGGAACCTGGGCTCTGAGTCCAATTGATGGCAAATCTCAGCTAAGTCACTCCCTCTCCTGTTCTTTATACGAACACAAAATGTTGAGCTGCTTAACTTAGCAGCTAATAGTGTGTGAACCCCTTTATTTATACTGCAGTCATGAGGCTGTTACGAGATTTAATCGTCCTAGAGAACAGGATCAGGCCTAACAGCCGGATCACTCCTGCAGACCAGGTCCTAACTAACCAGTTAGACTGTTCTATTCTGACTAACTAAACAGACTTATTCAGAGAACTGAAAACAGATTAACTGAAAGAAAAAAATAAGCCTAAGTACTGGACTTACTAACAGTTACCTGATAGCTGCCGTCTGAATAGATTTCATGCTTCTCATACTGCCTTGTTAACTGATGTATTTTGGTGTCCATAGAAGATAATACTTTGAGTATGTCTTGCTCAACTTCTCCCTGGTCTTTAGTTTCTTCTTCAGCTAAGATATTCGTGGCAAATACAATGTCCTTCATTCCTGACACTTCGAAAATATCTATTCTGCTTAGAAACTCTCTCAATGATTTGTTTGAAACATCATCAACTATTACCAAATCAGATCGGAGCCTAGTTTCCTGAATCTTGTTGAATTTAATATAGTCCAACTGGGGACAACTTGAGAGGGGGAAGATAAGAATTTTACTGCTGCTTAGCATGTAATCCTTGAACTCATCTTGTGTTTGAAACTCCTCTAACTTCAATGAACCTTTTATGAGCTTCATGGCTTCCAGGCACAGAGTAATTTTTTTCTTTAACTCCCTTGCAGCCGCTGTTTCATTATCACTGGACGATTTCTCAGAAGAAAGGACGATACCAAACACGGAACCTAAAGCTCTGCTGCCTATAGTTTTGTTTGATAAATCATTATAAACATGCCTCAATTGCTCTGATAATCTTCTTATGTCAGCAATATCAGTTCCACTAAACAAAGAATTTGGAAGTTTTTGAATGAATTGGAGGACACGCTCCAAGTCCTTAATTGCTGGAAAAATTTGGTTCTTCAAGAAATCTGGAAATTTTAAACTCTTATCTTTTCCCACATGGTAATCGTAAAGCACCTTAGGGCCCTCAAAATATTTTATAACTTCTGTTATGTGATGTTTGTAGAAAAGGAATGCTCTGCTGTACGTATCTGCCACGGCGTCTAAATGGAGCAGTAATCTTTCCTTCGGCTTCATATTTTCCGGGGAAAGAATCATGAACCTTCCAATGAGATGATCTAGATTGATATGTCCTATATCTTCCATTGTATTAAGCATTTTCATCGTATGTAAAACACTGGGCACACAAACTAGTGCTTTCTTATTCTTAGCAAGAGCTAGCAGTATTAAGGCAATCACCCTAGTCTTCCCGCTTCCTGATGGACCCAATATAATATCAATGTGCCTTTGGTCACAACGAACATCAAATTTGATGGAATGTACTGCAGTGAGTTGTTCTTCATTTAGATCGCACGTTGGATTCTTCTCAGCCTCAAAGTCATGAGAAGATTTGCATACGACATAATCTTTCTTCATCTACAGTATTAAATTTCAGTTACCACAAAACTTTTTGTACAGGACTTAAAAACTGATGGAAAAAAACACAGAAAGTGATGGAAAACAAAAGAATAATAGACGGTGCCATCACATTCTCACACACTCGGAGGCAATTGCTCCGTGGCCAACCAACTCCATTGTCGCGCTGCAGACCTGCAATAGCCATAGCTGATGCGGCCATGGCGCTGGTTTGCCCACATCCCGATTCCACGACCGCTTGCCCCCCCGTTTCGCACTCCCGCGTGCCATTCCCGCGCTCCCGTGATCGTCACGCGGCCACAACAACGCGGCGTGTGCCCCTCCAGGCCTCCACACGCCCTCCCCCATTCCAGCAACGCGCCACCGCGTGGATTACGGTGGCGACCAATCCTCACCGAACGGGCTCCGAAGCCACCACAACCACTAAGTTTGCATCGAACGGTGATCACCATGCCCCGAGCTCAATTCCCTGCCCGTATGTGTGCGTTGCGGCGCGAGCACGGAGGGCGATCGTCCAGCCAATTCAGGGTGCAGCCGATGATCCCCCCTTGACTCGACCGAAGGATCGCATTCGATGCTCGCGCCGCCTCAACTCGTGTGCTTCTCCACCGAAGCCCTCTACGCGTCCCGCATCACCCCACCGGCGATCACCGTTTGGCAACCGTGCGCGCTAAACCACCCCGAACTTGCAAGGAGGTCATAATCGGAGTCATTACCTTCGATGTTGAGGAGTTGATCGCCGGAGAGGTGGCGCGGCCGCCGAGAAGAGACGAGCTGCCTGGACCGGGGAGCGCGGGCGCAGTGCCAGACCCAGCGGCTACTTGCCTCGCCATTGTGATCATGGAATGGAAGCGTTGCTTTGCTTCCCAGCAGCGCGAATGATTTGAATTTCCCACCGGTCCAGGTGGCTGTGGCCCCACATGTCAGGCTTCTTCCCTTTCCTCGCGGCGGTGCGGTGCGGTGCCGTCCTGAGGTCGGTGCCAGGCGACCACCAGTCGTAGCCGGCTGACTGGTGGGGTCCCACCGGTCTTTTTAGTTGGGCCGGACCGAACCCAAACACACACTCCACCGTTCGGCGCAGCACCGGGACGGCGACCACAGCTGGTCCGCGGCGATGTGCCCATGGCGAGATCAGGTACCAGCGGAGGGCTTGGTCGGGCCGCCCGCTCCTTCTCCAGCGCCGCACTCTCCCGCCCGCTCCTCCTCCAGCGCCGCACTCTCCCGCCCGCTCTTCCTCCCGCACACTCCGGCAGCCGCTCCTCCTCCAGCGCCGCACCCTCCCGCAGCCGCTCCAGCATACCAGACGCCATAGCCTGCAACTTGAAAGATCCGGTGATCCGGAACCAGATCTGTTGACGGAAGGCGGGCGAGTGATTAGCGATGGGGGAGGATTGCAACCGGGTGCAGCAGCACCTGGCTGGGAATATGCGGGTCCTTGCCCGTGGTTGCGGGACGGCCTGCGGCGGCCAGCCCCGCTGCCGCGGTGGCTGCAAGATTAAAGCGGGCTGTTCTGTCAACTCCACCGCGCAATGCATTTTGCAGTTCGCGGCGCCTAGCAGCCCGCTTTTGTAACATCCGAATTATACAAAAAAAAAGGACCCAACCCCTCTCCCTCTCTTCCCCCACTGCCACCGGGCCCACCCGTCAGTTTTCTTCCCCAAAGCAACCGCCGGCTCTCTCTCTCTCTCCTCCTCTTCTCCCTATTATCACATGTGAGAAAGCCACTCGGCCATGTGCCGAATTGCGGCGCTTCTTCAGCAACCGGCGCCTCCCCAACCGTCACCCCTCCGTCCTCTATAAAACCGACCCATAGCCGGCCATTTTCCCTCACAAAAACCGCAAACCATCCCCTCCCGAAGAGAAAACCACCAATTCTCAATTCCCCGAGAAACATACGTTGATCTTCGGATCTAACACCCTCTGAGCCCTCCCTCGATCACCAGAACACAATCCCGACGAAAACCTTTGAAGAAAAACGATTGGGAAGCGCTGCCGACGAAGATCGCCGGAATTCCTCACTGCCGCCGTCGATCGCCACTCTTCTGCCAATCCCGGTCCCCGAAACCACCCTAGATGAGTTCCCCATCCTCTCCTCTCTCTTCTAGTGCAAATAGATCAAGAATTGGTGGAGAAATCGAAGAAACCGAGAGTTTCCGGCCACCGTCGCCGCTCGCCGGCGATCGCACGGTCGCCGGACGCGAGAGAGACGGGGGTCGGGGCGATGTGGCCGCTTCTGGTGCGTCGAATTTGAGCCAACGGCTCTGATTAGAACATGCGTACTGGTTCGGTTATTTTAAATCTGGGCCGTTGATCTCAGATCCAACGGCCCACATTTAAAGCAGTTATAAACGTTAGAAACTTTCTGATTAGGTCCCTAAAGATTTAAATAACTAGGAAATAGCCCCTGTTCTTTTTAGAATTAACGCTAGGTTTATAGAAAATTGGAAATTCACTGTGAATTAGCCAATTAGCCTCTGTGCATTTTAGAAATTGGTAAAATAGTTCTGTAAATTCAGTTTGAACCCTAGAAAGTTTGAAAACATTACAAATTGGCCCAAATCAGTTTAAAAGTTTGTTTTTAATTCTGTAATTAATCAAAATAGGTTAAATGAATTCTGAAAAATGTTAGAAATTTATTCAAAACACTGTTAAAACATTCTGAACAGAATAAAAATTCTAGTTTCCAAAGTCTGAAATTATTTATATAGTGACAATTATTTCTGAAAATCAAAATAAAAATCACATATATTCCAGAAAAATTGTAGAAATTTATTAAAAAGGTATAAAATTATTCTGTTATCATATTTTTGTACATGTATAATTTATGTAGCCCAGAATAATTATTTAAAAGACTTAAAATGCATTTTAAGTGTTAAATAAATGCTGAAATATAGATAAAAATATTATATAATGAAGGAAAATTATGGAAACTGTTCCAAATATATATATAGGTTCTTAAATGTAGAAGATAGTAATATGAGTTCTTAAAATGATTATAGTAATGATTTAAATGATTTTTAGGATTTAATTAATTATAAAAATTAACATATATACACATAAAATTCTATAAATTAGTAATATCACTATAAAATTAGAAAAATGAGTGTTTGGCTATAACAAAGATAAAGTAGAAGGATATAGGTGCACAATTGAAACTTATTCTCATTTCAAACCACATAAAATGACATGAAATCAATAAGTGTATGAGTGTAATCAAACATATATGATTGAAATGCATTGTTGAGATTCTTATTGCATGTTTGGCATTGTTTTGTGTGCATATGCATGGATAGAACAAAATCAAGAACTACTTCCCAATTTTCAAGAGCAAGAGTTTGAAGTGCATCACCCTTCATTCAAAGGCAAGTGTTCCTTGACCACTTTGTTCCTATTCTAGGATGATTAGTTATGATGCTTGCATGATGTCATTAACATGAAACCTAATTTATGTTGTTTCCCTAATTATATTCCTTTATCATTCTTTGTTGAACCAGGGAGGGACTTAGTTGATAATTGTTGGTTATCATTTTATGTGCTTAGCCAAGCATGCTTAGAACTTAGAGAATGAATGAAACATTGATGTACTCGTCTTGTGGAATTATATGAAAGACACAAGAGTGTGTCATGGTATTAGGAATCTAAACATGCTGGTTGTTTTGGTTGGTGCTTCGTGCACGAGACTCGGGAATGAGTTAGTGCCTGTCTTAGATTCTAAGGACCGGTTCATGAAACAGTTAACCCGGCTTTACAATGCCACCACAAGACTGAGATGGGGCAGCTTGACCAATTAATTAGGTGTTTGCCGATATAGTATGAGTGTTTGGATGGTGCGGGGAATTGGAGTTCATTTTTGACTGCCCTGGGAACTGCAAGGCTCAAGAGGGGGCTTCTGTAGGGGAGGGTTTACTCCCAGGAACTGCAGCGGTGAAACCTCAGTGGGCTTGTACTTGCCGGTAGATCCTTTGTAAAGGCCATGTAGTGATCTCCTGATCGCACACCAAAGGAAGTGTGTAATGTGGCTTGCAACCACAGATATCAGGGAGGTTTCTTAGTCCACCTGGCAACAGGGGATGAAATCACTACTTGTGAGTAAAGTGGTACAATTTCTACAGAGAACCAAACTGTCATGACAGCCGTGCTCACGGTCAAAAGCGGCTTAGACTTGTCCATGATTAGAGAAACATGGATGTGAGTTGAAAGAGGTTGTTGGGTGGTGTAACCTAACATTAATAACTTAATTATGATGATGGTGGGATTATCACTTAGTAAGATAGGTTGCTAATCAAAGCTAAGGCTTACGATTAATGCATAGTGCTTAACCATGTTAGCCTTCCTTGCTATGAGCCTTCATAACATTCTTTCCTACACTTGCTGAGTACCTTTGGTACTCAAACTTGCTTTTGTTGTATATCATATGTTGCTCAGGTGCAAATGAAGATATAGACTTTGATGAGGAGGACTTCGATCCCGAAGAGTTGTTCTAGGTTGGGAAAACCTCCGGGCAACGCCTGTGGAACTGGAGCACCACACTAGAGTCTTCCGCTGTTATATTATTAGTGTGCTTGTACTCATAATTGATACTTTATGTATTATGATGTAATATTACGTTATATGATAAACTTGACTTGTAATACAATAATATTTCACTCTTGCCGGCACATGTATGACTCAACTGATCTGGCATACATGTGAGAATACACTCGGTGTTCCTTATGGAAAACCGGGTGTGACAGCTTTCTACTGAGCTGGAACTCATTTTGAAGACAATAGCGGATCTCGACCGTGGATATTGTTGGCTGTGTGACTGTGGGTACCGTGCTTTTGAAACGGTCTGGGTCACTCTTTTGCAAAGGACGATAGTCGTGGTTTATGGATCGTGCTGGACAAACCATAACAAAACAATACAAGTATGAAGGTTTAATAAATTCTACAAAAATAAAAAACAACAAAACCAAGCCTTTATCTTAAGCATGTTGGGTAGGCTAGACATGAAACTCAACACTTTTCATATATATATTTTTTAAAATGGAATAAAAGAGAGGAAGAACTCCGCCTATGTTGTAATGACATAGCCGGTCCCAAGCCTGGGTAAAGGAGGAGGGGTTGTGATAGTCTTGGCGAGCCAACAACTACACTTAGCCATTCTCATGGAAATGAAACCCAATAAAAGAGAGGAAGAGATATATGAGTAACAAGAAAAAAAATTAAGATTCTAGCACATAAATTACTACTTTCTATTCAGTCCTATCATGAGCTAAGTCTTTGGATACATTCCAATCTCTCAAATCTCGTTTTAACGCCTCCCCCATGTCAACTTTAGTCATCCTCTACCTCTCCTAATATTTTCCCTACCCATTAAAATTCCACTGTTAACCGCTGCTTCTGCAGGTCTCCGCTGGATATGTTCAAGCCACCTTAATCGATGTTAGACTAACTTCTATTCAATTGGTGCTACCCCTACCCTACAAAAATAAGAAAAATCATAAGAAGTAACAGAAGCGCTTACTGGTTTAAAATATATATTTTATTCTATAGTGACCATAATTTACATTTTAAATATTCTTATGAAGCCATATGCATGAACACACATAACCAAAGCAAATGTTGATGTTTTCTTACTCATTCTACTCCATATCCAACAATCTAAACTTATGTCTGCTTTTAAACAACATAGCCCATCACGTTAGAGTTCTCCAAACAACTCAGCGGGACATTATTTAGTTTCAACGTTACAATTTCATTATAGAAACACCAGAATTAGTCACAAAATCAGGATTCTATTACAAAAACATTGGAAACGCCTCAAGCAATTCATCATTATGCTAATTCCATTAAAACTACGCCAAAAAACTAGCCCTTCACAATTCAGCAGAGACAAGAACAAGGATGCCAACACTGCACTCATGAGGGAAACATGTACCTTTTTTAGATAATGGAAATTGAATTTCGACCTCTACAATGTTGTATACAGCACAAGAACCATATATCACAGATTACAAATTGTGGCATTCATCGCTGCTATAAAAGTCTCATCTAAACTCATAAATAACAAGGTCTATTATTATTTTTCCAACCATTTTTGGTGAAAATCTCAAGAGCAATTATTTCCAATGACTTGCTCGCCTTATGCAACATGTCTTTCATCATTTCATCCTGCTGTAGTAATGCCCAAAATCTCATCCAATATGACATTATCGAATATAATACCATTTCTACATCTCCAAATTGCCCAACATATGGCAGCAACTCTAACCAACAGGATCTTTCTTACTTTTATATTATAATTATGTAGCCATCTTCGAAACATATGAGGTACTGATTTTGGAGGGCTTATCCCAGTAGCTATATGAACAGTTCTCCATATTGCTTTTGCATATTGGCAATCAAATAGGAGATGCTTAATTGTTTCATTACAATTATAGAAACAACAATGTATATTACCCTTCCAATTTCTTCTCACCAAATTATCTTTTGTTAGGGTTACTCCTCTTTGTAAATACCATAAGAACATTTTTATCTTTAAAGGAATTTCAGGTATTATCCCTTTTCTTTTCAATGGTATTTCCTAGTTTCTTTTTAGCTATCATGGTAAGTCTATCAACCTCTAAATCTTTGATAGACAAAATAGATGATCTAATCTCATTGTCATCTCTTCCTAAGGAAATGCCAACTTTATTCATATTTGAATAAATACGAGAATTAGTAAAAGATATAAACGAATTCTTGTTACCTTTTGATTTCAGGTTACGAATACCTGTTAGTCGGTCTGTTTTCTTCATTGTGTGGTTATCATTTTGCGCCAAATTTCTGTTGCTACCCCGCAGAGGTATATCTCCTATCTCGCTTATCTTGTTCCTTTTAATCTTCTTCGCAACCCCCTTCCTTCTGAAGCATGATCGCGATCTTGTTTCTGCTGCTGCACTTCTTGTGTCTCTGTAACCTGAAGCTCATGGATCATGTCTTTATTCATCTCATGATATTTTGCATCTTTTATTTTCTCATTTTCTTCTCTAGCAACAGTACCTGTGTCTCCTCAGAACCAACTTCATGTGAATCAGCAGGAAAGAAGGCGTGATTTGTTTCTTGTTCCACAGTAACAATGTGTTCTATATTTGTATCATTGCCATTGTAAAACATAACATTTTCATTCTCAGCCCCATGCAACTGATCTTGCACATGTTGCACCTCAGGGACTTACGCAAGATTGTTGATTTGATCATACACATTTTGCACCTCATTATCTATGCATTATTGGATATCTCCTTGGTGAAAGCTATCATCCATTTGAGCATGATCTGCATCAACATCCATAACATATTTTTCTGTTGGCCCACCAACTGATCATCATCTTCATTCATCACTTTATAACTTATTTCATCAAGCAACTTATCAACAACAATAGCAATAGCCTCCTCTACCAAAGTTGTCTCCTCATTCTGGGACATGTTTTTATTTTTTCTCCCTTTTCCATTGATACTTGACCATTGCTTCCCCTCCCTACTTCCTCTAAATTATCATTTATATCTGAATTTTTCATCTCTTGGTCTTCATTTTGTTCATTCTCAAAATCAAGGAGGTCATCATCCTCAAGATCTTGTGCATCTTCATCCCCTCGGACCAGTTCATCAACTTTAAAAAAGATCTCATACATCCCGTTTTCAACCACAATATCATTATCAATTGGTATGGCATTTACATCAAGTACAGCCACCATAAGACGTACCACCTCTGTCTTTCTCAAATATCTCATGTAAACTATCAAAGTGTGCCGTCGACACTTCCCTGGGCCTGCTTCCGGAGCAACCCGTGAAGGTTCTTTTTCGGAGGGGGCTAGTTCTCTCGGGAGGTCATGTTGGTTGTGAGAGGATTGACACAAGAATTTTTATGTGGTTCGGGCCGCCGGAGCGTAACACCCTACGTCCACGGGAGTTGTATTGCTCGGAGCTTAGAACCGGAGTTCTAAGCTTGGTGATCTGGATGAACTTAGTTGCCCACTTTCGAACTCCTTGCAATGTTGCCAACCCGAGTCTTTTATACTTCAAGGCTCGGGCGGTTTACAAGGTGGGCCCCGAGGCCTGACAGGTGGCCCCAGGGAGATTTCCTGCCATCTACCATATCTTGTAGTGAATGTTGGTAGTTGTCTCTGGCAATGGCTTCTTAGTCGTCGTTCTGCCGTCCTGCCCGTGCCGCAAGCTAGGGTAGTGGTTGATGATGGCGGGGACGGCAGGGAATGTCTTGTCGCCGTATCCTTTGGTCAACAGCTTCTGTCATGGTGTGCTTGTCTTAACTGTGACGCGACTGGTCACAGTGCCACCTGACAGGGGCGTGCGCCACGTCTCCGCGTATTGGGACGGCGCGGGTCTTGAATGCCTTGATCGGACAAGGCATCGCGTGCCTTTACTCCTGCTGCCTATCGAGCCGGGGTGGGCAGCACGGTACATGGCGCCTTCGGAGCTCACCCCTACGGAGGGGGTGAGGTTCGGCACTGCTGGCCACGTGGCTGGCCCGGGGCTCGCCTCTGAGGAGAGGGGAGACCCAGCCCCGCTGGACACGTGGCGCCTTCGGAGCTCACCCCTGCGGAGGGGGTGAGGTCCGGCTCTGCTGGCCGCGTGGCAGGCCCGGGGCTCGCCTCTGAGGAGAGGGGAGCCCCGGCCCCGCTGGACACGTGGCGTATTCGGAGCTCGACCCTACGGAGGGGGCGAGGCCCGAATCTGCTGGCCGCGTGGCAGGCCCGGGGCTCGCCTCTAAGGAGAGGGGAGGCCCGGCCCTGATGGACACGTGGTGCCTTCGAAGCTCACCCCTGCGGAGGGGGTGAGGTCCTTAGGCAGTTTTTCTCCTGTGCACGGGGCTACCAGTACTGAGGGTACCGATAGTGGCTCCCAGGCCCACCTCGGGGGAGATAATGATCCCGCGGGTGAGGCCTTCTCCTTTTCTACCCCGTGCACTTTCTTGGAAACTCCTTTAGGCCGTTGCAAGAGCAGCACGACCCAACCGCGCAGGCCCATGCATACTCCCCATTAATGGGAAGCACCGGCGTGCGGGGCAGTTACCGGGATAGCACCCCCCTGGCGGTGGCCACGCGTTTAATTCTGGGAGGAGGGTCGTGGGGACGTGACCCCTGCTTGATAGTTGCTTTAACTGCGGCGGTTCCCAACGCTGCCATACTGCACGTCATAGCACCTTGTCAAGAACCTCCGGGTTGTTCGCTTGAGGGACTGACTTCTTGGTCCACTGCTTCCGCAGGACGGCTTGGGCCCTCTTGTTAATGTCGCTAGGGCTTGGACCTGGGGCGTCCGCCCCGAGCGGCGCATGCGAGGCGTTTCGAATTGCCTCTGGGAGGTTTAAAGGGAACCCCTTCTACATCGCAGGCTTCCCTTCGCACATCTCCCTACGCCTGAGCCTTCCTTGTTCTTTCGTGTGCCCAAGCCTCCTTTGCTTTCCAAGTTCCTGCTCCTTCGCCTCCGATGGCTTCCAACCTGCCCTCGCCGCGCATTGCCCGGACAAGGGACCTTGGGCTGGTGCGTAGGCTTCTTGGATGGCACTCCGAGGAGCAGAAGCTTTGCCTTCGGCGGGGATCTCTTCCCCTGCGTCTGGGGAGAGGAGAGACTATCCTCTTCCTCGCCTACGCCTTGGCCGGGTTTGTCCCCCCGATCTCTTCCTTCTTCGTGACTCTCCTGGAGACTTATGGTCTCTAGCTCCACCACCTTTCCCCAAACTCTTTCGCTTTGGCTGCTGTCTTCATGCACCTCTACGAGATGTTCGTGGGGGTCCGTGCCTCAGTGACGCTCTTTCGTCACTTCTTCTTGCCACGGGCGACCGGGCGCGACTCGAAGAACCAGCTGGGAGGATACTACTTCCAGCACCGCAACAAGGATCCAAAGGTCTCCAAGTACCTTCAACCCTTCAGTGCCTCGAGGTGGGAGAACTGGAGGGATGACTGGGTGATCGTGAAGACTGATAAGCACGATCGTCTTCAGCTGCCGATCGAGGCCCCATCCACCGGGCGCCGCTTCTGGGAGGAGTGTCCGGAGCTGGAGCTGGAGTACACACCAGTCCTGGAGCGGATCTAGTTCCTGGTAGAGCAGGGGCTAACGTCCGTGATGGTGTTGGCAGACGAGAGGGACCGCCTCCGCGGCTCGGGGCGACTCTTGAAGCTGCGGACCAGGGAGGTCGAGGAGGAGCTCGACGCTAAGAGGACGAGGCTCAACGATGAGGAGAAACTCCTCATTGCATAGAAGAACGCCGTCGACTGCCTGGACACTGAGACCCGAAAGATCATGTAGGAGGCCCGTGAGGCCTATGACGGTGTTCGGGCCCACATCATCACCAACAAGGAGATCTGATTGCAGCTGGCGCAGCGCGAGTGTGCCGTCGCGGAGCGGGAGCGCGCCGTGGTGGACAAGGAGAAGGAGGTCGCTGAGCAGCTGCAGGCGGGAGAAGGCGACCTGAGGGCCAGGGTCGGGGAGCTAGAACTCCGAGAGGCAGCCTTGGCCGAAAGGGAGGAGCAGGTCGCCAAGGACCGCTAGACGGTGCTGAACCGGGAGCTTGCTGCCGACTTCCAGGTGTCAGAATTGGAGATCCTTACCCGGGACCTCTAGCTCCGGGAGAACGACCTGGCGGCCAAGGAGACGAGGTTCACCGAGGAAGGACTTGGCGCCCTGCTGGCGGCTTGTCAGTAGGTGGAGCAGCTCCAGGCATCGCGGACCGTCGAGGCCCAGGGAGTCTGGGACTTTGTTGGCCAGGTGGAGTCTGCTCTAGTGCCTCTCGGCTTCAGCCCCGTGAGGACGGGGGCACCGGCGCAAGAGATGGCCCAGGCGCTCCCGGCACTCGAGTCCATCGGCGCCAAGCTAGAGAGGCTAGAAGCTGTGATCGGCGACGAGCTTGAGGTCGAGGGGAGGGGCTTGGAGAAGGAGGTCGCCGTGCACGTGCTTACATGCTTCCGGAGCTGGGACTCCTCCATCTCTCTGGAGCCGGTGGTGCGGGTTCCCGTCACCAAGCGGGAGGAGATCACTAGGGCCGGAGTCGGAGACGTCGCCGCCCTCGTCGCGTCTCGGTTCCAGCGGGAGGCCGGGGACTCTTAGACGCTTGCCCTTGTAGCTGGAGGGCTTTTGTATTTTTCCTTTTGTATTCTGTTTGTAGACCAGCTCATGGAGCTCTTCAATGAATAAACTTGTTGTTTTATGTGCCTATGCTTTTTGCTTCCTTTTCTTGGCTTGCCATGCCCGGGCCCTTAGCTCCGTAAGGACCCCGGGAGGTCTCCACCGATCCCGAAGCTTTTTTAGCACAGACACCTCCCTTGGGCCCTTGTTCTCATAAGGACCCAAGGGGTCTTGAGTTGGAGTCTGGAGCTCTGGTCTTGAGAAGTTTTGGGACTTCAATACAACCGGGTGCTCCGACCTTCCCTTGTGTAGTCCCCGTAGTGGCCCCCTGGTAGGTTTGGCCAATGCATTGGGCACACCTACCACATTCCTGTGGGGGAGCCAAGGCCAGAGCCCCCTGACAGTCCGGAGCACGCCGGTGTTGGAGATCTAGCGCCGGAGGTCCGGGAGGCCTCTCAGGAGGTCCTGCACACGAGTAGGGAAACGGTAATTCTGCTCAGAGGTCCTGCACACAAGTAGGGACGAGTAGGGGAAGCACGACTTCGGCCCCGTATACCATGAAGAAGGGTGTTTCCCCTGTGGCCCGGCTCTGGGATGTCCAGCTGGCCCACAGTGCGCACGGGAGCTCGTCCACCCACTTTGCTCCATGATTCTCCAAGCTGGCATAGGTGCGAGTCTTGAGGCCCCGAAGGATCTTGACGTTGGCTCTATCGACTTGCCCATTTCTATTTGGATGAGCAACGAATGCATAGCACACCTGGATGCCAAAGTCTTCGCAGTACTCTTGGAACGCTGCACTGGTGAACTGGGTCCCGTTGTCGGTGATGATCCTGTTCGGGACCCCGAACCTGCAGACGATTGACTTGATGAACTTGACTGTGGATTGCTTGTTGATGGTGATGACTGGTGCAGCTTCCGGCCACTTGGTGAACTTGTTGATGGCGACGTAGAGGAACCGGTATCCCCGGACGGCTCTAGGGAAGGGCCCCAGGATGTCTAACCCCCATACCGCAAACGGCCACGAGGGTGGGATCATCTGCAACGTCTGCGCCGGTGTGTGGATCTGCTTGGCATGGAACTGGCACGCCTTGCATCTCTTAACCAGCTTGACGGCGTCTAGGAGGGTTGTCAGCCAGTAGAAGCCATGCTAGAAGGCTTTATCGACCAGCGTGCGGGAAGATGCGTGGTTCCCGCAATCGCCTCCGTGGATTTCTACGAGCAAGTCGCAACCTTCCTCCTGGGTTATGCACCACAATAGGATGCCGTTGGTGCCACGCCGGTAGAGATCCCCTTCTACCAGCGTGTATCTCTTAGCCATCCACACAATCCGTTCAGCAGATGCATGTTCATTAGGAAGGATGTTGTCTTTCAAGTAGTCCCGGACCTCCGTGATCCATGCATCGGGGCTTACTTGAGCTTCTGGATCTTGGGCGCTGGGTAGCACGGAGTCCCCAGTGGCGCATACGATCCTTGGCGGGCACCATGGCTGCAGGGCCGCCGGGACCGCTAGCTTTGAGGTGTTGGTCTCGCCCCCTTCGCCCGGTTCGGTAGGCCGGGCTATGGGTCGCGACAACATCCTTTCGATGGCTCCTTCGGGCACCGGGGCTCCGGTGGAGGCCTTTGTTGACAGGTCGTCGGCGACGGTGTTGTCGGCGCGTGGTACATGGCGCAGGTCCAAGGCTTCAAAGTCCTTCTCCAGCATCTGCACGTAGAGCAGATAGGCAGCTAATTGTGGGTCGTTGCAGAAGCATTCACCCTTGACTTGCTTGATGATTAGCTAGGAGTCGCCCTTGACCAACAACTGGCGAACGCCGAGAGACAACGCCGTCTTCAGGCCGAAGATAAGAGCTTCATACTCGACCATGTTGTTGGTTATATTGAAGTTGAGGCGCACCATGTACTTGAACTGCTCCCACGTTGTCGTGAGGAGCAGTACGCCGGCTCCGGCCCCCTGCTTCCGCGAGGAGCCGTCGAAGTAGAGTGTCCAGTGAGGCTCGGTGAAGACCGGTGCCCGGGGCTCCGGTTCTCCACCTTCAGGGCCCCCTGGGTTGCTTGGTGATGGCGTCCACTCGGCCACAAAGTCAGCCAGTGCTTGGCTCTTGACTGCATGACGTGGTAGGAAGTCCAGCTCGAACTCCGCCATCTCCGCTGCTGTGACATCCTCATTTTCGATTTCTGCATGTATTCATGTTTCATGTAGAAAAATATTTTAAAATAAGTTGAAATAGAGAAATAATCGAAAAGATAGCCAAAAAGAGCAAATTCTAGTTCGCCTAGAGCGTCGAAGACAACTTTCAACGACCGCTGGCCACGTGGCGTGTTCGGAGCACATCCCCGCAAATGGGAAGAGGTCCGCCGCAAAACTGGCTAACGTGGCAGGCTCGGAGTTCGTCTCTGTGAAAAGGGGCGAGGTCTAACTCCGTGGCACACGTGTTGCCCCCGAAGCTAGCCTCTACGGAGAAGCGAGGCCAGTCCAGCAGGACACGTGTCGGCTACGGAGCTAGTCACTGCGGAGAAGAAAGGTCCAGCCACGCGGGACACGTGTCGCTCTCGGAGCTTACCTCCGAGAGGTCCGGCCCCAGACACGTGTCGCTCTCGGAGCTTACCTCCGGGAGGTCCAACACTGTTGGACACGTGTCACCTCCGGAGCTCATCTCTGGGAGGCCCGACACCACTGGACACGTGTCACCTCCGGAGTTCATCTCCGAGAGGTCCGGTCCTGCTGGACACATGTCACCTCCAGAGCTCATCTCCGGGAGGTCTGACGCTGATGGACATGTGTCGACCTCGGAGCTTGCCTCCGAGAAGTAAGGAAGATCGACGCTGCTTGACACATAGCACTCACGGAGCTCACCTCCGAAGTGAGGGAGGTCCAGAACGGACATGTGACACTACCGGAGCCCACCTCCGAAGAAAGGGGAGGTCCGACAATGACACGTGGCACCCCCGGAGCCACCTCCAAAGAGAGGGGAGATCCAGAACTGACACATGGCGTACGCGGAGCTCATCTCTAGAGAGAGGGGAGGTCCCGACCCACCAGGCACGTGGCGCACACGGAGCTCGCCTTTGAGAAGAGGGAGGTCTCGCCCGCCTGACAAGCGGCACAACCGGAGCTCGCCTCTGCAGGAAAGGAAATCCCGGCCTCTACAGGACACGTGGAGCCTCCGGAGCTCAGCGCCGCAAGGGTGACGAGGTTTGAAGTGGTTTTTGCTTCTATACGCACGGGAATACCGGTATAGGAGGAAACTGACACAAATTTCACAATGCTACCGCACCAAATCGACTAGAGATAAGTTGTTAAGATCCAAAAACAATTTGAAAAGGACTCTTATTTGAATTCCGATCATAATAGGACTCTTCGTTTCCTCTTATAAATAGAATCGAAAACCTTTGGCCACAACCACGAACTTCTTTTCCACCTCCCGAAGTCGTCGACTTGGAGCCCTAGCCCCAACTCGCCGAGCTAACCACCTTCGCCGGAGTTTAGTCGCCGGAGAGCCACCGACAAGCCCGACAAGATCGCCGAAAGAGAGTCGTCTTGCTACCATTGCTAGGAGGAAGGTCCTGAAGAATGTAAGGTAGGTCTCTAATACCACCTTACGACCTGATCGCGGTTTTCTTTGCATCTGTTTGTTCGATCTCTTTGAAACATAAGTTTTTTTCGTGGACAGATCATGTGTTGATCGGTTTGATCTAGATCTTGAGTCCAGATCATCACCACGTCCACATTTGATCTATACACCTCTGTTCATCATAAAACCCCATGAAACATGCAAGCACACGTACAAACCAAAACTGCACCGTAGGATTAACATGCATATGCACCATTGCATCTTAAAAAAGAGTTTGTGCATGATTATTGATTGCTATGCATCTTATATGTGCGTGATCGCGAATAGAAGGACAAGCTCAGGGAGCTACCTACGACGGACTACAACAGCAAGAATTTGAGCAACCGAAACCGCAAGAACAAGGCAAGTGCTCCTTGACCATATTGATCCTATGTTTTTGAAAGACTGTTTTGTTTGCGAAAAGGTGTGTGCTTGAGTCAATGTGATGAGAAACCCTTTCATAGGAGTTTAGTAGTTTTGTTAACCACCCTTGTACCCGGGAAAGTTAATGAGTCGGGTATGGTTTTTGCTTTTTGCTTCGCTGAGTCCATGGGATTATGGGAAGCGAAATAGATGTGTCTAGCTAACTGCACTCGTATGAACAATGAGAAACTGAGGTTGAAAAAGAACATGAATTGGGAAAGATCTAGGCAAGCCTTGGTTTGTGGATGAGGTAGAATGAGATGGTGGTTTACTTGCCGTAGATCTACGGACCGGTTCATGCGAGCACATGCCAGGATAACAGTGCCACCACAAGGCCAAGTATGGGTGCGGCTTAGCTGACTATTTAGGTAAGTTGCTAGATTGTTATGGACCATGGAAGGCGCGGGGAATGGGAGTCGAGTGAGGACTGCCCTGGGAACTGCATGGCACAAGAGGGGGCCCGTAGGTGGGAGAATTGGAGATTCTAGCCTGCCAATGAAACCTTAGTGAGTCCATACATCTAGTAGCCCCTTCGTAAGGCTATTTTGTGATCTCTTGACCATACACCGGCGGTTGTGTACTGGTATAATGGAGGTTCTGCAGTCGCCGACGGGTGACGAAATCACCAACTTGTACAAACTCTGTAGAGTGTAAAACTATCATGATAGCCGAGCTTACGGTCACGAGTGCCTGGCCAACTTCCTTGATTAGATGGGATGGTGTTTGGGATGGTTTTTGGTTTGGTTATGGTTTGGTCTTTGGATTTGGTTTTCGGAACTGTTGAGTCCAGGTAATGAGATTGGTTGCATGACCGTTGAGTCATGGCAACGAGATTGGGTCTCGGAATGAGACGGAATTGAATATGAGATGAAATGGTAGTGAGTACGAGATGGTATTCATGAGATGGTAGTGAATACGAGATGGTATTCATGAGCAAAGTTGAGAAAGATTAATGTATGGTTGAGACATGAAAAGTGATGAAACATGAAAGAGGTATGTTGATGTTTAAATACATGTTGGGATTACATTCATTTAAAGCTAAGTTGATGTTTTTATCGTGTTTGATAAATAAACTTTGCTTTCTGCAATGAGCCTTTTATACCTGCCTTGTTGTAAGCTACATGTCATACTTCCCGCACTTGTTAAGTACGTCATGTACTCACCCTTGCATTATCATACATCATCAACAACAGGAGAACAATACTTTGAAGACCCTGTGGAGTATTAGGTGTGAGATCCACCCTCAACCTTGCCTGTGGAGTAGAGATGGAGCCACTGCTGCTGCTTAGTTGCTTCCGCACTAGTTAGAAGACTTCCGTTGCTAGAATAAAGACTTCCGCTGCTAGAATAAGACTTCCGTTGCTAGATTAAGACTTCCACTGCTAGCATGAGTTCTAGACTCATGAGACTTTGCAATAAAACCCTGTTCATTTGTGGTATTATATTCTAAATTCAGTTTGTGGATGATATGTGTATGTGTGATGAACATCTTGGGCACACATACGCATCAGTTCTTGGTTCTGTGTTCTACAGAATTGAGGGCGTCACAGATTGGTATCAGAGCCACGGGTTGACCGTAGATCGCACGCCTAGATAGAAACCACAAATTGGTGTCAACCTGTCAAGGGTTGACCGTAGGTCACACGCCTAGGCAGGAATCACCGATTGGCATTAGAGCCACGGTTGATCGTAAGTCACACACCTAGTCACCGATTGGCAATAGAAGCCACGGTTGACTGTAGGTCACAAACCTAGATAAGGGCACAGATTGGTATCAACCTATCACGGTTGATCATAGGTTACACGCCTAAATAGGAATCATAGATTAAAGCCTAGGTAAGATCACAGATTAGTTTCAAAGCTGCCATGCGTAGTCACAGATTGCATTAGAGCCACTATGACCCTAGGATACAAGCCTAGAATGCATAGATTGGCATCAAAACCCCCTTGACCGTAGGATGCAAGCCTAGGAGAAGCCATAGTTGGATCACAGATTGGTATCACCCAAACCACCTTGACATAGGGTGAAGTCACAGATTTGTATCACCCTAAAGAAAATAGGACTCCCATTGAATAAGCTTGAATGGGAGTTGTGTGAACTTTTGTGATGATTGTTTATGCTTGTGTGCTTAGTGTGAGTTGTGGGACGTTTCACCTTTGTCCATATCCACACATAGTAGAGAGGTGTGAGATGCCTCGGCTCTTGTTCACATCCTCATACAGGACGATATAAAGTCCATCCACCTTGATGCATATAGTTAGGAGGATCCATCTAACCTTCTAACCTCTATTCTATCCAACTCTCTCTCACAGATGGTGAGATGAAACGTCGGCCGCCAAGGGAGGAACATCCGTGGCAACCAAGAAGATGACCACGTCGAAGTTCCTGAGAATGACAACCCCGGAGCTGGTGCAAACAACCTGGAACGGTTGATGGCTATGCAAAATCAGCTTATGCACACAATGATCCAAATTTGGGTCAGTTGCAAGCCAACAACAACAACCCCGTTCCTACACCACCGCCACCACCGCCGGCTCAGAACAGATTGGGAGAGTTCATGAGGACTCGACCACACACTTTTGCTCAAGCTAGTGATCCCATGGAGGCTGACGATTGGTTGAAATCCATGGAGAAGAAGCTTGCCATAGTTCAGTGCAATGACCGAGAGAAAGTTCTCTTCGCATCGCACCAACTCATGGGAGCAGCCGCTGACTGGTGGGATGCCCTTTGTAACGCTCATGACAACCCGGAGACTATCACTTGGGCTTAGTTCAAGGAGAGTTCCCGCTCTCATTACATCCGTGCTGGTGTCATGATGCTCAAAAGGCAGGAGTTCGAAAGTATCCGCCAAGGCAAGAAGACCGTGAACGAGTATCTAAACAAGTTCACGCAGCTTTCAAGGTATGCCCCCGAAGATGTCAACTCAGACCAGAGGAAGCAGTACCTGTTCATGAGAGGGTTGAACAATGAGATCCAAGTTCAGCTCCTCAACAATGACTATGCTAGCTTCCAGAAGCTGGTTGACAAAGCCATAGTGGTGGAGAGCAAGATCCGAGAGATCGAGCAAGAGGGCAAGAGAAAGATGCCATACCAGCCACAAGGGAGCAACATACGCCCTCGGTACATGCCCCTAGCTGCACCACAGTATGGATCATCTGCTCCTGCTTTTTGCCCTAATCAGCCACCGCAGCAACACCCTGTCATGCAAGCACCTCGTGTGCCTTTGCCTCCAGCGCCCCGTCCTAACACGGGCACTTATGCTCAAAACCCCCGCCCCAACGTACCTGCTGTTTTGTGCAACAAAGCATGCTTCGCATGTGGAGAAACAGGACAGTTCGCGAGCTAGTGCCCGAAGAGAGGTCCTGGACAGCAAGGCAACGTGCCCAAGCAGAACCCACGGCCGAACGGAGGAGCCAATCAAGGTCACTGTGGATAGCAGAACTATGCTCACGACAACGTGAACCATGTCTCCGCTGAGGAAGCACAACAGGTTGAGGACGTCGTGATTGGTATGTTCCTTGCCAACTCCAACCCAGCCACCATTTTATTTGATTCCGGAGAATCACATTCCTTCATATCATCCAAGTATGTTGCCAAGTATAATCTACCCATATCACACTTGAAATATACTATGTTGGTTAATTCTCCCGGTGGAGAGATGAGGACTAATATAGTATGTCCGAAAGTAAACCTTAAAATAAGGGGGATAGACTTCCTTGTCAACCTCATTGTCTTGGATTCCCAAGGGCTTGACATAATACTCGGAATGGATTGGCTAAGTAAGCACAACAGAGTAATCCAATGTGCTGAGAGGAGCGTGCAGTTGACAAATGAGCACGGTATTCATATCGAGTTTGAGTCAGCCCAACCGGCAACCGAGAAGGCAATGTTAAACCACGTCGAAGAAGTAACCCTGGAAAGCATTCCGGTGGTTCAAGAATTCTCGGACGTTTTCCCGGAAGAACTTTCCGGTATGCCACCTAATCGGGACATCGAGTTTTCCATTGACCTGGTACCCGGGACTGCACCTATAGCGAAGAGACCATATAGGATGCCCGTTAACGAACTAGTGGAGCTCAAGAAGCAGATCTAGGAGCAGTTAGAGAAGATATTTATACGTCCAAGATCGTCACCGTGGGGAGCCCCCGTGCTCTTCGCGGACAAGAAGGATGGGACCCATAGGATGTGCGTGGACTATAGGTCTCTCAACGAGGTGACGATCAAGAATAAATACCCTCTGCCCCGAATAGAGGATTTGTTCGACCAGATGAAGGAGCCCGAGTGTTCTCCAAGATTGATCTTCGGTCGGGATACTTCCAGCTAAAGATTAAACCCTCCAACATACCCAATACTGCCTTTCGAACACGGTATGGTTCGTATGAATATACCGTTATGTCTTTTGGGTTAATGAATGCACCCACATATTTCATGTACCTCATGAATAAGGTCTTCATGGAGTACTTGGACAAGTTCGTCGTGGTTTTCATCGACAACATTATGGTGTATTTAAAAAGTGAGGAAGAACATGTGGAGCATTTGAGGTTGACCTTGCAGAAACTGCGAGAGCATCAATTGTATGCCAAGCTCAGCAAGTGTCAATTCTGGCTTAAGGAGATATCGTTCTTAGGCCACATTATCTCCGAGGAAGGAGTATCGGTTGATCACGGAAAAGTGGGAGATGTTCTTAAGTGGAACCAACCGCAAAACATGAGGGATATTCGGAGTTTTCTTGGGATGGCTGGATACTACCGACGCTTCATCAAGGACTTCTCCAAAATAGTGAAGCCTATGACAGAGCTATTGATGAAGGGGAAGGCGTTCCAGTGGACATCAGCGTGCCAAGAAAGCTTTGAGGAGCTCAAGAAAAGGCTAACCACACGCCAGTTTTGGTATTTTCGGACGTGAGCAAGAGTTTTGACATATATTGTGACGCATCAAGACAAGGGCTCGGATGCGTGCTCATGCAAGAAGGACATGTGGTAGCCTATGCCTCACGACAATTAAAGAAGCACGAGCTTAATTACCCTACACATGACCTGGAACTCGCAGCCGTGGTGCATGTATTGTAGATTTGGAGACATTATCGATGTGAGATCTATACGGATCGTAAAAGCCTCAAGTATATATTCACCCAAACGGATTTGAATTTGAGGCAACGTCGATGGTTGGAGCTCATCAAGGATTATGATGTTGGGATCAACTATCACCCCGGAAAGGCCAATGTAGTAGCTGATGCATTGAGCCGAAAGGGAGCATGTCACCAACTCACGGTTCGGGAGCTACCGCCCGAGCTGCGCAAGGAGTTCGAACGGTTACATCTCGGATTCTTAAACAAGATGGAAGTGATGGAACTCCACTCTTCATTGGAACAAGAGATAAGGGATGGCCAAGCAACGGATGAGGAAATCAAGGAGATCAAGGAAAGGATCCGACAAGGAATAGAGAAGGACTTCAAGGAAGATGAGAAGGGTACGCTTTGGCTAAAGAAAAGGATTTGTGTGCCTAACGTGAAGCGCATCCGCGACACGATATTAAAGGAGGCACATGACTCACCTTATTCCATACATCCCGGAAGTACCAAGATGTACAAGGACCTGAAAACTTGTTATTGGTGGGATGGTATGAAAAGGGACGTAGCCGAGTCTGTTTCCCTATGCGACACATGCCAATGGGTGAAGGCCGAACATCAAAGACCCGCTGGACTGTTGCAACCCTTGAAAGTACCCGAGTGGAAGTGGGAAGACATCAGTATGGATTTTATCGTTGGATTGCCACGTACTCAGTCGGGTTACGACTCCATCTAGGTTATCGTAGACCGATTGACGAAAAACATCCATTTTCTTCCTGTAAAGATCAAGTACAACGTGGCACAACTAGCCGAGCTGTACATGGAGCAAATCGTGTGCCGCCATGGAGTCCTGAAGAGGATAGTCTCGGATTGGGGTTCTCAGTTTACCTCTAGGTTTTGGAGGAAGCTGCAGAAAGCTATGGGTACACGATTGGATTTTAGCTCCGCTTACCACCCGCAGACTGATGGACAAACCGAGAGGACAAACCAAATTTTGGAAGACATGTTGAGAGCCTGTGCCTTGAAGCATGGACGTAGTTGGGATAGGAGCTTGCCATATGCCGAGTTCTCCTATAGCAACGGCTATCAAGCCAGCTTGAAGATGTCACCTTTCGAAGCGTTGTACGGTAGACGGTGTAGAACACCACTGTTTTGGAACGAAACCGGAGAGAACCAAGTGTTTGGACCCGGAGTACTACAAGAGGCTGAAAAGCAAGTCCAAACAATACGGGAGAACTTGAAGGCTGCTCAGTCACGACAGAAAGGCTATGCAGACAATAGGCGAAGGAAGTTGACTTTCGAAGTAGGAGACTTCGTATACCTTAAGGTATCGCCTATCCGAGGCCAACGACGTTTCAACGTCAAAGGCACGTTAGCACCTCACTACATCGGGCCATTTAAGATTTTGGGCAAGCGAGGAGAAGTAGCCTATCAACTAGAGCTCCCGATGCACCTCTCCAACGTGCATGACGTGTTTCATGTATCCCAGCTCAAGAAGTGCTTGAGAGTACCGGAAGAGCAAGTACCAATGGAAGAGCTCGAACTTTAAGAGAATCTGACCTATGCAGAACACCCTGTCCAAATTTTGGACGTAAGAGAAAGGGTCATAAGGAACAAAGTGATCCGATGGTGCAAGGTACAATGGAGCCATCACACGGAAGCAGAAGCTACATGGGAGCGTTAGGAGGATATCAAGACAAAGTTCCCTCATTTATTCTCTACTAACGAATCTCGAGGGTGAGATTCAATTTAAGGGGGGAAGATTTATGACACCCTCATTTTCGATTTCTGCATGTATTTCATGTTTCATATAGAAAAACATTTTAAAATAAGTTGAAACAGAGAAAGAATCGAAAAGATAGCCAAAAAGAGCCAATTCCAGTTCGCTTGGAGCGCCGAAGACAACTTTCCGCGGACGCTGGCCATGTGGCGTGTTCAGAGCTCATCCCCGCAAAGGGGAAGAGGTTTGCCGCAAAACTGGCTAACGTGGCAGGCTCGGGGCTCGTCTCTGTTAAAAGGGGCGAGGTCTGACCCCGTGGGACACGTGTTGCCCCCGGAGCTAGCCTCTGGGGAGAAGCGAGGCCAGTCCCGCAGGACACGTGTCAGCTACGGAGCTAGTCACTACAGAGAAGAAAGGTCCATCCGCGCTGGACACGTGTCGCTCTCGGAGCTCACCTCCGAGAGGCCCGGCCCGAGACACATGTCGCTCTCGGAGCTCACCTCCGGGAGGTCCGACACTGTTGGACACGTGTCACCTCCAGAGCTCACCTCCGGAGCTCACCTCCGGGAGGTCTAACACCACTAGACAGGTGTCACCTCCGGAGCTCACCTCCGGGAGGTCCGGTCTTGCTGGACACATGTCACCTCCGAAGCTCATCTCTGGGAGGTCTGGCGCTGATGGACACGTGTTGACCTCGGAGCCCGCCTCCGAGAAGTAAGGAAGATCAGCGCTGCTTGACACATGGCACTCACGGAGCTCACCTCTGAAGTGAGGGAGGTCTAGAACAGACACGTGGCACTACCGGAGCCCACCTCTGAAGAAAGGGGAGGTCCGGCAATGACACGTGGCATCCCCGAAGCCACCTCCGAAGAGAGGGGAGGTCCGGAACTGACACGTGGCGTACGAGGAGCTCGCCTCTAAGAAGAGGGAGGTGTTGTCCTCCTGACACGCGGCATAACCGGAGCTCGCCTCTGCGGCAAAGGGAAGCCCAACCTCAGCAGGACACGTGGAGCCTCCGGAGCTCAGCGCTGCAAGGGTGACGAGGTTTGAAGTGGTTTTTGCTTCTGTACGCACGGGGATACCGGTACAGGAGGAAACCGACACGAATTCTACAATGCTACCACACCAAATCGACTAGAGATAAGTTGTTAAGATCCAAAAACAATTTGAAAAGCACTCTTATTCGAATTCCGATCAGAATAGGACTCTTCGTTTCTTCTTATAAATAGAACCCAAAACCTTTGGCCGCAACCACGAACTTCTTTTCCACCTTCCAAAGTCGTCGACTTGGAGCCCTAGCCCCCAACTCGCCGAGCTAACCACCTTCGCCGGAGTTTAGTCGTCGGAGAGCCATCGACAAGCCCGACACGATCGCCGGAAGAGAATCGTCTTTATTCCATTGCTAGGAGGAAGGTCTCGAAGAAAGTAAGGTAGGTCTCCAATACCACCTTATGACCTGATCGCGGTTTTCTTTGCATCTGTTTCTTCGATCCCTTCAAAACAGAAGTTTTTTCGTGGACAGATCATGTGTTGATCGGTTTGATCTAGATCTTGAGTCTAGATCATCGCCACGTACACATTTGATCTATACACCTCTGTTCATCATAAAGCCCCATGCAAACATGCAAGAACACGTACAAACCGAAACTGCACCGTAGGAATAACATGCATATGCACCATTGTATCTTAAAGAAGAGTTTGTGTATGATTATTGATTGCTATGAATCTTGTATTTGCGTGATCACAAATAGAAGGACAAGCTCAGGGAGCTACCTACGACGGACTACAACAGCAAGAATTTGAGCAACCAAAACCGCAAGAACAAGGCAAGTGCTCCTTGACCATATTGATTCTATGTTTTTGAAAGATTGTTTTGTTTGTGAAAAGGTGTGTGTGCTTGAGACAACGTGATGGGAAACCCTTTCATAGGAGTTTACTAGTTTTGTTAACCACCCTTGTTGCCGGGAAAGTTAATGAGTTGGGTATGGTTTTTGCTTTTTGCTTCGCTGAGTCCATGGGATTATGGGAAGCGAAATAGATGTGTCTATCTAACTGCACTCGTATGAACAATGAGAAACTGAGGTTGAAAAAGAACATGAATTGGGGAATATCTAGGCAAGCCTTGTTTTTTGGATGAGGTAGAATGAGATGGTGGTTTACTTGCTATAGATCTAAGGACCGGTTCATGCTAGCACATGCCAGGATAACAGTGCCACCACAAGGCCAAGTATGTAGATTGTTATGGACCGTGGAAGGCACGGGGAATGGGAGTCGAGTGAGGACTGCCCTGGGAACTGTATGGCACAAGAGGGGGCCCGTAGGTGGCAGAATTGGAGATTCTAGCCTGCCAGTGAAACCTTAGTGAGTCCATACATCTAGATAGCCCCTTTGTAAAGGCTATTTTGTGATCTATTGACCATGCACCGACGGTTGTGTACTGGTATAATGGAGGCTCTGTAGTCGCCAACGGTTGACGAAATCACAAACTTGTGGGTAAAGTGGTACAAACTCTGCAGAGTGTAAAACTATCATGATAGTCGAGCTTACGGTCACGAGCGCCTGGCAAACTTCCATGATTAGATGGGATGGTGTTTGGGATGGTTATTGGGATGGTTTTTGGTTTGGTCTTTGGATTTGGTTTTCGGGACTGTTGAGTCCGGGTAATGAGATTGGTTGCATGACTGTTGAGTCATGGCAACGAGATTGGGTCTCGGAATGAGGATGAATTGAATATGAGATGAAATGGTAGTGAATATGAGATGGTATACATGAGATGGTAGTGAATACGAGATGGTATTCATGAGCAAAGTTGAGAAAGATTAATGTCTGGTTGAGACATGAAAAGCGATGAAACATGAAAGAGGTATGTTGATGTTTAAATACATGTTGAGATTACATTCATTTAAAACTAAGTTGATGTTTTTATCGTGTTTGAGAAATAAACTTTGCTTTCTGCAATGAGCCTTTTATACCTGCCTTGTTGTAAGCTACATGTCATACTTCCCACACTTGCTGAGTACGTCATGTACTCACCCTTGCATTATCATACATCATCATCAATAGAAGAAGGATACTTTGAAGACCCTGTGGAGTATTAGGCATGAGATCCACCCTCAACCTTGCCCGTGGAGTAGTGATGGAGCCACTGCTGCTGCTTAGTTGCTTCCGCACTAGTTAGAAGACTTCCGCTGCTAGAATAAAGACTTCCATTGCTAGAATAAGACTTCCGCTGCTAGATTAAGACTTCCGCTGCTAGCATGAGTTCGAGACTCATGAGACTTTGTAATAAAACCCTGTTCATTCGTGGTATTATATGCTGAATTCAGTTTGTGGATGACATGTGTATGTGTGATGAACATCCTGGGCACACATACGCATCAGTTCTCGTATCTGTGTTCTACAGAATCGAGGGCGTCACAGCTGCCCACTTGGCGACGTTGCCAGTCGCGTTAGGGCTGTGGAGGATGGACCTCAGCGGATAGGAGGTGACCACCGAGATCCTGTGGGCTTGGGAGTAGTGTCGGAGCTTCTTGGATGCCACGAGCACTGCATACAACAGTTTATGTACCTCCAGGTACCTGGTCTTGGCATCGTGGAGGACTTCACTGATGTAGTAGATGGTCCTTTGGATGGTTCGTACCCTCCCTGGGGGATCCGGGACGTCTTCCTCCATTGGCACCGGACCCAGGGACCTCCTGCCCTCTAGGTCCGGGGCAACCTCCGGGGGCTAGGACCCGGGGACTTCTCGGCCGTCTTGGACCTCCGGAGGTCGACTGTGGTCTCCGGGGCTGGGCCTCAGAGATCTCCTGGCTGTCGGGGCCCCCCATGGGGTCCGGACAGCCTTGGTGCTTGACTTCTGCAGTAGGAGCAGGTTGTAGTGGCGAGGGGTCCGACCGCTCTGCGACTAGGACCATGCTCACCACTTCTGTTGTCGCCGCAATGTAGAGCAGTAGATGCTCACCGGTCTCAGGGGCAACCATGATGGGCAGCGTCGATAGGTGCTGCTTTAACCCCTGGAATGCTTCTTATGCTTCTTCGGTCCAAACAAATGGACCGACTTTGCGCAGGAGCTTGAAGAAGGGAAGAGCCCGCTCAACTATCCTAGATATAAACCGACTGAGCGCAGCTAGACATCCCGTGAGCTTCTGGACATCCTTGATGCGAGCCGGGGGCCGCATCATCTCGATGGCCTTGATCTTCTCTGGGTTGGCCTCAATCCCTCGGTGTGAGACCAGGAATCCAAGGAGCTTTCCAAAGGAGACACCGAACACACGTTTGTCCGGGTTTAGCTTGGTGCGCGTGGAGCGCAATTTGTCAAAGACTAGAGCTAGGTTATCTGACAAGGATGTGCTCTCTGTGACTCTCACAACGATGTCATCAACATACACCTCTACTAAGTCTCGGATTAGCTCTCCAAATGTTTTATTCATAGCACGTACAAAGGTAGGAAGAGCATTTTTCAAACCATAAGGCATGGAGACATAACAATACAGGTCATCTACTATTATAAAAGCAGTGTGTTCCTCATCTTCTCTAGACATTGGTATTTGGTGGAAGTCTGAGTAGGTGTCTAGGAAGCATAATAAATCACAACCTGATGTAGAGTCTACAATTTGATCTATTCTAGGGAGAGGGAATGGATCTTTAGGGTATGCCTTATTGAGACTGGTGTAGTCGATGCCCATCCAGAGCTTCCCGCTGGCCTTTGGGACGACAACAGGATTTGCCAACCACCAGGGTGGTGGACCTCCCGTATGAAGCTAGCATTAAGCAACTTCTTTATCTCTTCACGGATGAAGTTCTGCCGCTCGATGGACTGCTTCCAGGGCTTCTGTTGGATCGGCCGAGCATCAGGATAGATCTTCAGATGGTGCTCAATCACCTCCCTAGTGATCCCGGGCATCTGTGACGGTTGCCATGCAAACACGTCGACGTTGTCCTAGAGGAAGGTGATGAGCGTGCATTCCTGTTTGCTGTCTAGGCCCCCGGCTAGGCGGGTGGTCTGGGCAGCCTCGGAACCGACTTGGACGACTTTCAGGGGGACGTCGTCTTCGTCGGAGGGTTGCACTCGGGGTGCAGAGGTAGAGGCATGATGGCGTGCACTCGGGTGGACCGGGCCCAGTTCTGCACCGCCAGGGGCTGGTGCTCAGGCCGCCGCAAGTGCTTGGAGCTTCTCTAAGGCTGACACTGTGGCGGTGCGGTCTCCACGGATCCTAAGGACACCGGTGGGTGTAGGCATCTTTAGGACTAGGCAGCCGTAGTGGGCTACCGCCATAAACCGGTACAAGGACGGTCTGCCGATGATGGCCTTGAAGGGGAGGTCGACCTCCACGACGTCGAACGGAACACATTTTGTCCGGTAGTTGTCCGGAGCTCCGAAGGTCACCGGGAGACTTATGTTCCCATATGGGACGACCTGTCCCGACCCTACCCCTGAGAACGGGCTCGACGGGGTGAGCTTGGCCATGGGAATCTGCCGCTTTTGGAAAGTTGCACGACTAATGAGGTTGAGGCCGGGCCCACCATCCACCAGTACGTGATACATCTTCACGTTGGCTATGGTTGGGGCTACCAAGAGAGGTAGTTGTCCAGCCCCAGCCATGTTCTTGGGGCAGTCGGAGGCGTCGAAGCTGATGGGGGTCCCTACCCACTTGAGGTGTGGCGCTGCACTTGGGGTAGGAGCCACCGACGCCACTGCTCGACGTAGGGTCTTGACTGCGTTCCGGGACGAGGGGTCCGAGAACCCTCCGTAGATGACATGGAGCGCCTTCCGGTGCTTGTCTGCACCGGAGCTGGAGTCCTCATGGTTGTGGACCGCCTTCACGGTGCGCTGAGGCTCCTGGTACTTGATTTCTTGGTTGCCATTGTCCCGGGGATCGACCTTCTGCCCGCCCTACCTTTGGCGGAAGGGAGCACCATCTGTGCAAGGTTGCTTCCCCTCGCGGAAACACTCTGCGAGCTTCTTGATCTCCTGGCACTCACCAGAAGTGTGGCCGCTGGTGTTGTGTACCGGGCACGGCTCACTACGGTCACCACCGTCGGGTGACTGTCGTGGTCTCTTGTCGGGGCGCGACCCCCGAGCTCCGCCGGGTGCTGCAGCTGCAGCAACGGGAGCTCCGCCCGGTGGCTTGACCTTGCCACCACCTTTCTTCTTGTTCTGCTTGCTGCTCCCTTGGGGCGCAGCACTAGCTCCAGGCTGCCCTCCTGCTTCGTAGGCTGGCTGTGAGTGCGAGTTACGCCCTTCTGCTGCTCTGGCGCACTTGTCTACCAGACTGAAGAGCTCCGAGACGTCTCGCACCTCCCTGGTGGCCAACTTCTTGAGCATCTTCTTGTCCCTAACACCTTGTCGAAAAGCAACCACAGCTGATGCATTCTGGATGTGGGGGATGGTGTTTCGTACCTGGGAGAATCGCTGGATGAAGGAGCGCAGTGATTCCCCAGTTGCTGTTGCACGGCGTGGAGGTCCAGCTCTGTGCCGAGACGCGTGTAGTAGCTACCGAAGTTCGTCGTGAACTGTCAGCATAGACCCCCCCAAGAAGTTATGGAACCCTAGGGCAGGTTCATGAGCCATGACCGTGCCAGGCTGGTCAAGGCGATGGGGAAGTAGTTGGCCGTGATGGCCTCATCCCCTCCTGCCCCGAGGATGGCAGTAAAGTAGATCTGTAGGAACTCTGCAGGGTTGACGCTTCCGTCGTACTTCTCCGGTAGGTGTGGTCGGAACTTGCGTGGCCACACTGCGAAGCGGAGGTGTGGCGCCAGGGCCGCACACCCCGTCCCTGCTGCTGCAGATCCTGGTGCTGCGAACCCTTGGTTCGCTGCTGGCACGGTGTACCCTGGCATGGGCAATGGTGCACCATATACCGGGGGCGCCAACTGCAAGGCATATGGCTGCTGCATATGCTGCATGGCGTACGCCTGGGGCAGAGGTCGCATGGCGAACGTCTGAGGCCCAGGCTGAGTCGAAGCAGTCAACATGCTGTAGTCGGCCTCGTGGTTACGACGCCTTTCCCGCTGTCGCTCGATGGTCACGCGACCATCTGCCCCCAAGCGACGTCGCTCCATCTCTGTCCTTAGGTCCACCATAGAGAGCCTGGTAGAACGGGAGTCTGCCGTCTGCATGTCAACCGTTGGTGTGCGCGACAGCGACACATCTGGTTGACCGGGGCGTCGTCCCCGTCGCAGCGGAGGGTTGAAGGCAGCAACGATGAGGTGGTCGATGTCACGGATCCACTGCTGGGCGGCCCCCTGGGGAGTGTCCACAGCAGACGGATTGTGCAGGAGCGCTCGTGCGGCAGCTAGTGCACTTGTTTGAGTAGCACTCTGCGCCGCAGCAGATCTTGAGATTGTAGGAGTCCACGTTGGAGCCCGACGCGGGCTCCCAACCTGTCCCGACAAACTCCTCCCTGAGCATATCGAGACACGACCCTCACTGGTCATCGTTCACCGGGAACGAGGACGCGAAGAGCCAGCCGCTGAAAGAAGCTTGGTCATCTTCGTTGGCGCAGACCTGTCTCGAGAGAAAAAAGCCCCCTACCTGGCGCGCCAAATGTCGAAGTGTGCCGTCGACACTTCCCCTAGGCCTGCTTCCAGAGAAACCCGCGGAGGTTCTTTTTCAGAGGGGGCTAGTTCTCTCGGGAGGTCACGTTGGTTGTGAGAGGATTGACACAAGGATTTTTACGTGGTTTGGGCCGCCATAGCGTAACACCCTATGTCCACGGGAGCTGTATTGCTTGAGCTTAGAACCGGAGTTCTAAGCTTGGTGATCTGGATGAACTGAGTTGCCCACTTTCGAACCCCTTGCAACGTTGCCAACCCGAGTTTTTTATACTTCAACGCTCGGGCGGCTTACAAGGTGGGCCCCGGGGCCCGACAGGTGGCCCCGGGGAGATTTCCTGCCATCTACCATATCTTGTAGTGAATGCTGGTAGTTGTCTCTGGAAATGGCTTCTTAGTCGTCGTTCTACCGTCCTACCCGTGCCGCAAGCTAGGCGTAGTGGTTGATGATGGCAGGGACGGCACGGAATGTCTTGTCGCCGTATCTTTTGGTCAACAGCTTCTGTCATGGTGTGCTTATCTTAACTATGACGCGACTGGTCACAGTTCCACCTGACAGGGGCGTGCCCCGCATCTCCGAGTCTTGCGAAGGCGCGGGTCTTGAATGTCTTGATCGGACAAGGCATGGCATGCCTTTAGTCCTGCTACCTACTGAGCCGGGGTGGGCAGCACGACACGTGGCGCCTTCGGAACTCACCCATGCGGAGGGGGTGAGGTCCGGCACTGCTGGCCATGTGGTTGGCCCGGGGCTCGCCTCTGAGGAGAGGGGAGGCCCCGCCCCGCTGGACACGTGACGCCTTCGGAGCTCACCCCTGCGAAGGGGGTGTGGTCCGACTCTGCTGGCCGCGTGGCAGGCCCGGGGATCGCTTCTGAGGAGAGAGGAGGCCCGATCTCGCTGGACACGTGGCGCCTTCGAAGCTCGCCCCTGTGGAGCGGGCGAGGCCCGGCTCTGCTGGCTGCGTGGCAGGCCCGAGGCTCGCCTCTAAGGAGAGGGGAGGCCCGGCCCTGCTGGACACGTGGTGCCTTCGGAGCTCACCCCTACGGAGGGGGCGAGGTCCTTAGGCGGTTTTTTTCCTGTGCGTGGGGGTACCCGGTACTGAGGGTACCGACATAAACCTTCTTTGTAGCTCCTAATGTAGAACCCACAACCCATAAAGGTAGGAATGATCTGATTTCATAAGGTACTCCATACACATGAACCCATACCTTGTGCAACATCCTTTTTGGTTTAATTTGTTGATTCCACTCTTCGAAAGACATGCCACTTTCATTATTATTTTTTGGAACAACCACCATATGTTGCGACTCCACCAGACATGGCTTAAAGGCACTATGTATGCATTCGGCCCATGCTCACGTACTACCCAATCCCATTTGTTAGGCAAAATACGTGCAAACTCAGACTTGAGAAGATCAGCTGAAACTGCATCTTCAATTATCCGAATCAAGGTTGTTGCAGTTATACGCTCTGACATCATGACAACTTTTGTTCCGTCCACGGGTATATGGAAGAAGCCCAACCCTTCTCCTGCTCATCCATAATACGTAGACATTGGCTTTGGTCCATGGAGCAGCGGGCATTGGTTAGTATAATGCTCCTCAGAACATATACAACATCTAAGCACTCTTTTCTTCTTTACCACTGGTTCTTCCATCATGATCTAGCCCTTATGTTTGGACTTTGATTTCCTTGGAACATTCTCAAGATCTGCCACTGTTAGTTTATCTTTTGATCTAACAATGCCTTGGCTCGATCCCACAATTTCTCTATAACTACCACTGCTGGTATGTGTCCCCCCTCGAGTAGCCTGACCATGGAACTCCCGTCCACGTCCACGTCCACGACCATTACCACGAGATCTCCTAACACCACGCGATCGAAAAATAAAGTGTTGAGAACCATAGTACCTTGTTTTGGTTGCAGCCTCTCCATTGCCTCCTCCCGCCGATCTTCCAGGTGCCCCATTAGCCATGAGATCACCTACTTGGTTTGTGTCCTTGTCAAGAACCTTTGTGGCAGCACCTGGTAGGTTTCAGGTTGTATATGTAGTATAACCCTTACCCTTGCTTGGTTAATCATCTGCTGAAGGCCGGCCAGACTTGGGCTGCGATTTCTCCAATCAAGCCCAGGGTTTAGCTGTGACTTCCTAGCTCCCAGCTTAATAGGATTGATAGCGTACTCATACCATCAAGGTCTACCTTCTTTTCTGGAAGCCCACCTGAACTCCGGGGTTAAGCGTGCTTGGCGCGGAGAAATTTGGGGATGTGTGACCGATCGGGAAGTCTTCCCGGGTGCACACGAGTGAGGACAAAGTGCACAGAAAAGACGAGTGTTGGTCTGTGGGGCTAGTCTATGATCCTAGAGAGCTGTCACAAATGGTATCAGAGCCGACCCTCGCAGTTTCATGGGTACGTACGGGTCAGTGAGAAGGATACGGTACCGTGCGGGTCAGGGACGTGGGTACGTATGCATGACGCGTGGGTCCTCTGTGTGGGACACAGTATGGTACATATGCTACTAACAGGACGTACGGTATGCGTATGCCAGAACTGAACATACGGACGTGGCTAAGTGGAGACGTTTCCGTCTTGGTGTTGACTGATGAAAACGTCGGTCTTCTAAGGGGGTGGATTGTGACATCCTGGCTCCCAGCTTAATAGAATTGATAGCGTACTCATACCATCAAGGTATACCTTCTTTTTCCGAAAGCCCACTTGCAAAGGACTCCGGGGTTAAGCTTGCTTGGCCCGAAGAAATTTGGGGATGGGTGACCGACCGAGAAGTCTTCCCGGGTGCGCACGAGTGATGACAAAGTGCGCAGAAAAGATGAGTGTTGGTCTGTGGGGCTAGTCTATGATCCTAGAGAGCTGTCACATTAGCTTCCTATTTTGTGGCCCAACCTTGTTTAAATTTGTTTGAACCAAAATTACCAGATCTCTGGCTGGATCCTCAATATTTGAACGAGTTACCACAGCTAAATGTTCATCGGATCTTGAATACTTTTGGAGAACGGGAAGAAGATTATCACCCAATGTGTATTTACGTGGCTGCTGTTTTGGAATCGGACCTCTTTATGGTTTAATCTTCCACGGCCAAACAACATCAGCATGACGTTTTTCATCTATCTTACGTTTGAATCTTGATGGAGTATCTGTAGACACAGATCGACATACCTGTGGTGTTGATGATTGTTTTGCACCGATGAAGTTTGAACTCAGTTTGTACACTGGATTTGCCACAACCTCTCTATTTTCCTCCTCGCCGCTTTCCAAATCTGCACTCAAAACCCAAAACTTACCGGTCCTTACCTACGTTGCATGGGGTTGTAGCCAACAAGATCTTGTGTAGGAATTGGCATGCAGAGAAGAAAGTTCATGATCTGGAATCCAAGAATTTAAATCCTCAAATATTCAAATCTTCAACACTTGATCTGCGATGATCTGGACCCCCAAGATCTGGGACTTCAAATCTTGATACAAAATCTTGGGAAGATCCTCAAGAAATCATCCCAAGGAGGTGCGCAGGAGAGGACCACACGAGTACTTCTATAATGGTGAGATCAAACTTAGATTGTTTCATCTAACTGCGCTCAAAACAAAACAAAGAAACAATGGTTCAATCATTTATAACTCAAAATAGTTGTCACCATGGCGTCGTTCTTGCAATAATATTTTGTCATGTATAGACTTATCAATCAAACATGATAAGCATGGGATCACCTGTCCATATGAGCATGCAACAGTTCATTTATTTGTTGTGGTCGCTGCCATTTGAACAACCAGGGATCCTTCAAAATAAAAAACGAATATAAGTTCTCAGATGTTGCTGACAAAATTTTGATAACTCAAACTCAAATGGACGTGTACACCTTTTTTTATTACTAGTGCCCACGTATTTTTGCACAATTTAAAAAGGTAGAGCCAGGCAGATTAGGCTCTACTTAGTAGCCAGAAATTTTGTGTTTTGTGTATTATTGACATGTTCTCTATTTCTCTGTGTACAAACTGTTGCCTAACTTAGTACCTGCCTAAACATTATTTTCACAAAACTTATTTGGAACAAAAACAGTAAGTTGATCCTTCTTTCTGAAACGGTACTTGAATTGGAAGCGGTTGTAAACAAAAAATGTTTCTGAAGCAAACTAAATCAACATTAAAGTAGTATTACCTGAAATTTTCTATTACATCATCGTCATTGTCATCATCAGTTAGGAATAAATGAAACTAGAACTCAGCAGTACAACAGAGAAACAAGATATTCAGCAAATAATACCCATGACTACAAAGGTTACTACAGAAGTTGACAAGTGTCCCTAATTTCTTATAGATAAACTTGCCTACGTAGGGACATATGACTCCATTGGAATAGTTGTAACACCCAAAATTTCAAAATTTGTAAACCAAAAAGAGATATATAGTTGCATCATTTGAATTTGCATGTGAGTGTAGATGTTTGAATTTAAACCGAATTCAAATGAAGAAAACAGGAACAAATTGGAAAAAAGGAAAAGAAAAGAACAAACCTATTTTTGGGCCAAAACTCCATCACAGCCAGCCCAGCCCGCAACCCTTTCCCTCTCTCTTCATCTCACTTACCCGCAGGACCAAATTGTCATCTCCTTCTCAAAACAGCCACACGTCTTCTCCCTCTACTTATTATCGCATGCACTACAGGTAACACGGCCATTTACGACGGCCAAAATCGTTGTAATTAAGCTATATACCGTCGTAAATAACTTAATTACGATGGTAGTGGTTTATTAACGATGATTTCCGGCTGTCACAAGTCTGGAGTTGTAAATAACGTTATTTATGATGGTCATCGTCGTAAATAAGTTATTTATGACGGCCAGACAAACCATCATAACTTATGGAGACGTGCCATCTGACACCCTCTGGAAGCTTATTTACGACAAATATGAACGGGTCGTCGAAAACAACAGAGGCTTATTTACGACGGCCTGACGGCCAAGAACAGGCCGTCCTAAATAACACAAGCTTATTTACGATGGCCAGCTCCAGGGTCATCGTAAATAAGGGATTTCATTTTTTAAAAAATAGAAAATACTAACCTGACACGATGGCCAGCTCACAGACAGATACAAAAACACACATATATACATGACACACAGTTCATATTATAATAGTTTCAAATATAAAAGGCACGGCGCTACACACTCTCACGTGCGCTACCTCCGGAGCCCGGAATGTTAGTTCTTATGTCGTGCTTTAGGTCCCGGTAGCTGCGACGATAGAGTTTGAGCCGCCGCCGTCGATCCCTGTGATGTAAAATTATAATTAGAGCAATTATGACTATGTTTGAGCCATTATGGCTAAGTTTAACTATGTTTGAGCAATTTATGGCTAAGTTTGGCTAGGTTTGAGCAATAATGACTAAGTTTTGCTGCTTTTGAGCAATTATGGCTAAGTTTGGCTATGTTTGACTAATTTTGTCTCATTTTTCTATAGTAATCTAATTTATGTTGATTTGAATAATTTTGTTTATCTGTGCAGCTGAAGAAGACACTTGTGGTTACACCGACACCTGTGGTTGCACCGACGGCTGTCATGATGGAATGACATCCTGCTGCCCGTTCTTCTGGGCTAAGGCCTGTCATAGCAAACCATTAGCACATAAATAGTAATCAAATGATATGATTGGTTATATTTTAAGTCATTACCTATATCGCCGCTTGTATTTGTGCATTGTAGCTGGCTTGATACTCTTGTGTGGCTTTCAATAGGGCTGCTTGCTCCTGGAGCTCCTTCTGTGTCACACGTAGCTCCTCGTGGACACTTTGAAACTCCAGATCCCTCTGCGACATCCGCCGGCTAGGTCCAGCGAACGAAGATTGTAAGGAGAAGCCCCTCGAAGGCCTTGCCGCCCTCGAGTCAACCACTCCATCAAAAATATCAAAACTACAAAAAAGATTATGAGTAAGATAATGTAGCTCGAGTTGACAGAAATAAAACAGCTAGCATCTCACCGCCCATGGGCCTTTCCGCCACCGCTCGCATACACGACGTTGATGTCGATTGGAGCGTTGTGCCAATCGTAATTTCATCGTGAATCTACACCACCTCGTCCCCATACTTCTCTTATAAATACAAGCAATACATGAAAGCGTGTCAATAGCAACTTTAGTTATAAATAACGTAAAGCGACTCGAGGAATCATCCATCGAGCTATCGCCATCGGAGTGCACAACTAGTCGGGCTGTGAAGGGTCACTTGTCCCGTGACCTCTCTTCTACACCTGAACATCGCCCGATCGTTCACCGAGCTCATTTTCCTCTAAGTACGAGTCAATAGAATAAATATACTATAAATATAGTTTCGTAGTTATTTTCGTTACCATTCATCTAGCCAGACGTAGATGTGCATTTGGACTATACGTATGGCCTACAGTAGACCCTCTGTATTATCGGATCCTCTTGGACTTGGTGACGAAGTCCGCACTGGACCACATCCGATAGAGGGCCCAGTAAACATCTGAACGGTCCTTTAACCAGGAAATCCCCACCTTCATGCATTTAGTATTGATTAAAATAACGTTAACATTACAAAATAAGAGCCATATTTAAAGCACTACTAGTTTACCTTCGCGTATTGCTCCTTCGCCAAGTACGTGTCAGAGCCGTCTTTGAATGCCGTAAACTCCCCCCCTTGATGCCTCATCAAGTAGTCGTTTGTTGCTTGAATCCGAGCATAAGAAATCACCTGCGTAACAAGCTTCTTGGCGTTCTTGTTGAAGACGACTCTCGCATGCTCGCCATCCGCTAAATCCGCCAAACGGAACCGTCCCTACAAGAAGACAGAAACATAAGTGTTATTAAACATTATAGTTATTGAAGAACTAAAATTCAAATAATATATTAAACATACTTACCCTGAAGTCAGGCCCACATTGCATCCTGAGCAGTCTCGTATGTCAGGTCAGTAGCATGAGCGTAATCATCCCATGACTTGGCAGGGATACGCTCGTCACCGATGCCATGGACCTTACCAGGGTAGTGCAAATGCACGAGGTTCCCTAAGACAGGTTGACCTGTCTCTGACGTCCTCTACCCTTGAAGGTAGTGTACTCCCATCCGTTGCAAAAACAATTGTGAATGAAAGAGTTTTAGCACTACATAATTTTCTAAAGCTACAACATAAGGGATTCTTACCTATCGCCAATAGGGCGAATAGCCGCCAGTAACTTCCATTCTTGTTCCAACCAGTATACATCCAACTATGATCTTCACCCATATTTGAGCCTACAAATCAAATGCAGCAACATCAGCTATCACGTGTCTACATATATATTAGGAAGGATGTGTCCTAAACCAACCCAAGAGTGACCAAGTGAGCTTGCTTACAATGAGACGCGGGTTTTGGATCCTAATGAAAACATATGCCTCGTATCATTGCCGTAGGTTTGTACTTGAGTGAGGCCACGTCTCAAGGTACATGATTGGGTTATTCACCACCCTACAGGGGGCTCCACACCTTTGCAATTAAGCACACCGGTGGATCAGCGTTTTCATATGCCTACTAGGACATGAAGAGTCCTAGAGGACATATTTTGTGTTACAAACCACACGATGGGGTCTCCTCTTGCCCCTGGGTTTGCGCACTGGAGGATAGTGCATTTCATATGCCTCTAAGACATGCAGAGTCTTAGAAAACATATTCACTTCATGCCCATTTCTGAACGGGACATCCCACACTACTTTTCTCATATGGGTGAGATAATCAAAATTGATGCCCTTTCAGTGGTGTTCCTTACCATTCTTACCTCCACGTCGGTGCGTCGTTACAGAATTGAAATATTGAATAAAAATACAAGGTCAGTTTGCCACCTTAAGTAACTATGCTATTATAGTCCTTGTATGGGCTTACTATCTGTTCCTCACTCATATACATCTAAGTTTTCAAAGTTAGGCTCTTTTCATGCGTGCTATTCCCAATGCGGCTATGATACCAAGCCTGTGGGGAACCCCTCCGGGATTCACACTCAGGAATCGCACTGGGTGGTGCTGTGCGATGCGACACCCAACAACATATACGAAAAGACAGTATAAACATACCTGAAAGTTACCTAGAGGTGGAGGTGAATAGGTGAAACACCTGAAATTTGACTTAATAAAAGCTAATCAGCAAGTAGGGTGCGGACTAGTCCGGCCAGGGGGCGGACTCATCCGGTCACAGGAAGGTAGAACACCAAATGTGAGATTTTTTGGAGTTTTTCAATGATCTACTTAATGAACTATGAAGTATAATAACCTAGCAATCTAGTGGTGAAGTTGCATGAAGAGTAAATGACTAGATCTAGGTAGATCGTAAGATTGGGACGAAGAACGCAAAGAACCCTAAAGTGATCTAACGAAGAACGAAGGACAAATCGAGACCATAAGACACAAGATTTATCCCGTAGATGACGGTTGACCTACACCATCGTCAATTAAGCCTTATTGACGACGGTGTAAACCCACCATCGTCTTTAAGGCCCCATATACTTGGGCCAGCCCCTCGGTTCTCTCTCTCACTCTCGCCGCCGCCGCCAACCGCCGACCACCGACAACGTCAGGTACGCCGCGCCCCTCCCTCCCTCCCTCACCTTCTCCGCCCGTGCACGCACGGCGCCACCCCGCCGATCGTCGGTGGCCCCGTCGGCCGCGCCCCCTCCCCCCCGGGCTGCCCCCCTCACCGATCGCACCCCCTCCCCCCCGATCCGCCCCGCCGGCAGCCGGCAGCCGCCGCCCCTCTGACCTTCGCCGGCTGCGCGCCCCTTCCCCCCGGATGCCCCTGAACGCAGCGCCGCCCGGGGCCGCTCCGACGGCCGTCGGTTGCCGGCCGTAGGCCGTCCCGCCACCCTGAGCCCTCGTCGGTCGTGCCCCCCCACGGCTGCCCTTGCACTTCACAGGCGTAAAATATGCATTTTCTTACATGCACTTCACAGGCGTCGGGAACGGAGGATTAAACTCTGTCGTCTCAGATTCCGCCGCTTGGACGCCTGCAGGAGGACGACTTTCCGAACTCCGGTGGCAGCGGACGGGGTAGCGTCTCATAGTCAGGTCAGCCGATTTTTTTCCCCTTAGCCTCATACTTGTGAGTTGTGTTGTTTCAATATGTCCATAGCTTGTTCAGAAAATATTAGATAGCAAAGATGAATAAAATGATGAGTTATGTTCAATAAAATGTTGAGTTATGTTGTTTCAATATGTCTATTTAGGGATCTTAAAGTGAAATTTGAAGCAAAGTTGAATGTTGTAATCTGTTTACATGTTATTTAGAGCATGTGAAGTTGAATGTTGTACTCTTACAGGATGCCATTCTGAAGTATTATCTTCTACGTGCAGGACTAAAGAGTTTTATCAATAGTGAGATAAAGCTGAGTACCCTCCTCTTAAACTTGGCTTGTGTGATGTGTAGTATGTGCGGTGTGATCGATGTATGAAGAATTGTGCAATGATATATTATGTGATATATTTTGCGGTGCCATGTGATATATTGTATGATGTTTTTCTGCCTGTGTGATCTGGCCATCGAACAAGGGGCGGCCTCGAAGACAGGGCAGCATTTTCTGTTTTCTAAAAAAATCTGCAAAACTTATCGACGACGGTTCTCTGACGGCCGTGCACCGTCGACGATAAGGTACAGCATCGACGACGGTAAAAGGGTATTGTCGTCGATACTGGACACTTATTCTGCTGTCGTTAAATAGTTTATGGACGACGGTTACCGTCATCAATAACGTTATAGATGATAAAAAAACATAGACGACCGTAAACCGTCATCTATAAGCCATAGACGACGGATTCTGGCGGTCGTCTATTATCGCGATTCTTGTAGTGTACCTTCTACCTTTGCAACTAGTCATAACATTGCACTATGTGACAGTTATTTTTATGCTTTGATGTCATATATTTGTACTAATTTGCATAGATAGTTTGTTATAAAATATATTCAACGAGTTACTTAATATAATCATCTAGTTTCTAGACTTTTCACATTGGAGATATGATCTTTTGTTTTTTAGTCGGTACTTGTTACTGGTAATCTGAGAACCTGATTACTCAGAGAGATGTGTGGTGTTTCGAAGAAGTGTGGTGTTTCATTATTTGACATAATCTGCACTAGGATTAACCTTCAATATACACCTGAGTTAACTTTCATCAAAGGACTAAAATGTTGTTGTTTCCTCTTTGTTTAAGCATGAAGCTACAACTTTTGAAGATGACATGTTGTTTGTTGCTTATCAAAATATTGTTTGTACATATACCCTAAATATGGATTATGTACATTATTGAAACTTATCTTCCAAAGACCCACCACGTTACATTTCTTGACACTTTATTACAAACCATCTCTAGGTCAATAAAAACCATATAGAAATGTTTCTTTTATTCCCAAAGTTTTCATAACTTGCATTATTAAGATCACCCACTTACTTATCTCCATTAAATCCTGCACAAGTTTTTTGTTGAACCTAAAATTTGGTATAATAGTTGAAGCAACATTTAGTTAAAATTTTAGAGCAAGTTTTATGGCGCATTCCAGTAGCACTGATTTATGCTCTCGACAGCACAAAACCACTACCATAGGACCAAATCAGAGGACCAAATACACTTTAAAAAGCAGAGATTACAAGCTGAGCACCATGGGGGTAATTTACCCAGAAACATCACCACAATTGAAACAAGCACACCTGTCAGGAGCATTACTAGGAAAATACACAATGTGTTCAGAGTCAGTTTATTATAACTCATATATGTGCCATCTCAAAAACCTAAGCTACATATACATTCATCATCACTGCCAGAATCAGTTTCATCTATGAAAGGCCAACACATATCAGCATCCCCTTCTTCGTAACCACCGCTACTAGGATGCTGCAGGTCACACTTCATGTTCTGGCATCCATAGCACCGACCTTATGCAACAACAAAGGAACAAACTTTTTAAGTACAACATTGTAATTTGATTAAGCAGAAAAGATTAGAGATGTAATAACACTATGTGAAGTAATTATAACAACTTTCACAGAGGTCACTCAGTACTCATAGCAAATATTTCTGTTTGTTTTTGGGTAACATAGTTGTAAATTGACCTAAGATTTCATATATACCAAACAACCTTTTAACATTTACTTTGAGCAATTACCACAGAAATTACAACATACCGTCATCAGTAGGCTCCAGCAAGCAGCAGAAATAGGACTTGACACCAAGCAACTGCTTTACTTCAGCGAAATAAAGTTTCGAAGACCAAATACCAGAACTTCCATACTTTGCCTCAATAGTAAAATTATAGTGATGAAAAATCTTGTCATAGGCCACAATGTTCAAACACTGTTTGTGAAGCTCACCAAATTTGTGTTCGATGCCCTAAAGGTCCGGAAGGAAACAACTATCATCACAATCTCGATTCAATTACATAGAAAAGAAAGTACAAATGATGAGGATTGACAAACCTCCAAGTGATTTATTTCTGCAGATTCAATGAAAGCAAGGAAGCATTCCTCACTCATCCATTTGATTCCATTCTCAAGTGTTTCTTTGTTAGAAATTTCCTTTTTACTCGTATCGGAGTCTTCTGCATCCTTGTCGAGATCAGATATCTCATCTCGCATATCAGTATGCGCAGCTGCTTGATCCAGATCAGATTGTGACAATATATCATTACGCCCCCCCATATTCAGCCTATAGAGTCCGTTTTAATCAGATTAGAAAGGATATCATTGAAAGATATAGTGCTAAGTAACTCAGCTCTTACAGACTATGGTAAACAACAATAAGCCATTGTTGGGAACTTGGGATTGGATAGTACACCTAATGCGCTCATATCAATCACTACATTATTATTTCTAACTAAGATTCTTGAGTCAAAAAGTGAGAAAATAAAGGCATGAATGAAATACTTACCAGCGCAGCAATTCATCTTGAAATTCATCCGAATCGTAAAAGTAAAAGCGATCCTCCATTGGAATCCACTCAAGTTTGACATTTGTACGGGTCCTATAAAACATACAACTTTCACCATAAGCTAACTAATATAGGAGTTAATTAGAATGCAAACATATAGACTGGCTGATGGGGCATTGCCAAACTGGTATGCATGGTTTTTAGAGCGAGTCTAAGCACTAGACAAGTGTCTGGATGCCTACATGACTAGGCGACAATCACCAAACCATCAATTTGGCACAAGACAACACTTGAGGTACAACCCATTCTTCTTTACATTTTGGCCCAACTTGGCCCAAGCCAACACCACCTTCCACCATCCAACTTGGCACAAGCCATTTCCCCGATCCAACAGCTCACACTAGCAGATGATAAGGCATGAGATAGCATACGTGATTGAGTTAATTAGCACACAAATATATAGGTTGCCATGATAAGGCATTGCCAAACTGGGACATGACAGATACTTTGCTGCCTGCATAGAAGCTTATAGAACATGACAAGATGCTTTCAACAAGGCAATCTCTTAGGCATAGCTTTGACAGCTATTTCTATCAGAGGGTAATATATCTCTATTTTCTACTATAATGGCACAATACAATTGCCGGATCCTAGCTATTTTCTACTATGATCCAACACTACATCTGTAGGGCCCGACAAAACATACAACTTTCAGCATAAGGTAATTAATATGGGAGTTAATTAGCACGCAAACATGTAGACTGGGTGATAGGGCATTGGCAAACTGGTACCCATGGTTTTCGCGGAGCCCAAGCAAACCTAGGCACCAGCCGAGTGTCTGGACACCCAATTAGATGACCACCAGGCCATCAATTTGCCGCAAGACAGCACTTGATGTACATCCAATTTTTTTTACATTTTGGCCCAACTTGGCCCAAGCCAGAACCTTCTTCCCCGAACCAACTCGGCCCAGGCACTGGCACAGTGCCCTGATCCAACGGCTCACGCTAGCAGGTGATAAGGCAGGGGATAACATGTGATTGAGTTCATTAGCACACAAACATATAGGATTATAGGTTGCCACAATAGGGTATTGCCAAACTGGTAAGTGACTGATACTTTGCTGCCTGCGTAAAAGCTTATAGAACATGACAAGATGTTTTCAGCAAGCCGATCTTTTAGGCATAGCTTGACAGCTATCTTTATTAGAGGGAAATGGATCTCTATTTTCTACTACAATGCAATTATGGAATCCTAGCATTATGATATTCTCGAGACTAATCAAAGCATATCGCTGCCATGCTTCCAAAACAAATATTTTAGAAGTAATAAAATATAGGATGTTTAACCCAATCTTGTCCAAAATACCATGCTGTTTTGACAGGGAGGTGTAATCAAATAAAACTAGCAACTGTAAGATTGGAATAGGAGGAGGCAAACTATGCCAGTTCATAGGAATAAAAACCAACAGTTAACTATGAGGTCAGACCAAAGGGCTTGAAATCCACGGTTAAGAAAAACAACAACAACAACAACATCAAAGCCTTTGTCTCAAACATGTTGAGGTAGGCTAGATATAAAACCTAAATTAGGTTTCATATCCATAATAATGATTGGTTTTGATGCTGGCTCGCCAAGCCTATCACAACCCTCCTTTACTCGGGCTTGGGACCGGCTACACCTAAAAGGCATAGGCTTGAAATTCACGATTAAGAATTAAGATAAAAATGTTAGATATCTAAAGTGGTAGAAAAAATTTCAAGGTAGAGATAACATACTTGTGTGTGTCTTTCAACTTAGTTGACATGCGAATTTTTGAAGAAATAACCTTCTCAGTAGCAGGATGCGCCGCTACTTGAGTCACATTTCCAGTGGAACAAATACTATCCTCACTAACCTCCATGTCCAACTTCTCAAACCTGATCCAGTTGATGAAATTATTACGAATAATATCACAGTTCTAAGTAACTTAAAGCTGACAATAGTAACATCACATCTTTTATCAAAAAATAATAATATCACAAAACTTAAAGAAAATCTACTTAAGCTAGCATGGTATAGGATATAAACCTTACAAAAAAGACATATTTATTAGTATACTCTAGTGTTAACATTGTCTAAGATCAATCTAAGTTCAGTAGTTCAAGAATCACACAATGCTAATGGTGTTTGTGGTTTCAGGAACTAAGTTACTAGTATCTCATGATCACTCTTTTATTACCATTTCTTACTCCTATACTAGGCGAATCCTTTGAGGGGGCAGGTTGGTGATAGACCAACCCATTATCCCGAAGACAAAAAAAAGTGGATAAGGTCTGGATTAAGATTGTCTTGCCCCTTCAATAACCCATTTAGCAAACCAGACACCTCATAATTATGATTTGATGGGGCTCACTAATCAAAGGATATGGAAAGAAAAGGATGAAAGAAAAATACTTACAGCTGTGACATCCAATCTGATAATTCTTCTCCATGCATGCCAGAATCCACCTCAGACCTAATCGATATTACAAATGTGATAGATATTAGGATAAAGGCAACTGATGAAACTCCTGGGTTCTTTTTTAAAAGGGTTCACCAATTTATTAACCAAGCAAGGTACAACATCCAAGACCATCATCCAGATATCATACCTATATCATACGTGATTGGGTTGATTAGCACACAAACATATAGGTTGCCATGATAGGGCATTACCAACCTGGTACATGACTGATACTCTGCTGCCTGAGTACAAACTTAAAGAACATGACAAGATGTTTTCAACAAGACAATCTCTTAGGCATAGCTTTGACAGTTTTTTTATTAGAGGGTAATAGATCTCTATTTTCTACTACAATACAATTGTAGAATCCTAGCTATTTTCTACTACAATCAAACAAGATGTTTTCCACTACGTCTGCATGGGCCCTACAAAACATACACCTTTCAGCATAACTAATAATGGAGTTAATTGGCACGCAAACATAGACTGGCTGATAAGGCATTGGCAAACTGGTACGCATGGTTTCACTGGCTGATACGGCATTGGCTGTTAGGGTTTCTAAGTGGGCCAGTTGGGCCTGCACTGGGCCTATTTCGTGGATAACAGAAAAGTACACGCTACAGGTCATAATGGGCTGGGCCCTTCTACACACATGATGGAGAGGATCGGACCAACAGAGGACAAGCTGGTGCTCCACTTTCTTCGGCTGCAGCTGCACGGATTCCTACCGCGTAAGACAGGCGTCGTGATAGAAGCAGACCTCGATGATGTGACGATGTGAGACCTCTTGGCAAACTACGGCCTGTACGACTTGGAGCACTTCACGTTACGCAGGCAAAGCAAGCCTCGAGTACAACGGTCCGGCAGCAGCTGCATTTGGAAGCATAGTGCGACCAACTGCACACTGTCAATTTCTAACATGGGAGTCATGGTGCAATGGCGTTTGTTCAAGTTATGGGAGTCATGGTGCAATGGCGTTTGTTCAAGTTATGTATTCTGTTTCTACGTGCGTGGGGAACTAGGGGAGCGGCGTAGCACGGGATGGATCTTGGAGGAGTACGAGATCACTAACCCAAGATGCTATCGCCATGACGATGAAGGTGAAGAAGAATATTGGGTGCTCTATCATGTGAGGAAGAGCAGGCCAATGCGAGGTGTACTCGAGATAAAGATGTGACCATCTCGAGTGTGTGATCAGAATGAAGATGCGCTCATTCCTAGATCAAGTGCAGGATGAAGATGATCCCATCCTAGGGTTGAAGATGTGACCAACCCAAATGAGTGAGCAGGGTGAAGATGTGACTATCCTGGAGGTGTAGTGGCGTCCATTCCAAAATTGAGTTTTGCATGGTGTAGCAGTGACCATTCCAGGGGTGTAATTGTGTCCATCCCAAAAATGCGTGCAGGGTGGAAGTGTGTCTCCATCTTAATTAGTGTGTGTGATCTAGAAAAATAAGATTAGGGGTGATTGTTAGTAATGATCCCATTTTTCTAGAGTAATTAGTGTTAGAGATTGAGTCCGAGTAGGAGTCTAGGTAAATTTAGATTAGTACTGCAATTTGGGCCTTATATACAGCCCCCTATCGAAATAAAAAAAAAAACCAGAAAAGAGAGAAATTAACTAGCTGGATTTACAACAGACCCTTCCATTGCGTAAATGAAATAGAAGGTCAGGTACAAGAGTTAGGTTCGGGTGGTTCATTGATTATCACATTGTTGAGATAAAACGTCCTATAAATAAACTTATAATAAAGGGATTCACAAGCTAAAAGAGGGCAAATGAATGCTTGAAATGCTTACAAATGTGACATAAAATCCGGCAAATGAACATTTTAGGCAAGCTGACAGCATCCCTGAGTAAAGGCATTAAACTTATAGGAACATAATGAAAAAGGAAAGCAATAAAAAAACAAATGGTTGCAAGAAAGAAACCATGGGGACAAAAACTAAGGTTCAAGTAAAGGCTTGTTATGAGATTAAAGATTTCTATTAACAAAACCAAGTACTCCCGACCAAGTTGATTACATAGTATCGTAGAATATGCTCTCTCTCTCTCTCTCTCTCTCTCTCTCTCTCTCTCTCTCTCTCTCTCTCTGACAAAACACGAGCAACAACATCTGATGGCCAAAATAATAACACACTGGGTATTAAACATATGCTAGGTAACACAAAATTACAGAATTACAGTTAAAGCAAAGATAAGTTAGGAACGGACTATATTATATAACAGTATTTATATGAAGTCCAAGAATAATTTCTCAATGCAATGCTTGATTAGGGCAGATCACAGGTCCATGCTTCCAAAACAAATATAATAGAAGTAAGAAAAGATAGGATGTTTAACCCAATCTTGTCCAAAATACTATGCAGTTTTGACAGGGAGGTGTAATAGAATAAAACTAGCAACTGTAAGATTGGAATAGAAGGGGGCAAACTGTGCCGGTTCATAGGAATAAAAACCAACAGTTAATTATTAGGTCAGACCAAAGTGCTTGAAATTCACAGTTAAGAAAAACAACGACTGTTGCAATTCCGGTGTTGAACACACCAAAAACTTGCCTCAGTTCCACCTTGCTGGTGATCCCCTGCAGCAGTTTAGCACCCCACCTGGGTGTTGTTCTTACTGTCCTGAGAGCAGGGACTAATAGCAGCAAGTAGAACAGAACAGAGAGGAGGGCCTGGCGTATCTACAGGAGAGAACAGACCCCTACAGCAGTAGAGAACAGAGCACAAGGACTGCTGGACATGCTGCACAGGGTGATCTACTGTAGCAGATCTGTTCTGCCAGCTGCAGGGAGAATTCAGCGCAGGGAAAAAGGTGGAGAATTAATCTGGGAGGTGTTTTTTTCCTTGAGAATACCTGGCTATTTATAGCCTTTTACAGATATACTCCTAACAGATTTAAAACTAATCAAATCTTATCTCAAACAAACTCTATCTGATCTGTTCAGATCAGAACTGACTCAATCTGTGTGCCCCCTCCTGGGCGAGCTGGGCCTGGGCTATTGGGCCAGGCCTAGGCGAGCTGGGCTTGGGCCTGGGCTGTTGGGCCGGGCCTAGGCCCAGCAGAGGAAGGATCAATCTACATTCTCCTTCTGATCCTGACGCTTGTGCATGTCTAGGATCCCGATCCTTCTTCTCATCTCCACGAACTTCTGTCTTCCAAGGGCCTTGGTCAAGATATTCGCCATCTGGTCTTGAGTGGAGATTTGCTCAAGCACAATAGTACCGCTGTCCACACACTCCCATATGTAGTGGTACATGACATCGATATGCTTGCTCCTGTCATGGTGTACCGGGTTCTTGCTCAAGTCTATAGCTGACTTGTTATCAACCCGCAGCACCGGCGTCTTCGATTTTTCAGCTAAGTCCTCCATCAGCCGTGTCATCCATACACCTTGACATGCCCCTTGAGCTGCTGCGATATACTCTGCTTCACATGAGGACAAGGCCACCACCTTCTGCTTGCAGGACTGCCATGAAACGGGGCTGTTTCCAAGACAAAACAGCATCCCGCTTGTGCTCTTGCGGTCCTCCACGTCTCCCGCATAGTCACTATCCGAGTACCCAATAAGCTTCATGTCTCCTTCTCTTGCATAAAAGACTCCATAGTTGATTGTACCCGCTATGTAGCGTACAATGCGTTTGACTGCAGCAAAGTGATCCTCCTTGGGCTCCTCCAGAAACCGACTCACGTACCCGACCGAGTAGGCAAGATCGGGACGTGTGTTCACCAAGTATCGCAGCCCTCCAACCAAGCTCCTATAGGCCGTTGCATGCACCAACGGGCTATCACTTGTCTTGCAAAGCTTGAGGCCTTGCTCCATGAGAAATGCACAGGGATTGCATCCTTCCAGGCCAGCTTTAGAGACAAGTTTGGAAGCGTAGGCCGCCCGCCCAACGCTTATCCCTGCATCAGTTTGCCGCACCTCCAGGCCATGATAATATGACAAGAGACCCAAGTCGCTCATCTTGAACCTCTTCATCATCTCCCCTTTGAACTTCTTGAGATCGTCTCCTCCTGTGATCACAAGATCATCGACGTACACGCCGACAATGAGCTTTTCATCTTCAGCCCCACGGAAATAAATCCCGTGCTCGCTCGTACTCTTTTGGAAACCAAGCGATAGCAAGCTATCGTTGAGCTTGGCATTCCAGGCCCTGGGCGCCTGACGAAGTCCATATAAAGCTTTCTTGAGCCGATACACCTTGTGTTCGGCTCCGTCGATGATGAAGCCAGCGGGTTGGGAGACGTACACCTCCTCCATCAAGTCGTCGTTCAGGAAGGCACTCTTCACGTCCATGTGGTGTACCTCCCACCCCTTGTGTGCAGCAACTGCAAGGAGCAAGCGAATAGATTCGAGACGAGCTACAGGAGCAAATACCTCGTCAAAATCTATTCCTTGCCGTTGGACATAGCCTTTTGCCACCAGTCGAGCCTTGTGCTTCACCACCTCACCATGCTCGTCCTTCTTCACCTTAAACACCCATTTGATGCCAATGGGCTTGTGTCCTGCAGGAAGATCAACAAGTTTCCAAGTCTTGTTTTCTTCTATGGACTCCATCTCCTCGAGCATGGCCCGTCTCCAGCACGGGTGTTCCTCAGCATCGGCAAAGGATGTGGGCTCCTCCGCGGTGGTGAACATAAGCTCCCCCTCCTCCAAGCTTGGTGGGCGCTCAGCCCGACCAGGAGAGGTGAGGGTTCCGAGTATGTTGCGCATCGTGCGGAACCGTAGTTTCGCGCCGTCGTCGTAGTAGGCATCAACAACATTGTTGCCAGGGTCCGACAGCGGTGAGGCGAAGCAGATGGGCCGTGGAGGATTCCGGGGCGTGACGAAGGTGCTCGAATCTTCAAGTCCGGAATCCCCCGCTGCTGCTGACCGTCGTGCAGGACTGTCCCAGCCCTGATTTGCGCTGGACAGCCCCTGCAGGGGCACTTGGGACGACACAGCAGGTGATGGACTCTCTCCAGCAGGTCTGGAGGTTGGCGCAAGAACTCCTAGGGTTTGTACAGACCCTTCGGTGCCCCTCCTGGGCATTGCAGGGGTGCTGTTCGGCCCCTCCGGACCCTGCAGCACCTCTTCGGTGCTGAAACAGCAGGTCCAGCACCTGCTGGACCTAAGGAGTCGACGTGGAAGGTGGTGTAGTCCTCTTCTCCTGCTCCTTCTCCCCAGTCCCACTTAGCTGTCTCGTCGAATATCACGTCACGTGATATGTGTGTGCGCCCATCAGTCGGATTATACATCCGATAGCCTTTCGTCCCTGCAGCATAGCCAAGAAAAAGCATCGGAATACTCCGATCTTCTAACTTTTTCAGGTGGAGGCGCGTGTTTTTGACATGCCCCACGCACCTAAAAGTTTAGAAATAATTGACGGCCGATCGCTCTCCATGCCAAGCTTCATATGGCGTCTTCCCGTCGAGGCCACGGGTAGGGGATCGATTCAGGATATAGACAGCCGTGATAACTGCCTCACCCCAAAATATCCCGGGCATACCCTTCGCCTTCAACATGCTCCTCGCCATGCCGACCACCGTCTAGTTGCGCCGCTCCACAACCCCGTTTTGCTAGGCCCTTCTACACACATGATAGAGAGGATCGAACCAACAGAGGACAAGCTGGTGCTCCACTGTGGGCTGATCTGCCGCTGGCCCAGGGCGGCTAGAACTGGGCCAAGTGGGCTGGTCAGCCCTGGCCCAGGCCGAGCCCCTTTCTAGAAAGAATTTAAGTTTAATCTTCTTAGAGATAGACTAAAAGATCCTTTTGTAATAGATTAGGACTCTTGTAAGGGGGGCTATATATACAAGCCAAAAACACCTCAAATAATGAGAGAGAGATCAATAAAAGCAGAAATCCTCCACCTCCCTCCTGCTCTAGCAGCCGCCTCCCAGGCTAGCTACCCTAGCCGCTGCGCCCCTACCTATCCCCTGTTCTGAGCTCCCTGATCCAAGCACAGGCCGGCGGCTCCTGATCTCCCCTGTTCTGTTCTGCTGGAACAGAACCTGGCGTGACTCCCTCTCTCTGTTCTGCTGTGTCCAGCGCAGGAGCAGAAGCTGAATCAAGCCTACGGCTGTTCTGTTTCCCTAAACAGAACAGATCTATCTACTTCCTCCCAGGAAATTCCTCCCAGTTTTCCTGGTTCTCTGGTCTATCTTCAAGGAAGACAGATTGATCTGCTAAGGCAGATCAGTTTGTTCAGCAAGAACAGAGGTAGTTTCAGCGCCGGAATTGCAACATCCACTTTCTTCGGCCGCAGCTGCACGGATTCCTACCGCTAAGGCAGGCGTTGTGATAGAAGCAGACCTCGATGATGTGACGATGTGAGACCTCTTGGCGAACTACGGCTTGTACCACTTGGAACACTTCAATGTTACGCAGGCAAAGCAAGACTCGAGTACAACGGTCCAACAGCAGCGGCATTTGAAAGCATAGTGCGACCAACTGCACACTGTCAATTTCTAACATCGGAGTCATGGTGCAATGGCGTTTGTTCAAGTTCTGTATTCTGTTTCTACGTGCGTGGGGAACTAGGGGAGCGGCGTAGCACGGGATGGATCTTGGAGGAGTACGAGATCACTAACCCAACATGCTATCGCCACGACGATGAAGGTGAAGAAGAATATTGGGTGCTCTATCATGTGAGGAAGAGCAGGGCAATATGAGGTGTACTCGAGATGAAGATGTGACCATCTCGAGTGTGTGATCGGAATGAAGATGCGCTTATTCCTAGATCAAGTGCAGGATGAAGATGATCCCATCCTAGGGTTGAAGATGTGACCAACCCAAATGAGTGAGCAGAGTGAAGATGTGACCATCTGGGGGTGTAGTGGAGTCCATTCCAAAATTGAGTTTTGCATGGTGTAGCAGTGACCGTTCCAGGGGTGTAGTTGTGTCCATCCCAAAAATGCGTGCAGGGTGGAAGTGTGTCTCCATCTTAATTAGTGTGTGTGATCTAGAAAAATAAGATTAGGAGGTGATTGTTAGTAATAATCCTGTTTTTCTAGAGTAATTAGTGTTAAAGATTGAGTCCAAGTCAAGTAAGAGTAGGAGTCTAGGTAAATTTAGATTAGTACTGCAATTTGGGCCTTATATACAGCCCCCTATCGAAATAAAAAGAAAAAAAAAAGAGAAAAGAGAGAAATTAACTAGCTGGATTTACAACAGACCCTTCCATTGCGTAAACGAAATAGAAGGTCAGGTACAAGAGTTAGGTTCAGGTGGTTCATTGATTATCACATTGTTGAGATAAAACATCCTATAAATAAACTTATAATAAAGGGATTCACAAGCTAAAAGAGGGCAAATGAATGCTTTAAATGCTTACAAATGTGACATAAAATCCGGCAAATGAACATTTATGGCAAGCTGACAGCATCCCTGAGTAAAGGCATTAAACTTATAGGAACATAATGAAAAAGGAAAGCAATAAAAAAACAAATGGTTGCAAGAAAGAAACCATGGGGACAAAACTAAGGTTCAAGTAAAGGCTTGTTATGAGATTAAAAATTTCTATTAACAAAACCAAGTACTCCCGACCAAGTTGATTACATAGTATCGCAGAATATGCTCTCTCTCTCTCTCACTCACTCTGACAAAACACGAGCAACAACATCTGATGGCCAAAATAATAACACACTGGGTATTAAACATATGCTAGGTAACACAAAATTACAGAATTACAGTTAAAGCAAAGATAAGTTAGGAACGACTATATTATATAACAGTATTTATATGAGTCCAAGAATAATTTCTCAATGCAATGCTTGATTAGGGCAGATCACAGGTCCATGCTTCCAAAACAAATATAATAGAAGTAAGAAAAGATAGGATGTTTAACCCAATCTTGTCCAAAATACTATGCAGTTTTGACAGGGAGGTGTAATAGAATAAAACTAGCAGCTGTAAGATTGGAATAGAAGGGGGCAAACTATGCCGGTTCATAGGAATAAAAACCAACAGTTAATTATTAGGTCAGACCAAAGAGCTTGAAATTCACAGTTAAGAAAAACAACAACATCAAAGCCTTTGTCTGAACTCTCAAGCATGTTGAGGTAGGCTAGATGTGAAACCTAAATTAGGTTTCATATCCATAATAATGGCTGGTTTTGATGCTGGCTCACTAAGCCTATCACAACACTCCTCCTTTACTCGGGCTTAGACTGGCTACACCTAAAAGGCATAGGCTTGAAATTCACAGTTAAGAATTAAGATAAAAATGTTAGATATCTAAAAGTGGTAGAAAAAATTTCAAGGTAGAGATAACATACTTGTGTGTGTCTTTCAACTTAGTTGACATGCAAATTTTTGAAGAAATAACCTTCTCAGCAGCAGGATGTGCCTCTACCTGAGTCACATTTCCAGTGGAACAAATACTATCCTTACTAACCTCCATGTCCAACTTCTCAAACCTGATCCATTTGATGGAATTATTACGAATAATATCTCAAAGTTCTACGTAACATAAGGCTGACAATAGTAACATCAAATCGTTTATCAAAAAATAATAATATCACAATATTTAAAGAAAATCTACTTAAGCTAGCATGGTATAGGATATAAACCTTACAAAAAAGATATATTTATTAGTATACTCTAGTGTTAACATTGTCTAAGATCAATCTAAGTTTAGTAGTTCAAGAATCACACAATGCTAATGGTGTTTGTGGTTTCAGGAACTAAGTTACTAGTATCTCATGATCACTCTTTTATTACCATTTCTTACTCCTATACTAGGCAAAATCCTTTGAGGGGGCAGGTTGGTGATAGACCAACCCATTATCCCAGACAAAAAAGTGGATAAAGTCTGGATTAGGATTGTCTTGTCCCTTCAATAACCCATTTCGCAAACCAGACACCTCATAATTATGATTTGATGGGACTCACTAATCAAAGGATATGGAAAGAAAAGCATGAAAGAAAAATACTTACAGCTGTGACATCCAGTCTGATAATTCTTCTCCATGCATGCCAGAATCCACCTCAGACCTAATCGATATTACAAATGTGGTAGATATTAGGGTAAAGGCACCTGATAAAACTCCTGGGTTCTTTTTTAAAAAGGTTCACTAATTTATTAACCAAGCAAGGTACATCCAAGATCATCATCCAGATATCATGCCTGTATGATACGTGATTGAGTTGATTAGCACACAAACATATAGGTTGCCATGATAGGGCATTACCAACCTGGTACATGACTGATACTCTGCTGCCTGAGTAGAAACTTATAGAACATGACAAGATGTCTTCAACAAGACAATCTCTTAGGCATAGCTTTGACAGTTTTTTTTATAAGAGAGTAATAGATCTCTATTTTCTACAAAAATGCAATTGTAGAATCCTAGATATTTTCTACTACAACCCAACAAGATGTTTTCCACTACATCTGCATAGGACCTACAAAACATACACCTTTCAGCATAACTAATATTGCAGTTATATAGTGAAACATATATGCTGGTTGATAGGGCATTGGCAAACTTATACGCCGTGGTTTTCACAGCGCCCAAGCAAACCTAGGCACCAGCCGAGTGCCTAGACGGTAGACGTCACGGGCCCAAGTGGCAATTAGATGACCACCATGCTATCAATTTGGCCCAAGACAGCACTTGATGTACATCCCATTCTTCTTTACATTTTAAATTTTGGTGCAACTTTGCCCAAGCCAGCACCTTCGTCCCCCACCCAACTTGGCCCAAGGCAGTTCCCTGATCCGGCGGCTCACACTAGCACCTAGCAGGTGATAAGGCACGGGATAAAATGTGATCGAGTTAATTAGCACACAAACATATAGGTTGTCATGATAGGGCATTGCCAAATTGGTAAGTGACTGATACTTTGCTGCCTGCGTAGAAGCTTATAGAACATGACAAGATGTTTTCAACACGGCAATCTCTTAGGCATAGCTTTGACATCTATCTTTATTCGAGAGTCATGGATCTCAATTTTCTACTACAATGCAATTATGGAATCCTAGGATTATGATATTCTCAAAACTAATCGAAGCACATCATTGCCAGGCTTCCAAAAAAAAATATTTTAAAAGTAATAAAAGATAGGATGCTTAACCCAATCTTGTCCAAAATAACATGCGGTTTTGACAGGAAGGAGTAATAAAATAAGACTAGCGACTGTAAGATTGAAATAGATGAAGCAAACTATGCCAGATCAAATTATTAGATATAATCCCGTTTTTCTAGAATAATTAGTGTTAGAGATAGAGTCCTAGTCCAATAAGAGTAGGAGTTAGTATTAGATAAGGACTCTGTAATTTGGGGCTATATATACAGCCCACCATTGAGAATAGATTAGGAGAACAGTTTAGAGGAAATTAATCCCCGCATTTACAACAATTGGCATCAGAGCTAGGGTTTAGGATCTAACCTTGTGTTGCCCCAGGAGGACGTGCTCCCGGGGCGGCCAACCCCCGGTGGTTTGGGTGGAATCGACGTCGAGGTGGCTTGGATCCAGCAGCGAATAACGCGGGTGAGGGCGCTGCCGACTCAGGGCGCGTGGTGAATCTCTAGGCGGCCGCGACGCTGAAGAAGTCCGGGGACTAGGGCCGCAGCTTCAAGAGGACGGGGGGCCGCGGGCGCTCACGAGCTTCTGCGCAGGTGGCCGGGCGGGCAACAGCAAGGGGCGGCGCAGCCAAACTGGCCCGGCAGCCGAGTGGATCCCGGCGCAGATCCGGCGGGCGGGCGACGGCCAGCAACGCGAGGGCGGCCAGCGCGGGCGCGAGGAGCGCGGCCAGGATCAGGCCCGCGCGGCAAGGGCGACGCCGGCGCCAGTAGCGCGTGCGGGAGCAGAGAGAAGGTGGCGGCTGTTGGTTCCTGAGACTGAGGCGCGCGGGCGCGAGGAGCGCGGCCAGGATCAGGCCCGCGCGGCAAGGGCGACGCGGGCGCCAGTAGCGCGTGCGGGAGCAGAGAGAAGGTGGCGGCTGTTGGTTCCTGAGACTGAGGCAGCAGTGTATTAGGGTTGCACAGGGACAAAGGCAGTGGGCTGGGCCAGATCTGCTGGCCTGAGTTAGATCAACTTGGTGAGGTACCCACGTGGGCAGGCTAAGGAATTGTTCTTTGCTAAAGCCACACCCGTAGTGTACCAGAGATTGATATTGATTTACTAAACGTACACAAGAGGTGTACACAATATGGAGGGTAAATCAATGACACTGCATTATCCCTTATTAACGAAGACCAACTATACAGCATGGGCTATAAAGGTGAAGGTTTTCTTGAAGGCGCAAGGGGTATGGGAAGCTATTGAGGAGAAGAAAAGCAACGTTGATCCAAAGCAAGATCAACTGGCTCTTGCGGCCATCTATCATGCTATTGATGAAGACACTCATGCGAATTTCTGAGAAGGAAACAGCTAGAGAAACGTGGGAGTTGATCAAGATCAAGTTCTTGGGTGAAGAACACGTGATGAAAGCAAGAATCCAGACTCTTCAAAATGAGTTTGATCTAATGCGCATGAACGAAGGAGACTCCATCGACGACTTTGCCACAAGAGTAATGATCATTGTCACAAAGATCCGTGGTCTTGGGGGAAGAGTTGAAGAAAGCTACATCGTGAAGAAATTATTGCGAGCTCTACCTTCAAAATTCCTTCACACTGCATCCACCATTGAGCAATTTGTGGACTTAAAGGCAATGACTGTGCAAGAACTCGTCGATAGGCTCAAAGCACATGAGGAGCGTGTACTTAGCTTCAACAACCAAGATCATGAAGAAAGACTCCTTTTAACAAGAGAGGAGTGGAGAGCAAGAGAAGCAAAGGGTGGAGAGAAGCTTCTTTTGACAATAAAAGAGTGGAAGGCTCAGGAGGGTGGTCAAAAGAAGAACAAGAAATTTGACAAATCGAAGATTCGATGCTTCAATTGTCAAAAACTTGGTCACTTTGCCAAAGAATGCTCCAAGAACGAAAAGGAAGATGAGATGGCGCTTCTTGCGTCAGAAGATACTTTGTTTTGATCTCACAAGCAAGGTGTGCTCGAGATGAAGGTGTGACCATCTCGATTGTGTGGGTGTGTGATCGGATTGAAGATGCGTCCATTCTGAAATCAAGTGCAGGATGAAGATGAGTCCATCCTGGGGTTGAAGATGTGACCAACCCGAATTTGTGTGCAGGATGAAGATGCGGCCATCCTGGGGATGAAGACGTGCCCATCCCAAAATTGAGTTGTGCAGGATGTAGATGTGACCATCCTGGGGGTGCAGTTGTGTCCATCCCGAAAGTGCGTTTAGGGTGGAAGTGTGTCTCCATTCTAATTAGTGTGAGTGTGATCTAGAAAAATGAGATTAGGGGGTGATTATTAGATATAATCCTGTTTTTCTAGAATAATTAGTGTTAGAGATAGAGTCCTAGTCCAATAAGAGTAGGGGTTAGTATTAGATAAGGACTCTGTAATTTGGGGCTATATATACAGCCCCCGATTGAGAATAGATTAGGAGAACAGTTTAGAGGAAATTAATCCCCGAATTTACAACACAAAGGAATAAAAACCAACAGCTAATTATTAGGTCAGGCCAAAGGGCTTGAAATTCACAGTTAAGAAGATAAAAATGTTAGATATCTACCCTGGTAGAAGAAATTTCAAGGTAGAGATAACATACATGTGTGTGTCTTTCAACTTAGTTGACATGCAAATTTTTGAAGAAATAACCTCCTCCTCAGCAGCAGGATGTGCCTCTAGGTGAGTCACATTTCCAGTGGAACAAATACTGTCTTCACTAACCTCCATGTCCAACTTCTCAAACCTGGTCCATTTGATGAAATTATTAGAACTATATCTCATAAGTTCTCAGTAACTTAAAGCTGACAATAATAACATCACATCTTTCCTAAAACATAATAACATGACATCATTTAAAGAAAATCTACTTAAGCTAGCATGGTATAGGATATAAACCTTACAAAAAAGACATATTTATTAGTATACTCTAGTGTTAACTTCGCTAAGATCAGTCTAAGTTCAGAAGTTAAAGAATCACAGAATGCTAATGATGTTCGTAGTTTCAGGAGTTGGTTCATCGTCATACTAAGTTACTAAAATCTCATGATTACTCTTTTATTACAATTTCTTGCCCTTATACTAGGCAAATCCTTTGAAGGGTAGACCAACCCATTATTCCAAAGACAAAACAAGTGGATTAGGTTTGGAATAAGATTGTCTTGCCCCTTCAATAACCCATTTCGCAAACCAAGCACCTCATAATTATGATTTGATCAGACTCACTAGTAAAAATATATGGAAAGAAAAGCAACAACAACAACAACCAAGCCTTTATCCAAAGCACGTTGGGGTAGGATAGACATGAAACCCAGTAATTTTTTATATTTTTTAAAAATGAAGTAAAAAAGAGGAAGAGATATAAGAGTAACAAGAAAAAATTAAAAGAAAAAAAAAAGATAAAGATTCTGACACATGAATTGCTACTTTACATGCAGTCCTATCATGAGCTAAGTTTTTAGATACATCCAATATCTCAAATCTCGTTTTACCGCCTCCTCACAGGTCAACCTTGGTCGTGCTCTACCCCACCTAATATTTTCCCTACCTCTTAAAATCTCACTGTTATATGAAAAGAAAAGCATGACATAAAAATACTTATAGTTGTGACAGCCAATCTGATAATTCTTCTCCATGCATTCCAAAATCCACCTCAACCCTAATTGATATTACAAATGTGATAGATGTTGGGATAAAGGCACCTGATGAAACTCCTGGGTTCTTTTTTAAAAGGGTTAACTAATTTAGTAACCAAGCCAGGTACAACATCCATGATCATCATCCAGATATCATACGTAACATGCCTAGGCATGTAGGCGTCCAAGACAGCACTTGAGGTACAACCCACTCTTCTTCACATTGTGGCCCAACTTGGCTCAAGCCAGCACCTTCTTATCCCACCCAACTTGGCCCAAGCCATTTCCCTGATCTGACAGCTCACGCTAGCAAGTGATAAGGCATGAGATAACATACGTGATTGAGTTAATTAGCACACCAACATATAGTTTGTCATGATTGGGCATTGCCATCCTAGTACATGAGTACATGACTGATATGTTGCTGCCTGCGTAGAAGCTTATAGAACATGACAAGATGTTTTCGACAAGGCAAACACTTAGGCATAGCTTTGACAGCTATTTTTATTGGAGGGTAATATCTCTATTTTCTACTAAAATGCAATTGTAGAATCCTAGCTATTTTTTACTACAATCCAACAAGATGTTTTCTACTACATATGTACTGGCCGTTCAACATACAATTTTCAGCATAAGATAACTAATATTGGAGATAATTAGCACGCATGTTGCAACTCCGATCCTGTTTCCTGCTGAAACAGCATCTAATCTTGCTCTATAATCCGATCTGAACTACCAGATCAGTCTGCCCTCCAAGGAGACAGACCAGAATTGATCTACAGCAAGAACATAGGCTAAAACAAGAACAGAAGAAAAATAGAAGTTTCTAGTTCTGTCCTGGACAGAACAGAAGCAGGGAGAGAAACACTTCTGATCCAGGCGATCAGAACATGGAAGAGACGAGAGCTGCCACCTGTTCTTGGAGGTGGAGGCGCAAGACAGAGGGGAACAGCAGGGGCGGCGGCTAGGGTACTAGCCTGGTGGCGGCACCTGCTCCAAGGGGAGAGGTGGCGGCTAGGGTGGAGGTGGAGGAATAATTGCTTTATTGATCTACATAAACTGGGGTGTTTTGCCTTCATTATATAGCCCCCCCTCACAAGAGACCTGAACTATTACAATAGGAAAAGTATAATTATTTTCCTAACCTAGGGCTGCTGCCTAAAACTGGTGCTGCCAATTGGAAGGTCTGTTTATTCAATCTTGCCCTCATGGGCTGAAAGGGGTACATATATAGGTCTTACACTAAAAAGACTAGAATACCCCTGTCTCCTTCAACATCTAGCCACGGCATATGTTGAGACTGGACCGGAAATCGGTAAACACCAACGAAGGCAGACCCTTCGTGAAGATATCAGCGAACTGCTGCAGGCATATCCGCCACGAACCGACCGCATGCCAGTCGTCTAGTCGACGAGGTGAACCTCTCCTCTCGTTTTCGTCTTAATTCCTCCTTTGTTTCGCGCGCAAGAGCTCGCCAAAGTCCGGTCAAAAACTACATCGCCGCCGGCAAGCTTCAGCCTTTGAAGCTGCATGGGACCTCAAAATGAGATGCTCTCACGGTGCCCTTCATCTTTGATTCATCCGTTGGCCACGCCGCTGCTCGGAGCGAACTCCGGCGAGCCAGCCGGCCATGGCCGCCATGGCCAGGAGCTGAGAGGTTCGGGGAAGGATATTTTGCAGGACTGGTGCAGGAAGTGCGTGAAGAAGGGCCACTGGGCCAGGGAGTGTCAGTCGAAGGCTAAGCAGGAGGAGCCGCAATAGCAGGCTTTCATGGAAAAGGCGGAGCAAGAGGGCGCCTTGTTCATGACAAGTGTGGCCTCAGTACAGAGGAGCCTGTACAGAAACGTCCTACGCGGCCACTGGGGATAGTGGAGAGACGTGTCTACGCTCATCGCAGCAACGACAACAACTTTGACGACACTCGTTGGTAACTCGACATAGACGCGACCAACCACATGACAGGTTCGCGCGCCGTCTTCTCCGAGCTCAGCGAAAACATCGTTAGAAGCATCAAGTTCAGAGACAACTCTGTCATGCGTATCCAGGGAAAGGGTACGAACCTATTCGTCGCCAAGACGGGTGAGCACATGGGGCTCACCGACATCGACCTCATCCCGCGCCTCACCACCAACCTCATCAACATCGGCCAGCTGGATGAGGATGGCTACAGCATCACGATGCATGGAGGAGTAATGCACATACAGGATAAACAGCAGCATCTCCTCACACGAGTTCAGCGCGACGACATCAAGTTGTACTCTGCCAGGCGCAACATTACACGCCCAATTTGCCTAACCGCAAGGCGTAATGATGTTATGTGGCGTTGGCACGAACGCTATGGATACGTCGGCTTCCAGACGCTTCGGAAGTTGGCACGAGAGGAGATAGTGATCGTGCTTCCACAAATTGATTACATCGATCAATTGTGTGAGGCTTGCTTGGCCGGGAAGCAAGGCGCTCCAGCTTCCCCAAGCAAGCTTGACGGCATGTGGAGAGCGTGCTCGACATCGTCTACGGCGACATCTGCGGTCCTATCACACCGAGAACTCCAGGCGGCAATATGTTCTTGTTGCTAGTGGATGACATGAGCCGCTACATGTGGCTCTATCTCCTAGCAACCAAGAACGGGGCATCCAACTTAATTCAGCAGTTTCAGACGATAACTGAATTAGAGTCCGAGAGGAGGCTGAAGCTACTCTGTACTAATCGCGGAGGGGAGTTCACCATACAAGAGTTCGGCGAGTACTGCGCTCAGCACGGAGTACAGCGTCAGCTCACAGCCCCGTATACACCGCAGCAAAACGGGGTTGGAGAGCGGCGCAACCAGACGGTGGTCGGCATGGCAAGGAGTATGTTGAATGCGAAGGGTATGCCCGGTACTTTCTGGTGTGAGACAGTTATCACGGCTGTCTACATCTTAAATTAGTCCCACACCTGCGGCCTCGACAAAGACGCCATACGATACTTGGCATGGAGAGCAACCAGCTGTCAACTACTTTTGAACTTTTCAGTGCGTGGGGCATGTCAAGAACACGCGCCTTCACCTGAAAAAGTTGGAAGACCGGAGTACTCCGATGATTTTTCTTGGCTATGCTGCAGGGATGAAGGGCACTCGAATGTATAATTCGGCTGATTCACTCTCTCTCTCTCTCTCTCTCTCTCTCTCTCTCTCTGACAAAACACGAGCAACAACATCCGAGGGCCAAAATAATAAGACACTGGGTATTAAACATATGCTGGGTAACACAAAATTACATAATTACATTCAAAGCAAAGTTAAGTTAGTAACGGACTAGATAACAGTATTTATATGAAGTCCAAGAATAATTTTTCAATGCAATCCTTGATTAGGGCAGATCACTTATAGGACAGGGTAACATACATGATGGGAAATTCCTCCTCCAAGAGCATGTGCTCATGTGCAGATGACTGGGAGATAACTGTTTCAGCAACCGCACTTTTTAAGGCTTCTTTTACCGCCCTCCTAGATTTACATAACACACAAAAAAATGAGGGTCAATAACAACGCATCAGGAAAACAAAAGGTAAACATGCAATCTTTTCAACAAAGAGATAAACAGTATAAAGCCAAAAGGATAGGTGGTGCCGTCCGGCCTGCATAGTACGCAAACTCGGATTGATTGGGGGAGAAGAGAAAAAAAGCAGCAAACGTACCGATCTGATGCTTCACGTCGTTCTCTATTCGCCTCCTCCTTATGAAATTCTCGTTGTTCCAATACGATTTGTGGTGTGAACTGGCGGTGCTCACCCGGATGAGGTGTTAGCATCCGCTCGGTCCCAACGTCGGCATCGATGGAGGAATCAAACGACATCGCGCGCGCAGTTGTCGATGCTCGCCACGTGATTTAGAAGCGGGGGACGGGTTAGGGTTGGGGGCCTGTCGCGGAAGGCGGGAGGGCAGCGGGACGGATCCGCGGCGGGGGTGTCAGGCACCGATGATTTAGCGTGGCAGCGGGAGGTGGGAGCGGACCGGGTGGCCTCCCGCCGCCGAGGACGGAGTAGGAGGGCAGAGCGGCGGCGATGTGTTTTGATGGGTCGAGTCGCAGTTCCTCAATCCGACTTGGGAGGGGCAGGAGACTTATATCCGTGCACCTGGGCCGTCGCGCACAGGCCGTTTCTTTCCGGCCCATGCGTCGAAGATGGAGCCCAGATATAGTACGCCGGTGTAATGGGTCTTCCCGGCACCAGTCGGCGGGCAAGTACCCAGGCTAGCCTGTTAGCGTAGTGCGTTTTTTATTTTTATAATTATTTTTCAAAAACAAAAGATTTTTTCAGAAATATATACCACAAATGTTGTCGGTACCCTGCAGACTGGATACCTCGGGTGGAGGCTTAAATATGCACCAGACCCCGCCTCCGTACTCAGGCGGGCTCTAGCACCGCCACGCGGCCTTAGCCCCGGACCTAGCCTCGGTGAGCACCGGTACTATCGCGTGGCCCTAGGATCGGGGCCGGACCTCTCCGCTGAGGAGAGCTCGGAGCTCCCACGTGTCCTTGGCCCTAGACGTGGACTCCCCGTTGAGACGAGGTTCGGAGCTGCCACGTGGCCCCTGACTCGAGGTCGGACTACCCCGCTTAGGAGGGCTCCGAAGCTCCCACGTGCTGTTGGCCCCGACGTGGCCTCACCGCTGAGGCGAGGTCCGACGCTGCCACGTGTCTCCGACCTCCGGGCCGAACCTCCCCGCTAAGGAGGGCTCCGGAGCTCCCACGTGTCTTTGGCCCGGGAGTACAGATGTAGTATCTATCTATATGTGTACATATCAACTCATACCACTCACGCATTCCTACATGCACCCGCACACATATTTAATTTTACAAATACACATGCACCCGCTAAGCGATCAATTAATTTTGTATTTCTTCCTATGCCTCTTATTATGTGAGTAATTTGTGTTTAGCGTACTAGTCGTTTGTGATATGCTGCTATTTATAAGCAGAATATGTGTTGTCATTTATTCTCCGGCATGTAAAGAAGAATACTGATTACCTCATAGTGTATTGGCATTTGAAATATTCTTTTTGCAGAAAATTTATGACTCCTCGTGCTGATATCATATCAAAGAGAAATACAAAGAGTGTGTATCAGATCTTGTGGTGCAATGTTTTACGTGGAAGCCCAAGCAACAGTAGATAACATGTACCACTACAGGAATCACGACAATGGACGACGGCTAAATTTATTGATAATGGGGCCGTCATCAATAAAAATATTGACGACGGTTGGATAACACCGTCGTCAATAAAACATTAATTGACGACGGTTGACCTAGTACCGTCATCTATAAGCTCTCGAGCCTTATAAATGATGGTCCACTGTCGACAATACTCGACCTCGTCAATATGGGTCGTAACCTGGGCCTTCCCGGGAACTTATAGACGACGGTTGACCTACACCATCGTCAATTACGCCTTGTTGACGACGGTGTAAACCCACCGTCGTCTTTAAGGCCCCATATACTTGGGCCAGCCCCTCGGTTCTCTCTCTCACTCTCGCCGCCGCCGTCTCTTCTCACTCTCACTGTGCCGCCGCCGCCGACCGCCGACCACCGACAACGTCAGGTACGCCGCGCCCCTCCCTCCCTCCTCACCTTCTCCGCCCGTGCACGCCCGGCGTCGCCCCGCCGATCGTCGGTGGCCTCGCCGGCCACACCCCCCTCCCCCCGGGCTGCCCCTTGCCGATCATGCCCCCCGGGCCGCCCCACCGGCAGCCGCCGCCCCTCCGGCCCTCGCTGGCTGTGCCCCCTCCCCCCGGATGCCCCTGAACGCAGCGCCGCCCGAGGCCGCTCTGCCAGGCCGTCGGTTGCCCGCCGACCGTAGGCCGCCCCGCCGCCCTGAGCCCTCGCCAGCCGTGCCCCCCCCACGCTGCCCTAGCGCTTCACAGGCGTAAAATATGTATTTTCTTACTTGTAACATGTCTAACAATACTTGCACTTCACAAGCGTCGGGAACGGAGGATCAAACTCCGTCGCCTAGATTCCGCCGCTTGGACGACTGCAGGAGGACGAGTTTTCGAACTCCGGTGGCAGCGGACGGGGTAGCGTCTCATAGTCAGGTCAGCCGATTTTTTCCCCTTAGCCTCATACTTGTGAGTTGTGTTGTTTCAATATGTCCATAGCTTGTTCAGAAAGTATTAGATAGCAAAGATGAATAAAATGATGAGTTATGTTCAATAAAATGTTGAGTTATGTTGTTTCAATATGTCTATTTAGGGATCTTAAAGTGAAATTTGAAGCAAAGTTGAATTTTGTAATCTGTTTACATGTTTATTTAGAGGATGTGAAGTTGAATGTTGTAAAGTTAAATATTGTAATCTTAAAGTTGTAAAGTTGAATGTTGTACTCTTACAGGATGCCATTCTGAAGTATTGTCTTCTACGTGCATGTCGAAGTGTGTGGTCGACACTTCCCCCGGACCTGCTCTGGGCAGCCCGCGGAGGTTTTTTTTCGGAGGGGCTAATCGCTTGCGGAGAGCTTCAGCGTTAGGGACGAGTGAGGGAGAAGCTTGACACGACGAGTTTTACGTGGTTCGGGCCGCCGGAGCGTAAAACCCTACGTCCACGGTGAGCAGAGGTGCTCACTGTATTGCTTGTTACGCAGAACCGGAGTCCCGAGCTTGAGGGTGAGTTATGTCTAGGGTGCGAGTTGCTGGAGTGCGAACCCTTGCTAATGTTGCCTACCCGAGCCTTTTATAGTCCAACGCTTGGGCGGCTTACAAGGTGGGCTCTGGGGACCCGACAGGTGGTCTCGAGGTGATTTCCTACCAGCTTCTATGTCTTGGCGCTGGCGTCGAGGTCCTCGTCCTGCCACCCTGTCCATACTGCAGGCTAGATGTAGTGTGCAACCGTTGGTGATGGCAGGGACGGTAGGGCATGTCTTGTCCGTGTCTTGTCGCTGCCTTCAATGGACTGTAGGTTCTGACACTGTGTGTCTGTCTTGACTGTGACTGGTCGCAGTGGCGCCTGCCTGGCGTGCGCCACGCCTCCGTGTCTTGGGAAGGCGCGGGTCTTGAATGCCTTGTACGGTAAAGGCATGGCGCGCCTTTACTCCTCCTGCCTACCGCACTGGGCGGACAGCGCTGCTCTGCTAGCCACGTGTCGGGCCCGGAGCTCTCCTCTGAGGAGAGGAGGAGCTCTGACCCCGCCAGACACATGGAGCCTTCGGAGCTTACCCCCGCGGAGGGGGTGAGGTCTGGCCTTCTAGGCCACGTGGCAGGCCCGGAGCTATCGTCCGAGGGGGGGGGGGAGGGAAGCTCCGACCCTACTGGACACGTGGCTCCTTCGGAGCTCGCCCCGGCGGAGGGGGCGAGGTCCGGCCTTCTGGGCCACGTGGCAGGCCCGGAGCTATCCTCCGAGGGGAGGGAAGCTTCGGCCCTACTGGACACGTGGCTCCTTCAGAGCTCGCCCCGACGGAGGGGGCGTGGTTCGGCCTTGTGGGCCACGTGGCAGGCCCGGAGCTATCCTCTGAGGAGAGGAGAGCTCCGGCCCTGCCGGACACGTGGTGCCTTCAGAGCTTGCCTCTGCGGAGGGGGCGAGGTCCTTAGGCGGTTTTACCCTGTGCGCGGGGGTACCCGGTATTGAGGGTACCGACAGTGGCCCCCGGGCCCACCTCGGGGGAGGTAACGATCCCGGGGTGGGGCCTCCTTCTTTCCGCGCACTTCCTTGTCTTGAGTATTCTCTGTGCTGATAGGGTCTCGACGGCTTCGGAGTTCAGCTTCTGAGGAGAGGGTGAACCCTGGCATCGGAGCTCAGCCCTGCCGTTAAGGGCGGAGGTCCGGAGGTCATCGGAGCTTAGGCCCACGGAGGGCGTGAGGTCCGGCATCAGGGCTCGCCTATGAAAGGAGGGTGAGGGCTGGCATCGGAGCTCGGCCTAGCTGTGGGGGCAGAGGTCCGGAAGTCATCGGAGCTCAGGCCCACGGAGGGCGTGAGGTCCGGCATCAGGGCTCGCCTTTGAAACAAAGACGAGGGCTGGCCTCGGAGCTCGGCCCGACTGTGGGGGCGGAGGTCCGGAAGTCATCGGAGCTCAGGCCCACGGAGGGCGTGAGGTCTGGCATCAGGACTCACCTCTGAAAGGAGGGCGAGGTCTCGCATCGGAGCTCGTCCTAGCTGTGGGGGCGGAGGTCCGGAAGTCATCGGAGCTCAGGCCCACGGAGGGCGTGAGGTCCGGCATCAGGGCTCGCCTCTGAAAGGAGGGCGAGGGCTGGCCTCGGAGCTCGCCCCGGCTGTGGGGGCAGAGGTCCGGAAGTCATCGGAGCTCAGGCCCACGGAGGGCGTGAGGTCCGGCATCAGGACTCGCCTCTGCAAGGAGGGCTAGGGCTGGCATTGGAGCTCGGCCTAGCTGTGGGGGTGGAGGTCCGGAAGTCATTGGAGCTCAGGCCAACGGAGGGCGTGAGGTCCGGCATCAGGGCTCGCCTCTGAAAGAAGGGCGAGGGCTGGCCTCGGAGCTCGGCCCGGCTGTGGGGGCGGAGGTCCGGAAGTCATCGGAGCTCAGGCCCACGGAGGGCGTGAGGTCCGGCATCAAGACTCGCCTCTGAAAGGAGGGCGAGGGCTGGCATCGGAGCTCGGCCTAGCTGTGGGGGCGGAGGTCCGGAAGTCATCGGAGCTCAGGCCCACGGAGGGCGTGAGGTCCGGCATCAGGACTCGCCTCTGAAAGGAGGGCGAGGGCTGGCCTCGGAGCTCGGCCCGGCTGTGTGGGCGGAGGTCCGGAAGTCATCGGAGCTCAGGCCCACGGAGGGCGTGAGGTCCGGCATCAGGACTCGCCTCTGCAAGGAGGGCGAGGGCTGGCCTCGGAGCTCGGCCCAGCTGTGGGGACGGAGGTCCGGAAGTCATCGGAGCTCAGGCCCACGGAGGGCGTGAGGTCCGGCATCAGGACTCGCCTCTGAAAGGAGGGCGAGGGCTAGCATCGGAGCTCGGCCCAGCTGTGGGGGCAGAGGTCCAGAAGTCATCGGAGCTCAGGCCCACGGAGGGCGTGAGGTCCGACATGAGAGCTCACCCCTGCGGAGGGGTGATGTGCATCTTCATAGCTCAGCCCAGTGTAGGGCGAAAGGTCCAACTTCGGTGTTCACCCCTGGGGGTGGCGACCGGCTTCGGAGATCACTCCTGCGATAGGGGTGTCGTCCGGCATCGGACCTTAGACCAGTGTAGGGCGCACGGTCCGACTTCGGCGTTCACCCCTGTGGGGTGGCGACCGGCTTCGGAGATCACACCTGCGATAGGTGTGTCGTCCGGCATCGGACCTTAGCCCAGTGTAGGGCACACAGTCCGGCTTCGATGTTCACCCCTGTGGGGTGGCGACCGACTTCGGAAATCACACCTGCGATAGGTGTGTCGTCCGGCATCGGACCTTAGCCCAGTGTAGGGCACACGGTCCGGCTTCGGTGTTCACCTTTGTGGGGTGGCGACCGGCTTCGGAGATCACACCTGCGATAGGTGTGTCGTCCGGCATCGGACCTTAGCCCAGTGTAGGGCACACGGTCCGGCTTCGGTGTTCACCCCTGTGGGGTGGCGACCGGCTTCGGAGATCACACCTGCGATAGGTGTGTCGTCCGACATCGGACCTTAGCCCAGTGTAGGGCACATGGTCCGGCTTCGGAGCTCACCCCTGCTGAGGGGGTGAGGTCCGGCGCTGCTCAGGGGCCCTCCCTTTCCTGTCCCTTAGTCTCATTTGGCTTACTGTCCCGAGCCGGAATACGGGGCTTGGGTAATCCGGTGCGCTCGGTCCCGGAGGTCTGGCCCCCAGCCCTAGTTAGGGTGTAACCGTCCAGCCCCCTAGTACTCAGACCGTAGCGCTGGGGGGCAAAGTGCGCATGCTTTGGGTGCAGGACCGGGCAAAGCAAGGCTCCTGACCCCCGGTCTGGCGTAGATCTTTTCCTGGAGGAGACCAACTGGCGTTACAGTACCCTTACACGAGGAGGTCCAAAAGGCCCCCGGGCCTCTGGCAGGTACCCCAAGCACTACCGCCTTCGGCAGGATGGCAAATATCGACTATGCGTGAGAGCAGGAAAGAGTAACCGAGTGTACAATGGATGTACACTGTCTAGAGCGTGGGGAGGTGATCATATAAATTAATGCATAATTTAAATAAACACCTAAGTAAGCATGGTGAACTTACTGGGGTAGCGTCGGAGCGCCTGTCTCGGGCTCCCATGCACGGACCGGTGGCGCCAGGGCGTCTGCCGGTATCGCGCGATCTGGAGCGGAGGATTGATGGCAGCAGCGTTGAGGTCGTTGACGTCGCGGATCCACTGCTGGGTGGCCCCCTGGAGGGCGTCTTCAGCAGGCAGATTGTCCAGGAGCGCTTCTGCGGCGGCTAGCGCGCTTGCTTGAGCGGCACTCTGCGCCGCGGTAGACCATGAGGTTGATGGAGTTCGCGTCGCCGGAGTCGGCTGCTGGCTTCCAGCTCGCACCGACACACTCCGTGCTGAGTGTGTCGAGACGTAGTTCTCGCTGGTCACCGTTCGTCGGGAACGTGGGGAGGAGAGCTTGCCGCTAAAGGAAGCTTGGTCATCTTCGCCGGCAAAAGCTCATCGCGCAAGGGAAAAGCCCCTTCCTGGCGTGCCAAATGTCGAAGTGTGTGGTCGACACTTCCCCCGGACCTGCTCTGGGCAGCCGGCGGAGGTTCCTTTTCGGAGGAGCTAGTCGCTTGCGGAGAGCTTTAGCGTTAGGGACGAGTGAGGGAGAAGCTTGACACGGTGAGTTTTACGTGGTTCGGGCCGCCGGAGCATAAAACCCTACGTCCACGGTGAGCAGAGGTGCTCGCTGTATTGCTTGTTGCGCAGAACCGAAGTCCTGAGCTTGAGGGTGAGTTATGTCTAGGGTGCGAGTTGCTGGAGTGCGAACCCTTGCTAACGTTGCCTACCCGAGCCTTTTATAGTCCAAGGCTTGGGCGGCTTACAAGGTGGGCCCCGAGGACCCGACAGGTGGTCCCGGGGTGATTTCCTACCAGCTTCTATGTCTTGGCGCTGGCGTCAAGGTCCTCGTCCTGCCACCTGTCCATGCTGCAGGCTAGGTGTAGCGTGCAGCCGTTAGTGATGGCAGGGACGGTAGGGCATGTCTTGTCCGTGTCTTGTCGCTGCCTTCAATGGACTGCAGCTTCTGACACTGTGTGTCTGTCTTGACTGTGACTGGTCACAGTGGCACCTGCCTGGCGTGCGCCGCGCCTCCGCGTCTTGGGAAGGCGCGAGTCTTGAATGCCTTGTACGGTAAAGGCATGGCGCGGCTTTACTCCTGCTGCCTACCGCACTGGGCAGACAACGCTGCTCTGTTGGCCACGTGTCGGGCCCGGAGCTCTCCTCTGAGGAGAGCAGGAGCTCTAGCCCCGCCGGACACGTGGAGCCTTCGGAGCTTACCCCCGCGGAGGGGGCGAGGTCTGGCCTTCTAGGCCACGTGGCAGGCCCGGAGATATCCTCCGAGGGGAGGGAAGCTCCGGCCCTACTGGACACGTGGCTCCTTCGGAGCTCACCCCGGCGGAGGGGGCGAGGTCCGCCCTTCTGGGCCACGTAGCAGGCCTGGAGCTATCCTCCGAGGGGAGGGAAGCTCCGACCCTACTGTACACGTGGCTCCTTCGGAGCTCGCCCCGGCGGAGGGGGCGTGGTTCGACCTTCTGGGCCACGTGGCAGGCCCGGAGCTATCCTCTGAGGAGAGGAGAGCTCCGGCCCTGCCGGACACGTGGTGCCTTTGGAGCTTGCCCCTGCGGAGGGGGCGAGGTACTTAGGCGGTTTTACCCTGTGCGCGGGGGTACCCGGTATTGAGGGTAACGACAGTGCAGGACTAAAGAGTTTTATCAATGGCGAGATAAAGTTGAGTACCCTCCTCTCAAACTTGGCTTGTGTGATGTGTAGTATGTGCGGTGTGATCGATGTATGAAGAATTGTGCAATGATATATTGTGTGATGTATTTTGCGGTGCCATGTGATATATTGTGTGATATTTTTCTGTCTGTGTGATCTGGCCATCGAGCCAAGGGTGGCCCCGAAGACAGGGCAGCATTTTCTGTTTTTTAAAAAATTCTGCAAAACTTATCGACGATGGTTCTCTGGCGGTCGTGCACCGTCGACGATAAGGTACAACATCGATGACGGTAAAAGGGTACTGTCGTCAATACTGGACACTTATCGACGACACCTAATTTCGGCCATCGTTAAATAGTTTATGGATGACGGTTACCGTCATCAATAACGTTATAGATGACAAAAAAATGTAGACGGCTGTAAACCGTCGTCTATAAGCCATATATTATCGCGATTCTTGTAGTGTACCTTCTACCTTTGCAACTAGTCATAACATTGCATTATGTGACAGGTATTTTTCAGCTGCTTGGTCGATCCACTAACTGTAGATTTACATAACTTAAATTAATTTTTATGCTTTGATGTCATATATCTGTACTAATTTGCATTAGGTAGATAGTTTGTTATAAAATATATTCAACGAGTTACTTAATATAATCAACTAGTTTCTAGACTTTTCACATTGGAGATATGATCTTTTGTTTTTTAGTCGGTACTTGTTACTGGTAATCTGAGAACCTGATTACTCAGAGAGAAGATGTGTGGTGTTTCATTATTTGACATAATCTGCACAAGGATTAACCTTCAATATACACCTGAGTTAACTTTCATCAAAGGACTAAAATAACTTAATGTTGTTGTTTCCTCTTTCTTTAAGCATGAAGCTACAACTTTTGAAGATGACATGTTGTTTGTTGCTTATCAAAATATTGTTTGTACATATACCCTAAATATGGATTATGTACATTATTGAAACTTATCTTCCAAAGACCCACCACGTTACATTTCTTGACACTTTATTACAAACCATCTCTAGGTCAATAAAAACCATATAGAAATGTTTCTTTTATTCCCAAAGTTTTCATAACTTGCATTATTAAGATCACCCACTTACTTATCTCCATTAAATCCTGCACAAGTTTTTTGTTGAACCTAAAATTTGGTATGATAGTTGAAGCAACATTTAGTTAAAATTTTAGAGCAAGTTTTATGGCGCATTCCAGTAGCACTGATTTATGCTCTCGACAGCACAAAACCACTACCATAGGACCAAATCAGAGGACCAAATACACTTTAAAAAGCAGAGGTTACAAGCTGAGCACCATGGGGTAATTTACCCAGAAACATCACCACAATTGAAACAAGCACACCTGTCAGGAGCATTACTAGGAAAATACACAATGTGTTCAGAGTCAGTTTATTATAACTCATATATGTGCCATCTCAAAAACCTAAGCTACATATACATTCATCATCACTGCCAGAATCAGTTTCATCTATGAAAGGCCAACACATATCAGCATCCCCTTCTTCGTAACCACCGCTACTAGGATGCTGCAGGTCACACTTCATGTTCTGGCATCCATAGCACCGACCTTATGCAACAACAAAGGAACAAACTTTTTAAGTACAACATTGTAATTTGATTAAGCAGAAAAGATTAGAGATGTAATAACACTATGTGAAGTAATTATAACAACTTTCACAGAGGTCACTCAGTACTCATAGCAAATATTTCTGTTTGTTTTTGGGTAACATAGTTGTAAATTGACCTAAGATTTCATATATACCAAACAACCTTTTAACATTTACTTTGAGCAATTACCACAGAAATTACAACATACCGTCATCAGTAGGCTCCAGCAAGCAGCAGAAATAGGACTTGACACCAAGCAACTGCTTTACTTCAGCGAAATAAAGTTTCGAAGACCAAATACCAGAACTTCCATACTTTGCCTCAATAGTAAAATTATAGTGATGAAAAATCTTGTCATAGGCCACAATGTTCAAACACTGTTTGTGAAGCTCACCAAATTTGTGTTCGATGCCCTAAAGGTCCGGAAGGAAACAACTATCATCACAATCTCGATTCAATTACATAGAAAAGAAAGTACAAATGATGAGGATTGACAAACCTCCAAGTGATTTATTTCTGCAGATTCAATGAAAGCAAGGAAGCATTCCTCACTCATCCATTTGATTCCATTCTCAAGTGTTTCTTTGTTAGAAATTTCCTTTTTACTCGTATCGGAGTCTTCTGCATCCTTGTCGAGATCAGATATCTCATCTCGCATATCAGTATGCGCAGCTGCTTGATCCAGATCAGATTGTGACAATATATCATTACGCCCCCCCATATTCAGCCTATAGAGTCCGTTTTAATCAGATTAGAAAGGATATCATTGAAAGATATAGTGCTAAGTAACTCAGCTCTTACAGACTATGGTAAACAACAATAAGCCATTGTTGGGAACTTGGGATTGGATAGTACACCTAATGCGCTCATATCAATCACTACATTATTATTTCTAACTAAGATTCTTGAGTCAAAAAGTGAGAAAATAAAGGCATGAATGAAATACTTACCAGCGCAGCAATTCATCTTGAAATTCATCCGAATCGTAAAAGTAAAAGCGATCCTCCATTGGAATCCACTCAAGTTTGACATTTGTACGGGTCCTATAAAACATACAACTTTCACCATAAGCTAACTAATATAGGAGTTAATTAGAATGCAAACATATAGACTGGCTGATGGGGCATTGCCAAACTGGTATGCATGGTTTTTAGAGCGAGTCTAAGCACTAGACAAGTGTCTGGATGCCTACATGACTAGGCGACAATCACCAAACCATCAATTTGGCACAAGACAACACTTGAGGTACAACCCATTCTTCTTTACATTTTGGCCCAACTTGGCCCAAGCCAACACCACCTTCCACCATCCAACTTGGCACAAGCCATTTCCCCGATCCAACAGCTCACACTAGCAGATGATAAGGCATGAGATAGCATACGTGATTGAGTTAATTAGCACACAAATATATAGGTTGCCATGATAAGGCATTGCCAAACTGGGACATGACAGATACTTTGCTGCCTGCATAGAAGCTTATAGAACATGACAAGATGCTTTCAACAAGGCAATCTCTTAGGCATAGCTTTGACAGCTATTTCTATCAGAGGGTAATATATCTCTATTTTCTACTATAATGGCACAATACAATTGCCGGATCCTAGCTATTTTCTACTATGATCCAACACTACATCTGTAGGGCCCGACAAAACATACAACTTTCAGCATAAGGTAATTAATATGGGAGTTAATTAGCACGCAAACATGTAGACTGGGTGATAGGGCATTGGCAAACTGGTACCCATGGTTTTCGCGGAGCCCAAGCAAACCTAGGCACCAGCCGAGTGTCTGGACACCCAATTAGATGACCACCAGGCCATCAATTTGCCGCAAGACAGCACTTGATGTACATCCAATTTTTTTTACATTTTGGCCCAACTTGGCCCAAGCCAGAACCTTCTTCCCCGAACCAACTCGGCCCAGGCACTGGCACAGTGCCCTGATCCAACGGCTCACGCTAGCAGGTGATAAGGCAGGGGATAACATGTGATTGAGTTCATTAGCACACAAACATATAGGATTATAGGTTGCCACAATAGGGTATTGCCAAACTGGTAAGTGACTGATACTTTGCTGCCTGCGTAAAAGCTTATAGAACATGACAAGATGTTTTCAGCAAGCCGATCTTTTAGGCATAGCTTGACAGCTATCTTTATTAGAGGGAAATGGATCTCTATTTTCTACTACAATGCAATTATGGAATCCTAGCATTATGATATTCTCGAGACTAATCAAAGCATATCGCTGCCATGCTTCCAAAACAAATATTTTAGAAGTAATAAAATATAGGATGTTTAACCCAATCTTGTCCAAAATACCATGCTGTTTTGACAGGGAGGTGTAATCAAATAAAACTAGCAACTGTAAGATTGGAATAGGAGGAGGCAAACTATGCCAGTTCATAGGAATAAAAACCAACAGTTAACTATGAGGTCAGACCAAAGGGCTTGAAATCCACGGTTAAGAAAAACAACAACAACAACAACATCAAAGCCTTTGTCTCAAACATGTTGAGGTAGGCTAGATATAAAACCTAAATTAGGTTTCATATCCATAATAATGATTGGTTTTGATGCTGGCTCGCCAAGCCTATCACAACCCTCCTTTACTCGGGCTTGGGACCGGCTACACCTAAAAGGCATAGGCTTGAAATTCCCCCTCCCCCCGGGCTGCCCCTTGCCGATCATGCCCCCCCGGGCCGCCCCACCGGCAGCCGCCGCCCCTCCGGCCCTCGCCGGCTGTGCCCCCTCCCCCCGGATGCCCCTGAACGCAGCGCCGCCCGAGGCCGCTCTGCCAGGCCGTCGGTTGCCCGCCGACCGTAGGCCGCCCCGCCGCCCTGAGCCCTCGCCAGCCGTGCCCCCCCCACGCTGCCCTAGCGCTTCACAGGCGTAAAATATGTATTTTCTTACTTGTAACATGTCTAACCATACTTGCACTTCACAAGCGTCGGGAACGGAGGATCAAACTCCGTCGCCTAGATTCCGCCGCTTGGACGACTGCAGGAGGACGAGTTTTCGAACTCCGGTGGCAGCGGACGGGGTAGCGTCTCATAGTCAGGTCAGCCGATTTTTTCCCCTTAGCCTCATACTTGTGAGTTGTGTTGTTTCAATATGTCCATAGCTTGTTCAGAAAGTATTAGATAGCAAAGATGAATAAAATGATGAGTTATGTTCAATAAAATGTTGAGTTATGTTGTTTCAATATGTCTATTTAGGGATCTTAAAGTGAAATTTGAAGCAAAGTTGAATTTTGTAATCTGTTTACATGTTTATTTAGAGGATGTGAAGTTGAATGTTGTAAAGTTAAATATTGTAATCTTAAAGTTGTAAAGTTGAATGTTGTACTCTTACAGGATGCCATTCTGAAGTATTGTCTTCTACGTGCATGTCGAAGTGTGTGGTCGACACTTCCCCCGGACCTGCTCTGGGCAGCCCGCGAAGGTTTTTTTCGGAGGGGCTAATCGCTTGCGGAGAGCTTCAGCGTTAGGGACGAGTGAGGGAGAAGCTTGACACGACGAGTTTTACGTGGTTCGGGCCGCCGGAGCGTAAAACCCTACGTCCACGGTGAGCAGAGGTGCTCGCTGTATTGCTTGTTACGCAGAACCGGAGTCCCGAGCTTGAGGGTGAGTTATGTCTAGGGTGCGAGTTGCTGGAGTGCGAACCCTTGCTAATGTTGCCTACCCGAGCCTTTTATAGTCCAACGCTTGGGCGGCTTACAAGGTGGGCTCTGGGGACCCGACAGGTGGTCCCGAGGTGATTTCCTACCAGCTTCTATGTCTTGGCGCTGGCGTCGAGGTCCTCGTCCTGCCACCCTGTCCATACTGCAGGCTAGATGTAGTGTGCAACCGTTGGTGATGGCAGGGACGGTAGGGCATGTCTTGTCCGTGTCTTGTCGCTGCCTTCAATGGACTGTAGGTTCTGACACTGTGTGTCTGTCTTGACTGTGACTGGTCACAGTGGCGCCTGCCTGGCGTGCGCCACGCCTCCGCGTCTTGGGAAGGCGCGGGTCTTGAATGCCTTGTACGGTAAAGGCATGGCGCGCCTTTACTCCTCCTGCCTACCGCACTGGGCGGACAGCGCTGCTCTGCTAGCCACGTGTCGGGCCCGGAGCTCTCCTCTGAGGAGAGGAGGAGCTCTGACCCCGCCAGACACATGGAGCCTTCGGAGCTTACCCCCGCGGAGGGGGTGAGGTCTGGCCTTCTAGGCCACGTGGCAGGCCCGGAGCTATCGTCCGAGGGGGGGGAAGCTCCGACCCTACTGGACACGTGGCTCCTTCGGAGCTCGCCCCGGCGGAGGGGGCGAGGTCCGGCCTTCTGGGCCACGTGGCAGGCCCGGAGCTATCCTCCGAGGGGAGGGAAGCTTCGGCCCTACTGGACACGTGGCTCCTTCAGAGCTCGCCCCGACGGAGGGGGCGTGGTTCGGCCTTGTGGGCCACGTGGCAGGCCCGGAGCTATCCTCTGAGGAGAGGAGAGCTCCGGCCCTGCCGGACACGTGGTGCCTTCAGAGCTTGCCTCTGCGGAGGGGGCGAGGTCCTTAGGCGGTTTTACCCTGTGCGCGGGGGTACCCGGTATTGAGGGTACCCTCCTCTTAAACTTCGCTTGTGTGATGTGTAGTATGTGCGGTGTGATCGATGTATGAAGAATTGTGCAATGATATATTGTGTGATGTATTTTGCGGTGCCATGTGATATATTGTGTGATATTTTTCTGTCTGTGTGATCTGGCCATCGAGCCAAGGGTGGCCCCGAAGACAGGGCAGCATTTTCTGTTTTTTAAAAAATTCTGCAAAACTTATCGACGATGGTTCTCTGGCGGCCGTGCACCGTCGACGATAAGGTACAACATCGATGACGGTAAAAGGGTACTGTCGTCGATACTGGACACTTATCGACGACACCTAATTTCGGCCGTCGTTAAATAGTTTAGGATGACGGTTACCGTCATCAATAACGTTATAGATGACAAAAAAATGTAGACGGCTGTAAACCGTCGTCTATAAGCCATATATTATCGCGATTCTTGTAGTGTACCTTCTACCTTTGCAACTAGTCATAACATTGCATTATGTGACATGTATTTTTTAGCTGCTTGGTCGATCCACTAACTGTAGATTTGCATAACTTAAATTCATTTTTATGCTTTGATGTCATATATCTGTACTAATTTGCATTAGGTAGATAGTTTGTTATAAAATATATTCAACGAGTTACTTAATATAATCAACTAGTTTCTAGACTTTTCACATTGGAGATATGATCTTTTGTTTTTTAGTCGGTACTTGTTACTGGTAATCTGAGAACCTGATTACTCAGAGAGAAGATGTGTGGTGTTTCATTATTTGACATAATCTGCACAAGGATTAACCTTCAATATACACCTGAGTTAACTTTCATCAAAGGACTAAAATAACTTAATGTTGTTGTTTCCTCTTTCTTTAAGCATGAAGCTACAACTTTTGAAGATGACATGTTGTTTGTTGCTTATCAAAATATTGTTTGTACATATACCCTAAATATGGATTATGTACATTATTGAAACTTATCTTCCCAAGACCCACCACGTTACATTTCTTGACACTTTATTACAAACCTTCTCTAGGTCAATAAAAACCATATAGAAATGTTTCTTTTATTCCCAAAGTCTTCATAACTTGCATTATTAAGATCACCACTTACTTATCTCCATTAAATCCTGCACAAGTTTTTTTTGAAATCTAAAATTTGGTATAATAGTTGAAGCAACATTTAGTTAAAATTTTAGAGCAAGTTTTATGGCGCATTCCAGTAGCACTGATATATGCTCTCGACAGCACAAAACCACTACCATAGGACCAAATCAGAGGACCAAATACACTTTAAAAAGCAGAGGTTACAAGCTGAGCACCATGGGGTAATTTACCCAGAAACATCATCACAATTGAAACAAGCACACCTGTCAGGAGCATTACTAGGAAAATACATAATGTGTTCAGAGTCAGTTTATTATAACTCATATATGTGCCATCTCAACAACGTAAGCTACATATACATTCATCATCACTGCCAGAATCAGTTTCATCTATGAAAGGCCAACACATATCAGCATCCCCTTCTTCGTAACCACCGCTACTAGGATGCTGCAGGTCACACTTCATGTTCTGGCATCCATAGCACCGACCTTATGCAACAACAAAGGAACAAACTTTTTAAGTACAACATTGTAAATTGATTAAGCAGAAAAGATTAGAGATGTAATAACACTATGTGAAGTAATTATAACAACTTTCACAGAGGTCACTCAGTACTCATAGCAAATATTTCTGTTTGTTTTTGGGTAACATAGTTGTAAATTGACCTAAGATTTCATATATACCAAACAACCTTTTAACATTTACTTTGAGCAATTACCACGGAAATTACAACATACCGTCATCAGTAGGCTCCAGCAAGCAGCAGAAATATGACTTGACACCAAGCAACTGCTTTACTTCAGCGAAATAAAGTTTCGAAGACCAAATAGCAGAACTTCCATACTTTGCCTCAATAGTAAAATTATAGTGATGAAAAATCTTGTCATAGGCCACAATGTTCAAACACTGTTTGTGAAGCTCACCAAATTTGTGTTCGATGCCCTAAAGGTCCGGAAGGAAACAACTATCATCACAATCTCGATTCAATTACATAGAAAAGAAAGTACAAATGATGAGGATTGACAAACCTCAAAGTGATTTATTTCTGCAGATTCAATGAAAGCAAGGAAGCATTCCTCACTCATCCATTTGATTCCATTCTCAAGTGTTTCTTTGTTAGAAATTTCCTTTATAATCGTATCGGAGTCTTCTGCATCCTTGTCGAGATCAGATATCTCATCTCGCATATCAGTATGCGCAGCTGCTTGATCCAGATCAGATTGTGACAATATATCATTACGCCCCCCCATATTCAGCCTATAGAGTCCGTTTTAATCAGATTAGAAAGGATATCATTGAAAGATATAGTGCTAAGTAACTCAGCTCTTACAGACTATGGTAAACAACAATAAGCCATTGTTGGGAACTTGGGATTGGATAGTACACCTAATGCGCTCATATCAATCACTACATTATTATTTCTAACTAAGATTCTTGAGTCAAAAAGTGAGAAAATAAAGGCATGAATGAAATACTTACCAGCGCATCAATTCATCTTGAAATTCATCCGAATCGTAAAAGTAAAAGCGATCCTCCATTGGAATCCACTCAAATTCAACATCTGTACGGGCCCTATAAAACATACAACTTTCACCATAAGCTAACTAATATAGGAGTTAATTAGAATGCAAACATATAGACTGGCTGATGGGGCATTGCCAAACTGGTATGCATGGTTTTTAGAGCAAGCCTAAGCACTAGACAAGTGTCTGGACGCCTACATGACTAGGCGACAATCACCAAACCATCAATTCGGCACAAGACAACACTTGAGGTACAACCCATTCTTCTTTACATTTTGGCCCAACTTGGCCCCAGCCAACACATTCTTCCACCGTCCAACTTGGCACAAGCCATTTCCCCGATCCAACAGCTCACACTAGCAGGTGATAAGGCATGAGATAGCATACGTGATTGAGTTAATTAGCACACAAATATATAGGTTGCCATGATAAGGCATTGCCAAACTGGGACATGACTGATACTTTGCTGCCTGCGTAGAAGCTTATAGAACATGACAAGATGCTTTCAACAAGGCAATCTCTTAGGCATAGCTTTGACAGCTATTTCTATAAGAGGGTAATATATCTCTATTTTCTACTACAATGGCACAATGCAATTGCCGGATCCTAGCTATTTTCTACTATGATCCAACACAACATCTGTATGGGCCCGACAAAACATACAACTTTCAGCATAAGATAATTAATATTGGAGTTAATTAGCACGCAAACATGTAGACTGGGTGATAGGGCATTGGCAAACTGGTACGCATGGTTTTCACGGCGCCAAAGCAAACCTAGGCACCAGCTGAGTGTCTGGACGCCCAATTAGATGACCACCATGCCATCAATTTAGCCCAAGACAGCACTTGATGTACATCCCATTCTTTTTTACATTTTGGCCCAACTTGGCCCAAGCCAGCACCTTCTTCCCCCAACCAACTTGGCCCAAGGCAGTGGCGTAGTGCACTGATCCGACGGCTCACGCTAGCAGGTGATAAGGCAGGGGATAACATGTGATTGAGTTAATTAGCACACAAACATATAGGTTGCCACGATAGGGTATTGCCAAACTGGTAAGTGACTGATACTTTGCTGCCTGCGTAAAAGCTTATAGAACATGACAAGATGTTTTCAGCAAGGCGATCTTTTAGGCATAGCTTGACAGCTATCTTTATTAGAGGGAAATGGATCTCTATTTTCTACTACAATGCAATTATGGAATCCTAGCATTATGATATTCTCGAGAGTCGAGACTAATCAAAGCATATCGCTGCCATGCTTCCAAAACAAATATTTTATAAGTAGTAAAAGATAGGATGTTTAACCCAATCTTGTCCAAAATGCCATGCAGTTTTGATAGGGAAATGCTTGAAATGCTTACAAATGTGACATAAAATCCGGCAAATGAACATTTTAGGCAAGCTGACAGCATCCCTGAGTAAAGGCATTAAACTTATAGGAACATAATGAAAAAGGAAAGCAATAAAAAAACAAATGGTTGCAAGAAAGAAACCATGGGGACAAAACTAAGGTTCATGTAAAGGCTTGTTATGAGATTAAAAATTTCTATTAACAAAACCAAGTACTCCCGACCAAGTTGATTACATAGTATCGCAGAATATGCTCTCTCTCTCTCTCTCTCTTTCTCACACACACAGACACACACACTCTGACAAAACACGAGCAACAACATCTGATGGCCAAAATAATAACACACTGGGTATTAAACATATGCTAGGTAACACAAAATTACAGAATTACAGTTAAAGCAAAGATAAGTTAGGAACGGACTATATTATATAACAGTATTTATATGAAGTCCAAGAATAATTTCTCAATGCAATGCTTGATTAGGGCAGATCACAGGTCCATGCTTCCAAAACAAATATAATAGAAGTAAGAAAAGATAGGATGTTTAACCCAATCTTGTCCAAAATACTATGCAGTTTTGACAGGGAGGTGTAATAGAATAAAACTAGCAACTGTAAGATTGGAATAGAAGGGGGCAAACTATGCCAGTTCATAGGAATAAAAACCAACAGTTAATTATTAGGTCAGACCAAAGTGCTTGAAATTCAAAAAAAAAGAAAGAGCAGCCCGGTGCATGTAGCTCCCGCTTGCGCAGGGTCCGGGGAAGGGTCCGACCCATTTGGGTCTTTTGTACGCAGCCTTTCCCTGCATTTCTGCAAGAGGCTGTTTCCAGGACTCGAACCCGTGACCTCATGGTCACAAGGCAACAGCTTTACCGCTGCGCCAAGGCCCCCCTTTGTCTCAAGCATGTTGAGGTAGGCTAGATGTGAAACCTAAATTAGGTTTCATATCCATAATAATGGCTGGTTTTGATGCTGGCTCACTAAGCCTATCACAACACTCCTCCTTTACTCGGGCTTAGGCTGGCTACACCTAAAAGGCATAGGCTTGAAATTCACAGTTACGAATTAAGATAAAAATGTTAGATATCTAAAAGTGGTAGAAAAAATTTCAAGGTAGAGATAACATACTTGTGTGTGTCTTTTAACTTAGTTGACATGCAAATTTTTGAAGAAATAACCTTCTCAGCAGCAGGATGTGTCTCTACTTGAGTCACATTTCCAGTGGAACAAATACTATCCTTACTAACCTCCATGTCCAACTTCTCAAACCTGATCCATTTGATGGAATTATTACGAATAATATCTCATAAGTTCTACGTAACTTAAGGGTGACAATAGTAACATCAAATCTTTTATCAAAAAATAATAATATCACAATATTTAAAGAAAATCTACTTAAGCTAGCATGGTATAGGATATAAACCTTACAAAAAAGATAGATTTATTAGTATACTCTAGTGTTAACATTGTCTAAGATCAATCTAAGTTTAGTAGTTCAAGAATCACACAATGCTAATGGTATTTGTGGTTTCAGGAACTAAGTTACTAGTATCTCATGATCACTCTTTTATTACCATTTCTTACTCCTATACTAGGCGAATCCTTTGAGGGGGCAGGTTGGTGATAGACCAACCCATTATCCCAGACAAAAAAGTGGATAAAGTCTGGATTAGGATTGTCTTGCCCCTTCAATAACCCGTTTCGCAAACCAGACACCTCATAATTATGATTTGATGGGACTCACTAATCAAAGGATATGGAAAGAAAAGCATGAAAGAAAAATACTTACAGCTGTGACATCCAGTCTGATAATTCTTCTCCATGCATGCCAGAATCCACCTCAGACCTAATCGATATTACAAATGTGGTAGATATTAGGATAAAGGCACCTGATAAAACTCCTGGGTTCTTTTTTAAAAAGGTTCACCAATTTATTAACCAAGCAAGGTACATCCAAGATCATCATCCAGATATCATACCTATATCATACGTGATTGAGTTGATTAGCACACAAACATATAGGTTGCCATGAAAGGGCATTACCAACCTGATACATGACTGATACTCTGCTGCCTGAGTAGAAACTTATAGAACATGACAAGATGTCTTCAACAAGACAATCTCTTAGGCATAGCTTTGACAGTTTTTTTGAAGAGGGTAATAGATCTCTATTTTCTACAAAAATGCAATTGTAGAATCCTATATATTTTCTACTACAATCCAACAAGATGTTTTCCACTACGTCTGCATAGGACCTACAAAACATACACCTTTCAGCATAACTAATATTGCAGTTATATAGCGAAACATATAGGCTGGTTGATAGGGCATTGGCAAACTTATACGCCGTGGTCTTCACGGCGCCCAAGCAAACCTAGGCACCAGCCGAGTGCCTAGACGGTAGACGCCGACGGGCCCAAGTGACAATTAGATGACCACCATGCCATCAATTTGGCCCAAGACAGCACTTGATGTACATCCCATTCTTCTTTACATTTTAGATTTTGGTGCAACTTTGCCCAAGCCAGCACCTTCGTCCCCCACCCAACTTGGCCCAAGGCAGTTCCCAGATCCGGCGGCTCACACTAGCACCTAGCAGGTGATAAGACACGGGATAAAATGTGATCGAGTTAATTAGCACATAAACATATAGGTTGTCATGATAGGGCATTGCCAAATTGGTAAGTGACTGATACTTTGCTGCCTGCGTAGAAGCTTATAGAACATGACAAGATGTTTTCAACATAGCAATCTCGTAGGCATAGCTTTGACATCTATCTTTATTCGAGGGTCATGGATCTCAATTTTCTACTACAATGCAATTATGGAATCCTAGGATTATGATGTTCTCAAAACTAATCGAAGCACATCATTCCCAGGCTTCCAAAACAAATATTTTAAAAGTAATAAAAGATAGGATGCTTAACCCAATCTTGTCCAAAATACCATGCGATTTTGACAGGAAGGAGTAATAAAATAAGACTAGCAACTGTAAGATTGAAATAGATGAAGCAAACTATGCCAGATCAAAGGAATAAAAACCAACAGTTAATTATTAGGTCAGGCCAAAGGGCTTGAAATTCACAGTTAAGAAGATAAAAATGTTAGATATCTACCCTGGTAGAAGAAATTTCAAGGTAGAGATAACATACATGTGTGTGTCTTTCAACTTAGTTGACATGCAAATTTTTGAAGAAATAACCTCCTCCTCAGCAGCAGGATGTGCCTCTAGGTGAGTCACATTTCCAGTGGAACAAATACTATCTTCACTAACCTCCATGTCCAACTTCTCAAACCTGGTCATTTTGATGAAGTTATTAGGAACTATATCTCATAAGTTCTCAGTAACTTAAAGCTGACAATAATAACATCACATCTTTCCTAAAAAATAATAACATGACATCATTTAAAGAAAATCTACTTAAGCTAGCATGGTATAGGATATAAACCTTACAAAAAAGACATATTTATTAGTATACTCTAGTGTTAACTTCGCTAAGATCAGTCTAAGTTCAGTAGTTAAAGAATCACAGAATGCTAATGATGTTTGTAGTTTCAGGAGTTGGTTCATCGTCATACTAAGTTACTAAAATCTCATGATTACTCTTTGACTACAATTTCTTGCCCCTATACTAGGCAAATCCTTTGAAGGGTAGACCAACCCATTATTCCAAAGACAAAACAAGTGGATTAGGTTTGGAATAAGATTGTCTTGCCCCTTCAATAACCCATTTCGCAAACCAAGCACCTCATAATTATGATTTGATCAGACTCGCTAGTAAAAATATATGTAAAAAAAGCAACGACAACAACAACCAAGCCTTTATCCAAAGCACGTTGGGGTAGGATAGACATGAATCCCAGTAATTTTTTTTATATTTTTTAAAAATGAAGTAAAAAGAGGAAGAGATATAAGAGTAACAAGAAAAAAATTAAAAGAAAAAAAAGATAAAGATTCTGACACATGAATTGCTACTTTACATGCAGTCCTATCATGAGCTAAGTTTCTAGATACATCCAATCTCTCAAATCTCGTTTTACCGCCTCCTCCCAGGTTAACCTTGGTCGTGCTCTACCCCACCTAATATTTTCCCTACCTCTTAAAATCTCACTATTGTATGAAAAGAAAAGCATGACATAAAAATACTTATAGTTGTGACAGCCAATCTGATAATTCTTCTCCATGCATTCCAGAATCCACCTCAACCCTAATTGATATTACAAATGTGATAGATGTTGGGATAAAGGCACCTGATGAAACTCCTGGGTTCTTTTTTAAAAGGATTCACTAATTTAGTAACCAAGCCAGGTACAACATCCATGATCATCATTCAGATATCATACGTAACATGCCTAGGCATGTAGGCGTCCAAGACAGCACTTGAGGTACAACCCACTCTTCTTCACATTGTGGCCCAACTTGGCTCAAGCCAGCACCTTCTTATCCCACCCAACTTGGCCCAAGCCATTTCCCTGATCTGACAGCTCACGCTAGCAAGTGATAAGGCATGAGATAACATATGTGATTGAGTTAATTAGCACACCAACATATAGTTTGTCATGATTGGGCATTGCCAACCTAGTACATGACTGATATGTTGCTGCCTGCGTAGAAGCTTATAGAACATGACAAGATGTTTTCGACAAGGCAAACACTTAGGCATAGCTTTGACAGCTATTTTTATTGGAGGGTAATATCTCTATTTTCTACTACAATGCAATTGTAGAATCCTAGCTATTTTTTACTACAATCCAACAATATGTTTTCTACTACATATGTACTGGCCGTTCAACATACAATTTTCAGCATAAGATAACTAATATTAGAGATAATTAGCACGCATGTTGCAACTCCGGTCCTGTTTCCTGCTGAAACAGCATCTAATCTTGCTCTATAATCCGATCTGAACTACCAGATCAGTCTGCCCTCCAAGGAGACAGACCAGAATTGATCTACAGCAAGAATATAGGCTAGAACAGAAGAAAACAGAAGTTTCTAGTTCTGTCCTGGACAGAACAGAAGCAGGGAGAGGAACACTTCTGATCCAGGCGATCAGAACATGGAAGAGATGAGAGCTGCCACCTGTTCTTGGAGGTGGAGGCGCAGGACAGAGGGGAACAGCATGGGCGGCGGCTAGGGTACTAGCCTGGTGGCGGCACCTGCTCCAAGGGGAGAGGTGGCGGCTAGGGTTGAGGTGGAGGAATGATTGCTTTATTGATCTAAATAAACTGGGGTGTTTTGCCTTCATTATATAGCCCCCCTCACAAGAAACCTGAACTATTACAATAGGAAAAGTATAATTATTTTCCTAACCTAGGGCTGCCGCCTAAAACTGGTGCTGCCAATTGGAAGGTCTGTTTATTCAATCTTGCCCTCATGGGCTGAAAGGGGTACATATATAGGTCTTACACTAAAAAGACTAGAATACCCCTGTCTCCTTAACACATAGCATTCTAAAACTCCTCGCAGTCCCAACATCTAGCCACGGCATATGTTGAGACTGGACCGGAACTCGGTAAACACCAACGAAGGCAGACCCTTCGTGAAGATATCAGCGAACTGCTGCGGGCATATCCGCCACGAACCGACCGCATGCCGGTCGTCTAGTCGACGAGGTGAACCTCTCCTCTCGTTTTCATGTTAATTCCTCCTTTGTTTCGCGCGCAAGAGCTCGCCAAAGTCCGGTCAAAAACTACATCGCCACCGGCAAGCTTCGGCCTTTGAAGCTGCATGGGACCTCAAAATGAGATGCTCTCACCGTGCCCTTCATCTTTGATTCATCCGTTAGCCACGCCGCCGCTCGGAGCGAACTCCGGCGAGCCAGCCGGCCATGGCCGCCATGGCCGGGAGCTGAGAGGTTCTGGGAAGGATATTTTGCGGGACTGGTGCAGGAAGTGCGTGAAGAAGGGCCACTGGGCCAGGGAGTGTCGGTCGAAGCCTAAGCAGGAGAAGCCGCAACAGCAAGCTCTCATGGCCGAGGCAGAGCAGGAGGGCGCCTTGTTCATGACAAGTGTGGCCTCAGTACAGAGGAGCCTGTACAGGAACGTCCTACGCGGCCACTGAGGATAGTGAAGAGACGTGTCTACGCTCATCACAGCAACGACAACAACTTTGACGACACTCGGTAACTCGACACGGGCACGACCAACCACATGGCAGGTTCGCGCGCCGTCGTCTCCGAGCTCGGCGAAAACGTCGTCAGAACCATCAAGTTCGGAGACAACTCTGTCATGTGTATCCAGGGGAAGGGTACGAACATATTCGTCGCCAAGACGGGTGAGCACATGGGGCTCACCGGCATCGACCTCATCCCGCGCCTCACCACCAACCTCATCAACATCGGTCAGCTGGATGAGGATGGCTACAGCATCACGATGCATGGAGGAGTAATGCACATACAGGATAAACAGCAGCATCTCCTCACACGAGTTCAGCGTGACGACAGCAAGTTGTACTCTGCCAGGCGCAACATTACACGCCCAATTTGCCTAACCGCAAGGCGTGACAATGTTATGTGGCGTTGGCACGAACGCTATGGATACGTCGGCTTCCAAGCGCTTCGAAAGTTGGCACGAGAGGAGATAGTGATCGTGCTTCCACAAATTGATTACATCGATCAATTGTGTGAGGCTTGCTTGGCCGGGAAGCAAGGCGCTCCAGCTTCCCCAAGCAAGCTCGACGGCATGCAAAGAGCGCACTCGACATCGTCTACGGCGACATCTGCGGTCCTATCACGCCGAGAACTCTAGGCGGCAATATGTTCTTGTTGCTAGTGGATGACATGAGCCGCTACATGTGGCTCTATCTCCTAGCAACCAAGAACGAGGCGTCCAACTTAATTCAGCAGTTTCAGACGATAGCTGAATTAGAGTCCAGGAGGAGGCTGAAGCTACTCCGTACTAATCGCGGAGGGGAGTTCACCATACAGAAGTTCGGCGAGTACTGCGCTCAGCACAGAGTACAGCATCAGCTCACAACCCCGTATACACCGCAGCAAAACGGGGTTGGAGAGCGGCGCAACAAGACGGTGGTAGGCATTGGCGAGGAGTATGTTGAATGCGAAGGGTATGCCCGGTACTTTCTGGTGTGAGACAGTTATCACGGCTGTCTACATCTTAAATTAGTCCCACACCTGCGGCCTCGACGAAGACGCCATACGAAACATGGCATGGAGAGCGACCAGCTGTCAACTACTTTTGAATTTCAGTGCGTGGGGCATGTCAAGAACACGCACCTTCACCTGAAAAAGTTGGAAGACCGGAGAACTCCGATGATTTTTCTTGGCTATGCTGCAGGGACGAAGGGCTATCGAATGTATAATTCGGCTGATTCACTCTCTCTCTCTCTCTCTCTCTCTCTCTCTCTCTCTCTGACAAAACACGAGCAACAAAATCCGAGGGCCAAAATAATAAGACACTGGGTATTAAACATATGCTGGGTAACACAAAATTACGTAATTACAGTCAAAGCAAAGTTAAGTTAGTAACGGACTAGATAACAGTATTTATATGAAGTCCAAGAATAATTTCTCAATGCAATGCTTGATTAGGGCAGATCACTTATAGGACAGGGTAACATACATGATGGGAAATTCCTCCTCCAAGAGCATGTGCTCATGTGCAGATGACTGGGAGATAACTGTTTCAGCAACCGCACTTTTTAAGGCTTCTTTTACCGCCCTCCTAGATTTACATAACACACAAAAAAATGAGGGTCAATAACAACGCATCAGGAAAACAAAAGGTAAACATGCAATCTTTTCAACAAAGAGATAAACAGTATAAAGCTAAAAGGATAGGTGGTGCCGTCCGGCCTGCATAGTACGCAAACTCGGATTGATTGGGGGAGAAGAGAAAAAAAGCAACAAACGTACCGATCTGATGCTTCACGTCGTTCTCTATTCGCCTCCTCCTTATGAAATTCTCGTTGTTCCAATACGATTTGTGGTGTGAACTGGCGGTGCTCACCCGGATGAGGTGTTAGCATCCGCTCGGTCCCAACGTCGGCATCCATGGAGGAATCAAACGACATCGCGCGCGCAGTTGTCGATGCTCGCCACGTGATTTAGAAGCGGGGGACGGGTTAGGGTTGGGGGCCTGTCGCGGAAGGCGGGAGGGCAGCGGGACGGATCCGCGGCGGGGGTGTCAGGCACCGATGATTTAGCGTGGCAGCGGGAGGTGGGAGCGGACCGGGTGGCCTCCCGCCGCCGAGGACGGAGTAGGAGGGCAGAGCGGCGGCGATGTGTTTTGATGGGTCGAGTCGCAGTTCCTCAATCCGACTTGGGAGGGGCAGGAGACTTATATCCGTGCACCTGGGCCGTCGCGCACAGGCCGTTTCTTTCCGGCCCATGCGTCGAAGATGGAGCCCAGATATAGTACGCCGGTGTAATGGGTCTTCCCGGCACCAGTCGGCGGGCAAGTACCCAGGCTAGCCTGTTAGCGTAGTGCGTTTTTTATTTTTATAATTATTTTTCAAAAACAAAAGATTTTTTCAGAAATATATACCACAAATGTTGTCACTGCCCTGCAGACTGGATACCTCGGGTGGAGGCTTAAATATGCACCAGACCCCGCCTCCGTACTCGGGCGGGCTCTAGCACCGCCACGTGGCCTTAGCCCCGGACCTAGCCTCGGCGAGCACCGGTACTATCGCGTGGCCCTAGGATCGGGGCCGGACCTCTCCGCTGAGGAGAGCTCGGAGCTCCCACGTGTCCTTGGCCCTAGACGTGGACTCCCCGTTGAGGCGAGGTCCGGAGCTGCCACGTGGCCCCTGACTCGAGGTCGGACTACCCCGCTTAGGAGGGCTCCGAAGCTCCCACGTGCTGTTGGCCCCGACGTGGCCTCACCGCTGAGGCGAGGTCCGACGCTGCCACGTGTCTCCGACCTCCGGGCCGAACCTCCCCGCTGAGGAGGGCTCCGGAGCTCCCACGTGTCTTTGGCCCGGGAGTACGGATGTAGTATCTATCTATATGTGTACATATCAACTCATACCACTCACGCATTCCTACATGCACCCGCACACATATTTAATTTTACAAATACACATGCACCCGCTAAGAGATCAATTAATTTTGTATTTCTTCCTATGCCTCTTATTATGTGAGTAATTTGTGTTTAGCGTACTAGTCGTTTGTGATATGCTGCTATTTATAAGCAGAATATGTGTTGTCATTTATTCTCCGGCATGTAAAGAAGAATACTGATTACCTCATAGTGTATTGGCATTTGAAATATTCTTTTTGCAGAAAATTTATGACTCCTCGTGCTGATATCATATCAAAGAGAAATACAAAGAGTGTGTATCAAATCTTGTGGTGCAATGTTTTACGTGGAAGCCCAAGCAACAATAGATAACATGTACCACTACAGGAATCACGACAATGGACGACGGCTAAATTTATTGACGACGGGGCCGTCATCAATAAAAATATTGACGACGGTTGGATAACACCGTCGTCAATAAATCATTAATTGACGACGGTTGACCTAGTACCGTCATCTATAAGCTCTCGAGCCTTATAGATGATAGTCCACTGTCGACAATACTCGACCTTGTCAATATGGGTCGTAACCTGGGCCTTCCCGGGAACTTATAGACGACGGTTGACCTACACCATCGTCAATTACGCCTTGTTGACGACGGTGTAAACCCACCGTCGTCTTTAAGGCCCCATATACTTGGGCCAGCCCCTCGGTTCTCTCTCTCACTCTCGCCGCCGCCGTCTCTTCTCACTCTCACTGTGCCGCCGCCGCCGACCGCCGACCACCGACAACGTCAGGTACGCCGCGCCCCTCCCTCCCTCCTCACCTTCTCCGCCCGTGCACACCCGGCGTCGCCCCGCCGATCATCGGTGGCCTCGCCGGCCACGCCCCCCTCCCCCCGGGCTGCCCCTTGCCGATCATGCCCCCCCCCGGGCCGCCCCGCCGGCAGCCGCCGCCCCTCCGGCCCTCGCCGGCTGCGCCACCCTCCCCCCGGATGCCCCTGAACGCAGCGCCGCCCGAGGCCACTCCGCCCGGCCGTCGGTTGCCCGCCGGCCGTAGGCCGCCCCGCCGCCCTGAGCCCTCGCCAGCCGTGCCCCCCCACGGCTGCCCTAGCGCTTCACAGGCGTAAAATATGTATTTTCTTACTTGTAACATGTCTAACCATACTTGCACTTCACAAGCGTCGGGAACGGAGGATCAAACTCCGTCGCCTAGATTCCGCCGCTTGGACGACTGCAGGAGGACGAGTTTTCGAACTCCGGTGGCAGCGGACGGGGTAGCGTCTCATAGTCAGGTCAGCCGATTTTCTCCCCTTAGCCTCATACTTGTGAGTTGTGTTGTTTCAATATGTCCATAGCTTGTTCAGAAAGTATTAGATAGCAAAGATGAATAAAATGATGAGTTATGTTCAATAAAATGCTGAGTTATGTTGTTTCAATATGTCTATTTAGGGATCTTAAAGTGAAATTTGAAGCAAAGTTGAATTTTGTAATCTGTTTACATGTTTATTTAGAGGATGTGAAGTTGAATGTTGTAAAGTTAAATATTGTAATCTTAAAGTTGTAAAGTTGAATGTTGTACTCTTACAGGATGCCATTCTGAAGTATTGTCTTCTACGTGCATGTCGAAGTGTGTGGTCGACACTTCCCCCGGACCTGCTCTGGGCAGCCCGCGGAGGTTTTTTTTTCGGAGGGGCTAATCGCTTGCGGAGATCTTCAGCGTTAGGGACGAGTGAGGGAGAAGCTTGACACGGCGAGTTTTACGTGCTTCGGGCCGCCGGAGCGTAAAACCCTACGTCCACGGTGAGCAGAGGTGCTCGCTGTATTGCTTGTTACGCAGAACCGGAGTCCGGAGCTTGAGGGTGAGTTATGTCTAGGGTGCGAGTTGCTGGAGTGCGAACCCTTGCTAACGTTGCCTACCCGAGCCTTTTATAGTCCAAGGCTTGGGCGGCTTACAAGGTGGGCCCTGGGGACCCGACAGGTGGTCCCGAGGTGATTTCCTACCAGCTTCTATGTCTTGGCGCTGGCGTCGAGGTCCTCGTCCTGCCACCCTGTCCATACTGCAGGCTAGATGTAGTGTGCAACCGTTGGTGATGGCAGGGACGGTAGGGCATGTCTTGTCCGTGTCTTGTCGCTGCCTTCAATGGACTGCAGGTTCTGACACTGTGTGTCTGTCTTGACTGTGACTGGTCACAGTGGCGCCTGCCTGGCGTGCGCCACGCCTCCGCGTCTTGGGAAGGCGCGGGTCTTGAATGCATTGTACGGTAAAGGCATGGCGCGCCTTTACTCCTCCTGCCTACCGCACTGGGCGGACAACGCTGCTCTGCTGGCCACGTGTCGGGCCCGGAGCTCTCCTCTGAGGAGAGGAGGAGCTCTGACCCCGCCAGACACGTGGAGCCTTCGGAGCTTACCCCCGCGGAGGGGGTGAGGTCTGACCTTCTAGGCCACGTGGCAGGCACGGAGCTATCGTCCGGGGGGGGGGGGGGGGGGGGAAGCTCCGGCCCTACTGGACACGTGGCTCCTTCGGAGCTCGCCCCGGTGGAGGGGACGAGGTTCGGCCTTCTGGGCCACGTGGCAGGCCCGGAGCTATCCTCCGAGGGGAGGGAAGCTCCGGCCCTACTGGACACGTGGCTCCTTCGGAGCTCGCCCCGACGGAGGGGGCGTGGTTCGGCCTTGTGGGCCACGTGGCAGGCTCGGAGCTATCCTCTGAGGAGAGGAGAGCTCCGGCCCTGCCGGACACGTGGTGCCTTCAGAGCTTGCCTCTGCGGAGGGGGCGAGGTCCTTAGGCGGTATTACCCTGTGCGCGGGGGTACCCGGTATTGAGGGTACCGACAGTGGCCCCCGGGACCACCTCGGGGGAGGTAACGATCCCGGGGTGGGGCCTCCTTCTTTCCGCGCACTTCCTTGTCTTGAGTATTCTCTGTGCTGATAGGGTCTCGACGGCTTCGGAGTTCAGCTTCTGAGGAGAGGGTGAACCCTGGCATCGGAGCTCAGCCCTGCCGTTAAGGGCGGAGGTCCGGAGGTCATCGGAGCTTAGGCCCACGGAGGGCGTGAGGTCCGGCATCAGGGCTCGCCTATGAAAGGAGGGTGAGGGCTGGCATCGGAGCTCGGCCTAGCTGTGGGGGCGGAGGTCCGGAAGTCATCGGAGCTCAGGCCCACGGAGGGCGTGAGGTCCGGCATCAGGGCTCGCCTCTGAAACAAGGACGAGGGCTGGCCTCGGAGCTCGGCCCGACTGTGGGGGCGGAGGTCCGGAAGTCATCGGAGCTCAGGCCCACGGAGGGCGTGAGGTCTGGCATCAGGACTCACCTCTGAAAGGAGGGCGAGGGCTCGCATCGGAGCTCGGCCTAGCTGTGGGGGCGGAGGTCCGGAAGTCATCGGAGCTCAGGCCCACGGAGGGCGTGAGGTCCGGCATCAGGGCTCGCCTCTGAAAGGAGGGCGAGGGCTGGCCTCGGAGCTCGCCCCGGCTGTGGGGGCAGAGGTCCGGAAGTCATCGGAGCTCAGGCCCACGGAGGGCGTGAGGTCCGGCATCAGGACTCGCCTCTGCAAGGAGGGCTAGGGCTGGCATTGGAGCTCGGCCTAGCTGTGGGGGTGGAGGTCCGGAAGTCATTGGAGCTCAGGCCAACGGAGGGCGTGAGGTCCGGCATCAGGGCTCGCCTCTGTAAGAAGAGCGAGGGCTGGCCTCGGAGCTCGGCCCGGCTGTGGGGGCGGAGGTCCGGAAGTCATCGGAGCTCAGGCCCACGGAGGGCGTGAGGTCCGGCATCAGGACTCGCCTCTGAAAGGAGGGCGAGGGCTGGCATCGGAGCTCGGCCTAGCTGTGGGGGCGGAGGTCCGGAAGTCATCGGAGCTCAGGCCCACGGAGGGCGTGAGGTCCGGCATCAGGATTCGCCTTTGAAAGGAGGGCGAGGGCTGGCCTCGGAGCTCGGCCCGGCTGTGGGGGCGGAGGTCCGGAAGTCATCGGAGCTCAGGCCCACGGAGGGCGTGAGGTCTGGCATCAGGACTCGCCTCTGCAAGGAGGGCGAGGGCTGGCCTCGGAGCTCGGCCCAGCTGTGGAGACGGAGGTCCGGAAGTCATCGGAGCTCAGACCCACGGAGGGCGTGAGGTCCGGCATCAGGACTCGCCTCTGAAAGGAGGGCGAGGGCTGGCATCGGAGCTCGGCCCAGCTGTGGGGGCAGAGGTCCGGAAGTCATCGGAGCTCAGGCCCACGGAGGGCGTGAGGTCCGACATCAGAGCTCACCCCTGCGGAGGGGTGATGTGCATCTTCATAGCTCAGCCCAGTGTAGGGCGAAAGGTCCGACTTCGGTGTTCACCCCTAGGGGTGGCGACCGGCTTCGGAGATCACTCCTGCGATAGGGGTGTCGTCCGTCATCGGACCTTAGACCAGTGTAGGGCGCACGGTCCGTCTTCGGCGTTCACACCTGTGGGGTGGCGACCGGTTTCGGAGATCACACCTGCGATAGGTGTGTCGTCCGGCATCGGACCTTAGCCCAGTGTAGGGCACACGGTCCGGCTTCGATGTTCACCCCTGTGGGGTGGCGACCGGCTTCGGAAATCACACCTGCGATAGGTGTGTCGTCCGGCATCGGACCTTAGCCCAGTGTAGGGCACACGGTCCGGCTTCGGTGTTCACCTTTGTGGGGTGGCGACCGGCTTCGGAGATCACACCTGCGATAGGTGTGTCGTCCGGCATCGGACCTTAGCCCAGTGTAGGGCACACGGTCCGGCTTCGGTGTTCACCCCTGTGGGGTGGCGACCGGCTTCGGAGATCACACCTGCGATAGGTGTGTCGTCCGACATCGGACCTTAGCCCAGTGTAGGGCACATGGTCCGGCTTCGGAGCTCACCCCTGCTGAGGGGGTGAGGTCCGGCGCTGCTCAGGGGCCCTCCCTTTCCTGTCCCTTAGTCTCATTTGGCTTACTGTCCCGGGCCGGAATACGGGGCTTGGGTAATCCGGTGCGCTCGGTCCCGAAGGTCTGGCCCCCAGCCCTAGTCAGGGTGTAACCGTCCAGCCCCCTAGTACTCAGACCGTAGCGCTGGGGGGCAGAGTGCGCATGCTTTGGGTGCAGGACCGGGCAAAGCAAGGCTCCTGACCCCCGGTCTGGCGTAGATCTTTTCCTGGAGGAGACCAACTGGCGTTACAGTACCCTTACAGGGGGAGGTCCAAAAGGCCCCCGGGCCTCTGGCAGGTACCCCAAGCACTACCTCCTTCGGCAGGATGGCAAATATCGACTATGCGTGAGAGTAGGAAAGAGTAACCGAGTGTACAATGGATGTACACTATCTAGAGCGTGGGGAGGTGATCATATAAATTAATGCGTAATTTAAATAAACACCTAAGTAAGCATGGTGAACTTACTGGGGTAGCGTCAGAGCGCCTGTCTCGGGCTCCCATGCACGGACCGGTGGCGCCAGGGCGTCTGCCGGTATCGCGCGATCTGGAGCGGAGGATTGACGACAGCAGCGTTGAGGTCGTTGACGTCGCGGATCCACTGCTGGGTGGCCCCCTGGAGGGCGTCTTCAGCAGGCGGATTGTCCAGGAGCGCTTCTGCGGCGGCTAGCGCGCTTGCTTGAGCGGCACTCTGCGCCGCGGTAGACCATGAGGTTGATGGAGTTCGTGTCGCCGGAGTCGGCTGCTGGCTTCTAGCTCGCACCGACACACTCCGTGCTGAGTGTGTCGAGACGTAGTTCTCGCTGGTCACCGTTCGTCGGGAACGTGGGGAGGAGAGCTTGCCGCTAAAGGAAGCTTGGTCATCTTTGCCGGCAAAAGCTCATCGCGCAAGAGAAAAGCCCCTTCCTGGCGCGCCAAATGTCAAAGTGTGTGGTCGACACTTCCCCCGGACCTGCTCTGGGCAGCCGGCGGAGGTTCCTTTTCGGAGGGGCTAGTCGATTGCGGAGAGCTTTAGCGTTAGGGACGAGTGAGGGAGAAGCTTGACACGGCGAAATTTACGTGGTTCGGGCCACCGGAGCGTAAAACCCTACGTCCACGGTGAGCAGAGGTGCTCGCTGTATTGCTTGTTGCGCAGAACCGAAGTCCTGAGCTTGAGGGTGAGTTATGTCTAGGGTGCGAGTTGCTGGAGTGCGAACCCTTGCTAACGTTGCCTACCCGAGCCTTTTATAGTCCAAGGCTTGGGCGGCTTACAAGGTGGGCCCCGGGGACCCGACAGGTGGTCCCGGGGTGATTTCCTACCAGCTTCTATGTCTTGGCGCTGGCGTCAAGGTCCTCGTCCTGCCACCCTGTCCATGCTGCAGGCTAGGTGTAGCGTGCAACCGTTGGTGATGGCAGGGATGGTAGGGCATGTCTTGTCCGTGTCTTGTCGCTGCCTTCAATGGACTGCAGCTTCTGACATTGTGTGTCTGTCTTGACTGTGACTGGTCACAGTGGCGCCTGCCTAGCGTGCGCCGCGCCTCCGCGTCTTGGGAAGGCGCGAGTCTTGAATGCCTTGTACGGTAAAGGCATGACGCGACTTTACTCCTGCTGCCTACCGCACTGGGCGGACAACGCTGCTCTGTTGGCCACGTGTCGGGCCCGGAGCTCTCCTCTGAGGAGAGCAGGAGCTCTGGCCCCGCCGGACACGTGGAGCCTTCGGAGCTTACCCCCGCGGAGGGGGCGAGGTCTGGCCTTCTAGGCCACGTGGCAGGCCCGGAGCTATCCTCCGAGGGGAGGGAAGCTCCGGCCCTACTGGACACGTGGCTCCTTCGGAGCTCACCCCGGCGGAGGGGCCGAGGTCCGCCCTTCTGGGCCACGTGGCAGGCCTGGAGCTATCCTCCGAGGGGAGGGAAGCTCCGACCCTACTGTACACGTGGCTCCTTCGGAGCTCGCCCCGGCGGAGGGGGCGTGGTTCGACCTTCTGGGCCACGTGGCAGGCCAGAGCTATCCTCTGAGGAGAGGAGAGCTCCGGCCCTGCCGGACACGTGGTGCCTTTGGAGCTTGCCCCTGCGGAGGGGGCGAGGTCCTTAGGCGGTTTTACCTTGTGCGCGGGGGTACCCGGTATTTGAGGGTACCGACAGTGCAGGACTAAAGAGTTTTATCAATGGCGAGATAAAGTTGAGTACCCTCCTCTCAAACTTGGCTTGTGTGATGTGTAGTATGTGCGGTGTGATCGATGTATGAAGAATTGTGCAATGATATATTGTGTGATGTATTTTGCGGTGCCATGTGATATATTGTGTGATATTTTTTTGTCTGTGTGATCTGGCCATCGAGCCAAGGGTGGCCCCGAAGACAGGGCAGCATTTTCTGTTTTTTAAAAAATTCTGCAAAACTTATCGACGATGGTTCTCTGGCGGCCGTGCACCGTCGACGATAAGGTACAACATCGATGACGGTAAAAGGGTACTGTCGTCGATACTGGACACTTATCGACGACACCTAATTTCGGCCGTCGTTAAATAGTTTAGGATGACGGTTACCGTCATCAATAACGTTATAGATGACAAAAAAATGTAGACGGCTGTAAACCGTCGTCTATAAGCCATATATTATCGCGATTCTTGTAGTGTACCTTCTACCTTTGCAACTAGTCATAACATTGCATTATGTGACATGTATTTTTTAGCTGCTTGGTCGATCCACTAACTGTAGATTTGCATAACTTAAATTCATTTTTATGCTTTGATGTCATATATCTGTACTAATTTGCATTAGGTAGATAGTTTGTTATAAAATATATTCAACGAGTTACTTAATATAATCAACTAGTTTCTAGACTTTTCACATTGGAGATATGATCTTTTGTTTTTTAGTCGGTGCTTGTTACTGGTAATCTGAGAACCTGATTACTCAGAGAGAAGATGTGTGGTGTTTCATTATTTGACATAATCTGCACAAGGATTAACCTTCAATATACACCTGAGTTAACTTTCATCAAAGGACTAAAATAACTTAATGTTGTTGTTTCCTCTTTCTTTAAGCATGAAGCTACAACTTTTGAAGATGACATGTTGTTTGTTGCTTATCAAAATATTGTTTGTACATATACCCTAAATATGGATTATGTACATTATTGAAACTTATCTTCCCAAGACCCACCACGTTACATTTCTTGACACTTTATTACAAACCTTCTCTAGGTCAATAAAAACCATATAGAAATGTTTCTTTTATTCCCAAAGTCTTCATAACTTGCATTATTAAGATCACCACTTACTTATCTCCATTAAATCCTGCACAAGTTTTTTTTGAAATCTAAAATTTGGTATAATAGTTGAAGCAACATTTAGTTAAAATTTTAGAGCAAGTTTTATGGCGCATTCCAGTAGCACTGATATATGCTCTCGACAGCACAAAACCACTACCATAGGACCAAATCAGAGGACCAAATACACTTTAAAAAGCAGAGGTTACAAGCTGAGCACCATGGGGTAATTTACCCAGAAACATCATCACAATTGAAACAAGCACACCTGTCAGGAGCATTACTAGGAAAATACATAATGTGTTCAGAGTCAGTTTATTATAACTCATATATGTGCCATCTCAACAACGTAAGCTACATATACATTCATCATCACTGCCAGAATCAGTTTCATCTATGAAAGGCCAACACATATCAGCATCCCCTTCTTCGTAACCACCGCTACTAGGATGCTGCAGGTCACACTTCATGTTCTGGCATCCATAGCACCGACCTTATGCAACAACAAAGGAACAAACTTTTTAAGTACAACATTGTAAATTGATTAAGCAGAAAAGATTAGAGATGTAATAACACTATGTGAAGTAATTATAACAACTTTCACAGAGGTCACTCAGTACTCATAGCAAATATTTCTGTTTGTTTTTGGGTAACATAGTTGTAAATTGACCTAAGATTTCATATATACCAAACAACCTTTTAACATTTACTTTGAGCAATTACCACGGAAATTACAACATACCGTCATCAGTAGGCTCCAGCAAGCAGCAGAAATATGACTTGACACCAAGCAACTGCTTTACTTCAGCGAAATAAAGTTTCGAAGACCAAATAGCAGAACTTCCATACTTTGCCTCAATAGTAAAATTATAGTGATGAAAAATCTTGTCATAGGCCACAATGTTCAAACACTGTTTGTGAAGCTCACCAAATTTGTGTTCGATGCCCTAAAGGTCCGGAAGGAAACAACTATCATCACAATCTCGATTCAATTACATAGAAAAGAAAGTACAAATGATGAGGATTGACAAACCTCAAAGTGATTTATTTCTGCAGATTCAATGAAAGCAAGGAAGCATTCCTCACTCATCCATTTGATTCCATTCTCAAGTGTTTCTTTGTTAGAAATTTCCTTTATAATCGTATCGGAGTCTTCTGCATCCTTGTCGAGATCAGATATCTCATCTCGCATATCAGTATGCGCAGCTGCTTGATCCAGATCAGATTGTGACAATATATCATTACGCCCCCCCATATTCAGCCTATAGAGTCCGTTTTAATCAGATTAGAAAGGATATCATTGAAAGATATAGTGCTAAGTAACTCAGCTCTTACAGACTATGGTAAACAACAATAAGCCATTGTTGGGAACTTGGGATTGGATAGTACACCTAATGCGCTCATATCAATCACTACATTATTATTTCTAACTAAGATTCTTGAATCAAAAAGTGAGAAAATAAAGGCATGAATGAAATACTTACCAGCGCATCAATTCATCTTGAAATTCATCCGAATCGTAAAAGTAAAAGCGATCCTCCATTGGAATCCACTCAAGTTTGACATTTGTACGGGTCCTATAAAACATACAACTTTCACCATAAGCTAACTAATATAGGAGTTAATTAGAATGCAAACATATAGACTGGCTGATGGGGCATTGCCAAACTGGTATGCATGGTTTTTAGAGCAAGTCTAAGCACTAGACAAGTGTCTGGATGCCTACATGACTAGGCGACAATCACCAAACCATCAATTTGGCACAAGACAACACTTGAGGTACAACCCATTCTTCTTTACATTTTGGCCCAACTTGGCCCAAGCCAACACCACCTTCCACCATCCAACTTGGCACAAGCCATTTCCCCGATCCAACAGCTCACACTAGCAGATGATAAGGCATGAGATAGCATACGTGATTGAGTTAATTAGCACACAAATATATAGGTTGCCATGATAAGGCATTGCCAAACTGGGACATGACAGATACTTTGCTGCCTGCATAGAAGCTTATAGAACATGACAAGATGCTTTCAACAAGGCAATCTCTTAGGCATAGCTTTGACAGCTATTTCTATCAGAGGGTAATATATCTCTATTTTCTACTATAATGGCACAATGCAATTGCCGGATCCTAGCTATTTTCTACTATGATCCAACACTACATCTGTATGGGTCTGACGAAACATACAACTTTCAGCATAAGATAATTAATATGGGAGTTAATTAGCACGCAAACATGTAGACTGGGTGATAGGGCATTGGCAAACTGGTACGCATGATTTTCGCGGAGCCCAAGCAAACCTAGGCACCAGCCGAGTGTCTGGACACCCAATTAGATTACCACCAGGCCATCAATTTGGCCCAAGACAGCACTTGATGTACATCCAATTTTTTTTACATTTTGGCCCAACTTGGCCCAAGCTAGCACCTTCTTCCCCCAACCAACCTGGCCCAAGGCAGTGGTGCAGTGCACTGATCCGACGGCTCACGCTATCAGGTGATAAGGCAGGGGATAACATGTGATTGAGTTAATTAGCACACAAACATATAGGATTATAGGTTGCCACAATAGGGTATTGCCAAACTGGTAAGTGACTGATACTTTGCTGCCTGGGTAAAAGCTTATAGAACATGACAAGATGTTTTCAGCAAGGCGATCTTTTAGGCATAGCTTGACAGCTATCTTTATTAGAGGGAAATGGATCTCTATTTTCTACTACAATGCAATTATGGAATCCTAGCATTATGATATTCTCGAGACTAATCAAAGCATATCGCTGCCATGCTTCCAAAACAAATATTTTAGAAGTAATAAAATATAGGATGTTTAACCCAATCTTGTCCAAAATACCATGCTGTTTTGACAGGGAGGTGTAATCAAATAAAACTAGCAACTGTAAGATTGGAATAGGAGGAGGCAAACTATGCCAGTTCATAGGAATAAAAACCAACACTTAATTATGAGGTCAGACCAAAGGGCTTGAAATCCACGGTTAAGAAAAACAACAACAACAACAACATCAAAGCCTTTGTCTCAAGCATGTTGAGGTAGGCTAGATATAAAACCTAAATTAGGTTTCATATCCATAATAATGATTGGTTTTGATGCTGGCTCGCCAAGCCTATCACAACCCTCCTCCTTTACTCGGGCTTGGGACCGGCTACACCTAAAAGGCATAGGCTTGAAATTCACGATTAAGAATTAAGATAAAAATGTTAGATATCTAAAGTGGTAGAAAAAATTTCAAGGTAGAGATAACATACTTGTGTGTGTCTTTCAACTTAGTTGACATGCGAATTTTTGAAGAAATAACCTTCTCAGTAGCAGGATGTGCCGCTACTTGAGTCACATTTCCAGTGGAACAAATACTATCCTCACTAACCTCCATCTCCAACTTCTCAAACCTGGTCCAGTTGATGAAATTATTACGAATAATATCACATATCAGTTCTAAGTAACTTAAAGCTGACAATAGTAACATCACATCTTTTATCAAAAAATAATAATATCACAATACTTAAAGAAAATCTACTTAAGCTAGCATGGTATAGGATATAAACCTTACAAAAAAGACATATTTATTAGTATACTCTAGTGTTAACATTGTCTAAGATCAATCTAAGTTCAGTAGTTCAAGAATCACACAATGCTAATGGTGTTTGTGGTTTCAGGAACTAAGTTACTAGTATCTCATGATCACTCTTTTATTACCATTTCTTACTCCTATACTAGGCGAATCCTTTGAGGGGGCAGGTTGGTGATAGACCAACCCATTATCCCGAAGACAAAAAAAAAAGTGGATAAGGTCTGGATTAAGATTGTCTTGCCCCTTCAATAACCCATTTCGCAAACCAGACACCTCATAATTATGATTTGATGGGACTCACTAATCAAAGGATATGGAAAGAAAAGCATGAAATAAAAATACTTACAGCTGTGACATCCAATCTGATAATTCTTCCTCATGCATGCCAGAATCCACCTCAGACCTAATCGATATTACAAATGTGATAGATATTAGAATAAAGGCACCTGATGAAACTCCTGTTTTTTTTTTTAAAAAAAAAACAGGAGTTCACCAATTTATTAACCAAGCAAGGTACATCGATGAATGGGGGGAGAAGAAAAAAAGCGGCAAACGCACCGATCTGATGCGTCACGTCGTTCTGTATTCGCCTCCGCCTTGTGAAATTCTCCTTGTTCCAATACGGACTCTGGTGTGAACTGGCGGGGCTCACTCGTACGAGATGTTAGCATCCGCTCCGTCCCATCGTCGGCGTCCATGTTAGCGTGGCGGCAGCGGGCGGTGGGAGTTCGGACCGGGTGGCCTCCCGCCGCCGAGGACGGAGTAGGAGGGCGGGGCGGGGCGGGGCGGGGGCGGTGGCGATGTGTTTTGATGGGTGGAGTCGCAGTTCCTCGATCTGAATTGGAAGGAGCAGGAGACTTAGATCCGTGCACCTGGGCCGTCGCGCACGGGTCGTGCCTTGCCGGCCCATGTGTCGAAGATGGAGCCAAGGTACAGTACGCCGGTGTAATGGGCCTTCCCGGCACGAGGCGGCGGGCAAGGGGCCAAATGTACCGAGGCTCGCCGTAGTGCATTTTTTTTATTTTTATAACTATTAAGCAGAATAAATATGTTCACCACAGCTAACACCTGTAACTTCTACGAAACATATACAAACTGCTTCACCATACACGACGCCAGTAACCTAAAATTTCCACTACTGCTCCGCGCCACATACAACCACGGTAAGGGTGGCACAGAGCAGCAGCTTCCTGGGAACCAGTACCCACGACCCCGAAGCCTTGTTCGCCAATTTTGGCATGCTCACTACTCCCACCGTCTCGCATCGTCCCCAGGATGAATAGGAAGGTTGCTGCTGGATTACCTCACCCCTTTCGTGCTCCCATCATCCAGTGCTCCGTGCTTCAGTTCCAGCAGCAGGAGAGACGTTTCGATCCGCCCCCGCGTGTTTCCTCATGAGGAGGGCGTACAGGAGCTCGTTCCAGGTATCAGGGACTCCGGGCAAGCACCAGTGGCTGCAATCCTGTTTGTACCGAGGGACGGGGCCTGAAGGGCTTAGGTACACTGACAGGTGGCCGTCTTTCCGCTGAGCTGTCATCTGCGTCACGTTCAGCATGTTTGCCCCATGAAGTTTGGGTCTGAGATTATCTCCTAGAAAATCATTCACGGGTTGAAGCAGGTCAGCCCATTCCCGCAGCGACGCAAGTGGCGTCACATCTGGAAAAGTTTCCAAGTGACAGCTGCCTCCAGTCTTCCAGTCACCACCCCTGCAGACAGAACATATGTGCGACTCTAGTTAGCGAAGACGTAAACGCATGTGCTGGTCAGGGCTTCAAGCACTTACCACAGTAACATGATTTAGTTTAGAACATAAAGAATAGCAAACACTGTCACATAATTCTCAAAAACAGAAACAGACCTGAAATGAACAGGAGCGTACGTGCGGTAGATGACATGGGTCTTGCTTGTGTTAACTTCTTTGTGAAGCCAGTCAGACAATGTCTGTATTGATCTCCGGTAAGCATCAGCAACACTCATCTCCATTTTCACTTCATCTCCTACTTGGAAGTACGCACCCCTGATTAAACACAGCACCCAGTCAGCAAATCTAGCTTCAGTGGATATAAGATTCAAATACAGTATGTAGCTTCAAGTGGATATAAGATTCAAGTACAGTATGTAGCTTCAAGTGGATACAAGATTCATCCACATTAATCATGGGCGTGGACTACAGGATTATGATTTTGAGTATGTTCTACCTATCACTGTGACAGTGTTAATACATTGAGTCTGAGATGAGTTCTCAAACATGATCACATTCAGGCATGGACACTAAGAGACTACTTAGTGCATAAGGAACTAGCTGATAGGTATATAATTGCGATTGCGTAGAGACGTTAATATCACTGCAATGTTAAAAAGGCTGGACCGAAAGAAACTGTTACCAAGAAAAACCTAACACAATCCAAAAGGTCATTCTTACCCCCTGATTGTTTTCTCATTGTTCCACCAGTGTCCAGTGTTGAAGATCAATACATCAGCATCCTTCCACTTACCCCGGTCAGACATCCAATCCATAGTGTCCACTCGAATTGTGTATCTTACAATGTCAGCGGCTCCAGCTGGTGCACGGCCTTGGAGGACTACAAAAGGAGATCTGTAGTATTCCACAGTACAATTGTAGTCTCTAAAGTTGAAAATCAAGAAACCCATGTGCTTTGTGATAGGACTCCCATTAACTTCATAGATGGAGCTCTTGTCTGGAACTGCAGTAGATAGCAAACAAAGTAGAGATTCCCATTGGTTTCTTCCAATTGAATCACCAACAAATACTACTCTTCTGTTTCGAAGCTTCTCCAGCATATTTTTGGCATCAAATCTAACAAGTAAAAAAACAACAAATATGACCAAATTAGAAAGAGGCAATCATTTATTTCATAGTAGCAATGTGGATCATCTGGATCGTGCCTCAACCCAAAAATCAAGCACCAGACATTGTAATGATTCATCTGTCAATCAGTAACGCAGAAATAAAAAACTATATGCTGCAGTCATAGTTGCAACTTTTCACCCGTACGTTATGCAAGATCATCCACCAACTGCATCTTCCCTTCCCTCTGCAGTCAGCACGCAGACACACCCTAAACATGTAACATTGTACTAAGCCAGTCAAAAGTCCACAAGGAATTCACATCGAAGGCATGGTCAATTAATGGTACGGTAGCAGATAGCAGCAGGACCTGTTCCGATTTTGCTATTTTTGCAATTACTCAAGTTGTGATTTTGCTATTTTTGCAATCACATGGTAGTGATGATTGACAAGTCAACATGGCTACCATTTATGCTAGCACCATACAACCAACACCATCAATGCCTGTTGTCAGGATGCGAAAAATAACTTAAATGCGGCCGGTAGCATTAGGTTTGTGCTTAATTCAGAACTAAGGGTCGTATGTAATGTCAACAAAGGCAGCTGACAGAACACTTTGAAAAGATCAGCATAACACTGACGACCAGCAACCAACAGAAACAGGCCACTTGTGCATCAGAGGTTACAAGATGGCTCTACTCATGACATGTTATTATGCAGTACCATTCAATTAACAATTATACATTTCCCATGACTAATAATAACATGTGCATCAAACGTTGTTTCCTGACCTAGTGGCAGGCAAAGGCGTAGAGTTCCCAATCATATTTATTACGTCCTCCGAAGTGCGGGGGTCACCCACAGCCTCGTGTTCCAATAATCAAATGTTAGTTGTGCATCCACGATCCACATCCCACTACTACTACCAGTAACATGTACTCGCACAGAATATTTTTCCTAGACCCTAAAGGGCCCTTCATGGAAGCGGGATGCTCGAAGCAGCGTCGAAGGAGCACAGAAGCTCGCAAAATCGTCGCAAGTTGCTGGAGACTCCAACCAAATCCAAGGAGCAACGGGAGGGTGGTACAGGTGCCAAGCAAATGAAGCGAGCAAGGAATCGATAAGGAACGGAGAAGTGACCTCGGGAGGTCGCAGCGCGCCGGCTGCCAGCGCCACTTGGTGTAGGACGAGTCGGGGCGGCCGTTCTCGGAGCACCGGAACCCGACGTCGAGGAAGGGGCAGTCCCTGGAGCCGTAGAGCGGGTAGCCGTCGTCCCACACCCACCTCCCGTCGAACAGGTCGCACCCCGCACCACCGGCCGCGGCGGCGGCGGCGGCGACGTTGTTGGCCGCCTCCCCCGCTGCCACCGCGCCACCGGCGCGCGCCTCGGCCTCGGCGGCGACGGTGACCCCGCCGGCCCAGAAGAGCCTCCCGGACGCCGCGAGCGCGGAGCCGAAGGCGGCGGCGGGCGGGCAGCGGAGCGAGGCGGCGGCGCAGACGAGCAGCAGCAGCACCAGAATCAGCGCGGCGGCGAGGCCCGGCGGCCCGGGCTTCTCCAGCGGTCCCTTGACGGGCCGCTGCTTCACCGCCGGCGCCATCCGAGGGGGGGAGGGAGGGAGCGGTGGAAGTTGAGGAGAAGAGGCTGCGACGATCGAGATGAATCCGGGGAGACGTGCCGTGCCGGCGCTGCGAGGCGAGGTAAGGAAGGAGGAGTACGAATCGGTCACTCCCCCATCATCGTGGGGAGGTAATCCTACGTGTGCCGTCACGTGACCCACGTTCCCGGCCCAGAAAAATCTTAAGCTGGTATAGCCCAACCGGCCCGGCCCACGGACAAACTCGGCCACCGAACAGGCCCGTTCCAGATGAGGTCAATGAAGGCCCACCAGCGCGTTGCGGGCTTCGGCTACAGAAACATGTCCGGTTTCAGGACCCTTGGCGGCAAATCTCCGGCTACAGAAACCTCTCCTCGATCGTTTTTTTTTTCCCTCCTCAGTCGTCGTCGTCGTCGTTTCCCCGTAACCTTGCTCGCTCGCTCCGGCTGCAGGGTGCTTCTACTCTAACGCTCTCGGGGGCTTGGAGGCTTGAAGTGCTACGAGAACCCCAAGAACAAGGTCACCGCTGTCCCTGCAAACGAGGAGGAGATCTGTGGTGCAACTTTCAAGGTAAAAAAAAAAAGAAGAGAAAGAGGAAATCGTTTGTTACTGAATTAATCAAGGCGACTTTGATTTTTATCGTTTGTTGCTCATGGATTTCATGTGCAGGTGGAAGGCTCCTCCACGTTCCTCACAGCTCTTAGTCGGTGCACATCTTAGTAAGCAAGTAAATGCTTACACTCCCCTCAATCGAAGTACTTGTTCAAACATCACAGCTGATTGCATATACGAGTAGATTAGAGGAACAACTAAGAATTTCTGATAATCGCACCGCAATTCAAATGGGAACCAGAGAGATTTCACATTTAAAGACAGATAATGGCGCAGCCATGTGAATATCTTAATTGTTTGAGTGAACAAAACAGGCAAATTTACAAACAGATGAACAAGCTAGTCTCCAACTAGCATAATCTGGTCCGTCCACCAGTGCGGTCTACTAGAACACGACCACACAGCCATATGACACACCGTCCAAGCGGCCCTTACAAGTCACTACTATCTACAATTAATTAATCAGCAGCACCGCACGGACTTCATCACCACGCCTGAGGGTAGTAGGGAAGATTGAACCTATTTGGTAACAGTATAAGCACACAATATGTAAGATATATGACTTCTGCAGTGAGCTTTACTATGATCATCAGCCATTGACCTGTTCAACATAACTAAAACAGCAAGCTAACTAGTTTTTTCAGTAACACCATTTTCAACTGGCTGCTCGTCCTTCACTTCATAGGCCTGATGAGGCACCTCGCTCATTGGTTGAGGGATCTGCAGGCCACAAAAATCTTGGGGAAAGTATTTGAAATCAGGTCCGAAGTTGAATTTGACTACACAATTTGGTTCATTAGGTAGTGTATACATTGATGCAGCTGGGTAGTACCTCCCCCCAGGAATGTCCTGGAAGGCAATGCCCTGACAGACCCCATTCTTGAAGTAACATATCTTACTCCCTGCATATGCAAAAACCATGGAATACTTGAAATTATTATTTGTTGACAGGTCAAGGAAGAAACGTTCAACAAATATAATGATGGATCATAGAAACTATGAATTCATGAAATGCACTGTATGTACAAAGCACCCGATATAAACTCGCTAACGGGCTAAAACCTTTCGATCATTACAGAAGCTGCGGCGAGATAGAGAAGGTACTACAATGAATGGATATGTACAATTCAACATAAAAGTATAACACACTATTGTAAATTTTCAGTCTATGCCATTAGATTAGAGTAACAAAAACAAAATTATAGAAAACCGCTACATATGTCAATAGGCAGGGCAAAAGCAATCTAAGACGTTTTCTGAAGCAAGGGCATTGCATGAGGATGTATGTACAAATTGAACTTGATTAACAGAACATGTTAATTATCTCGACATAAGTACACAACTATCATATGTGATACAAACTTTTCTACGTCCAATTCTTTGTTGTGTAATTAATACATACGTGAAAGCAAGTACCTAGAGATTTAACTAGTCCAGATGACATTTGTTTCTGAAATTTTTTACCACGAAACCAAAAATACTCAGCTGCAACATTTCCGTTAATAGTGTACAAAATATTAAGCACAGCATGAGCAACAGTTCGCCTTTATCTAGTCTCTGCTGATTTGTTTACTGCAAATGCAAGTGTTGTTTAACAAGTGCTCACCAGGAACAGGATCAGGCATCTTGTGCTCCTCCTTTGGAACTTGCACATGGCAAGGCATTCCTCTGAACTGAATCACATCAGGTTGCTTGGGTTCATAGCGCTCCCCATCAGGCAGAGAAATGTAGAACCCGAGGACATCTCCTTGCCCATAGGCTACACCAGCATACTTGTCCCTCCATGCCTTGTGCACCTTGGCACCATCAACGTCGCGGTAGCCAAACCCATACGCGTCATACCCGACGGGCGTCTGGAGGTCAGCCCTGTTGGTCGCCCAGCCAAGGCGGGCGTGGCCGAGGCGCACAACCTTGACCTCGAAGTACCAGGCGCCGGCCGCGACGCCGCGGGTGGCGCGCACCATGCGGTAACCCTTGGTGCTGGCGGCCGTGAGGCGGTCGTCGGAGAGGTCGACCCGCTCGGACTTGAACACGCGGGAGAGGAGCACGGGCAGGTCGGCCGCGTCGTCGGAGCGCTCGGCGGCGAGGCGCGGCGCCGGGACGAGGAGGATCTCCTCCTCGCCGGCGGCGGGAGGCTTGGGGCGGCCGCCGGTGGCGCCACCGCCGCCGAGAAGGGCCTGGACGAGACCCGGCTGCTTGGCCTTCTTCTTGCCCTTGCGGGAGGCTGGCCGGGTCCAGACGCTGTTGCCGCCCTTCTTCTTCTTCGACTTTTTGCTGGGCCGGGCCGGCGGCAAGAGGGCGATGTGCTTCCTGGCGCCGTTCGCGGAGGCGTCGTCGCCGTCGGCGTGTGCGTCCGTTTGCGCCAGGGCGGGGGTGCCTACGTCAGAGGCGTCGGCGGGGGTGGCGTCGGAGAAAGGGGTGTCGGGATCTGCGGAGGCGGGCGTGTCGGGGAGGCTAGGGGTTGGGGTTCGGGCGGGGGTACCGGCGGCGGGTGGAGAGGAGGGTGAAGGCGGGGAGGAATTGAAGGGGGCGTGCATTGCGGGCGGCGGCGACGACGACGGACGGGACGCTAACGCGGCGGCGGCGGCGGCGGGCATCGGGATGAATGGGAGCGGGGAGGGGATCCGGGAAATTCGGAGGAGCGAGGGTTTGGTTCGACGTGATTCGGGGAAACGCCTTCCCCTTCCTTCGTAGTCGTAGAGCCATGGTGTGGGTTTAGCGCGGGTTTTTTGCGAGGCGGCGGCGGCGGCGCCTGCTCCGAACCCGGTTTTAAGTCAAAATGCAAAGTTTCAAGTCGATTTGAAGAGGAAGTAAAATAAAAATTGAGTCAATTTTAGAACATTTCAAGTTGATGAAAAGTTTTATATAACAAATCAGTTTTATGTCAAATGTGAAAATTTTAACAATAAAAAGAAACAAGGATCTTTCGGTCACTGCTGGTTCTGTTACAATGATGACTTTCTATTACCTTTCGTAGCCCTTAGAAACAACAGAACGTCCCACACTTTCAATCGAATAGCAGTACGAGCCCACATACTCCTCTCTTTGACGTGCAACACGGTAACGCAAACAAAAGTTTTTTTAGTAGAGGGGATGTTATAAGCGCTAAATCTGATTGGAGCCAATGGTAGCTCTGTCGATAAAGCCTTCTTTGACGAGCGAACTATAAGTGATTTTACAGAGATCTAGATCTAGAGTGAAGCCGGTGCTAGATAGGAATGGGCAAAAGATATAAAAATAAAAAATATGGACTTTCCATTCAAATAACGACGTAGAGAAAAATAAAAAAGAAAAAGAAACACTTAGATCATAACCTCGCGCTTGCTCTAAAATGTTTCCCTCTCACATGTTGGCTATGGTGGAGGGCAAGACCACAGCTACAAAAATCATGGACTCCATGCCCGTTTGTTTTTATGCGCACAAACAAACTTCATTTTCATTTTTCTGTTTTTTCTAATAATATGAGAGAATTTCTTATATATCGTTATAACAAAAAGCGACCGTCTAGGCCGGCGCCACCTAGGTGCTAGATAGAGCTCTGCTACTTCACTTTCAGCTAAGCTTTTAACTAAGCATTTTCTCTTTTGTTATCCATGTTTATCTGATCATGTGCAATAATTTCATTATTCTCTCTATCAGTTTATATTTATTTGCTAAAAGTACCTAAACCTAGGGACTAGGCGTTGTCCAAACCCCCCGCTGAGTTCCTCAACTTTCTTAAAACACTACTTGTCTGCTGCTCGAAGTATACATTTCCCTTATATATCATTAGTATCAATTTCTTGTCACTTCTGTTGCATCTTTGTAAAAATTCCATTGCTAGAGCATTTTCATCTCCAGCAACATCAATCTCTATTAGATGTAATTAAGGGCTGAGAATTTTAAAACGAATGACATTGAAGGAAAATGCATATTTTAGATGATAATTAAGGAAAAATATATGTTCCAGTGGCATATAGATTTAAACGTCATTATTTTAAAACGGAGGGAGTAGCCAACTATGAGTTTTTGTAAGTGGATTCAAGAACAAAATGGGCACGTCGTGCTGCTCCGGAAGTTGAGCCACTTACGTTCCAACTTCCTTCCAACTCACGTGCTACTTTGGTGCGCCGCATTCGGCAGCAGCAGAGCAGCCTCGGGGTAATATGAAGCTTACTTATACAAGTGAAACACAAAGCACAAGGATAATCATGATTTGACTGCACGACACAGGAGCCATGCTCACAATCAAAGTTAAGCAGTATGTCATTTAGAGTAGCAGACACCGAGGATGCATGTTGATCATGTGACAATACATGCAAGTTCTCAATAGTTATTGGTATTTTGGTACAGCCATATTACTACAGTCAAATTATATACGAGCTCCAGAAACTGCAATTGCAATAGCACCGATGAGACTGCACCCATGACTAGAGAATTGAGACCAACCTGCATCGACATTGAACAATGATTAGTGGAGAAGAATAGTATGTCGCAGCAACTATACAAAGAAATGAAAATAAGAATTGCTCTTTCTAGAGAAATTAACGATAAGAAGGCTTTTGCCAAGGGTAACTGTTAGGATAATTTTCAAATTTTGGTAGTTTGCTATCAAATCCACCATGTAATTTCTCAATTTGCCCAAGGGGCTGACTGTGCTAGGGGCACATTAGAGATAAGGGCTAACCGATACCCGTTAGGCCACTAGTGAAGGATGTCGTCACCGATGCTCCATGTGGCAAGGCCCCTGTCATACTGGTATTTTTGGTAAGGATCTAGGCTGAAACATTCAAATCTAAAGTTCTACTCCAAGTTACTAGCAATCAAGGTCCCCGATGTATGTAAAGGAAGCACGAGTCAAGCGACGGGGGAACAAAAGAGGAAGCAATCAGGGCTAGAGTAAAGCGGAATCACCAGCAACAAACGATCGGGGAAGGGGAAGGGGGTGGCGGCTAGTTGTAGTAGAGCTCGAGCCCCATGCCGTCGTGGATCTCGTAGTCCTGGAGGGTGATGTGGTCCTTGTAGATGTTGTACCACTTCTGGATGCGGATCTTTTCGGGGCGCGTCCCCGTCTGCGCCGCCACCAGCTTCTTGAGGTCGCCGATGGTGTCGTCCTCGTTGCACTTGACGCGCACCTTCTTCCCCAGGCGGTCGTTGAGCACCACCTCGATCATCTTCTCTCGCCTCGATCGTCCTCTCCCGTTCCTTCCTTTCGTCCTTCCTCTCCGCGCGGACCAAACCCTAGGCGGCTAGGCGACGAGGGCTCCTTCAAATAGGAGGAGGTGGAGTCTCCTTGGAGGTCGAGTCGGATTCGTCGTCGTCTTCCTCTCGGTCGTACAAATCGACGGTTCGGACGAGCAAGGGTCTGTCGCGGGCTGACTTGGGCCGTCCAGTTCTCTTACGGGCTGCAATTGTTTTTTGTTGGGCCGTCGTCGTGGGAAGCGTGGGCTGGGCCGGGTCGGCGGTCCGAGCGCGAGCGCGAGGCTTTTCAACCGCCCGTGCGTGTCCCTCCAAATGGTGCGCTCGCGAGGTATCCTCGGTTACCACCTCCGGCAAGTCCTCCCAGCCTCCAGCTCGCGCCCTTCCTCCCCTCCCCCCAAGCCTCGTAGTAATTCAAGGCTCTTTGCCCGCTTTTCTGTCGACCGTCATAACCAGGCTTGCTCCAGCTAGCTCGAAAGAGCCTCGCCTGACACTGACGACTGCGGCATATATACCATGTCGACGTCGGGGAGGAAGATGAACCCGCTCCCCGCCCCGGCCAGCCGGCTGTGGGAGGCGAGCATCCGCAAGCTCCAGACGATCCGCAAGCTCCACGCAGTCCCCGTGCACGGCGGCGACGGCGTCGCGGGCGCCAGCTGCGACCTCCATCAGCTGTCCGTCGTCGTCGGCCCGTCGTCGTCGTCGGCGTCCAGCAGCACCATCTACCAGTACAACGACGACGAGGACGAGGGCGGCGGAGGGGACGACACCGACGACAGCGCCACCGAGGCCGGCGACACGGACACAGGCGAGGAGGAGGAGGACGACGACGACGACGAGTCCGCGCTCGGCGAGGCCAGCCACGCCGACCAGCTGCTGCCCGGCGGGGAGTTCTACCAGGGCGACCTGCGCGGCGGGCTCCCGCACGGCGCGGGCAAGTTCCTGTGGACCGACGGCAGCATGTACGAGGGGTCCTGGCGCCGCGGCCGCGCGTCGGGGCACGGCAAGTTCTCGTGGCCGTCCGGGGCGATCTACGAGGGCGAGCTGGCCGGCGGGTACATGCACGGGCACGGCACCTACATCGGCGAGTTCGGGGACACCTTCGGCGGCCTGTGGGCCAACAACCTCCGCCACGGCCGCGGCACGCAGGCGTACGCCAACGGCGACGTGTACGACGGGCACTGGCGCGACGGGCTGCAGGACGGGCACGGCCGCTACATCTGGCGCGACGGCCACGAGTACATCGGCACCTGGAGGGCCGGGGAGATGCACGGGTGCGGGACGGTGATCTGGGCGGACGGCGACCGCTACGACGGCGCCTGGGAGGACGCCAGGCCCAGGGGGCAGGGCACCTTCCGGTGGGCCGACGGCGGCATGTACATCGGCACCTGGTCGTCGTCCCCCCCGCGCGCCGAGGACGACGACGACGCCGCCGCCGCCATGCACGCCAAGGGCGTCTACTACCCGCCGTCCGGGGGCCCCCCGGTGCCCGCGGCGCCGCGCGAGCCCTGCGACGCGTTCACGGCGCTGCTCCAGGAGCTCGAGGTGTGCGAGCGGAAGACGGCGTCGCTGATGCCGTGGCAGAAGGTGCTGACGTGGCCCGGCGTGGAGGGCGTGCAGAAGAAGCCGGTGTGGCGGCCGCCCGAGGTGACCGCAGCAGCAGCAGCTGGGCGGAGGTCGTCCAGCGCGCACGGGAGGAGCAGCGTGGCGTCTTCGGACACGGACGGCCTGGCCGAGTGCGAACAGCTGGGCGAGGAGGTCCGCACCACGGACAGGTCGTGCCTGCGGACGCCGTCCTGCATGCGCACGCCGCCGAGGTCGGGGAAGAAGCAGCAGGGGGAGACGATATCCAAGGGCCACAAGAACTACGAGCTCATGCTCAACCTGCAGCTCGGCATCAGGTACATATTGCATGCATGCATCCAACTATCTACTCGATCCACCTAGCTAGCTAGCTTGCCATCATCGATCGATCATTACTCTGCTGCTCCTCTGAACCTGACGAATTGATACAGGCATGCTGTGGGACGGCAGTCCGCGCCAACTTCGCTGGACCTGAAATCATCCGCGTTCGATCCGAAGGAGAAGGTCTGGACTCGATTTCCTCCCGAAGGTTCCAAGCACACTCCTCCTCACCAGTCGTGTGATTTCCGGTGGAAGGACTACTGCCCTCTGGTTTTCAGGTCAGCCAGCCCAGCAGCATCACCATCACTACTGCCCTCCTGTATCGAATGCATGCATGCAGCAAACCTATATATCGTCGTCGTCTCCTTCTTCTTCTTCTTCTTCTTCTTCTTCTCATCTACTGCGCGCAGGACTCTGCGCAAGCTCTTCGACGTGGACCCAGCAGACTACATGATCTCCCTCTGCGGGGACGACGCGCTCAGGGAGCTCTCCTCACCTGGCAAAAGTGGAAGCTTCTTCTACCTCACCAACGACGACAAGTACATGATCAAAACAATGAAGAAATCAGAAGTCAAAGTAATTTCAAAATTAAGATCAACTACTTAAAACTTTCAAAAAAATTTTACATGATGATTTAGTCTGTTGTTGTTGTTGTGTGTTTTCTATGTGTTTGAAAAAAAAAACAGGTGCTTCTCAGGATGCTTCCAGCCTACTACAAGCATGTCCGTTCCTTTGAAAACACTCTAGTAACAAAGTTCTTCGGCCTGCACTGTGTCAACGTCAAGCTCACTGGAGCCATACAGAAGAAGGTTAGAAACGCCACGACCCGATCGGTTCATTTTACACAGGCGCTGAAGAAAGAAGAAAAAGAAAGTCCTGTGTGACGACCTGAAGAAAGAAGAAAAAAAACTGCATGCAGGTTCGGTTTGTGATCATGGGGAACCTGTTCTGCTCCAACTACGCGATCCACAGGCGCTTCGACCTCAAAGGGTCCTCACACGGTCGCATGACCGACAAGCCCATCGACCAGATCAGCGAGCACACCACGCTCAAGGACCTCGACCTCAACTTCATCTTCCGTCTGGAAAGGTCCTGGTTTCAAGAGTTCTGCAGGTGCGTACTATCCTACCCTGATGGCGCCGGCCGCCGCCGGCAAATAATTCGAAACGGAGGGAGGGAGTAGTTACGTCTGCGCAAGTGTTGTTCACTGAAACTGAGTCTCTGGATGTGAGAGTCTGTCGAATGGATTGAAGCTCTTAAGCAAATATGTTGCCTGCAGATGTGTTACAGGTCTCAAATTAAGCATGCGTGTCCTCATTGTTTTTTTTTGCATCTTTCCACAGGCAACTGGACAAAGACTGCGAATTGCTGGAGCAGGAGAGGATCATGGATTACAGCCTCCTAGTTGGTATTCACTTCAAGGACAGATGCAAAGATATGCTCCTTAATATATACACACCCTTTCTTTTTCTGTTCTTTTATCTCATTCATTCTTGCGTTTTCTGAAACGATACAGTAGATATGTCTGACAGTTCAGTAGACTGAAATTCTCTTTTGTTGGTTGGTTGCAGACAGCAGCAATGCTGATGATAATGGGACAGTTCACGGGAACGCTGAAGACTCTGAAGAAAGGTAGTATAGGTTCACGCCGTCGTCGTCGTCGATCACGATTTGCTCAGATCACAGCGTTGAAAAATCTGCATCCACCTAAAAAAAAAGAGAAAAAAAAATTGAATTCCGAGGACTGATTAAAGGTAGCTTGTGATTCCGAGAGCAGGAAAGCGCCGTTACGGCTGGGGATCAGCATGCCCTCGAGGGTGGAGAACATCGTGAAGAACCCTGCAGGCAGCAGCAGCGAGTCCTCCTCCCAGCTGCTGCTGGTGGGGGAGCCCACGGGCGAGTTCCAGGACGTGGTCCTCTTCTTCGGGATCATCGACATCCTGCAGGACTACGACATCAGCAAGAAGCTGGAGCACGCGTACAAGTCCATGCAGTACGACCCCAACTCCATTTCGGCCGTCGACCCCAAGCAGTACTGCAAGCGGTTCAGGGACTTCATTTACAAGGCTTTTACTGAAGATGTGCTGCAATAGCCACGTCCTTGACTGACAGAGGAGGAGGACGATGATGATGAAGCAGCAGAAGCAGAAGCTGAGCAGCAGCACACGTCTTAAACTGAAGGTGTTTTGGTGGAGGTTCTTTTGGCCCATACTACAGTAATTTCTTTTTTTTTTGTAGGTAACACCATCTTTTTCATTTTCTTTCTCCCTCTTTCTCTCTCTCTCTTTCTCTCTCTCTGTCTCTTACTATCATAGTTGATAGATGGATGTAGCTCGACAGAGCGGCGAATTCTTCTGATTTCTGTAGAATTTTGTACATCTTCTTAGGAGGTAGATTAATTGTAATTGTGTCACGGGGAGGATCTAGACAAGGTAGTATTGTTTATGTAAAAAAGAAATCGATTTGTTTTGTTTTCATGTTTGATTCGCTTTACCGGTTAACCCACATGAACTTTTTTATTAGTTTCGTAAAAAAAAGAGAAATTCTAGCCAGGTTGTACTAAATTCTGATTATTCCTTCGAAGCAAAAAAAATATTTAAGAATTAAGTATTGTGTCCTGGAGTGAAAATCTAAAATCATTTGAAATTTGGGAGTATACAGTGTATACTATGATGGTGCATGATCTCGGACTCATGGACCGAATGGGCCATGCTGGGCCGTGACGTGTTGGGTCCGAATGGGCCCATGAGACCCGCATGCGATTGCAGTTTTGCAGCGCCTAGCCTCGTTCCTAAACACGGCGCGTCAGTCAGAGAACCCGTCGCGATCTGGTGCGGTGGCCGCTGCCGGCGCCGCCCGTCCGTCCGTCCCCGAGCGCAGCCCACTGACCCGACGAACGATGCCGCGCCTCCTCCTCCTCTCCCGCCTGCTCCGCCGCAGCGGCGCGCCCTGCCGCAACCGCAACCGCCACCGCCTCCCCGTCCCCCGCGCCCTCTCCTCCGCCCCCTCCCCCGTCTCCTCCGACGCCGACCTCCGCAAGTACGCCGGCTACGCGCTCCTCCTCCTCGGCTGCGGCGCCGCCACCTACTACTCCTTCCCCTTCCCGGCCGACGCGCTCCACAAGAAGGCCGTCCCGTTCAGGTACGCGCCGCTGTCCGAGGACCTCCACGCCGTCTCCAACTGGAGCGGCACCCACGAGGTCCACACCCGCGTCCTCCTCCAGCCGGACTCGCTCCAGGCCCTAGAGGACGCGCTCGCCGACGCGCACAAGGAGCGGCGCAAGCTCCGGCCGCTCGGATCGGGGCTGTCTCCCAACGGCCTGGCGCTCAACCGCGCCGGCATGGTCAATCTCGCGCTCATGGACAAGGTGCTCCACGTCGACGTCAAGAGGAAGACCGTCACCGTGCAGGCCGGGATTCGTGTCGCGGAGCTCGTAGACACGCTCCGTGAACATGGCCTTACACTGCAGAACTTTGCGTCTATTCGGGAGCAGCAGGTCGGAGGCTTTACTCAGGTGTGTATCTTTTTTTTTTAACTCTCTCAGGTGTCTATCTTGGGACAGCCGCCCTGTCAGTTTTTATAATCGCGCCATACAAATGCGCTGTTACTGCCTTATATATGAGCAGTGCTGATGATTAAAAATAATGGCCCTTGAGGATTGACTAGAGAGCATAGTCACCATTTTGTTCAATGTGAAATTGACCAGTTGAATGGAATGGTCCAAACTGACTGTAGTTGCTGGGATATTCACATTGTAGTGACGCGATAGATTGTAGGTGCATTAATCCTACCAGGTACCGTGGATATCTCTTGGATTTCAAAATAGTGTCATGTATCCTGTTAGGGGACTGAAATTGGGCTAAATGCAGAAACAAGTTCCCAGATACTGACGGTCATTTTGCAAGTACTTTGTAGTATTATTTTATCGCTTTTCCTATATTAATAAAATTGTTTCAGCGGTAAATGGGTCATATAAGGGTCCTATATCATCAGATGTACCTTTGTTCCATTTCTTTTGTCCCCCAACAATAATTTTGACTATGGACCAATACTCTGACCGTCCCGACAAATCTGCGTTTGCATACTCTGGCACTGAACTCATCATGTCTAGCCTCATTGTAGAAGTCACCATTTGGGGACCACAATCGCGTTAGTCAGAAAAATATTAAGGTAACAAATTCATGGGTATCTCTCTGAGTTGTTTGCATAACAGCTATGTATTGCATTTGTTCCAAATGTGCTTAGGTCACTTTCCATGTTAACTACTGAAAACTTCTTATCACTCTGATGCATCAGGGCTCAAATCGAGTCGTTTCCGGTGTTCCTTTGCAACTTGTTTAACTTACGTTTTGAGTTCAGGACAAAATTAATCAGTGCTTCTGTTTGTGACTGAACACAGGTTGGTGCCCATGGTACTGGTGCAAGATTGCCTCCAGTCGACGAGCAAGTCATTAGCATGAAACTGGTTACTCCTGCCAAGGGTACAATAGAGTTATCGAAGGAGAAGGATCCTGAATTGTTTTACCTTGCTCGATGTGGACTTGGTGGCCTAGGAGTTGTTGCAGAAGTTACTCTTCAATGTGTAGAAAGACACCAGCTTGTTGAACATACTTTTGTTTCCAATGCAAATGAAGTCAAGAAAAATCACAAGTAATATTTCTCGCAGTCAGTCTTTGTATAACCAATAACTGATTTGTCTGCCTTGTTGTACTAACAACAACAAAGCCTTTCTCTCAAGCACGTTGAGGTAGGCTAGATATGAAACTCAAACTGGGTTTCATATCCATAGGAATGGTTGGTTTTGATGCTGGCTCGCCAAGCCTATCACAACCCTCCTCCTTTACCCGGGCTTGGGACCAGCTATACCTTTCTGCTTTGTTGCAACATTAAGAAATTTCTTCTGCTCCCCTTTTCTGCAGGAAATGGCTCTCTGAAAACAAACATATTAAGTACTTGTGGATTCCATATACTGACACAGTTGTTGTTGTTCGATGCAATCCTCCTTCAAAGTTGAGATCTCCAAAGTTGACATCGAAATATGGAAAGGATGAAGCTTTACAGCATGTTCGTGACCTTTATTGTCAATCACTGAAGAAATACAGGTACTTGCACTTGTGATGGATAGGTGCCCTGGTTGAATTGTAATCATGCCACAGTACTATGTATGAAAATTGCATCCATACATACTATCCTCTTCCTGAAGAATTAGCTAAAATATTTTCTGCACAAAATTAAACTGACATTAGTAAATATCACCCTGTTGGTCATTGTATCCATTAAAATTTTAGTTTTACTCCTACCGTGTCAGGCTGAGTTTATCCTTTCTTCATGTGATTTTCTTCCATTTATTGAGTCTCAGGCAGAAAAGAGTAATGGTGCTAGTTTTAGTATAACAAATACCAAAATACGTAATACAAGAAGTGTAAGTTTGGGATTTGGCGGCTACTAGTTACTAGTTAGTTAATTATTAATCCTCATCAAATATAAAACAATAGGATCTCCCTTCCTGCATTGGACTCCGATCAAGTATTATGCAGGACAATCCAAATTACTGTTATATGCCTCCAACTGGCATACTAAAATGATGTTGCAATCATTTCTAGATCTACTGAGTAATTATACTGAATTTTCTAGCTTTATGCAGTTCTGGTATTTCCTTTGTTTTTAGCTTACGCCACCTTAAACATGTTTTTCAGGACTGAAGCAGAAAGTAATGACCCAGAAATAGATACACTTTCATTTACTGAGTTGAGGGATAAGCTGCTTGCCCTTGATCCTCTGGACAAAGAACATGTGATCAGAATCAATAAAGCAGAAGCTGAGTACTGGAAGAAGTCTGAGGGGTATCGCATGGGATGGAGTGATGAAATCCTGGGCTTTGATTGTGGTGGGCAGCAGTGGGTTTCTGAAACCTGCTTCCCTACAGGAACCCTAGCAAAGCCAAGCATGAAAGATCTGGATTACATAGAGAATCTGATGCAGTTGATTGAAAAGGAAGATATACCAGCACCTGCACCCATTGAGCAACGTTGGACCGCCCGCAGCAAGAGCCCGATGAGCCCAGCATCAAGCTCTGAAGAAGATGACATATTTTCATGGGTGATATGTTCCTCCTATTCAATTATTTGTTGTTTGTTTAATCTGTTCTGCTTTTGCAATTTGTCACTACCCACCTAAAAGCTTGTTTGCATTTCAGACTAATTTGTTTGCTGCTTACAAATGGAGGAGAGCCATTGTTACTCTGATTTATGAACATTGTCATTTGGTCGAATCAACACTACTTGCAAAATTCTGTAGTTCTTGTAATCTATTGATGCTCTTTTTCTGTGGTGTGTGCTATGTTGCCTTCTTTGTGAATATTTGTGAAATCCTTTCTTAATGTAGATGATTTTATCAAATGCCCCATTGTGATTGCCATCCTTTACTATGTTTCTGAGCCATAAATCACATTCTGACTTGGCTACATGATTGATGATACAAACCTTGACTGCTTTGGATAATTATGCAACTATTGCATCTTTCTAGAAATCTTTCACCATGCTTGTCCTGTAGAACTTTGTTCACTTCCACACCAGTTATGTACTTAATGACCAACTTTCTGGTTTATGTAGGTTGGTATTATAATGTACCTGCCAACATCTGATGCCCGCCAGAGGAAGGAAATTACAGAGGAGTTCTTCAATTACAGGAGCCTGACACAAACAAGTCTCTGGGATGATTATTCTGCATACGAACACTGGGCCAAAATCGAGGTGCTAACTTGTAATTCTGGCTGCAAGATGCATGCATATATGATGCTCTGTCCATTTTACTTTGATGTAATGTATGCATGATCAAAACGAAACATCTGACTTGCTAGTTCAAGAAAATGGCATGTTTGTTTGCATGCATAACATCGACGGAACTGCTTTATATTTGCAACCTAGTAATAATTGTTTGTCCATTTCTTCCTAGGTTCCAAAGGACAAGGACGAACTTGCTGAGCTCCAGGCCAGGTTGCGGAAGCGTTTCCCTGTTGATGCATATAACAAGGCACGCATGGAGCTGGATCCCAACAAGGTCCTCTCAAATGCAAAGCTAGAGAAGCTGTTCCCAGTGTTGGAGCCCGTTCACCAAGCAAAGTAACGTGCTGAAGAGAGAACACATGGAAATTGTCACTCTGTCTGGTACCTGACCAAAAGCCAAAACTACATCCCTGGCAACTTACGAGCTCAAAAAATCATTTTTGTTTGTTTGTTTGTTTGCACAACCTGTTTTATTGGTCCCTTTTGGTTTTGGACTCCTTTTTTATCGGCTGGTCCTGTTCTGAGGTGCTGAATTTGTTGCAGGAGAACCATGCCTTGATTCTCACTTGAGCCTGTACACTTATCCTGATGCTACCTGCAGCCCTGTCATGCTAACTGATGGTGAAAACTAGCAGGCTAAACGAAGGGCTTGATTTCACATGACATACCACTTCCGGCATGGTAGGAATTGGAACTAGGAAAGCTCAGCATGAAGTGACAGGTAGACAGTGGGCTTGATTTTGTAAGAGCCAAGACCAAGGTTACCAGCCAGCGCTTTTACCAGCGTTCTTGGGAGAGAAATCCTTCTCATCTTCCTCAAAACTTCCAACTGCCTTCTGTTGTCACGGCAAAAACACGGCCATAGAAACGTTCAGCCCCGAGTGCTCTTTTAAGTTTGATTTAATTGTCATTTAATCGTCATTCTGGTTGTGGGCACTGGAATTTAAAAAGAGGTAAAATGTGTGATGCATATAAAATAAAGAAGGGGGATAGAAATAGAGATACATCAAAAAGAGAGAGATACGGTACTCCCTCCATCCGAGTGTGATCAACGAATTCTGCCAATAGATAAAAACCAAAGGAAAAAAAAACAGAATTCATTTAAGAACTAAATTGTGATCCACCTAACGAAAGAGATCAACGCTCCAGTGGATCGCGATGGCATCGGTGGGTGGAATCTTGACGAACTAGATATCGGATTTCTTCCTCTGTTACTCTCTCCGTTCTAAATTAATTGACGTTTAGGATAGCTAATTTAGTTTAAATTGAACTAATTTTTTTGTCTTAAACGTCAACTAATTCAGAACGAAGAAAGTATAAAATTAATGATGTTTAGTACAGGTAATTTAGTTTAATTTAAGCTAATCTTTGTCCTAAACGTCTTTTATTTCAGAACGGAGCGAGTATTCTGATTCATCCTTGTTATCAGGTGTCCAATTCATTTAGCAAGTGAGTTTCTCTCCTATGGAGTGGACTACGGACGTCGAAACATAGTAGAGTTCTGGAGGGAATGGAAGGTAGAAGATGGAGTTCATCTGTGTTTGATGTGTTTAAGTTACCAAATTGGCAACGGGCCGGGAAAGTATTCTCCACATTGCAATAGACGAGAAGTTAACTTCGCCTACGTTGTAATGACATAGCCGGTTTCAAGCCCGGGTAAAGGAGGAGGGGTTGTGATAGGCTTGGCCAACCAACAAATACACTTAGCCATTCTCATGGAAATGAAACCCAATAGAAATTCGTTGGGACGTAACCCTCTTAGCGACGCGCCGTATCGATACCTAGGTATGGTGTTAAGTGGGCAATTTTACTTCATTGATATTGGGTACCCAACATGCTTGGGATAAAAGCTTGGTTGTTGTTGTTGTTGTTGCAATAGACGAGAAGTTAAGGCATGCAAACAACGGTGAATGAACGCGGGAAAAAAATTAAAGTGCAACATCTTGCCACGTGTCTCACGCACGAATTTAAATCAGATGAGTGAAACAAATCAATGGACTGCTGTTCGCTATCCTTCTCCTTATATGCTTTAAGATTCACACGAGAACACGTGACAGAAATACAGGAGAGGAATTTATAACACCGTTACGTAGAATTCCCGCACTCACAATTTTTTTCTTCATTAGCACGAGCGCTCAGGACGTAGACATAAAAACATAGACCATACATGAAATTTGTTTCCTACGTTAAAAATTGAACTAATCAGCGCCGAAAATTTTAAAACAAAGGAGTAATATGTTTATAATACTTAGGACGGAGTATTAGAAAGTGAGAGTGACGAATACGAATATGAAACTGAAGGAGTACTGACATACTTCCTCCGTTCTGAATTAATTTACGTTTAGGATAACTAATTTAGTTCAAATTGAACTAAGTTTTTTGTCTTAAATGTCAACTAATTCGAAGTGGAGGGAGTAGTAGAAAAACGTAGTAAGAGGCAGTACGCTTGGCGAGTGGGAGGACCCGCATTCGACTTGCGAAGAGGGAGAGGGATGGATCACCTCGCCGTCCCCACGCGGCAATCTTCGCCCACGGCGGACTCGACGGGGAGCACGGTGGCCCCCAGCGGCGTCGCCGCGGCGGTGATCAGCTCCCTCCACCACCACCACGGCGGCGACGACGACGACGACGTCCCCGAGCCACCCGCCTGCATTTCCTCGATGATCGACCGCGGCGGCAGCGTCGAGAGCCACCGCCTGTTCCTGGCCCGGCGCACGGCGCTGGAGATGCTCCGCGACCGCGGCTACAGCGTCCCGGAGTCCGAGCTCGCCCGCACCCTCCCGGAGTTCAGGGCGTGGTGGGCCGACGGGCCCGACCTCGAACGCCTCGCCGTCACCGCCACCCTCGCATCCGACCGCTCCAACAAGGCAAAACTCTTTTTCTTTTCTTTTTTCCCGGTTCCTCTCGCCGTGATTTCTCCATAGGCGCGCGCTTTCATACGTTCGTCGTCTGTTAGGGTTCTGTTCTTGTTTCTAACTCTCGACTTGAACCGCACCGCATTCTCGTCCGGATCCAGACCATCCGATGTACCTTTGTGCTCGTGACTAAGCGCCCAGCCACGATCGACGGATCTCGTTTGCGTGGTGCCCCAAATCCGATTTCGTTGAAATGCGTGCTGGGTAGAGTGCTCCCAAAATGAAGGGTTAGGGAGAAAGGGGAGGGAGAATCAGTTCGTGTTCCTACCCTTTCCTCTCTGATGCACGTGGATCTGTCCGTGCTATGCGGTTATAGAAGAGTTTCGTGGTCGTGATTGTTAGGGTTAGCACCAGCCTGCAAAACAGACGCCTCACTTTCATGTCTCTCAATAGTTCACTACCATTTTTTCTTATGCAAGTGAGTAGTAGATACATCGCGAACTATGTCTTATCGCAGGTGAAAGTCATATTCTGTCCACCCGAGCCAGTTAAAAAGGCAACAATCAGGGAGATATATAACGGGACCAAAGAAGAGAACTTGTCTAGACTGGTTATGGTGTTACAGGGCAAAATAATGTCTCAAGCGAGAGAATCTATCAAGACTATCTTCACATTTAAAGTTGACATTTTCCAGGTTAGGTTTCTGTAACCTGTCACTTTGTTTAATTTCTGTAAGAACCAAAGGTGACTCGTTTGGTGTGTAGTTTCGGTTCCCATCCCTCAAGTATTATTTACTTTTTGACTTTTTGTGCAGCGAGTAATGACGCTCTCTGTATTAGCTTATTAGTCAGCATCTGATTTCACCATACGTTCTTTCCATGAAAAGATGGTGTTATTATAAGCAGTGTTTTAAAAGGGCGCCTGGACGCCTAGGCGACCAGCCATGGCATCCATGTGGGAGCGTCTGGATGCCTAGGCGGCGACTAGGCAACGCCTTTTAAACGAGTCAATTGATATTATAGCATCCGTTTCGAGCGGCTTCGATAAAATGACACTTACGTCGTGGGCTTCTTTAAAATAGCACTTATATCGTTGACGCATCGTTAAAATAGAATTTCAGTCTAATCTCCCTCTTTTTTTAGCATTTTTATTTTCTTTTCTAATTGTTATTAACTCTGAAATGACCATTGTGCCCTTCTTTAATTTTTTACTGTTTTTGGCTGCACCCTTAATCTCTGAAATGTGACCACAGCTTGTATAAGCAACTTGTGTTCATTTCGAATTTGACGGCGGTTCGGGCACGGAGGGCTGGCGGCGCCGGCTCGGAGGTCTGGCGACGGCTCGGCCACGCAGGCCTGGCAGCGGCGGCTCGCCCTCGGTCTGGCGGCATTTGGGAGAAGAGGAACAGTAGCGCACAACAAAATGTTAGGGTACAGTAAAAAAATAAAGAAGGGCACAATGGTCATTTCAGAGTTTATAATAATTAGAAAAGAAAAATGTTAAAAAGAGGGAGATTAGACTGAAATTCTATTTTAACGGTGCGTCAACAATATAAGTGCTATTTTAAAGAAGCCCACGACATGAGTGTCATTTTGTCGAAGCCAGTCGAAACGAATGCTATAATAGCAATTGACTCCCTTTTAAACGGTGATTATAAGAAATCATCACAACATCATAACTATCACCATGTAAACTTGATATATTTCTGTTTTTTTATATAAATATTAGAGTAAATTGCACAAAACCTTATGTTTTGTGGTCCTTTTATCAGGCTTATGTTACTTAACCCGAGGTTGTGTTCTTCCAATTATAGATCACAGAATTACTGGTCAACATTACGAAACATGTCCTGAAGCCTAAGCATGAAGTGTTGTCTGAAGAGGAGAAATCCAAGCTCTTGAAGGAGTATAATGTGAAGGATTCACAGGTATTCACTGATTTTGTTTCATAATTTCGTACAGTTTTTGTCATACTCGCACCGGGAGTCATGCTGCTATGACACCTCTGTAGTCTTTTCTTGACACATCCTATGGAATTGCAATTATTATTCCTCCAGTACACGGTCTGGTGTTGGCTGACACGTGCTGTTGACTGTTGGTTTTCATGTTGTGGAGTTGCTGTAAAGCTATAACTTCTTTCATTGATTTTGGCTTCAACATAAACCATCAGTAATGCAACAACCTCTTAATGTTTTGAAATGTGATCATGGAAAGGATTGGTAAACGATGAAACAATCTAAGATGCTGGGTCTCTTGGTCACGTAGTCAAGTTTTGCTGACGTAATGTTGTTTCAGTTACCCAGTGCTGAAAGCTACCACACATTGTGGAGCCAGGGAAGGAAATTTCTAAGCAGCCTTCCCCTTGCTTATTTTGCAAGGAGGCTGATTTTTCTTACATAAAAGATTTTCCTTTTACAGGTTAATTTAAAGACATGTAATGGCAGATCTATTATCATATAGCTACAATTATCTAATTGCACTGTAGGAGTTTTTGACCTGCTATCCATGTCGTATTTTTTTATAGAAAAAATGATAGGGAAGGTTGCTTGCTAAGTGGTCTGCAAGCTTTAATTAACAATCTGCATCTTGATTTGTTGATTCTTAACATTGCTGAAGTACATCCCATTTGTTATAAGATTTGTTGATTCTTTTGTTATAGCTACTGTATCAAGTATTTTTGTATGAGTCTACTCAAATTGGTGCATGTTTCTTATACACAGCTGCCTCGCATGCTGGAGAGTGATGCTGTTGCTCGCTACTATGGCCTCGGGAAGGGAACTGTTGTTAAAGTTATATATGACAGTGAGCTTACCGGAAATCATGTGACATACCGATGTATTTTCTGAGGGCTCGTGTTTCAATTGATGTATTCTCGAAAAATGTTAGTAGAAATCGCCTCCCATCCAATATCACAGCTGTACCAGGCTAATATTGGTGTCCTACTCTGTTGGTGAAGTTTGCCCCTAAGCTGTTATGAAAATTACAGCTACTGTCAGAATATTTCATATGTGAATACTTCTTGACGGTCTATAATCAAAGTTATCTGATACTAAGCTTCCGCTAATGTTTCCTGGGAAATCTACACACGTTTGTCTGCAGTTCTTTGAGCACTGAATTGTTTGGCCCGCCCAGATCACTGGGCGTCGACGTCTTCTCAGTAGACGATTCAGGATTCGGTGCCTCCCCGTGTTTACAGATCGACTGTCTGCAGGTCAGTGCCTTGTTGCAGCTCAGGTTCGTGTACCTGAGCTGCCTGCTGCCAAGGATCCCCCTCCGTGCAGCTGCGGCCTCCTCATCAGGTTAATTAGGGCGCATCCGAGCCAGAATGGACGACCAAACAAACCCAGCAAATGATTTTTTACTGCCGTTTTATTGGATTAAAACAAGAGGTACGATTTGTAAGCTACAGATTATACAGTGCATAAACTCCCTGTAAGTTTTATAGGCTCAGTGACATGAACATCACCGGCCTGTTACAGACTTGAAACGCACGCCAGGCTCCGACCCTTCCGTCGTCAAGCTCAAGCTCGTCAACATCGATCTGCGGTACCGACAGCAGAAGCTCGTCACGTCGTCCAGGGTGTCACTCTGCGACGGCGGCGACGCCGGTGCCGCCGCCGACGGGCACGTCGCTGCTGGAGGACTTCACAGCGCCAACGAAACTGCACATCTTGTTCAGGGCGCTAAGGTAGGCTCGGACGCTGGACACCACAATGTCCATTGCCGCCCCGCTCCCGCTGCAAAGTCCAAGTCCAACAAGAACAGGCACGGAGGGTCAGCTGATTCAAGAACATCCGTGTACGTACTTGCCATGAACGTTTGCTGGTGAAGGGTGAGTGAGAACCAGGTTTTGAAAGGAGTGTTTATTAACCTGAAGGAACGGTTGAAAGATTGACCGGTGTAAGCATGCTTCGCGTTGTTGCTCACGTCTCCAGTGATCACCACTCGAGTCGTCGCAATCGCGTCAATGCCTTCGGTGACTGAAGTCAAACCGTATTCTCGGAGGACAGTTGGAATCTGCAGGTTGTAAAACTTAGCCACGTAGAGTACAAGTATCTCTGATTTTTAGCAAATGATAGGCAATGGAACGAAAACTCTTTTCAACAGTTTGACAGTAGCCGTAGACAAACCATACTGGCATAATATTCTATCCCAGTAGTTTATCACAGTGCTATGTTCAATAAACAGTGCTAATCCATACTGGCACGTTCTATCCCAGTTAAACATAGTCTAGTAGTGGAAGGAAGATCGAGAATACAGCAAAACTAAACCTGGATTATTTGGTCAACAGCCTTGTAAGCTGCATCAACTGGACCTGTACCAACTGAGCATCCTATTTTCTCCTGTCCATCAGGAGCAATCAGTTTGACAGTTGCTGTAGACAGACCAAGAGTTCCACATGTTGCCTGCGAAAAGGTAGGTGACGTTTCAAGCCTAACAGATTAGCAGCCCGTCCATTAAACAAAACAAAGTCTGATGGAGCTCAACTATACCTGTACATCAACAAGGGACCAGATAACCTTAGGCTGAAATATCTCATCTGACAGTAATGCCTCAATGTCTTCATCGGTTATACGCTACAAACCATGAAACAAAATGGTCAACTTGTATGCATAGTGCGTGTCCGAAGTTTCGGGTACATATGGTATGATAGAAAATTTGGATTGATCAAGCATTCAAACAAGCAGGTTTACCGAGAAAATATAGAGAGAAAAGTTTGTCATGCCAAAAGAAAACAAAAGTGAATGTTGCCAGTCAATAACAGTATCTATAGAAATACAAGACTAGATGATATAATCAAACTAATGGAGCAAGTATTACAGAAAAAGGTATCACCTTTTTCTTCTCTGCAACCTCTTTGTAGCGCTTAAAGAAATCCTCAAACTCCTTATCGCTGATTTCATATCCAAGCTGTAGATCAGACAATGAAGATGTCACTTGAGATGAAAACAGATAAGAAGATGAAAGAAGACCTCTAGTTGCAGTTCAGAAAAAAAAATATCCAAATTGTACCTCCACTAGCTTAGATCTCACAGCATGCCTTCCACTGAAAAGCAAGACCAGAAAACATAACTATGATGGGATTCTCAAATTTAACCTAAGTTACCACTGGATATCCATCTAACTGCCTTTGAGCAGGATTCTAAAATCAAATTCAGCATAATACCTGAGTTTCCCAAGAACAATACCAAACTCATTTGTACGTGTTAAACCAATATCATCAGGTGATATTATTTCATATGTTCCTTTGTATTTAAGCATCCCATCCTGTAAAAACAAAATAAAAGAAAAGTGAACATAAGAAGCCACCCCATTCTAGGGGACAGTTTAGAAAATGTAGTAGAAATCATGTCAGTGAGAACATCAAGCAATAAAAAATAGCAAGTCTTAGAATGAATTGACCATAAATGAAGAAAAAAATTCCCAGAGTCCACAAAAATTCATAAAATAAAACCACCAATCTCCCCCTACATATTCAAGTGACCAAAAATATTTCACTAGTTCTCACATGAATACCTCCTATCAAATTACTCCCAGAAAATTTTCCTTCAGAATAAAGAAATGTAGATGATTTGTAACTGAAGACAAAGAACCATGGAGCTAACACAGAAACTACAGTTCCACCACAACTGCAAATTAGATTACCTGGTGAATTCCACTTTCATGAGCAAATGCATTAGCGCCAACGATGGCTTTGTGTGGTTGTACGTGGAGTCCACTGTGTTCTTGTACCTAGAATAAAGAGGATTTTGCACCAGAAAATTTTAGTCATTTAAAAAAAATAGCCAAGAGACCAAAACTGACACAAGCGAGACAAGAAACAATATTTGTACCATTTTACTTGTCATAGTAATATGCTGGGAATTGATTCCCGTATATAGACCACCTAAGAGTTCTCCTCGGCATTTAATTGCCATGACAACCTGAAAAGGGGTCAGAAAATGTTAGACATATATCAACACCATATTAGACCCAACTTAGATTCCTTTTCCAAGCCTATTCAGATGAACTGGTAAATCTGTCTGCACATAACAATATAACATGACCGATAATCTCACCTCCTCCAAGGAAGCATTTCCTGCTCTCTCACCAATACCATTAATAGTCACCTCCAACTGTCGTGCTCCTGCACGAGCACCCTACAGGTAGGTCAAATTAGTAACCCCATAAAGATTAAATTTAGACCAATTATAAGAAATCATAGAGCACTAGAAACGAATAAGGAAAAGGTAGTACCGCTAATGTGTTGGCGGTTGCAAGACCAAGGTCATTCTGGCAATGAGTGGAAATTATAGCATTCTCAATTCCAGGAGTGTTTGCTTTTATGTCAGCAATTAAACTCCCGAATTCGTAAGGAAGGGTGTATCCAACAGTGTCTGGGATGTTGAGAGTCGTTGCCCCAGCTTTTATGACTTCCCCAAGTATAAGATACAAAAACTCCCGGTTTGACCTGGATAACGAAACCATGCTGCAGCCATTAGCACAGCGCGGAAAATCTCTCTCTAAGGCATCGTAAAGAGGATCCTTTGTCTGTAGATCTCGAAGGCATCGTTTTATATAGTTCAGCAAGCACAAGTAAGTTGCCTCGCCTATCCAAAATCACGATTTTGGTGCACCAATCAGCTTTTTCTAGCCACAAGTGCAAGACTCGTAACATAGTATCAAGCTTGTATCGATTTGCTTCGGAATCAACCCTGTTCTCTAAAAAGTTGAAATTATTCTGTATACGGGAAGTGAACCCAACGTACAAGAAAAATATGAAGCAACAACGCGCGACACAAAAGATTAATTAATTAATCATAATAATAATAATAATACTAATAGTACGAATACCTGCCAGCGTCCTCAGGACTGAACTCGACATCGGGGCACCCGAGGCTGCGCGCGTACGCCACCATCTCCCTTGCGATGGCCACGACCTGGTCGGGCGTCTTCCTGAGCTTATGCTGCATGTGGATCTCGCTGGTGGCGATGAAGGTGTGTATCCTGGGGCGGGCGGCGTGGCGCACGGCCTCCCAGGCGGCGTCGATGTCCCGCCTGTTGCAGCGGGAGAGGGCGCAGACGACGGGGACGTGGGCGCCGTCCCCGGCGGGCGCGTTCCCGACCTCGACGGCGATGGAGCGCACGGCGTCGAGGTCGTCGGGGGAGGATGCCGGGAACCCGGCCTCGATGACGTCGACGCCGAGGCGGGCGAGCTGGCGCGCGACGAGGAGCTTCTCGGCGCTGGTCATGGTGGCGCCCGGGGACTGCTCCCCGTCGCGGAGCGTGGTGTCGAAGATGCGGACGTAGTTCGGGTCGTCGACGCGGTGGGGGACGTACTCGGGCCGCCGCCGCCGTGGCGGCAGGGAGGAGGCGCGCGGGAGGCGGGCGCGGAGGCTCGTCCTGACGGCGGCGAGGCCGCGCGCGGCGAGGCGGGGAGGGGAGAAGGCCCGGGACGCGGCGCGGTCGGGGTTGAGGAGGGGTCGGGAAGCGCAGCAGGGTTTCGCGGAGGGCAGGAGGGAGGACGCCATGGTCGTCGGGGTTGCTCTGGCGGCGGCGGCGGCGGCTTGGGCTTAACTAAGCAGCAGTGGTGGGATTGGGATGTGATTTGGAGGAGGAGAATCGAGCCCGACACCGTCGTTTTCGTCGTGATCTGGACGGTTGAGATTCCGTAGGCGCCACGGACCCGCCCGCCCGCCCGTCCCCCTCCCAGCTGAGCTGAGCTGAGCTGCAGCTGACGACTACTCGCACACTTCCACTAGCTTGTCGTTGGCGGCCGATCGATCGAAGGTGGTGACTGGTGAGTGAGCATGCAGTCGATGGTGCGTGTTTTGGACGATTGATGGTGCAACGGATCATGCACCCGGCCAGGCCTGCCCTCCAGCGTCTCGTCTCATTGATCCATAGTACGTGCTTTTTTTGGATAGGCACGATCGACACCCTGGATCAGGATGTCTCATGACTCATCGTCGTCTTCTTCTTCTACGGTCGGATCATGACCTCGTCGTCGAGCTTCCCGTGGAAAAAACCAACCCGACACCAAAAAAGGCAAGGCACATGAAAAATGCTGCGACGTCGTCGTCAGTAGCAGCGATCAACGTCTGCAACAGAAGCAATCAGACATGAGAATCCTGCTTCATTCAGTGACTAGAAGGAAGACACACCGCTGAGACAGATAACGAACAGTAGCATTCTGTAAATTTTACACGACACAGACTTTGTCGCAGGTGAAGCAAGTTTCAGTACACAAGGCCAGACGCGGGACGCACGTAGCTTTTTAACCGCAGGGAGTGAGCTTCGTGTTGCCGGCGCCACGAGGGTTGTCATCCTTCCAGTCATCCCACGCCCTCGCTTTCTCCTCCGCGTCCTCGTCGTCGTCGTCGTCGTCGTCGTCTTGGGTCCTTTTTGAGCTACGGCGGCCGTCCTTGTGCCACGCGGAGTTTGCTTCCTCAACCATCTTAGCCGTCCTTTCTTGCCACTGCTCCATCATTTTCATCTCGCGCAGACCAGCTTCTTCTATGCTCATTGTTGGCATCCTATATGGTGCAAGAAAGACGACAAGGCAACGCAAAATGTATCAAGGAACTCCTTTAGGGCTTGTTTGGATACAACTAAACACTCTTCATTTGAAGTGGATTGGGTAGGATTGGAGTAAAAATTAGTTCATTTTCCACTCCATTCCACTTCAATCCACTCCATTTCTTGCAGTGTTCAGGTGAAGATGTATAAGTTAGAAAGAAAAAAGAAAAGGATAACTTGCAGTGTTCAGGTGTACACTACAATGCTAGTATAGGATATTATACCTGTAACTGGGCTGAAAAACTCGTGCCGCCATTCTTTCCCTCTCAGTGGTTAGTCCCCCGCCAACAAGACTTGCAGGTCCAAATATCAGGGGCTGGTGCTTGTGCTCATGGGCTTGCGACACGCTTGCTCTTCCTTCAATGACGTCTTGAGCAAATGTTGCGCAAGTGATTGGATCAGCTGGCTTGGCATATGGTGCACGGGTGGCAGCATTATGGTGCCATGCTTCTGCTTTTTGTGTACGCTCATCAAGCATCTCACGAGCAAACGCATTCCCATCCTAAAGAAATCGAAACATTAGAATGTGCAGATTTTCTGTTCAATCTAAGCTCTGAACGTGCAGCGTTGAAACATCCATGCAAATAGAGGTAGAAAAATCTACTAGATTCTACGCTGAGAAAGGATAACTTTCACAATATTCTCAGACAAAAGAATATTGTGAATAATAGGACTAAGTTGCAACTGATAAGAATTATCACTGGTTTCACCTTTGCCTGTCTTTCTTTTACAGCCAAAAGCATTTCTTGTTCCTTCTTCAGCATGTCGAGAAGATCAAAGGCCTATAGATAGATGGAAATAAAACCAGATCCATTAGTGGATCAAATATAACACACAAAAGCATAATAACTTGACAAACGTAAAAAAAAAGAACTCAAATTAGCTTTATAAAACAGTTCTTGTCATAGCAAACTAACCTTACAGAGGGCCAATGAGATAGTAGCTAACCAAGCCTGCAGCCAGGAAAAGAAATAAGACCAGGGCATGTGTTCCAGTTGATATAACAGTAGAAGCTTGGAGGCACAGATTGAAAAGATCCAAAAAGCAACTATTCTTTTTCGACAAGATCCTAACACAATTATCTAGTTGCAGAAATACCGCAACAAACTAAAAACGAAAGGAAAATGAGGAAACAAATTGGTCAACCCAGCAGTGAGGATTTCAACATTTTGTACTTATTATGGAAAGGTTTGACAGCACCAAAAAAATGAAACCTAAGCTTGGACACACACATTAACAGGATCCTAAAAGCACTATTGTATTGAGAAAGAAATATTGATCCAGCCACAGGAAAACTGAAATAGACTTGCATTGGGAGAACAATGAGGACTAAAATTTACACATCCTTGTAGCGAGGAGTTTGTGTCGATACGCCACTAGGTAACAAAATCTTCAAGAGCTAGGCATGCGCTGAACGGGGTAATGCAGGGAATTTGATTGATTCCCCACTGATGTTCAGTGACATAAACCTAGCTACATGCATTGGTACCGTAAAGCTCTATAACATCAGTAAGGTTAATCAATACCAATCTATCCTTTTTCATCATTTTCTAGTATATCACACTCCATTGTAATTTTTAATCCGTCAAAATATAGGAACCAAAATAAGGACAGGTTGGACAAACCCTTCGAGAGGATGGATGCTAACCTCTCTTTCTTCCTCCCCGTCATCCTCCAGGGCATCTTCCTCCCCAACTTCAACGGGGGCAGATAAAGCGGCTGCTCTCAATGAGCGCACACGCCTCTCCTTTCTCTCTTTGATCTCTTGGAGCTTTGTTTGTGCAGCCTTTTGACGGTTAAACCGAGCAATCTAGGACAAAGAGATGAGTCAAGATATTAACTCAGTAGCAGGCTTCTAATGCGGCCTCTATTCCAGGCCCGATACTTTGGAAGCACAATGAAGAATGAACCCATACACAGCAGTACGTCTCATGTGACTTGTCAGACATTCTGGTGGGTGGGGGGGAAGGGGGGAACTCAGAGGCTCACCTTTTGTGCTCTTCTGTTTGCTGCAGTGTCTGGCTGCTTCTGTCTGGACAACTCGAGCTCATCCTCTGGTATAAGCTCCAAGGCCTCGCAGATAGAAATGAACTCCTGTAGTAACCAAGTTGGCGTGTCAAATACATGAGCAATGGAATCTGTGGTGAGTGACAGGGCACCATAGGAGAAAGTCCGCTTCACCCAAAAAAAAAACAAATTGCATAATGACCAATCAACCACGAGCCAGATCAACCAAACGTGTCGTTTACCTTGAGATGATCCTGCGACGCCTTGAGGACGGGGATCCGGTCCTCCTGCGCCACCTGCTCAGTCATCTCCCCAAGGTAGTACGGCACCTGAAGAAACAGAAACGGTCCGACCGTTTTTTTTTCACGGTATCATCATGGTGGTTGTTTTTTGTTTTCACGAGGATGGATAGTGATAGTAAGAAAACTGAGAAATGGCGAGGAAATAGACAGACGCGGGGGAAGAGGGGGGAAGAGGGGGGGGGGGGCGTACGAGCAGGTACTTGAGGTTGGCGGTGGAGACGTCGTCCTTGGTCTCGTTGGAGGAGAAGAGGCCGAGCCTGCTGACCATCCCGTCGCAGCGCCGCAGCAGGTCGACCCCCTCCCGGACCCCTTCCTGGCCAGCGAGGCGAGCCGAGCAGCGTAAGCGGTCGACGACGATGATGATGATGATGATCAGGAGGAGGAGGAGGAGGGGGAGGGGTAGGAGGTCGGGGAGCGAACCTGGCCGAGGGAGGAGCTGGATGCGAGGGAGTGCAGCCGGGACGCCTTGTCGAAGAGGGCCGGGAGAGGGAGGAGGCCGTCGTCGTCGTCCCTGCGGAGGCGCATCTGGGACTGCACCTTGTTCCCGAGCTCCTCCACCATCCTCGCCGGTCGAAACGTGGGCCGTGAAGCGGAGCGGAGCGGAGGGAGTGGAACCCTAGTCGCCGGGGCGGGCGGGTGAGCAGGCAGCGGAGGGAGGGAGGGAGGGATGAGCAGAACCGGGTTTGGATCTGGCGATTAGAATGTTCGAGCCGGGTCCAGCTCCTGGCGTGCTCAAGGACGGACGGGCACGCCGCACGCGGGACGGGTTGGTTCGTGTACGCGTGATGTCACGCAGCGAGTGCGACGTCCCATTCTCCTTCCTTCCAAGGAATTGAGGGAAGTCAGGAATAAAAATGTCAATCGAGCCATGACGGGACGAGTTGATGGGGTTTGTGGAAGACTCTTTGAACTCAAAGAGATCCGATCCCATTGATTGGAAGGAGATACACACACCTGGTCAAATGAAAAGAGGGGCCCCCTCCTCCCTCTACGCACACGTATCATCACTACATTCACTTCACCATGGACCGGTGCCAGCACCAGCAACCACCACCACCACCACCACCTCCGGGCAAAACCATGTAGCATCGACTACTACAAAAGAAGGGTCAGCTGACCCACACAACATACATAAATATAATCCCGGAGGAGTTCATACATGATACTACTACTACTACTACAACATCATTACGATCCGGGAGTTCGTATAACTAAAACTTAGAAGGGGGTCTGGCACAGCGGGCACGTTGACTTGTTGGACGTTGCGAACCACTTGTAGAGGCAGGCGCCGTGGAACTTGTGCTTGCAGGTCTTGCAAGCCAGCCGCGGGAGGCTGTGGTTGCCCGTGTGGAGGATGCTGTAGCAGATGGGGCACTCCTCCACGCCCTCAAACTCCTTGTCGAAATTGCTCTTCCACGTGCTGATCGCCTCTGCTACCGCACCGTTCTGCAAGGGACAGTTAGCCTGGTTAGCCTAGTTCGTTCGTTCGTTAGTTAAAGAGCGAGCGACGACGACGGGTCTTGTATATAGCAACACGCGCAACAGATGGAATCAAGTGTATCTGCTGTTTCCCTGGTTGCGGCGAAAAACCATCAGTTACCTGGTTGCGGACGAACGACGTGAGGGAAAGCAACCACTTCCTGCACTTCGTTTCGCTGATACCCAAACTTCTCGTGCAGTCGACATCGACGTGCCGTAGGGGGTAACAACTGGGGAGGCGTACGACAAGATCGATCCCTGTCTCCTCCTTCTTGTACGTTGCAACAATCTCATAAGCTGATCGGTTGACACTAACCGAGAAATTCTCATCAGCATGGATGGAATCCTTAACCTGTGTAACAAGGGTTAGAGTAAATCTCATGGGAAGTTATAAGGCCCCAAGTGTCGCGCCAACTTGTCTTGGAACGGCAGTATCTGATCTCTGGAGCTGTACTTTAACATTTATGGGATTGAGGTTTCACAGTGGCATGGAAGCACTTATTCCCTAAGAAAGAAAAAAAAAGGTTCAACATACCTGAGAAAATTCATCCTGCAAAAGAGGAGGGCTGCACCACTGTCTAGTAAAGGACTCAATCGAGTATGATAACGAACGGTCTTTCAAGGTAGTAAACCATGTGCGCACAAAAGAAGGCAGCAGCCTAATCATCATCCCATACAATGACCCTGCAAGCGAGGCCATTTGACACGGCCCAACAGGCCAAAGAGATTCCACATGTGGAAGCAATGAACTAGTAATAATGGCATTCTTAGAAGCTTTGGCAGCGGCCTCGGTCTCCGGCATGAGTTCGACATCCTTTTTCTTCCCACTTAGTGCAGCAGCTTTTAATGGGATATGCTGGAAGATGCAATCCAATATGCACGGACTAACCTTATCTTGAATATACTGAAGTATCTTTTCCCTGGAACTGGACGATGGTTGTAGTAACTGCAGGTGGGACAACAGCAATGCCCATGCAATGAAGATGTCAACCTAGTGAGGAAAAACACAAACCAACTCTTAGCACATCAACAACGATAATATAGTTAGTGCATTTAAATCATGTTCATATAGTGTTGTACCCTATCTCGAGCCGTCAGATCTGTTTTGAGGAGTTCAGAAGCTGGGAACTCGATTAAGGCTTTCAGTTCATCTCTGATATATAAGGTCTTCTCTGTATCTGGCATCAATTCGGTACTTTGGTCAATATCAGAATGCTGAGCAGGTGAGCAATTGTCTCCCGGCAAGGACTCTTTGAACAGTGATAGGTGACAGAAGGGCTCAGATGAAAGTAGAGAGAATGCGGCAAACTGTAAATGAAATATTGGCTGTGAGGAGAAAAGAATGGAATATAGTCCACTAACTGAACCCTTGCTAAGTCCCCACAATTCCATGGACTCTAGTGAAGACCTTCTAATCTGAGGTGAAGCATTATAGATGAATGATGCTACAAGTTCCCAAAAATGCAAATAAGCATGCCGACTAGAACCAATGATGGATGAAGCCTCCTCACTACAAGATTTTGCTATTGCCTCTGAAACACCAGAAGCCAAGAATAAACGGAGAATACTCTCCACCATCTTGTCATTACTCTCAGCATACTCCCCTGACCTAATAAGCTGCAAACTCTGGGAATTTTCTGTTTCTTGGATATTACCAAGATGGTTGAGTTGACACAACGTAACCAAAGCAGATTCTGCTAAGCTTATTGTCAACTCGTCCATTGTGTTAACCACTAATTTAATCTTCTCCAAGGCATCTTCACTTGATTTCTTATTTATTACAGCATCGTTGATGCCATCTGTCATTTCTTCCACAAGCAAAACAGATGATTCAATCCACTTGAATACCATGCGGAACAAAAAACGCCAGTCGTTTTCCTGAAGGTTTGTCCAGCAATATCCAACCATAACAGCCATCAATTTCACTCCCAGTAATTCAACTGTTGATGAAAGCACCGCTTCATTAGTTGACAATGACGAAGCAGAGCCAGTATAGAAAATCTGGTATTTCTGGAAAAGAGTCATGATCAATGATTTTTCCTCATCACTGATCTCCCGCTCAACTGAAACAACCAAGTTCCGGCCTCCTCCAGTTATCCTCAACGGAAAGCAAGACAAGGACACTTGCATCCAGTTCTCAACGTCTGACAAACATAAGAGATCATATTACATTACTGAAGAAACAACATCGTAATAATTCTAATGAAGCATACCTTGTTCTGGCACTTCCTTTGTGCTCGATGACAGACAAGAGATGGTTGCATCAAGCCAACTCAAAATGCTTTTCCCCATCAAATCAGTGTACAGAGAATCTTCAACCAATTTTGATTTCTCTGACAAAGTTTTGATGGTAGTACTCATAACAAAGGGAAGAGCTTTCAAACATTTTCTATTTACAGATGAATCAATAAAAAGATAGCTCAACAGTTTCTTGAGAAATACAAGTGCATCAGATTCCCTCCAAACACAATCGCTGGTGTTAGAAGCAAATAATAAAGCCACAAGAGCACGGAGAAAACGATCCTGAATTTTCTCTATCTCGTCTCCAGAAAGATGCCAAGCATTAAACAGTGCCCATGGATCACTCTCATGCATAATGGCACCTTCTAGCAACGTGTCAAGCAACATCAACATAATGCTGACCTCATGACATGATTGTTTCATGTACTCAACTAACGAAGGTAAGAATGTTTTCAACACACTGCCTCCTGTCCATGTCCAAGTGCAAAGGATCTCACCAGCTACCCATGCTCTAGACAAGGAAGGGATCGATGAAGTAATATCAGTCGATTGAGACATAGGACGACACAGATTTCCTGGAATACCCAAAATCACTTCACCAAAGCCAAGCTTGATAATAAGATTATCAACAAGAGCAACAAATCTCTGATTCTTAAGTTCCTGCACCAAAGAATTGTTTATTTATTTAGTCATTCTTTCAGATAAGCCATTTCACAAACTCCCAAACAGAAACATCAAACAGTTCACAGAACATCATAAAACAAAGACTGTTTTGAGGATGAATACCGAAATACACAGACGGACAATACATTTAGTTTACAACTACAGAGATTTAGTAAGCTACAAATCATGTCAAAGGAGTCAGTGCACATTATTTAATATAATAGAAGCTTGGACCGCGAAGGAGGGGAGAGGAGGGGGGAGAGAAATTCTTACAATTTCATCTGTAATAGCTGGCTCAGATCGAACTTCCATAGATGGATGTCCATTTCGTAAAGATGGCGCCAGCCAGAGTGGCCAGCATTCGCCCTCAGATAACAAAAGATCAAAAAAGCTTTGCAAGGTTATTTTATCAATGCAGATGAGCTTCAACATGTCCACGACCCACTCTGAACATAGGATTGCTGTCATATCATTATGTAAGTCTCTTGTATGAAATACAGCAAACCTGACAGACTGAGCTAGAATGTGTGTGAGTCTATTCAAAGTGCATGAATGAAGGTTATTCCAAAAACATGAGCTTAAGCTTTGGTAAAAGGCATTTATACTTTCTGCAAGGCTAGCCTTCAAATGGATTTCCTTAACCGAAGCACCAACATCAATACTGTCTTTATGATCCTCTAAATCATTCTCTTCACCAAGAATTAAAGCCATGCTACATTCCCATTCGATGATAAACAGTGCTGCCAAAATAGATGGAAATACAGAATCTTCCTCAAGTAACACTAGCGAAGACAAACTACCCTTAAGAACATCAAAAGCAAAACTAGCCATCCCAAATGTTACAGATGAGGATTGTTTTTCTGGAACCTTCAAGTGCCTATGCTCAGCAGGCAACAGCAGATCATATGCAAATCTTGCCCATTCAAAATTTGATGTGATGAGTACCGATGCCAAATTCTTCAGAATGAATCCAAGAATGCTGCGAACAGTCTCAGCAGAAAGAAAACAAATGTGATCCTCTTGATCTGAGGCACCAAGTGCAGCACTGAAATTTCAGACATGCAAGACAGGTCAAAACCATAATATCAACAGAATATTGAGTGGACTATACAGCAGTGCTCAAGGCCCCCCCCCTGAGGTACGAATTGATTTAAGATGTTTGGTTGAGTTATTTTTTATTATTTTAATCTTAAAATAAATATCTAACGCACCTTATTTTGTCTTATAAATTCAAAAGCTAGCATGGATCTCAGCTGGAGCTGTGCCAAACAGGCTCTGCGAATTGTTTCAAATTTCGAGTTCTGGCTAGACAGACAAAATGCAACTGATAGTGGTTATGCGCACATGAGTGTACGGGTGTAACAAGTCAACACTCACTAAGTTTCAAAAAGAAAATAGAACATGTTCAGAATTGAACATATAGAGTTACAAGCACATATACCATAGGAACTTCACATGAGAATCTGCAGCAGGCAAATCACAGAAAACAGATAAAGCGGTAGAATCCAATAGGTCATGTCTCCAGTGCTCTGGCAGATAACCATTTTTGTGCAAGTTTATTAGCTTCCTGCCAACAATTCTTTCTCTGACTTTCTGAAGTAACAGTGTAAATATTTCAAATTGATCCATAATGTTTGAGGTCCTATCATCCACAGAGTGATTTTGTTTAGCTCTAGTGTATTTTATGACAGAACACCATTGGTCAAAGAAGCAGTCATCTTGAAATAAGGAAAGCAATAAATCGATCTTTGAGTTACAGGTGCTATATTTTCCATTCAAGCACCAAGGGAGAAAATCATCATTGAACATCTCCAGATAGTGCTTCATATCTGAGTTTTCATCAGTTTCCTGATAATTCTTCAATAATAGGGGAGTAGGCCCAAATATTTCAACCAGAACTGAAAGAAGCATAACAAGGCTTGGAGTGTCCTGCATCAAAGCAAAATGATTCTCATGATCAAAGGCCTCAAAGCAAAATGCATATCACAGCATAAATGCAGAAAAAAGATGGCCTTGCCTCAATATACACATCATATACATTGATGAATGCCCTTAGATAAACTATTCTACATGTATCTAAGTCAAGCTGACCACATGCCAAAAATGTTTCAGTAAAACAAGATTTAGAATTCACAAGGTGATGGCTCTAGCAATACACTCATCTTCCTAGACTCATTATGTAAGAGATTTCATATGCACACAAATGAAGCTATTTGTATGAAGTTGGTTACACGACTTAAAGGGTGGCTCCTTTATGCATTCTACATGCTTGGTTGCACTTATAGATTACGAAATTTTTAGTTCCTAAGCGCCTAACATGAATATCTGGATTAGACATCCTCTTCCTAACAAGCCCTTAATGTTTAATAGATAGCGCAGACATGAATTTCATGTTTGAGGAAATAACTAAAATAGCAATATAATGGAGCTAATGATGGCATAACAATGCCATAGAGTAGAATAGAGATTACACAATCATCATCCTAAGATGTCTGAACATACCAAGGATTTCATAGCTGACAAAGACTGTTCAACCAGTGGTCTTGCCAATCTTTCCAGTGGCCATGTTTTACCTTTGTTGACTACAAGTAGATCCAAGGAAACAAAGAAAGATACAAGTTGTTTTACATGATCCTGAAATTTCAACAGCTTCTCGCCTTGTTGAATTATGTCCAAACAGCACCTTAACAGCGAGTCACAAGAAACATCTAGCAAATAATTATCTGTATCTGCGATCGCATCCAGTATTTCAATAATACATTTCCCTAAATCCTGAAAATAGTCTGTTGGATAGCGTGTGTTTGGCACCAGCACCGGGTTTTTATGAGATAACTGAACATCAACAGTAGTTGTGCCATCAGACAATAAAAGGTAGTCACGCCAAACAACTCTTGCAAGTATATCAATTATAAGCCTGGTGTGAATATCATTAGAAGAATCTCCACCAGAATACCTGTCAAGCGAAAAAAGGGAAGAGTTACTATGTGGACACTACAGTACCGAATAAATGCAAATTAAAGAAAAAGGTTGGCATGCGAACACAACAGAAAGGGATACCTTGATGTGTTTTTTAGAAACCATAAAAAACTCTGTTTAAAGGCAATACAGAACACCAAACTATCAGCAGCTAATACCTGCCTCTGGTTCCTTCCAGCCCAAAGATTATTCAAAAAATCAAGAACAAATTGTTGCCCCATGCCTGGTTTTGGTGGTATGGAGTCCAGAAATTGAACTAAGAGAGGATAAGATACTTGTTTGGACCCATAACATCCATTTCTCAAAAATTGCCAGAATCGACCAAGGACAACTTTGTGAATATTGCAATATGACCAAGCTTCTGGAAACCTTGTAGAGAAAATAAGGATTGTATCCCACATTGAAGAGTGACACGACATATCCTTTTCATTGAATGCACCAAGTACAGTGGGTGAAAGTATCTTCAGGGTTTCTTCATCAAAAACATGAGGAACATGTTTGATATAACTTGAAAGCAGTGAGTATGTAGCTGACCGTACAACAGCACTTTCTGACTTTAGGAAATCAAGAAAATATTTGTGCATACAAAATGCGGTTTCAGCAGAAGAAAGTGTAGTAGATCGTACTTTTGACAGATTCTTGTTTCCAGTATTGGTACTGTCTACACCACAATTTTGCAATTTCACTCCAAGTAAAATATCGATAAGAGTAGACATGGCCAACAGTGACGATGATATTACCTGCAGAGGGACGAATTAAAAGTAGCACAGTAGGAACTTACAGATAGAAGTATGCATTGAAATGAATCAATTATTGTAACAACTGCAAACGTATGAGCAAGCATTTGAAGTTCCATATATGAAGCAATAAGATCTGAAAACAAAATGAGTGGTACTCAGAAACTAGAAGTGGCATTTTGTTGCAAAAATATCTACCCTTGTTTTTGTAGTAGAATGATATGCAGATTATGACTGAAGAAACATAAAATTGAGATGACGCTAAGGAAAAGAAACATGAAAAATCAATTGAATTAGTTAACGAGTTTGTGTAGCTAAATTATTAGGTACGAGCTGGAGCATTTTGAAACAGATTGCATACATAAAAAGAATAAGTGACAATGGGACGTGGACTGATAATTCTACAAGATGCAGTATAATATAAGATATAAGGCATACCCTCTGATGCATATCTGTTAGTTCATCCATTGGTGTAACTTTGTCAGATAAAGCTTGTGTTGTTAGCTTCAAATTCTCATTGAGATAAAAAAATATCTCCTTCACACATAACATTAATGCATCAATTCTTCTCTCTGATTGTGGGAATGCTGCCTACGATTGAACAGGAAAGAAGTGTGAACAACTGAACATGTTATGAAGAATAAAGGAATACTCGTTAAAAATACTACTTTTCAGCAGTCTAAAACAGAAACGACCGCAAGTATCAAAGTTTAGCAGATAAACAAAACTAGGCCGACGAGACAACTGGCATGCAAGATTTAGGACTTGTCTTGCAAATGAATTAATTAAGTTAACATGCTTTAAGTGCACAGGATATGCGTAAGCTAGCCCAACATGCCGTACATGAGTATTGATCGGTACTATGCAAGCTGTTTTAGCAAGGTGCTGTTTGATCTGTAGCAGCGACGTTCATGAAGAGAGAACTTTAGATAAGTAAAGACTAAAAATTCAGCAAATCTTATCTAAAAATGTGAATACATTAATGGATTAACCTGGTCCCTAATAAAAAATCTTGCCCTGTAAAAAAATTAACCTCCAATATATGAGATATCTCTACTTGAACAATATGAAACAACTGTTGCTATTTCTAATTCGAGCTAATGGTACAAAGAAAGGTCCTACATGAATAATCACAATTACTAGTGTCAGTGTTTAAAAAAGTGATAGTTAAAAGCTAGCAGAGTAGCTCCCCTAGCCCCTAGCGCGGCTAAGCGGCGTCTAGACATTTTTATACATTTTGTAAAAAGTTGGAATAAATCTATATAATATATGTGCAATTTTTTAAAATAATATGCACTAGCAGTTCCAATAATTTAAACTGCCTATATACTATGTGTAATCAAATAAAAATAAACACTTTTGTTGCCTTATAACTGAACAAAAAATCACTAAACATGTAACATGTCACATCATTTTCCTTATCTAAACTTCATTTATAATAATATAGAACAGAATTAAGCAGACAAAAGCACACTACACTTAACACATACGCTGCAAAGGCGATGCCTCAGCACACCTAGGCGGAACTTACTAAGCTTTTTTAAACACTGACTACAGTACATAACTAGCCAGATTTGAACATACAAATTAATGATTCTATTCTACATCAATGGCCCGTTTCTAGCTGTTATCTGTCAAGAGGTTCAATTTGAGGTTCTTATTATTATTTTGAGTACTGTTTCCACCCAAACTAGAGTGTACTTCAATTAGTGGGGTTTGGGGCCCAATCCTTTTCAGTGGGAGGAATGATTCACTTCAGCTTTCCTACCAATCCTCAACAGGATCGAGACGAATCCTGCCTACCAAACAAGTCCCCAACAGATTAAAGTTTACTGTAAGAGAGTGTTACAAAAGAAAAATGGCTGCAGCAAATCTAGATGGTGGTCCAGCTAAATTGATTTGCAGCCAGTAACATGAACAAGTTAAGGAATAACTACAAAATCCACCTCAAATGAACGTCGAGCAGCCTGTGCAACCTCAGGAGCAGGGTCAAACTGAGAAAGCCACCAAGGACCCATCAAGGACTTCATATGTTGAGCTATACCTTTCCTAAAGGTGTGAAGGACATCCATTCAAGATCAACAAAAGAAATGCAAATTAGATAAATGGAATTTAGTAGTAGTCATGTGGGCATGGGACAGGCGGTCTTTTACATCTTTACTAAAAGCACATGATCTCAAAATAAATAGCATAGGCCAGTTACACCTCAGTTGAATGGAAAGAGATTGGCATACTTTACTGTTCTGACGAGGCTAGACATCGCCTCATGAGTAGCACGACGAACTTCTCTGTTATAGTCAAAAAGCAGCCTCTTGTACTCAAACGCCTGTAAAAAAATAAAATAATATATAACATGCATTTTTCAGGGTAGTGGCATAAGTCTAGTCATGAACAGACCATATATCGTGCATTGAAGGAAAGTAGCCAGAAAAACAATGGGTTGTCACGAAATGGTTAATCAAAGAACTAAATAAGTATTGTCCATTTTCTCATTTCCTTTTCCTCGGCTCCTTGCATTAACACAAGTTCAAGCTTATTGCAAACAAAAACAATGTTGGGCTAACACGTGCTAGAGCTGAAGGTTGGAGTGATGATTTTGTATTCATATGATCCTAATTTGACAGGAAGGTCTTACAAACCCCAGGCATTCATGGACTCCAAAAGTACAGATGCCAACGAAGAAATTACAGGCACTGAGGTCCATGCTGCCTTTTGATGTAGGAATACACACAAGTCTTAAGTTATGATCAAACATCATGCAAGCTATATAAATATATGCATGACCAAAAAAAAGAAGAAGAAGATTAGTAGATTACTTTGGCACTTGGCATATTCTCATAGAGATATCAAAATGGTACAACATAAAACACAATAAAGTTTTACCAGGAAGGAGCTCTCTTTACTCTGGTAAGAAACATAAGGATATAAGATATACATGAAAATGCAGCAAAGCGATCGGGAAATATACCCATTGTGGGACAATTTGCACAATTTCTTCACCAGATTTCTGTGCAAAGATTATAGAGAGCGCAGATAATGCCTTGAGCTGCATTGAAGCAAAAATAACATGTTACAGCAGCAGATATCTTGAATAGGAAATCTGTCAAACGTTTGCCATTTAAAGGTTCCGATTTACAAAAGAATTGCGTTTTATAATCAGATAATGTCCAGAGATACCTATTTTCTGCGTTGTAAACTTCTATAGGCATGGCGAAACTAATCCTGTCTAGCACTAATATATTTCTGGTTAACAATGCAATAGCATGATTGTCTCAAATAACAGCAACGTTAAGTGGCAACAGATAGTATGGTGCTGATGTTATAGATGTCTTTTTTATTTTTATTTTTCAAGTAGGAAGGAAATTGTAGGGAAGATAAGACATCACTCTGAAAATGTGACATCTGTCCTGAATCAGAAGTTTGGACTTGACTGTGAAGGTACTCATGAAAGCGCATCACTAGGGCATAAATAAATTACTGATATACAATTACTGACAGTGACAGACAGCACCGGCAAGAAATGTGAATTTTAACTGAAGTTTTCTGGTACAGTTGGTCAACTAAAAAGTATAGAGCGTAAAAAAAAAGAAGAGTGAGACGAATCTGATTAGCAGCCTGACCTTTGTTGTCGGATCCTTCCTTCCTAGCCTTTTGAGGTGCTGGAGCACTTCGCTATCCACATCCTGAATACAATTACCAGGAACAGTGCATGAGAAACTTCTACGACCGTGATGCCATGAAAAAACCGAGGCAAACCAAAAAAACAGAGCTTCTGAACTTAACTTCTGCCGGTACATGGCAGTGGTATGTGGAGTTGGGTGATGGTAAAACTGAACTCTAGAGACTAGAACCCTAGTAGAAATAAGAAAAGGATTGGGTATGAAGCAAGTGCAACTAACTCAATGCCTAGGTTAAAACTGAGAACAGGTTCGATCCTAATTCACTGCTACCTCACATGATTCGGGAAACCGCAGGACGCTTGCCGTTATACCTTCCTTCGAGTTGAGCCGAAGTGGAACTAGATGACGAATTCTTCAGCTAGTGCCAGGTGATGTAAGGCAGGCAGATACCCCTAACAACAAGGTGATAGGCCTAAGGAAGGACGGACGAGAGAGAGGGAGAGAGGTCGCATACGGGGGTAAGGCGAACCGGAGCGTCCGGGTCGGAGGGCCCTGCGGGCTCGACGCGGGTGGCGCCGTGGTAGCCGCCGAAGCCGAAGGCGGGAGCGGCGGCGCCCTGGGAGCGCGGCACCAGCGACGCCGCCAGGCCGCTGCTGGACGCGCGGCCCTTCTGCTTCCCCATCGGCTTCGGTCGGTCGCTCGCTGGCTCCGACTCCGATCCGTCGTCCGCTCCCTCACCCCGACGGCGCGCGGCCGGGGGGGGGGCCTTCCTCCGACGAGCCTTGGAGATGGGCAGGTGGGTCACTTGACTGGGTCCGTCCGCGCCCCCGTGTTGTGTTGTGTTGTGTTGTGTTGAGGAGAGGAGAGGAGAGCTTTGCCGATTTCGATTTGGACCTCTCCACTGCGAACCTTCTTATCCACGGGCCGGGACGAGCGTTTGGCGAGCAATCGAAGATACCGATGGGCTTAGGCCTTTTTAACAGCCCAGCTCGGCCCATACCAGCCCAGCCCAGCCGTGGTAGATGGTGTGGATCATGGAGGAGCTCACGACCTGCAGCATGGAGGGGGCCGCTGGCGCCGAGGGCGTCAAGGTGATCTGCAAGGTCCACGTCTCGCCGAGAGGGCACGGGCGGCGCCGGACGACAACGAGGAGGAGGAGGTGGAGGAAACCGGCAGGGTCGTCGTCGAGTACCGGAGGTCGGCCAACAAGCGGCCGCACGGGCCGGGAGCTCGACGACGACGACGCCGACGCCGACGGCTCCTACACCGCCAGCCCGTCGTCTCACCAGCGTCACCTCTCGCGTACTCGCCGACGACGTCACCTGACAACGCCGGGACGTACGTCGCGGCCCGGGGCGCGCCGGCCTAGCTTAATTGCCCATCACCTCTGGCACCACCACCAGCCCATGCAGCATGGCGTCGTCATGCATGGGCGTCTACGTACGTACGGCGGCGCGCGCGTAGGTATCGTCGTCGTCGACGGGGAGCCGGCGGCCGGTGCCATTGGCGGCGGTGGTGCGCCACAGCGCGGGCATATATGGAGGGGTGGCCACCGGCCGCCAAGGTTCTGTCACTGTCGTGTACTTACCACGGTTCAAAGCTAGTCTGTGCAGGCACATAGGTCGCGACAAGACTGGAAGTGTTGACTCACTGAGAAAGAATGCATGGGTTTCGTTTATTCGACTAAATGCATTCTTTTTTTTTCACTTCTATATACACAACAAAAGTCGTCGTAATTCCGAACTGGATTAATAAAAGAAATTTTGTCTACATTAACGACCTTTATATGGTAGTGAATTAGTAACAGGTATTATTTATAAACGTGGATAACCTTTAGTATACATAGTCATGTACCAAATTTATATCTTTCTTTCTAATTCTAGTTTATATAATAAACTAGGCTGAACGCAGAGGACGAAACCTGATTCTATTTTATCAAAAAAAGAAAAGAAAAATCCAAACTAGACTTGGGGTCCAAAAGAAACTAGCATGAGTTTGAGTTGTGAAAGGTTGCAGGTTGGAAACATGTTACATGAGCATAAAAGCAGCAGTTGCACAAGACACAGAATTATTTGACAAAAAAATAACCTAAACCGTGGTCGTCCCTTCGTCAGTCATATGTTCTCAGGGGTCGCCGCCGGGGAGTGGCGCGTAGCCGTTCGGACTCGCAGGAGCTTGGCCTGACTCGACCGGCACGCACTTCAAGACGGCGCCGACGATCAGGCTGACGGAACCGAGGCCGATGCTGACCAACCAAAGCCGCCAATCCAGCGGGACGGTGCTAGCAAACGTGCCGAGCAACTCTATGATCACCACCTGGAATGCTACTGTCACGGCTATGATCCCGAGGAAGATCCAGTTGCTGACGATACCACGGAAAACATTGATCTTCTGCATCTCCCTGCTGTTTATTTCATTGAATACCTGTTCAAATAGAATTGAAAAAATTAATCGTCAGATCATATATGTTCTTGCAGACCAGATGATATGTTCTTGTAGACCACATCATCCTCCAAGCAGAGAACTGGAGGATGATGTGTATTGGTTCAGGATGCATAAGAAACTGGTCGCAAGTGTAAGCTGGGGACCTAAATAACGTCTTTGAAATGCCCTTACCGCAGCATCGCTGTGGGAATTAGGACCAATGATGTATTAATAATAATAGCTAATAATGCACTCACCTGGCAGAACACAAAGGAGTTGAATATGAGTGTATTGATTACTGATTTGGAATCTGCACCCTTGATGTTCAGAAGTCGCTCCCCACCAAACATGAGAGCTCCAAGTACAAACAACTGATACAAACTCTGGCCAATGATGTTTCTCCACATGACCTTGGTAATGAAACTCTCCCCTCGCCCAACAGGTGGTCTCTTCATCATGTCATCATTTGGAGGCTCTGTTGCTAGGGCTAAAGCTCCTAACGTGTCCATAATCATATTGACCCACAACAACTGCACTGCTGTGAGAGGAGCACTCCCTGTGGCGCAAGAGTCAAAATATTGTTAACTGGATAAGGGATATCAAGGATCACTAATGGAACAACCATGACACCACAGAATGGGCACTATAGATGATGCTCCCCCCACCTGTAATACATGCTGAAACGAAGTTGATGACTAAGGCAACAATATTGACTGTCAACTGAAACTGCACAAACTTTTGGATGTTGATGTAAACTGCACGACCCCACCTTGCAACGTTTATTATAGTAGTAAAATTGTCGTCGAGCACAATCACATCAGCACTCTCCTTTGCTACCTGCAAATGTAAAGTTTAAATCATTATCTTTCAAGGACCAAGTACCCATTCAGAACAGATTTTAAGAGTAAGAATAGCAGGGAGGGACCATTCGAATCTGAAAACGAAAATGCAAAAAAAACAAACGAATAGGTTATCTATTGACATTTCCCGGCATGTAATAGCTATCTATGCATTAATGCTTAAGCGATCACTTAATCAGTTCCTCCTAATGCAACGTTCATGAATGGATGGCTATTAATAACGCAGTACCTCTGTGCCTGCTATGCCCATAGCAAGCCCAATATCTGATTCATGCAATGCTGGAGCATCATTTGTACCGTCACCTGTCACAGCAACCACTTCGCGAAACATACCTCGCAAGTTTGTCACAAGAGTATGCTTGTCCAATGGTAACGAACGAGCCATGACCTGCAGGTTTTATATAATGGGAAATTAAAGATTATTCCAGGAAATCAGTGCATTTTCATGGACTGATGAAAGTGAAATGAACCTGAATCTTAGGTATCAAGTCCCTCATCTCTTCCGGGCTCTTGTTGCGGAATTCTGGTCCTTCTATTGTTATGCCATCATCAGTCAGTATTCCACACTCTTTGGCTATAGCTTTAGCTGTATTGATGTTATCACCAGTCACCATTCTCACAACGATGCCAGCAGATATGCAGGCCTTAACAGCATCTTTTACTCCTGGGCGCACGGGATCCTTGATGCCAAAAATGCATATTAGAGTAAAACCACTTGTAGGACTTTCTGCATTATCATCAAAATCATTCACTTCCTTATATGCCAGGCACAATGTCCTCAAAGCATCACAAGCAAAAGAGTTGATAGTATCCAGGACGTTTTTTCTCTGAGCTTCAGACAAGGGAACACTATTTCCATCACTGTCAGCCATCGTGTCACACATTTGCAAAATAATTTCTGATGCACCTTTGCTGAACCAGCGGTATGTACCATTAGGTAACGAGACCAACACTGCCATCGTCTTCTTAACCGAATTGAAAGGCTCAACCTTGACCTTCGTGCAGGTCCTATCCTCAGCATCGTGTCCTTCCAACATCAAGCCAAATTCTAATATCGCCCTCTCGGTTGGAGTTCCTAAAACTGTTTGTTTACCATCCTTTTCTTTGACTACTTCTGCACTTGTATTCTCAGAAATTCCCTGCAAAAGCAAGTTCAATGTGGTTGATGGAATAGCAGAATTCAGATCATCCAAACTGTCGTTACTGCTAAGTGACTTTGAAACCTCCGATATCCATATTTTGTCAACCACCATATGGTTAGTTGTCAAAGTTCCTGTTTTATCTGTGCAGATTGTACCGGCAGATCCCATTGTCTCACATGCTGAAAGATGTCTAACAAGTGCTTTATCCTTCATTAACTGCTTCATCGCAAATGCAAGACTCAAAGTAACAGCTAACGGCAGACCTTCAGGAACAGCAACGACAATAATAGTAACTGCTGTCGCAAAGTAGTTCACTATAGTCAATGCGTCCGCGGAATACCATTTGAACAAACCAACCGTTAAGCACTTCTCAATCAAGAATCTAACAAGCAGGACTAGAAATGTTAATGTGGCGAACACCAGGCCTATCTTCCCGATGATGGTTGCAACTCCGTTTAGCTTAACCTGCAACGGTGTCTCATCCTCTCCTCCCTCACTCAACGTGCTCATCAACCTACCCCATTCAGTCCGCATACCCACAGCAGTTACCATCATCTTAGCAGACCCATCTTGAACTTTAGTTCCTGCCAAGATGAATGGCTTATCCTCCGAAATGTAAACAGGGTCACTCTCACCTGACAAGCTGGATTCATCAAGCAAAAGAGAGTATCCGTGAATGAACAGTCCATCAGCAGGTACCTGGTCTCCAATTGATAGATGCACGATGTCACCCACTACCAAGTCATAGATAGAGACCTTTTGTCGAGAACCGTCTCTGGTTACCTGGATGGATATCTTTTTCTTCTCGTTGTCTAGCTCCTTGAACTGAAGCGACTGCCTGTAGTCACTGATGGCAGTAACCATCACCACTAACAGAATACTGAGTATAATTCCCAAGCCGTCATACACGCCCTTGGGCCAGCCTTCGGATGCCAGACCGACTACAGCAGAGAGCACAGCACACACCATAAGAATGGTAAGCGTCATGTCCTGCAACGCATCCCAGACGAACATCCAGAAACCTCTTGCGGGTTTCTCCGCGTAGCGATTTTCGCCGTAGATCCTCCGTCTTTTGTCCAGGTCGCCAGCCGATACGCCACGGTCGACAGCTGAACGGATCTTCCTGGATATCCCGTCAGCGCCACCGTGCATCTTGAAAGCCTTCACGTCGTGCCTGCTCGCGATTGACGCCAGTTCGTCGGGGTTGATTGAAAACCCGGCTTTCATAATGTCCTCCGTCAGCTGGTACTCTTTCTTGCTGGCGCCTTTAAAACGTCATACGATTCACAGGTCAGGGAGAATTTATAACGCACCAAAAAAAAATGAAGAGTAAAACGACAGGACACGTTTTGGACACTCGTATAATGTTTAATGTTTAATGTACCATCACTGAAAATGATCGCCGCCTTCTGCACGTAGAGAGCAATCCGAATTTTTTCCTGGTGAAAAACACAAATCAATAAAAATGATCAGTTTTACTGGTAGCACCAAATACAAAAGGTTTCTTTTCTTTTCTCTTCTCTTCTTTTTTTTTTACAAATGAGGTACGAGACACGAGTTAGCTAATTCTTAAACGCAAGGAGCTTAGTTGAGCGACAGAAAATGCAGCGCAGCGTTTTTTCCTGTGTGACAAAAAAAAGACAAAGCACATGTAGTGCTCCATCAAATTATTAACACAAGACAAGATGCTGGATCCTCACAACCAACCGAACAAGGAAACAAATAAATGAATAAATGAAAAAAAGGCTAAAATTGATGTGGTCGGAGGGCGTTAAACTTATGCCGGTTTTAGATGTATGGAGATGGAGGGGGAGAAGACGACTTGTGATATTTGCAGGCAGGCAGGCGCGGGCCTCGTCGTCTCGTCGATGGCAACGGCAACGGCAGCTAGGCCGGTAGGGACGTCGGGCTCATCGTTTTGGCCCTAGCCTAGCGCGTAAGGGCCGTTTCGATCGGCGGAAGTTTCCTAGAGCGTTCGTCGCCGTCACGGACCCACCCGTCGTGGCGGCGCGCGAATGAAACCATCTCCGTTTGTAACCCCCACCCCCGCTCCAGAAACAAACGAACGGGGGCGGGGGTGCATGTGGATGACGCACCACCACACGAGAGCAAGATGTTTGGCATCAGCGGAAGCTGGCATTCGCGTCGCAAACCGATTGCGGTTAATTTGAAGTCAGCAGCTACTAGTTTCTTTCAGGAAAGAGAAAGGCCAACTAGTAGTATTTGACTCGAGCTATACAGTACGATGCTCGATGTGACAGGGAAGATGGAGATGGAGATGGATCACAGATGCAGTTAGCTAGGCGGCAGAAGTAGAACCAGCCGTTAGGTTTAGGCGGCGGGCTCAGAGAGAGAGAGAGAGAGAGAGAGAGAGAGAGAGAGAGAAAACGCGGTAAAAAAATACTGATACAGATGCAGGAAGTGTCAGGTGCAGGGGAAGGGAAGAGATCGGTCAGAGGGCACGGGAAGGAGGAGGAGAGGAGAGGAGAGGGAGCCAGCCAGCCAGCCAGCCGGCTACGGAGAGGAGAGGAGGGAGGGTACCTGGACGGAGCGGCGCGTGGCCTCGTCCCGGCGGCGGCGGTCGAGGTCGGGCACCATGCGGAAGCGGCGGCGGCGGTTCCGGACGACGGCGCCGACGGCGGAGCGCCACCGCCGCTGCGCCTCCTCGGAGGGGTTCTTGGGCGGCAGGTCGAAGTGCTCCTGCAGGTACCTCTCCACGGCGTCCATCTCTCCTCCCCCTCCCTCCTTCCCTCGCTCGCCCCTCTCGCGCGCGGAGAGGGGATGGGGGACGGGGGGCGGGGGTTTCTAACAAAGCGGGGAGGAAGGGAGACCGGCCGGCGACAGCGAATATACACAGAGGGAAACCCATATATATATATATATATATATATATAATAGATCAAATCTCACTCAACTACTCGCGTTCTAAAATAAATAACGTTTTTAACTAGATTTTTTTAAACGTCATTTATTTCAGAACGAAGAGAGTGATGTTTTAGTTTATTTTTTACCCCTCATCAATCTTATCACTCAAATTTTAGCATCACTCGTAACTAGTCTCTAAATAACCGTCATAACAGTCTTATAGACTAGACGAAAAGGTAATTCCACTTAACAATCTATTATGAGCGGTATATATATTAAGGAACGGACATTAAATCGAGAGAAGAATAATTGAGGGAGTAAAGTCAGGTTTAAACATTATATAAATCCCTGACCCGGTGACGTTGACCTCTTGGGGGCTCCGCAGCCGGCTGCTGCATTGTTTCTTCTTCTTTTTCTATATATATAAATATATAGATAGGTAGATAGATATTTGTGGAGGAGGGGACGAATCGGCTGCTTCGTTACGCCCGCCACTGGTCGAGCTGATGTGGTCTAGTAGCAGCAGCGCACTTTGGGCCGTCCACCCACGGCATGGAGGAACGTGGGGGGGGCAAGTGGCTATCGCATCGCGACCTCCTCGATGGTATTTTGGTTTGGTCCCCCCCCCCCCACTCTCTCGACTCGATCCACGGTTTCCCGGCCGGGTTATAAACTAAAGATCGTAACCAGAGAAGAGGGGTAGGCACGGGTTGATCTCGATCTGTCTGCAGTGATGATTTGGCATCTACTCCCTCCTTTTTTTAAAATTATTTATCTGACGCTCGTTAGTTTCGATGTCAAATAATTTGAAACAGAGAGGATATAATATAAATATGTACTAAAACAATATTAGGTCTTCCTCGCTTGCATTCCTCCAAGGGTTCCTCTCGCGACCTAGCAGAGTTCCGCACTCGCGTGCCGCCATCGACCTTCCTCCGCTTCCTGTGTCCGGCCCGGGGGGCGCGATGTTTCTCCGGCGGCTGAGGACGTCCGCCGCCCTCCGCCGCGCCTCCAAGGACGGCGGTGTCCTGGCCGCCGTTCGCGCCGAGCTCGCGCACGAGCTCTCCTCACCCTCCTCGTCCGCTCCGTCCTACCCCACTTCCTTCGGATCCGAGGTAAACAACGCCACTCGCCACCTCCTCGCGCGCCCCCTCGGTCACGCCGACCCCCCCCCCCCCCGGCGCCGCGCTCACGCCTCTCTCTCTCTCTCGTTCCCCCCGCCCTCCCGTTCGCAGGGCGCGCCGGGCTTCGCCGCCGCCGCGTCCGACGCGCCGCGGGCGCAGGACGTGCTCCTGCGCCGCCGGGCCGGCGCCGAGGAGGTGCTCGTGTCGGCGCTGCTCGCGCCGCTGCGGTTCGTCGACCAGGAGGCGCCGCTCCCCAGGGCGGCGCTCATGAAGGTGTTCGTCACGAAGCCCGGCGCCACGCCCGTGCTGCGCTTCGACTGCCGCGCTTCCTCCGTCGCGGAGGACGGCGGCGGCGGCGGCGCCGATGCGGGCTACGCGATCTACGCTGTCCGGTACCACCCGTCTCCAGGCGGCGATGGAGAAGACAAGTACGAAGGGCCCGGGTTCAGGTGACGCTTCTTTCTTCTTCTTCTTCTTCTGGTGCTGCTGCTGCTTGGTTTTTTTTATTTCTGGGGATACCAGTGTGTTACAAACTTACAATGCGTGAAGTGAACTTATGAATTGGATTTTACTGAAATAAACTTAGTGCTAATAAACTTTGTTTTTTTCTACCAACTTTTTTTCTCAATGGCACTGTCTGCTGCCTTGTTTATGCAAGACAATTGGATCCTCGGCTTCAAGCTGCGCTGCAAGAATACCTCGTGGCAAGAGGCGTCGACTCCAATCTGGCGACTTCAATTCTCCGCCACCTGATTCAGAAGGAGCGCGCCCAGTACGTGGATTGGTTGAAGACTCTGGAACAAAGATTCAGCAAAAGATATCTGACCTAGCCCCCCCCCCTCCCCACCGGCTCCGCTCCAACGATCACTGCAATGCTTTCTTGTGATTCATGTCGGTGATCGTATCAGACGAGAGTTCCATCCTGGATTTGTTTTTTTTTCTTGTGCTGCGTAGCTAACTTTGTTAAGCGATAATGATCAGAAATTCAGAACGGCCCTATCAGAAGTGAGAGAGCTGATACTTCCTCCGTTTCAAAAATAAATGATGTCTACGACAAAAAAAATCTAAACGTTTTTTTTTAAAAAAGAACAGATAACAAGCGGCAGCCACGACGCGTGGATCATAGCATGAATACAGTCGGGGCTCGTGTGGACCTGATCTCAGCTTCTCTTCTGCGTCGCTGCCTCCTTGGCCGCCGCCGCCTCTTTGGTGAAATGATGATTGAAGCGGCCGCCCCCATGGCTGCTCAACCGATGGATGACGTGGTGCAAGAATGGAGCAGAGGGCGGTAGTGCAAAAAAAAAACCAGGGATCTTCGGTTCAAGGAACAAGAAATAGATTACCCCCCGGTGGTAAATTCTAAGTGAGGGTACTAGTGCGAACACATCACAATTAGTCTCCAGGATCCAACGATAAAATAGGCTACTTCGGCATTCCAATCTCCCAAAGTCCAAACTACCTCGGCCACTGGCAGCATTCCAAGTACTCATATTTTGTAACAGATCGAGTCGAGATGAAAGACACGAACGGTTTCCCAGCTACGACAACAAAGTTACCAGGCAAACCAGGCTGTCAAGAAGCATTAATACGGACGATGTCGGCCCCCCCTGCGGCTGTTGTTACCGCCACCATCATCTCTCGGTCGCCTTCCACCGGAGCTAGATCCGTTGCCGCCGCCGCCGCCACCTCCGTAACGACGTCCACCTTGCTGTGGCGGAGGTGAAGCCACATGCATCGGATGCTGCCCTGCAGGCTGTTGCCTGCCAAATAGACAAGTGTTAACAAAAAAAAATGGAAATGAAGGACTACGCTTAGCATCTAGATACAAGAAATAAATAAACAACATCGATTGAAAGCTAGCATTCTCGTTTCATCATGCCATCGGACCACAGGAAAATTAGCTACACAAGATCCTTCTAAAATAGAGAAGTTTTTTTTTTGTCCACGGAGATTTTCCAGGTCTGTTTTTGCTTCCAAATTTAAGAGTCGCGAATAACAGAAAGTCTTAACAAAAAAACACATTCCCTTTTGTTGGTACATTACATTTTTTCTATTGTTACTGTCAGCACATGGTAAAGGTCCAAGTGTATTGAGCATACTGATCACAGAGCATTCCATCTCTATAAGTTCGTCAATAAGCAACATTACTAGATAAAAGTGGCATCCAGATGTAACAGCTCTCAGGCTTGCATTAGTTCAACAATGCATGAGCTCTTTAGAAGAATATTATAAAAGATCAGAGAACTTACAGAACATATACAATACGGCCGTCAGGTAGGAGCATTGGAACCATAGTTGAACCTGGAGGAGCACCTGGACCATACAACATTGGCTGCAGAAGGTACGAAAATGGCAAGGATATACAGCAGTTAGCAGGATGTCAGCCTCCTTTATACACACCATGCAGTGGCACGTGCATAGCATAACATGTCATGTACCTGTGCAGGACGAGCAGGAAGCACGCCATAAGCACCTGCCAGTCCGTTTCCAGGTGCAGGGTAAGCACCCGCCAGTCCATATCCTAGTGGTGTATGGAGCAAGGAACCTCCTTGTGCCTTGGGTGCTGATATTGTATCATCCTTCTTGTCAGCAGGAGGTTTAGCAAGGGAGCAATCCAGAAGCTGGCCTGCAAGAGAAAAAAGTTGAGACCTTGAACATTACCAGGTAATCTGACTAGCTGTGGAACAACATTTCATTCTGAAAGGAAGCTCACCATCGAGCTCATATCGCTCAGTGTTTTGCAGAGCCTTCATGACCGTGGACCGCTCCTTAAAGTGAACAAAACCATATCGATTTTCATGACCAGTTTTTGCAGGAGGAAGAACAACTTTTGTGATTTCTCCAAGGTGCTCAAACAGCTTCTTCAGCTGCTCTTGAGTGACAGTCTTGGGAAGGTTTTTGACATACAGAGACTTTATCTGAAGACATAAATGCACATCCATATGCAGTGCGGTTATAGAAAGGAATATAAAAAAATAATGTTAGGTTATATGATGGTTGAATGAACCTGTGTGGTAGAGGCAGAGTCACCACTCTTAGGATCTGCCCAGCTGACAGTAGGAGCATTTGTATCTAGCTTAAACTCGGAGACTGACATCTTCTGCCTTGCATACTCTGCACATGCCTGGTTGTAATATTCAATAAAGCCAAAACCCTTATTGCGCTCTGAACGAGGCACCTACAGAGATGCATTGGGGGTAAACAACTATAAGGACATACAACAGCGTTGTTGAATCATTCTATTGTTGGATCCATACCTTCAAGAGATCAACTTTTAAAACTCCAGGACCAACTTCTTCTACAGCCTTTCTGAAATCATCTTGTGTCCAATTGCGTGGTACATTTCCAATAAATAGCTTGTTCTTTGCCTGGGAGGAAGAAACCTTTATCTTCTTCCCCTGGTACAAGAACCACAATACAGTAATGTTAGAGTTAGTTTCAAAATATAAGAGTTAATCACATGAATCAAGGGACCAAGAAAATACATTCATATCATATGGAAGTAAGAATTAATCAGGTTAATTGGGCAGAAAAATTAGTTTAGGATAGTGCGGAATTGCAAATGCTGCTAGATGTTTCCCTAAAATGAAGCCATGACCCACATGAAGCAGTTTGAGGTAGTAGGTGACAAGATCTGTTGGAAGCTGTTTGCTGAAATTTTGTACCCCTTAAAAGTGGGGATTGAACTCGATTCAATAATGAACCCGCGATCCATAATTTTGAATATTTCTAGAATTATAATTGTACACTAGAATTTGCAACTAGTTGCAAGGATCAGGGCTTTAAACTCGAAACTGGAAATTAAAACTTATAAAGCCGCTGCTGAGATTTCTTTTCTATAAAAAATAGTGGAAGATGTAGATGCAATTGTAGAACCTTATAACTAGCTACATGACAATAAAAAGAAAGGACAGCACGGTGCATGTAGCTCCCGCCTGCGCAGGGTCCGGGAAAAGGTCCGACCCACTTGCGTCTTTTGTTCGCAGCCTTTCCCTGCATTTTTGCAGGAGGCCATTTCCAGGACTTGAACCCGTGACCTCATGGTTACAAGGCAACAGCTTTACCGCTGCGACAAGACTCTCCTTCAACTAGCTACATGACAATAAAGCCACAAAAGTGTGTAGCGGAAATTGGGGCATATTAAGATTTCAAAACTAAATGAGAACCAATGACACTATATCTCTTCAATTTAGCTACCTAGTACAGAGTACTATTTTAGGAAGAGATTTCAATACTTGCTTTAATACATTTCACCCAAAAAAAGCTTTAATACCTATACCTATTTTGTGTAAAATAGTAAATACAAAAATAAACAATGGCAAAAAATCGTTGCCATGAAATAAGATGAAGAACAAACCTTTAGATCTTTATTGCTCAACTTTTGGATGGCCTTTAATGCCAAATCTTTAGTCCTGAAATTAACAAAAGCATACAACCTGTTATCCCCCTTGCCTCGCATTCGCACCTGCACAAAAAAATAGAGAAGGCTATAAACTTTGAATCGCAGAAGAAAACAGATGCGAAAGTGAACCCAAAGAATATTGGCAGTACTCACTTCCACGACTTCTCCAACTGACTCACATAGTTTCTTGAGATCTTCAGAAGAAACATCGCTGGAGATGCCTCCAATGTAAACTTCAGATCCATGAGGAGGAAGAGCAAGGAGTTCAGCATGCTTCTTTTTTTCATCCTCATCAACTTCACACACAAATTCGATTTCTTCAGGATCCTCTTCTTCCTCCTCATCTACCTCCTCAACTTCTTCGTACTCCTCAACCTCCTCTTCAACCTCTTCATACTCAACTTCCTCGTCCTCATCTACTTCATCACCATCGAATTCCAAACGTTCTTCTGGTTCGACCGGTTCATCTGAATTGGTGGAAGCAGCATTTTCTGCTTTCCTCGGCATCTTCCAAAGCTCAAAGTTCCAAGGAAACTTTGGAAAGGGCAGAGGAACCAACAATATTGGGGGAGCAAAGTGACGATATATGGATAGGAAGAAAAACAACTAGAAATAACGATATGAAATAACCTCAAATTGGGTTCAGCCATGGGTATCAAAATGGAAAATGGATCCTCAAACAAAGCTAGTGTTAAGGAACAAATGCAGATATAGCGGTATGCTCAGATGGCCAACACGGAAGTTTTCCGGGAATACAACGGCGTGAAAACAAGAGTATGCAAAAGAGGACAAGAAAAGAATGTGCTATCTGAAGTATAACCGAACGAGCTGGTACAGTCGCAAGGTATCAATATTCAATGAAGTGGATGGAATGAAAGGAGGGGAAAAGAAAAATGAGGATTAGAGAACAGTGCACATAATATGTGAATCTAAAGTTAAATTTGAAACTAGAAAATATCACAGTAGTGGAGACTCTAAAATACGACTAAAAAACATGGATAAAATGACCGTTCCGCGGAGATAAATACTCGCTGCAGGAGGTTGGACAAAAGCATAAAAACGTAATACGCCTGGAAATTTTTTCTGCGGGTAGCAACTAGCTTGGGCCTAACAAACAGGACGCTACCCCTGCGTTTTGAGTACCTGTATGTAAAACCGAAAATTATTCTCCTATGCATTCTCAGTTAAAACCTGCCTGCAGCCGCCCTACGTAACGCCAGCCGGAGATCCCTCCCCTCCGAGAGATGAAAATCCCCCTCCTAAACCCTATCCCCATCCCCGATTAGGGCCTGCTCGTTTCCCCTTCCCAGGGGGGATTTGGAGGGGATCGAGGGGGATTCAATCTCTCACAAGCTAGTTTAGGATTAAATCTCCTTCAATCCACTCTAATCCCTTTCATTCCCTATGCGACCGAACAAACCCTAAGGACGAAATCTCCTGTCCCCGCCCCCACCCACGCCCTCGCGCAAGGGATCTAGCCATCCCGCTACATCCACCCTAAATGTCAGCTACAAAGGACGAAGGATGATTCGCTAGAGATCGGGGAGGAGAGCTCGGCTCTCACCTGGGGGAGACGAGACGGGACGGGACGGGATGAGACGATGCCGAGCCGCTGCTAGGTCTGCCGTCCGTCCACAGCCGCGCTGCTTATAGTGGTGCGCGACACCGAGACGAGACGACTCCGCGGTTGGCAAGTTTCTCTGTCCCTATTCTTGTTATACAAGACATTAGGTATTTGACTATATAATTTATCTTCAAAATGCATTATAATTTTTCACACATAAAAATGATAGGAAAATTTCAAGTCTTGATTGGGTAGTTTGAGGTTGTAAAAGTTAAGATTTTATTTATGTGAATTCTTTCAATTTCTTTGTTGGTTTTCTTTCGACTGGATTTGGTATGGTTGCGGTCTAAGCTACGAGCAAGACGGGGTGGTGACTGTGAAGATTCTAGACGAGGATGCTGGATATGGACGAGAACACGGCGTGGTGGACCTTCGCGAGGTAGGGCGCGGCACGCCGTCCCCTAGCGAGCATGAGCGTGGTCGGCGGATGCGTCACGGAGGTGAGGAGGGAGGCGACAAGCGCGAGACGGTTTTTCTCTCCTTCATCGTGCTCTAGGTTGGAGGAGAAGGAGAAAGTGCGGTGAGGATGGAGTGCGAAGAGGTCGGGAGAGGAGAGAAAATGCTGAGAGAGGATAAGGAAAGAAATAAGATAAAGGGAAGGGAGAAAAGAGAAAAGAATAGGGAAAAAGGAAAATAGAAAAAAAAAGGAATAGCACAGAAAAAGGAAAAGAAAAAAGAGAAAAGGGGCAAAAATTGAAATATAAAAGAAGGAAATAAAAAGAGAGAAATAAAAAAGAAGACAAAATGAGTTTGATGTTTTTTGTAAGTTATAAATATAATATTAGTGAAATACAATTAGTTATATGATATAATTAAAAATATAAGATAGTTGCATGATGTAATATAAAGACCATGCGGTGGTTTATTTAGAGGTTGGATTTAGAGGTGAGAATATATATGACTGAACTATAAATGTAAGAATTTTATAGACTTCACTGTAGAAGGTTGAAAATATCCTTTTACAAGTCAGATATAGAGGTGTACTTTTGTTTATAAGATCCTTGGGTGAGCTTTAAGTGGCGCTAAAGAAATTTATAACTAATTATACGAAGATAGCAGATGCTTGCCTGACAACTTTAAGTAAACCTGGAGATATTTGGTGCGCAGTGGAAGGTTATGAACTGTTCTGTAACCGAAACCAAGCCTTGTCACGAAAATGCCGTTGGAATCATGAGGCGAGGGGGAGGCGCACAAGGGCCTACCGTGATTTGTGACCCGGTTGTCGAATTGGGCCAGCGCTGGACACTACGGGCTGTCCTAGCTTCTTTTTTTCTCGAGGCCCAATACACTGCCGTCATTCTACCAGAACTAGTTGTTTAGAAGTGCATTCTCGAATGTGAGTTGAAGATTTGTATCCCCGTAATCAGAAACTCTTTTATGAAAATGAGATAGAACTTAGAACGCTTCTAATTACTGATGCTGTTCAGTTTCGTACTTTTTAAACCATCCATTGGTTTCAGAATCCATATTCTTTCGGGTGCTTTTGTACTGCTTTTCACAGTCAATTTACACGTTTTGCAGCTGGTCTCACTTGTCATGTTTGTCACCAGTTATCCTTCTGAACACTTCAAAAGAAACGGGCTTTGCCAAGTTATAGATAGTTATTTGTACACAGATTGAAAAAAAAAACTTGCCAAGAAATCGATATGCGAGAGACAGTCTTGAAGGACGTAGGTAGAACATGCAGCAAACGTCGTTGTTTTTGCCAGATGAGTCGAACACACGTCAGAGTTACATCCATCACGAAATCAGGCAAAGATTTTAACTGTTTTCGCATACAACGCGTGCATCGTATAGCTAGAATATGGTGCTTCTGGAGGACCTAGCAGCTGCTGCTTTTCTGATGCTGTCTAATGAGCACTCTACTCATCATCCTATGCTTGCTCTAAGGTGCTTTCAAGCATACTGGCAAAATCATCGTCGTCTTCTTCTTCTTCAGCAGCAGCAGCAGGGGACTCCAAGGAATCACACGGCAGGGCGTCTTCAAGTGATTTGGCGAAATCATCGTCGTCGTCTTCTTCAGCTGTAGCAGCGGACTCAAAGGGATCACGCGGCGGTAGGGTGCCTTCAAGTACACTGGCAAAATCATCGCCGTCGTCTTCTTTAGCTGTAGCAGTGGACTCAAAGGGATCATGCGGTAAGATGTCTTCAAGAGACTTGGCAAAGTCGAAGAAGTCATCATCGTTGTCTTGAGCGGCAGCAGCAGGGGACTCCGTGCAGAAGGGATCGCGTGCTGCAACCGGCGAGCAAGCTGCTTGCCCTTGCACTGCTGGCATGTGACGACGAGCGTGTGCCGCTGGTGGACGGAGCACCGGCGGAGCAGGTTGCACTGTCGTCGGTGGAGGAGGTACGCACGGTCGTGACGACGAGAAAGGCGGCGGCGGCTGCACCACAGGATGATGGGACAAGACGACCGCACGTCGGATCATCCTCTTGGAGCTCGGCGGCGCTGCTTGCGCTTGCAGGACTGGCATATGCTGACGAGCATATGCCACTGGGCGGACCGGGACGATCACCGGAGCAGCAGCTGGTTGCTGTGTCGTGGGTGGAGGAGGTAGGCACGGCGGTTGCACCACCGGAGGGGTGGGGACGACGACCGCACCTCGCATCCTCTTGGAGCTCGGCGGCGCTGCTTGCGCCGCTTGTACTGGCATATGCTGACGAGCATATGCCACTGGGCGGACCGGGACGATCACCGGAGCGGCAGCTGGTTGCTGTGTCGTGAATGGAGGAGGTAGGCACGGCGGTTGCACCACCACCGGAGGGGTGGGGACGACGACCGCTCCTCGCATCCTCTTGGAGCTCGGCTGCGGCGCAGCAGCAGCCGGTCTCTTCGTCTTAGAAGCGGCGACTACGGGCTCCCATGGCGGCGGGAAGACGGTAGCTTCAGATTCCCGGCGCGCGGCGGAATCTGGAGCCGCCCTGGGCGAGACGTATATCTTGCACAGAACGCGCTGCCTGTCGCCGACGACGGATCCCTCGGCGGAGCAGCACGAGTACTCGTCCATGAGCCAGTCCGTGAACCCGCCGCCCTTCTTGTAGCGGAGCTTCTTGACCTCGCCGACCTTGACGCCCGCGCCGTCCTTGACGTCCCCGCCGTTGCCCTGCGACTGCCAGGACCCGGGACCGGCGGTGCGCACGGCCCTGCATGACCTGCCCGCCTTCTGCAGCTTGCAGGTGGTGAAGAAGAACCGGTCCCCGGTGGGCGTGGGGCGGAACCGGGCGGCGAGGACGCTGGGCTCGCAGGCGTAGATGTCGGCGTCGTGGATGTAGGGGCGGATGGCGGCGTGCACTGGCTCGCCGGCGATGAGGCGCGGCAGGAAGTAGGTGACGGCCTGCGTCGGCGTCGGCTCGAACCGGAAACCAAGGTGGAGTAAACTCTCGATCGGCGGCGGCGCCATCTCCAACGATCTCGACGGAAAGGGGGAGCGGAAGAAGGAAGAGAGGTGTTTGGGGCACCGGGGGGGAGTGGCGCCATGGATTTATAGGGCGATGCACGCGCGCCGGAAGGGGGTGTCCGAGTTCATGCGGCAGACGCAACTCGGATTGCCGCCTTTTTTCCATTATTGAGTCGGATTGGGATTAGCAAAGGCGGTGGCTTGTGAGGGGACCGAGACTGCGAGCGAGGAGGGTTGGGCGGAGCAGACCGAGAAAGGCGGAGGGGAGCTGCGGGAGGGAGACACTCGAGTAGGAGGGATGCCTCGAGGTCGGAGGCTGGGTGGCGGTGGAGCTGAGGTTGGTGGTGGCGATGGAGCTGAGGTCGGTGGTGGCGGTGGAGCTGAGGGTGGCGGGCGAGGGTGCAGGTCCTGGCGAGCAGGAGAGGCTGCTGGAGTGGCAGCTCTCCCTCGGCGGGAGCTCGGAGCTCAGTGCCATAACTCTACTGAGGCGGCGGGCACTTTTTTTTTGACAGGGGGTTTGCCCGTTTTTTTTTTGACTGGGGGTTAGCTTCCTCTCTCGTGCTTGTTCGAGTGGGAGACGCGGAGCAGCAGCTCAGCTGCTGCGACCTCTCCATCTCCGTCCAACTCCACCTCCGCCACGCCTCTCGCCCGCGCCCGCCGCTTCGACGCCGCAGAGGCCATGCTCCGGTCCAAGTCCCGCTCAGGTGACGGTGCCGCGGCCGCGCCCGTATCGGCGCGCTCGCCGCCGCCGTGATGGACGGGGGGAGGCCGCGGAGGTGTGGCAGCGCGCCAGGGAGCTGGTCGATCGGCGCGCTTCCCAAGGCCGCAGACTACGACCGCCTGCTCGGGCTCCTCGTTCAGCACCGGCGCTGGGAGGGCGCGCGGAAGCTGTACGCCGGAATGCTTGCCCGAGGAGGGAGGTGCGGATAACTACAGCACCTGCGCGATGGTGGAGGAGGGGAGGAAGCTCATGCAGGCGAGGTGGGGAGAGGTGTGCATGTGCATTCCAGGTGGTTTGGAGAAGATCGGGAGCTTGCTTGGAGAGATGAAGGCGAGGGGATTGTGACTGATGCTATGTGCTGAGTGCCATTCAGCATCACAGGCAATGGCTGTTCTGGAGCAAATGTTTGCGATCCAGATGTTGTCACATTTAACAGTTTGATATCAGCTTTTTGCCGGGAAGGTTGTGATCATGAGGCTGAGAAACTTTTGAGAGAAACCATTAGGAGAGAGTTTTGGGACCAAATCAATTTAGCTACACTCCTTCGATTCATGCCTTGTGCACCCAGGGAGAAGTGATGGTTGCATCGGACTTCTCGTGGAAGCTAAGTGATGGAAGGAGGGCATACTCCTGACGTCGCCACATCTGGAGCATTAATCCATGGCCTTGTTGTTTCTGAGAAGGTAACTGAGGCCTTGATTGTCGAGGTTGAGATGATAGAGAAGCAGGTGATGCCTGATGTCAACATATATAATGTATTGATTAGTGGTCTATGCAAGAAACAAATGCTTCCTGCAGTGCAGAGATGCTCGAGCATAATGTCCAGCCTGATAAATATGTGTATACCACTTTGATTGATGGTTTCATCAGGAGTGATAATCTTAGTGACGCAAAGAGAATATTCGAATTCACGGAACAAAAGGGTGTATGCCCTGATGTTGTTGGCTACAATGCTATGATAAAAAGGATATTGTCAGTTTGGAATGGTGAACGGGGCGGTTCTATGTAATAACAGCATGAAAAGAGTTGGATGTATTCAAAATGAATTTACATATACAATACTTATGCTAAACAAGGTAACATAATTACAGCTCTATGGTCATTGTGATATGCTACTTTGAACATATGCTACTTAACTGTTGCTCTCCCAATGATGTCACATCAATTTTTTAGTTAGTGGACTCACAAACAGTGCTACCTGGGTCATCAACTCAAACTGCACCAGCCGTGTGAAGTTGCATGACAAGAATGCTTTGTTAGATGTGTTCAAGGGATTGGTCTCTGATGGATGGGACCCGAGGGTTTTAGCATACAATGCTATTATTTTCAGCCTTTGTAGTCATAATATGCTTGGGAAGGCACTTGACTAGATAAGATGGCTAGCAAAGGATTTTCTCTCTTGGCCCTGTCTGGGACAACTTTTCTCTGAGAAGCTTTTCTCCTCCCTATGCTTTTGTGTCTATATTCTCTGTTTGTTTTAATTTCTCAAAAGTGGTTTCTTATCAATCCAACCCCTACAATTTTCCTAGTATATAGCTGCGCATTGCTCTACTGATAATAACTATATCTCAAAGTAAAAACTGGTCTTACTTTAAAATAATTTACATCCGTTCCTAATAACACAGGCATACCACATAGTGATGGGTTGCGACGGAATTATGGTTGCAAGTGTTAAATCTGAAGAACATTGAAACGGCTTGATGAGCCAGATCCGAGCAACTCTGCTGCTGTTGGTATGGACAAATTTGATTCCTGCTTTTGTTTTTTTTTTCTCTACAAGATACCAGCTAACTCTTGGGTTTTTACCTTGCAGGTGAGCAAACTGATCTGCTTGCACTTGTCACACTTGGGTTCACCGGCGTCGACGTCTTTCCCGACGACGTCGAGCACAAGTTCTTCAAGCACACTCGCGACGACGGACTTCATCTGCACGTAGGCCGTCTCCTTCCCTAGCTAGGCACGCATGGCAAATATTCTATTCTGAAGAGTGTGGCTGCCATTGCCATGCCCATGAAACTGGAAGGGGCACGTGGCAGCTCGTTTGTGCTTGCTGACCAAGATATCGCCTTGCACTGCAGGGGGGGGGGGGCAAGCACTGATGAAGAAGCCACGTGGCACTCGAGGAGTCCGCGCCACACGGGCCGCGTCCAGCCCGGAGACCGCGTCCAGCCCATCTGCGCGCTCAGGCTCGTCGTAGCGTACGTGCACCCGTTCGCAAGTGCAGACACGTGTGCACAGCACGGGAAAACCGCGTGCCTCACTTCTCGGTTCCCACGCCCCGTTCGCTAGCTTTTCCTTGACATGTTAAGGCATGCTGCGTGAGCTAAGAGTCCAAGTTGAATAGTTCTGGAATAAATGATATTTAGGACGGCTAATTTAGTTCAATTTGAAGTGTTTTCGCATACAACGCGTGCATAGTATAGCTAGAATATGGTGCTTCTGAAAGACTTAGCAGCTGCTGTTCTGCTGTCTGATGAGCACTCTACTCATCATCGGGTTTTCTTCCCGTGGCGCCGCTAACCAGTCGCTTCCTCCTCCTCTGCTTGCTCTAAGGTGCCTTCAAGCATACTGGCAAAATCATCGTCGTCGTCGTCTTCTTCTTCAGCTGAAGCAGGGGACTCCAAGGGATCACGTGGTAGGGCGTCTTCAAGTGACTTGGCAAAGTCGAAGAAGTCATCATCGTTGTCTTGAGCCGCAGCAGGGGACTCCGGCGAGCATGCTGCTTGCTCTTACACTGGCATGTGACAAGCGTGTACCACTGGACGGAGCGGCACGATCACCGGAGCAGCTTGCTGTGTCATGGACGGAGGAGGTACGCACGGCGGTTGCATCAACGGGTGCGGTTCTCACTCGCGGATGCGAGTCTTAAATTTCACCCGCATACTCTTTTGTTTTGAACAAATTTTTGCTCCACATAATCTGAACCCGGCCCATTGCCATTCCTACCCGAATGAAAGATACGGTGTACTTCAGTTTGACAAATGTACACCGGACCTTCGTTGTTGCGGAGAAAGTAAGTTGACGATAGACATACATGTAAAAGAATACCATGCACAATAAGCAAGAAATGCTCAAAAGAAGAATCCATAATACCTGTGGTTTTTCATGCCCTGCCCCTCACGGGACAAGAGGGAGGGAGACGTTGCCGCATTTGGTACTATATTGCATATCTGAATGAATGTACAATCATGACCCAAATTTCAGGAGGGGTGGTTGCGCTGGCTACATTGCACATAAAGATTTACATGTTTCATAGAGAGCGGCTTTAATCTATCGCCATGGTTACTCCAGGCAGATTTCTGATAATAGCCAGACATTGCTTCAAAAGTGCCTTGGCTTGTTCGCCTTTTTCAGACTCGCAGAGTTCGGCGAGTTCATCCTCGAACTTGGCCTCTGTTCTGCCTGTCAACGGAAAGTCTCGATACAACTTGCTCAACTCAAGAAGGCACTCCGAAGCAGCAGTATGGAACTGAGAAGAGGAGACAGTTGGTGAGAAATAAGGATATACTATATGCGCCGACTGCTAATCACAAACTCAACGGGATCCCCAGAAACGGAGAAACCAACTGTTTCTGAAACTGCATGTCTATTTAACATATACACTGATATATTTTTTTTTAAAATAAATGCACATAAAATATTTCAGAAACCATGTCGATTATTTACAAGCCATTAGAAGGAAGACGACATATTATCTTCAGGTAAAAGTCCTATAATGCTATGAGACCATAACAAAAGGACAATCAAATATATATATCACATCCTTGGCTGCTCAGGCTAGAGGTACAGAAAGTTACCTGAACAATCTTAACTAGGCGCATGGATTCTACTACTTTTGGTGACAACAAATGGAATAGCTGAAAAAGAAAATTAAAAAAACTCTATCAGAAGCAATGAAAAATAATGGCAACTGCAGAATAGTAATACAAATTTAGTATATACCACCTCCTGAACCAAGCAAGGTGCATCTTGCGGCCATGTGTTACTATCATCAGAAGTTTGAAACTTGTGGCACAACTCTTTGATGCACAAGAAGGACGACAACTTAACTGCTCATAAAAAAAAAGATGCACACATCAATTTGACAATCTTGAAGCATCAAAGATAGATATTAAAAAGTATATTACAGGTCCACATATGATATCATACCCTGCCAACTCTCCTCAGGTGAAAGAGAATTTAATATTACTTCCCAAACATTCTTCTTTTGGTCGATGATGTCCTGTGGAGAGGCAATACTGATGCAAGACGTGACACAATTGAGCACTTTATCAAGTGAAACAGAGGGCCCTTCATTTTCATTTGGTTCTGCAGAAGAGAAGCCAAAAAAAGCTACAAGAGTGAATGAAGTATTCAACAAAAAAGATAAGATAGATTATATAGATACTTGCATGCCCAGTACACACACACACACACTAGAATTGTCTATTCAAGGAAGTTTTACAGTTCAATATGTCTGCAACTTTCCACAAATATTGAAACACACTACAGAAACACTATCACTGCTAATTATATATGCTAAATCCTACTTGAAGCTTTACCTCCAGATTCAGAAAGACAAATCAATCATCAATATACTAAGTTTTTCCAATTTGCATGACCATGTTTCATAATGAACATGAGAATTTAGATCCTACAAACCTTCATAAATAAGGTCTTGCTACAAGAATGGTGTCAATGTATCGTCTTGATGTGATAAAGGTCGTTGGTCGGTCGTTATTTCAGTGTGGTCGTGTAAGGTCATGTTGGTCGTTGTATATGTTCATCTCGGTCATTTTATCATATATTAAATATTACCACAGTAGGGGTTTTCCCCTACTGTATTTCCCTCAAAAAAATGTATCGTCCTGATGTGCTGTATCAACCTATTCTTGAAATGGTTCTTCCGCCTTAAAAGTGTATTGTGAGAAAATATCACAAATGTGATAAGAGTGCCAGATATGTTCTTGTACCCAATTAAAAGAAGCTTAGCTGGGCACAGTCGCTAATTGAATGCATTAAGGGGCTCAAAATGGTGACTGACCAGCAGTACCAGATGAGGTAACCGAAGATGAACCCTTGGCCTTGCGAATGACAGATTGGTTAGAAACCTCGTACAACATAGGAAAAATACTATTGAAAAATCCTGGATCTCTGAATGAGGTAATCACCTGAAAAGTGATGAAAGGAAATAACTTAAGTAAATGGTATTGATTATAAAATCTTCAAAACTTGCTAACAGGCAATCTAAGTAAGCTATGACCATAAAAAAAGACATAAGAATATATAGAGCTTCTGGGGTTCATTAGTTCACGTGTGTGTGTGTGTATATATATACATCCCAAAATCATTTAAGGGGTGGAAGTATTCTTCACAATTATTTTCAGAAAGCTTTTCCTGAGACACTAATCAAATAGATATGCTTGAAAAACTCTTAACATGTTTTCGTTAAGTTACGAACCTTTAGCATCAGGTAAAAGAGCAAATTATCTATTTGCAAACAGTTGACAATCATTTTGATAAAAAAGTGTTGGTCCAGTCAAAAGAAGAAATGGAAATGTTAGTCAATGAAATAATAACACTATAGCAGGTTCAATATTCAGATGAGGATTGAAGAAAAAAGATTACTTTGTCTAAACACAAGAAAGCTGCTTCACAGTAAACTTTTGATTTCTTACTGCATGCCACACAAACAGCATTCTGTATAATACTTGGCAAGCTGGGGTCTTCCACAGTTATAGCAACATGACAGCTAGAACACAGTGAAGAAAGTGCATCCAGAATAGCTTCTTTTCCCTGTCGAAAGATGTAAGCAAACAAAATAAATTGTGTTCTGAGACATGGAGAAAGATTCAAGGTATTGTTTAAGAAGTCCCATCAAATTGTCCCATGAGAATATGAAGAATACTACGAGTACCTCCCAAAATCGACCTGGTAGTTCTTTCAAAAGTGATTTGAGGATATTTTGGTGGTATGCTGAAAGGGATTCTCCCAAAACATTACATAACTTCTTTATGGCCTTGGCTGACTGCAAGCAGACACAATAAATATATTACAAGCAACAAGAGTAGAAGACCTTGGACCACTACCAATATGGTACACATATGAACAGAAAGTTATGGAACAGATATTGCACCTTTCTTTTGCCAGCCCATGATGACGACGACATGCAATCACACAGAAGAGATACAATTTCTGGTAAATACAGTGCTAGGGTCACTCTTTCACTACTAGGAATATCCTCCCAAAGTTCTTCATATAACGCGCTAGTGTCTTTGTCATCATCAAACCTAAAAAGATGTTTTGTTTGTTAATACTGACTTCAAAGCTCATGAATTTCTGGAATCGATGAAGTCAAGAAAATGCAATGTTAAAATGTCCTTCACATACCTTGAAGAAAAAATTACAGGGATAACTGCTGCATTGTACCCGCTAAGAACATCTGCTGCATTGCTTAAGTAGGCTTTAATAAGAATTGCACCAGATAACTCATCGTTCTTCCCACCTAAATGCAGAGAGGTGGTATCTTCAATAAGCTTCTGAGCCTGTGAGGGACTGGCGTATTTCAAAACTGTAGCACAAGAAGATGCAAAGGCCCTTTTTGCCACAGAACTCTTTTCCTCCAGAACAGCACTAAACAGTAGCTTTAGTAATGTTGTTGTGAATGGTTTGATGTCTAACATGACCTTCTGTACCAACAAGGTGATAAAGCTAGCAACACCAACCCTGAAATCAAGCAGGAAATGAATGACGCATAAGAAAAATGCAGTATCAATGTATACTGAATAAGATTTACAGTACAAGAAATCCAAACCTTGTATTAAGACCAACAGCTGATCTAACCATTTGAGCCAGGCGAGGAACTAATAGATCAAGCGCATTCTTGTCAACAACTTTTAAACATATATCAAGAGTTTCCCACATTGGAGAATCTTTAGCCACAGCTACACGCAAGCTTTCGAGCCTTTCAGCTTTGATGCCAGCATTCCCTGCATGCATCTTTCATCCAAATAGAGAAGAGAGTTAGGTATTGCACTCGTGGGATATTATACTTCTGAAACATCATCATAATGAATCCTTACAGAGAAGAAGCAGAATTAGCATACCTCAACATAGTTCAGCCTTTGATCCTCAAGACTTGACAAACATTCAAGCATACAGCTGACAAGTTCTGGCAGATGCGGCCGAAGGGCAGGACCAGCACCCTATAAACAAAAGGAAGACATAAGCTGAGGTGTTTTCTTTTGTAATGTCATGCTCCAAATAAATTTTAATTGAGTTCCAGCAACATAAGTCAGAATTCAAGAAAAATTGGTAGAAAAAGAACAATGTAGTATTCGTTGCAATTCCGGTGCACTGGAGCAGCCAAAAAAGGGAATAACGGAGAGGCTTGTTTATTCCAAAGGGACTACCGGCATTATGTAGCATTAGACCCAACACGACTCCAATTAGGACTCTAACCCAACTCCAAATCTGCGACAACCTTTCTATTCCTAGGACTCTATCTCTAGGACTCAAACCCTATCTTCTAGAGTTATGATCCGACTCAACCAAGACTCCCTCAGGCGCGTCCCTGTGGGCTGCTACCTACAGGCTACAGCCCAAACCAGGCCCACAGCCCACGCGTCTGGCCCAGGATCATCAAAAAGTATTTGTCTATTTTCATCCAAACTAGTAAGAAACTGGAAGAATTGCAGTCTATTTTAGTGGAAATAGCATATGAAACTGCTTTATTAGAAAGTGAAATAATAAGATGTTTCTCTTCTACACCACCTTGAGAAGGAAACGGGCAAGGCACTTTATGGTTTGAAGCAGGCACCCAGGGCCCAATGTTTAATTAGGGCATGAATGCATCTAAAGTACTATCATAATATTTTTCACTCGTTAAAGATAAAACACAGGAGTCAAGAAAAATACCATGAAATTTTGCTAAATATTGAATCTGTTCGACTGCAAAACTATAACATATGTGAAGTATTAGTATAAAAATACCTTAGCAAGCTTCATGACCAAACTAATAGAGGCTTTTTGAACACTTTGAACTTTACTGAGTATACCTTCAGAAAGCAAGTATGGAAGTACAATGTTCATTGCTTCATTTGCATCAGAAGCAGAAGTTAGTGACACATCACATAGCCTGATTGTCAATGAGCTTGCGGCTCGACACAAACTATCACCAGCATTCCGCACAGTTTCCTTTATATCATCCATTGCTCGAAAAGTGGTGGTCCATATATTTCTCAAATGCTTAGAAACCTTAAAAAGAACAAATAAAAAGGTGAGTCATAATTTGGTCTAAAATAAATCCAAAACTAGATCCGTATAAGAACTTTAGTACAGCTTGTGTCAACTAATTAAAAAAACATAACACCATGACTTACTAATCGTGTACCTGACTATATCTTCGACCTTGGATGATATCTGCAAGTGCAAGACAGGACGCTTCACGTGAGCGCCAAAGCCTTGATCCAGATTGAACCACCAAATCCTCCACTATGACATCATAACGTTCATCTATTGCTTTTTTCGGATCTATGACAATTAACTTCCAGATGTGTGCCATTGAATCCTAGAAAGCAATTGGAATTATCAGCAGAGGAAAGATTTGTCAAGACAACAACAACAACAAAGCCTTTGTCCCGAGCACATTGGGATAGGCAAAGAATTGTCAAGCTTATTAAGAAATATAGAACATCATAATCATATAATCTAGCATTCTAGTTGCATACAAAAATCAGAAAACGCTGCAGGAAATAAACTTCCTTTTTCTGAATTAGATTATTTCCTTCAAATAACTTATTAGATTATATAGATAGTTAGATTTTAAGATAAAACCAGATTGTAAAATAATGGCAACTGCTGCATAGACCTTGTAAGCATAGGAGTACAGCTGATGTCTATAACATCGTCAGTTGATTTTGTTTAGTATATTTCTAAGGATCCATGTTCCAAAGCCACATTTACATGCCCTAGTTTTACGGTGTTGCTTATGTAAAAGCTAGGAAGGACACTTTAGGGGGGCCCTGGCGCAGCTATAAAGGTGTTGCCTTGTGACCATGAGGTCACGGGTTCGAGTTCCGGAAACAGCCTCTAACAGAAATGCAGTGACAGGCTGCATACAAAAAACCCAAGTGGGTTGGATCCTTCCCCGGACAAACCCAAGTGGAATGGATCCTTCCCGAACCCTGCGCAAGCGGGAGCTACATGCACCGGTCTGCCCTTTCTAGGAAGGATATTTGAAAATGATCTCAACAACTGGGACTGTAAGTTAATCTTACTGACTCATGCAATACAACGACAACAACAATGAAGCCTTTGTCCCAATCACGCTGGGGTAGGCTAGATATGAAACCCAACAATTCTTTTTTTTAAAGGAAGTAAAAGAAAAAAAGAGAAATATTAATTTTAAATGGAAATTTTCTAGACAACAGAAAATACTTGAGCTAATCTCATCTGCTATCTGATTAGAAGATCTAGAAATATACAGCAGTATAATGTAATTAATGCAATGCTGAAACAAAATTATGAAGTCATAATGTCAAATCTATGCGAGTGCCTTAATAATGAGGATGTGACTATGGATAACATTAATTGTATCAAACTGAGGAAATTAATGTGCATACAGGAGTGCTTAACTAGTTGAGCCATTTGACATGTCATTCTTACTAGCTTATTATCTCAATTTCTTTAATTCTTATACGGAATAAGAGCACAGCACACTGCACACTTACTTGGTTACTTGGTTGTATTGCGCACAATGGGGTTACATGAATACTGGGGGTGACACAGGAGCCGTACCCTACTAGGACTCTTGAGTAGAGTCCTACTATTTGTAACAGTTATGTACCATTACTCAACCAAGCAGTTTAATTTTGATCCATGAGAAAAAAATAAGAAAAAATGGTTGATATGGTGATAAGATTATAGGAATGTACACTTTGGTACCTGAATGTTCTTATCAGGGTCATACTGGTAACGGACAAGCCTAGGAATTAATGTGTTCAAATGAGGTTGTAGTGCCTCTCCAGCTTGTTTGGCTATCTTGGAAAATCCAAAAGCAGCACCCCTCTTGGAATTGAGAGCGGCTTGATAATTAGCTAGATCCATGAACTTGTATATCAAGTCGGGTTGCCCCATCTCGTTGGCAAGATTGCACAGCTCTTTGTATGTGCTAAGTTTTCCTCCAGTAGGATTATTGCCAATTGTGCCTTCTTGAAAGACCTCAGAATCCTCCATCAGCTGATGCAAGTACATTAAAAGATTTAAAAAATAATATAATCTCCATGGTTAAAATAGAAATTGTGAAAACATCATGCACCATAATGGCTTTTTTCTTTCTTGCAGTGCCAGTTAGTGTGCTGACAAGAGCATGAACCAGCTGCTCCTTCATAGATGCATCACCAAGCTCATACACTATACTCATGCCTTGGGATGCCAAATCTTGTGTAAGCTCATTTGAATCCCCAAGAAGATGTGAAAAGGATTCCTGTGAAAAGAATGGAATTTAAGGGTGTACACAAGGTGAAAGACGATCTGAGAGGGGCAATACATTAGTAGTTTACTACTTGAGCAAAGAAAAACATTTAAAGATTTGAAGGGACAATATAATTGAAATGGCAACATTTCAGCAGTATATGCATAAATAGTTCAACTCCATTCCATCAAAAGATGAGATACCCTACAGTTCAAATAAGAGATAGTTTTTGGCTCCACGGCACATGTCAATTTTGAAACTTACATAAACCATGCTAAGAACTTCTAAGTATCAAATGCTAGAGCAGGAGTTATATGGGCATTAGGCTACTTCAAGTGGAATTATATGACATAGCTACTGTACATGGCTGGCACTATAATATCATATGATTTATCAACCACATAACAATACACAGATTCTAATGCACTGTGGCACATTTTGAAGTTAGAAAACTGTACTAGGAGCTCTGTAATAATTTAGATATCTTATCTCATACTGACGAACCTGAATTCGCGGAAGCAGTTCTAGGATCTTTGGATGTCGACCACAGTACATTGTCAGTGAGACCAACCACACAGTACCTGCACAACGTTCTTCTTTTCTACTGCTGTATATTAGTGTATCAAATAATTTTTTAATAATTTCTTCTCGAGCCATAGCATGTGCTTCTTCACAATCACTTCTTTTACAGGAGTTACTCGAGACAAGAGTTGCATCACCAGTAAGGTAATTTGTGGCCTGGAAAAGGGAAACAAAGTTTGTCTCCAGTATCACATCTGCAGTCACAGGAACTTCTCCCCATATGAAAGATAGAGCCTCTCCAGCAGCAAAAAGCACATCTTCCACCTAAAAAAGGAATAAGTGCAGGAATAGTTTTTGTCAAAAGAAAGGTGAGCTTTTTAACTGTGTGTTTTGTTTCTGTTTTCTTATTTTTTTCTTTTTTTTTGGGGGGGGTACCTTGGAACGTGAGAGACTAAAAATCAAATCCAATGCATTATTCAGGTGAGTAAAGGACATCTCATTCCAAGATATATGCCCCAGTGATACCAAAATCTTCTGTAAAGCTTTGTTATCACTTTCAGAAAGAAGTTTAGACAGCCTCCCATGCAAGACATTTAATAGTACACCTGCAGATTAAAAAACAAATAAATAACAGTATGGGTGTGAACAGCTCGCATGTTTTAGAGGCTTGAGCAATAGTTCAAACCTGTAGAGGAGCTCTGACTAATGGAAGGCAATGCACAACGCAGACCAATATGACCGAGAGATTCCATGGCCACGGATGCTAACGTCGAACCTTCAGAGTCAACAAATTTTACAAGAATATCAACCACATTCTTTACCATTTGTTCAGGTATCTGCACACATAACCATCATGTACAACAAATTAAAATCTTTCAAAAACACGGTAGTAGCATTCATAACAATGTTTTGCAAGGAAAGTTCTCTAAGGCATATGATGGTGCCCAAAACAATTGCAATACTGGCATTCAAACTTGTGAAGTGGGTACAAGTCGGTCCTCAAATTTAGAAACTAGACATCTATCTGACCATGTCCATGAACTTGTATATTTTGTTAGGACAGGTTCGGTTATAGTTTCTGTTCACTAACAGGCCTAGTTGTCACAGATAGAAATCACTGTGAAATAGCTCTTGCAAGGAACCAGTAACTTTTAAAGTGGGTGTGCTGAGTCTCAGATAAAGCAATTGATTCAGTAATGAAAATCGGCTACAAGCTTCAGTCAAAAAAATCAGTAACAAGCTGAGATAATTGATAAAAGCACATGAGCGTAGAGCGTACATAAGATTGCTTCAGACAGCCAGCTGTTAGATATCCAATTGCACACAACATTCCATGGCAATTTTCAAATCTGGAAAAATTCATCAAATATTCCCATGAATCCGAAGTTTCCTGGCGATATAGAGGAAAAGTCAGTGTTGAAGTTTCATTTGCATACCTTGATGGTCGATTCTGATCAAGTGTTGAAGTAAGCTCGGACAGAAGATTTAGTGCATCAGAGCTTGAAAGTGAAGCAGAAGCAATGCCGAGAAGACGCGAGGCAGCTTCACGAGCATCAGAATCAGTATGACCCAATACAGTTCGCAGCCAATGTACACGGTCTGCATACCGGGATGAAATCAACTGCAACAAAGGATAGCGTTAAAACATCTGGAGAAATCATAAAGTTCATTTTAATAGATGACACAAAGCAGAAACCTTTTGTTCACGAGAGGAAAGGTTAACCATTGACTTTAAGGCCAGCACGTGAAGTTCACTAGATCCCTCATAAGACATGCCATGTTCTAAGATGACACACATTCTTGCTACTGAAGAACGAGATGGGTCTTCTCGCACGAGGTCTGAACTATCAGTGGCCTCAAAGCACTTCATCAGAAACATGATCATCGCAAGAAATGTTTTTGAATGAAAAAACAACTTTTGATTTCCCTGCTCATGTGAATGCAATAGCTGAGGTCGCTGACTGAAAATGTAATTTAGCATCTCTGCAATATCAGGATAGCTGAAATGGTTATGTCCTGCAGATGATTGCCTTTCATCATTCAATAGATTCAGACCAGCTAGAGCCATTTCCCTGGGACAATAGAACCACATAAGAGCCAAATACATACATAGCTGAACATGAGCAGCTGAAGAAAAGCATGCCAAGAAATAATGCACTAGTATCACAGCTTCCTAATTCAAACATTTTATTACATACATGTGTGGTACAAAATGTCAAAGCAAGACCACCAACTCTTTTCAAGTCATCTGACAAGGTCAATAGTCAAAACTGAAGAATGAACATGGCAAAGACTTCTAGAGAGTAGAAAAAGCAAAGGGTTTTATGATATTCAGTCAGGTGGATAGTTATCAAACCAGTGGGTTTACATTCCATTAGTTCAATGACCGTGTTTTATCTCTCGTTACATTACAAACATTAACAGCACAGGGCACAGCATCTGTTAACATGTCAACTCCACCAAGCGGTTCAGATCTAATTCAGATAGGTTTGACCGTGTGGGTAGCAGGGAGGATGGCAAGATGGGTAAATAAGTCAAGATGCAGGGCTAGGTTGGTGGCGATGGCAGAAACACCAACACTACTAACTGGAATGTTTATAAGTAGTATAGTTACAGATACAAGGCTTTGTCTTAGAATTCAATCTAATGGTTCAACTAACTGGCAGAAATAGATGAAAATCCCAACTGCATGCATACTGCTATATTGAAAAAGGAAGAATTACATCATAGGTTATGACTGTGTCACTGTGATGATAAAATGTTAATCATATACAAGAAACAGGAAGACTTTTGCACGTTGAATGGGCCAGAAGATAAATGGGATATGCAATTATGAGCAGGCCCACTAGTATAATTGGACAAAATTCTCCTATGAAATCAGAGCACTATGCCAAAATAATGTGTCTAATATCTTTCGTTAAGTTGTAACAAACCTTATGTCCAATTTTACATCTGAAGCTCCAATCATGCAAATGTACCGGCTTGGACAGTGCTGAAGATTGTATAATGTTGTTGCCCATCTTATAGAAGAAAACCGAACCTCACTTTGCTCCTTTAAGAAATTTAATACAAACATATAATATCAGATTATCATGTCAAATCCAAACTAAAAGCATCAAAATTCCCTGGATAAGATCCTTAGAGATAACAAGCTAATGAGATTTGAGAATAATCAATCCAGACATAATAGATGCTATTGGATGCACATGTTTAATCCAGAGGAGTTTCAAATTTTAATCGTCAAAATTGGTAGAGCAAAATAGTCAAACTATGAATACTGCACTCATTCTCCCTCCCTCCTGTTTTAAGTGTTTGGTAGTGTGGTTTTACTGTTCCTTAATGATATGACATGCAGCTCAAGCATTCAGAAAAAAATTTATTTCCCAAGTATGCATTATTCAAGCTCTCTTATTGGTCCCCTCTAATAATGGCCACTCCACCACTGGTTATATAATATATATTCTAATTACACACCACTTGTCAATTTTTTTAAAAGGTAGAAAATAATTCATATCATTTTGGCCCTTTTAAGAGTGAAGACCGGTAAATATGATTTTATCGGAACCAAGACATCGGAAACAGCGGTAAAGTTGTTGCCTTGTGACCATGAGGTCATGGGTTCGAGTCCTGGGAACAGCCTCTTGTAGAAATACAGGGAAAGGCTGTGTAAAAAAGACCCAAGTGAGTCGGACCCTTCCCCGGACCCTACGCAAGCGGGAGCTACATGCACCGGGCTGCCCTTTTTTCAAGACATCAGAAATTGGTATAAAATTTCGATTCTAAAGAAACAGCCCACCATATCTCCTTTGTGTGCTCATTTAGCCAAAGTTGCTGGCAGTATTTGGGCATTCAGTGGAATAATTGACTTCTTCCAAATGATGCTGCAAGCTAACAAGGAATTCCAGAACCCATTCTTCATGGAGATCATCATAATCAGTGCTAGGCAAATCTGGAAGCAGAGAAACAACTTCATCTTCAACCGTGGACAGCCCTCTTTCCAATCGTGGAGGAGTTTCACTGAAGAGGCTCATCTACAAGCCCATAGAATTTCAGATAGCAAGTGTGCTCTCTTTCTTTCTTGGATAGACCTTTGTTCACAATTTTTGTCTAGCCCCTCAGACTAGTTTTGGTGGTTTTTTGTTTTCTTTTAGTACAGCTTTCGTATATATTTTTCATTAATAAAATCCCAACAGTGGGAGCCTCCCCTGCTGTTTTCTCGGTCAAAATCTTAATTATAACATCAGAAGTTGATGTGAAGTATTATTTAAGTAAATACCTGGCCAAAATTTGGTGGGAACCAGCTTAAGACCTCTTTTTTTGTATAATATTTTTAAAATATTTAGTTGCTGCAATAAATCTTAGGACAAATGAAAAAATAAAGCTAATCCTGATTTGGTGAAATGAAGGTGCTTCTATATTTGAGTCGGTTGGTCAAGCTACTGGAACCCTGAATAAAACTATGTGGTCCTTCTAGAACATTATCCAGTGTGTTATATTCTACAACAAGCTTTACAAACTGTATTGAGTTATTGTTGTTCTATTACCAAAATGCATAATGCATGAGACTCCCTTGGGGAAGCAAGGGCTCGTGTTTGCTCCTCCAAATCTCATATTATAGTTGAATACACTTGCAGAGTTACAGTCACAACTCACAAACTGCTACTGCTATCACCAACGATACCGTACATCTATAGTCTTGATAATAAAGGCTTGACATTATAGCGATTTGAAAATCCACAACGAATAGAAGTATAGAACGACAATGTTACCGTTTTGCAGTGTTCCAAAAGAAGTGCCTCAAGATCCTTCAGTACTACCATCGAAGCACCCTGATATCAAAACCAAGAGGATAACAATAACTAACCCAATTAAAGTTGGAAAATGGTAAGATACAAATGTATAATGATATCATGATGCAGCTAATAATACAAAAAACTAAGCAAAAATGTTGCAAGATGAAAGCATATGTAAATGTCCTGCTAGACAAGCTTTAATTTGTAATAACATACTTAAGGTCGCAGGCTGCTTGCAGACACTATAAATGACAACTAGAGTGGCACGCACGATTAAAATCCGCATGAAAGGGTCGTCATTCATCAGTACATTATATTATTGCCACTGGATTAGCTCGTGCTATAAGTGATTATCCAAGTATGGTAATCTGAGAGTACAATAAAATTCAAAACTGGAAACTGTAAAAGCCTCACTTTAGGATAATGAGTAGCAAGAAGCCATGAATGACTGTGAGGCATCAGTTTAATATCATAACCCAGGCAGGTTTGAGAGACTCATTTTGGCAAATTTGTGAGAAGAGAAGGGACTAATCCATATTGCTGCTTAAAGGTGACTAGGTGAGGCATAGAAAGGACCATTTTCAGAAAGCAATGGCATGAACAGGGGTGTCAACTTTGCAATACCAGTTCAGAGACATGAGCTTTTTCAGTGGCACATAAAAATTCCCTCTAACTAACCTGGGTTCTAAAGACAAACAAGTCCATATTAAACCTTTTGGTGGCATGGAAAACATCTTAAATAAATTGTTGCCGCTCTACTAGACAGCTGATTGCAGCGTGTTTGAACCCTCAGGAATTACAATCAGGCCAAGTATTTCTCAACTCCTAACCATCAAACTAAAATATTTTCCTATTGAAAAGATCCATTAATTGCAGTACATGATCATCTCTACAGCGCCAACATGGCAACATGTTCAGCAGGTCATGACAGCACACATTGGAGAAGGCAACATGCCCTCCACAGCTACCTTGTATGCTCCAGCAAGGGAGGTAGCCGCCTCTTGAATCGTCAAACGAAGAGATTGATCCTCCAATCTCAAAGCAGTAAAGAGTCGTATAGCCATATCAGTTTTATCACTGAAACATGATGGGGAAGAAAAATCAGTTCCTTGTAACACAAATAAAACATGACACATAAAAGTGTAAGAAAATATCATGCCTGAATAAATTAGGCATGCGAGAGGCAAGCAAACCGATAGCCTGGTACGCAAATATTTTGATATCTCTACTAGAGGAATCTGGAAATGAAGAAAGACAACAAACTATTCAAAGTCTCTCAAATTATTCAATATGCCAAACTTGGCTATGAAAAAGATGTCAACCCAGTGATTTAATGAACAAGGAATTCGGAGAGTAGCTGTGTTCAGATCTGAATAAGAAAAACAGATAAGTAGACAAAAGACCTGTTTCTGTAGTGGAAGAACCATCAAGGGAGCGCAATATCCCACTAAGGATAACTGGACCAATTAACTTTAGCTGGTTGGTTACTGCCTAAATTTATAAGAACATAATTCATATCAGTTTAAACAATAGCTAAGCTAATATGATTGATCATTGGAAAGAGAAGGTTTAAGAATTTCCATGGGTGGAAAAACCAAAAAACTGAACTAAAATAGAATCACTAATGCTTGAAGTTAAGCTATGCATGGTTAGAACATGCAAAGTCCATACATGTTTGAAAACCCAGACAGTGAACTCCATTCCTAACTGCTTTAGCCTTGAGGTAGTTCCAATTCCTAAAGGCATTGAAATACAGCAAAAGGTAAGATGGGTGTACTAAACATAATCAATCATGGAATCAAGTTATTGCCATGTTTGAATTGCAAAAGGATGTTCTAACAGTTAATGATATGTACGGAGCAGATATAGTCATCAAAAATAGGTTCAAGAGACGCTAGTTTGAAATGTCATGGACAAATATGCTTAATAGCATCAGTTTCTTTCAAAAACCAAGAAGAGCTTCATGCTAGAGAAGAAGTGAAAGGTCTCAATATAAAGTTGAGCATGATCCTGCAGTAGAATAGCATGTTGTGCAACACAATAAACACTATTTCATATGACTATTACTAGGGTACAAAAGAAGGGGGTCCAAGAACTAACCAAAAACACTGCCAACTATGCAATGCACATATATGATGAACAACACAGAAACCACTAGATGAAATTTAATTTATATTCATTTCCCAGTCAACTAAATAGACTTTTGTACTCTAAAGGAAACATTTCAAACAAAAAATGAACGGAATTGCCTACTAATAGATGTGGCTTGCTGATGAAAAAAAAGATTAACTTTGCTAACAGCAAAGCTTATTTAAATAAAACTGAACAAGACAAGGGATGAGTGAAACTTCAAATGAAACAAATTGCAACGAGACACAAAGATAAGAGTACCGTAGATGCAGCCAAAGATGCATTGAAGTGTGTATGGAAATGCATTAGCTGCAGCAATTGATCGGCAGAAAACACTCATAAGCCGGACACGCAATGAAGTATGTGCTGGGGATACTTTCAATTCTGCAGTTATATTTTCTGTGCCAACAGTACCTGTGGCACCATGAACAATATCATAGATCATATAAAGGCCACAAGAAGAATAGTTAGAATTCTGCTTAAAATTAGAATCCCACTGATCAGAATCCTAGAAATAAAATGCAGACCATTGAACAGTGTGAACAATCTCTTGATGAGGTTGGAATCTTCTAAATTTACTGTAGAAGCTTTGCGCTTCAACAACTCCTCTCCTTTCTTAGAAACTGGCTCTTGACTATATTAAAACAATGGTTAGCATAATGGTCCATCCAAGTAAACATTCAAGTATACTGTAGGAATTTTGGAATAGATTACCTGTCTGAAGCAGCAGATAAATAAAGCGGGTAGACAGCCTCAGGTGTCAAGTTCATAGCCTCGATGACATTCAAGATTCCTAGCTGGAAAGATAGAAGAGAAGTTCAAACATAATGTGTCAAGTGCACTGTGCAGGTCATACACTCAACAATTAAATTATGAGAATACATGTGGGCAGACATAATTACACATGTTAATCTAAAGACCAAAAACATTTTTGTATTACCTTTCTCGATGTCAGCATGTCAGCTTTTAGCGGTTGCTTTCCGGTAACACGGTCTGATTGGACAACTGAAAGCCCTGCTGGACATCCAACACTGGAGAATTGAATAGCAGTCATGTATGAAGTTCAAAACTATATCTGTACTTGTACCTAGCTTGGCAAAGATAACATACCCCTGAGGTGGTGCTTGATACAATAATGTGTGAAAACAAAACTCAGCAAATATTAGTCCATCATTAGATTCACTTATTGCTCGATATTTTGAAGCAACGATATCATCCACCTTATGACTGTTACATTCACCAATAGCCTGACCAGCAATACAAATATTCAGAAAAAAAAACAAATGCACGTGTCATAAAATGGTTATACACCAGCGCCAAAGGCACTTTACAACTTATTCTATTAAGATGAAATCACTCCGGTAGGGGCATGACTGACCTTTGACACAAGTCTCAAGATGACCCCTTGATGCTGAGGTGGAGCAGTTGATACATTAACCAAGAGGTCAGGTGCGATGGTTCCCTTTTCCTGTTACCAAAATGGCAAGCTTCACATAAGTAACTTTGCAGAAATGGCGAAGCGACTCGGAAGAACATGAAAGAATACCTCAGGTGGCAGGCGTTCAAATGCCATCTCAATATACACGACACAAAAGTTCCGAACCATTGTCGAGGAGGCCGATTCAGTATAGATCTTCCACAGGTCCATCATGGGCAGCAGAATATCAGGCCTATGTTTCACCCTTTTGTTAATGTGGCTGAGGATTTCCATAACCTAATGAAACCCAAGATATAAGGAGATTAGTGATCGCGTTTATTGAAAACAGGCCAGAAAGCGCACATAAAACAACGATCAAAACTGAGCTACCCGTCCACCAGAGAGCAGCCATAGTGACAGCGCGGCATTTGAACAGGTGCAGGGAGTAAACTATAGGTTGCAGGTGTTAGATCTAGATATAAGAGTTGTGAAGTTAAAGAGCCCTGTTTCGAACCGGATGAAAGTTAAACTCTACCAAGGATAATAGCAGCAGCAATCGCCGAAGGGGAAGAAGAGTAGAAGCACTAGGTCTCGTGACCAAGTGACGACAGAGGAAGGGCGTCACCGACGGCTCGTACCGGAATTCGCACCGAAACGGGGCCGTGGGAGGAGGGGTGGGTGCGGCGCGACGTCCCTTACCAGTTTGCGCACGGGCGGCGCGGGGGAGGCGAGCGAGGCGATGGCGTGGGGGAGGACGCGGGCGAGCAGCGGCGCGAGGCGGGCGTCGTCGGCGAGGGCCAGCCGCGTGAGCGCCCGGTCCAGGGCCTCCTCCCTCTCCGCGTCCGTCTGCTCCGCGGCGGCAGGCTGCGGCTGCGGCGGCGGCGGCTCCGCCATTTCGTCGCGGCGCTTTGGGCGTTTGGAGTGGACTCTGGGCTCGCGCGCGGCGGTCGCCTGTGTTTGCTTTCGTCCGGCGCAAGAAGGTGCGGTGCGGTGCGGAGGCGACGCTAGTCAAGTCGAGTCGGGACTCATTTTGTACCCGATGCAACGTGCAAAGACATGCCATTTGCAAGATTGCCCCTACGTGACTTTGTAATTTTTTACCATTCTCTTAAGACAGAACGTTTTTGAAAAAAAAAATCAAAAGTATTTGAATAGGATAAAAAGTGAAAAAAAAACTTGCATGTTTTAAATATAATAGAATTTTTGAAAAAATCTGATAGCTTTTCGACGAAGCTTTTAGTGTCATTGCAAGGAGTATGTATCTACGTCCCGCGGTCACGTTTATACACAAGGACATACGTTGTTATACTGTCCGCACTCATTCTCCTTAAAAATGTCCCTCTAAAAAACATTCTCTGACCGTTACATAACCTCTAAAAAGAATTCCTTACACTATAATAGAGTACCCATGCTCGTTCTGCTCTATACTTTATATTGTCGGAACAAGAGATAGACTCGCTTGTCGTCCATCACTACAGAGTTGTACAAAATAAACAATGTTACTCTGACTTTAGAGCAACACTATTTAGGCTATTCGCACTCGTACACCTGTATATCGGAAACTCTAAACGAATATTCTTACCCTTTAACAGTCAACTCTAAAAGATTCGAACGTTTACAGCTCAGTTCACTGCACTCGTTCACTTCTAAATTAGACCTCTATATCAACTATCACATATTTTATATTAGATAATACAACTATCTCATATTTTAAAATATTTCATATAATTAATTCTATGATAGTAATTTTATAATTACAACTTATAAACAACTACTGCGCATTCGCAGATCAGCAACATATGTTCGAGTCATAAACAAACGACGAAGATATCGGTCACGGTCAGTCGAGAACAGATCATTTCATCTGCATTTCATCGAGTTTCCCTTTTCTTTCCAATGGACAATTCTGCACCAACATAGCAATATACAGACAGGGATCCTACTCTAGTGATGATATGGCATTGAACTGCCTGTCATAGGACCTCATATAATGAGTGATACGATCAGTAATGAAGTATGGTCAGCGCCGCATATGTACACAAGTATCTTCAAAATGATCTAAAGACAGGTACGTACAAATACAAACTACGTCTACTACTGCCCTACCTACCGGGAGAAATACTTAGTTCTGAGTGACAAGTGCAAGCAGATCAGTTTGCTCACCTGCAAGGTAAACCCAAGAGTTAGCTGGTATCTTGTAGAGAAAAAACAAAAGCAGGAATCAAATGTGTCCATACCAACAGCAGCAGAGTTGCTCGGATCTGGCCCATCAAGCCGTTTCAATGTTCTTGAGATTTAACACTTGCGATCATGTTTCCGTCGCAATCCATCACTATGTGGTATGCCTGTGTTATTAGGAATTAAAGTAAGACCAGTTTTTACTTTGAAATATAGTTAGCAGTAGAGCAATGTGCAGCTATATAATAGAAAAATGGGAGGAGAAAAGCTTCTCAGAGACAAGTTGTCCCAGACAGGGCCAAGAGAGAAAATCCTTTGCTAGCCATCTTATCTAGTCAACTGCCTTCCCAAGCATATTATGACTACAAAGGCTGAAAATAATAGCATTGTATGCTGAAACCCTTGGTCCCATCCATCAGAGACCAATCCCTTGAACACATCTAACAAAGCATTCTTGTCATGCAACTTCACACGGCTGGTGCAGTTTGAGTTGATGACCCAGGTAATACCATTGGTGAGTCCAATAACTAAAAAATTGATGTGACATCATTAGGAGAGCAACAGTTAAGTAGCATATGTTCAAAGTAGCATATCACAATGACCATAGAGCTGTAATTATGTTACCTTGTTTAGCATAGCCATCAATAAGTATTGTATATGTAAATTCATTTTGAATACAGGCAACTTTTTTCATGCTGTTATTACATAGAACCGCCCCGTTCACCATTCCAAACTGACAATATCCTTTTATCATAGCATCGTAGCCAACAACATCAGGGCGTACACCCTTTTGTTCCGTGAATTCGAATATTCTCTTTGCGTCACTAAGATTATCACTCCTGATGAAACCATCAGTCAAAGTGGTATACACATACTTATCAGGCTGGACATTATGCTCGAGCATCTCTGCAAGGTACCTTGCTGCAGGAAGCATTTGTTTCTTGCATAGACCACTAATGCACACCTCTCCCCACCTCGCCTGCATGAGCTTCCTCCCCTCCTCCACCCGCCCTTCGAAGCACAGCCCTCGGACCATCGCGCAGGTGCCGTAGTTATCCGCACCTCCCTCCTCGGGCAAGCATTCCGGCGTGCAGCTTCCGCGCGCCCTCCCAGCGCCGGTGCTGAACGAGGAGCCCGAGCAGGCGGTCGTAGTCTGCGGCCTTGGGAAGCGCGCCGATCGACCAGCTCCCTGGCGCGCTGCCACACCTCCGCGGCCTCCCCCCGTCCATCACGGCGGCGGCGAGCGCGCCGATACGGGCGCGGCCGCGGCACCGTCACCTGCGCGAGACTTGGACCGGAGCTTGGCCTCTGCGGCGTCGAAGCGGCGGGCGCGGGCGAGAGGCGTGGCGGAGGTGGACGGAGATGGAGAGGTCGCAGCAGCTGAGCTGCTGCTCCGCGTCTCCCACTCGAACAAGCACGAGAGAGGCAGCCAAGAAGACTTATCAAAAAAAAAAAAACGGGCAAACCCCCTATCAAAAAAAAGTGCCCGCCGCCTCAGTAGAGTTATGGCACTGAGCTTCGAGCTCCCGCCTCCCGCCCAGGGAGAGCTGCCACTCCAGGTCCAGCAGCCTCTCCTGCTCGCCAGGTCCTGCACCCTCGCCCGCCACCCTCAGCTCCACCGCCACCACCGACCTCAGCTCCACCGGCCACCACCAACCTCAGCTCCACCGCCACCCAGCCTCCGACCTCGAGGCATCCCTCCTACTCGAGTGTCTCCCTCCCGCAGCTCCCCTCCGCCTTTCTCAGTCTGCTCCGCCCAACCCTCCTCGCTCACCGTCTCGGTCCCCTCACAAGCCACCGCCTTTGCTAATCCCAATCCGACTCAATAATGGAAAAAAGGCGGCAATCCGAGTTGCGTCTGCCGCACGAACTCGGACATCCCCTTCCGGCGCGCGTGCATCGCCCTATAAATCCATGCCGCCACTCCCCCCCGGTGCCCCAAACACCTCTCTTCCTTCTTCCGCTCCCCCTTTCCGTCGAGATCGTTGGAGATGGCGCCGCCGCCGATCGAGAGTTTACTCCACCTTGGTTTCCGGTTCGAGCCGACGCCGACGCAGGCCGTCACCTACTTCCTGCCGCGCCTCATCGCCGGCGAGCCAGTGCACGCCGCCATCCGCCCCTACATCCACGACGCCGACATCTACGCCTGCGAGCCCAGCGTCCTCGCCGCCCGGTTCCGCCCCACGCCCACCGGGGACCGGTTCTTCTTCACCACCTGCAAGCTGCAGAAGGCGGGCAGGTCATGCAGGGCCGTGCGCACCGCCGGTCCCGGGTCCTGGCAGTCGCAGGGCAACGGCGGGGACGTCAAGGACGGCGCGGGCGTCAAGGTCGGCGAGGTCAAGAAGCTCCGCTACAAGAAGGGCGGCGAGTTCACGGACTGGCTCATGGACGAGTACTCGTGCTGCTCCGCCGAGGGATCCGTCGTCGGCGACAGGCAGCGCGTTCTCTGCAAGATATACGTCTCGCCCAGGGCGGCTCCAGATTCCGCTGCGCGCCGGGAATCTGAAGCTACCGTCTTCGCGCCGCCAGGGGAGCCCGTAGTCGCCGCTCCTAAGACGAAGAGACCGGCTGCTGCTGAGCCGGCGCCGAGCTCCAAGAGGATGCGAGGTGCGGTCGTCGTCGTCCCCACCCCTCCGGTGGTGCAACCGCCGTGCCTACCTCCTCCATCCACGACACAGCAACCAGCTGCCGCTCCGGTGATCGTCCCGGTCCGCCCAGTGGCATATGCTCGTCAGCATATGCCAGTACTGCAAGCGCAAGCAGCGCCGCCGAGCTCCAAGAGGATGCGAGGTGCGGTCGTCGTCCCCACCCCTCCGGTGGTGCAACCGCCGTGCCTACCTCCTCCACCCACGACACAGCAACCAGCTGCTGCTCCGGTGATCGTCCCGGTCCGCCCAGTGGCATATGCTCGTCAACATATGCCAGTACTGCAAGCGCAAGCAGCGCCGCCGAGCTCCAAGAGGATGATCCGACGTGCGGTCGTCTTGTCCCATCATCCGGTGGTGCAGCCGCCGCCTTTCTCGTCGTCACGACCGTGCGTACCTCCTCCACCGACGACAGTGCAACCTGCTCCGCCGGTGATCCATCCACCAGCGGCACACGCTCGTCACATGCCAGCAGTGCAAGGGCAAGCAGCTTGCTCGCCTGTTGCAGCACGCGATCCCTTCTGCACGGAGTCCCCTGCTGCTGCCGCTCAAGACAACGATGATGACTTCTTCGACTTTGCCAAGTCTCTTGAAGACATCTTACCGCATGATCCCTTTGAGTCCACTGCTACAGCTAAAGAAGACGACGGCGATGATTTTGCCAGTGTACTTGAAGGCACCCTACCGCCGCGTGATCCCTTTGAGTCCGCTGCTACAGCTGAAGAAGAAGACGACGATGATTTTGCCAAATCACTTGAAGACGCCCTACCGTGTGATTCCTTGGAGCCCCCTGCTTCAGCTGAAGAAGAAGAAGAAGACGACGATGATTTTGCCAGTATGCTTGAAAGCACCTTAGAGCAAGCATAGGATGATGAGTAGAGTGCTCATTAGACAGCATCAGAAAAGCAGCAGCTGCTAGGTCCTCCAGAAGCACCATATTCTAGCTATACGATGCACGCGTTGTATGTGAAAACGCTTAAAATCTTTGTCTGATTTTGTGATGGATGTAACTTTGACGTGTGTTCGACACATCTGGCAAAAACAACGACATGTTCTACCTACGTACTTCCAGATTGTCTCTGCATATCGATTTCTTGCCAAGTTCTCTAATTATGTACAGATAACTATCTACTCCTTCCGTTCTGAATTAATTGACGTTTAGAATAAAAAAGTTAGTTCAATTTAAACTAGATTAGCTGTTCTAAACATCAATTAATTCAGAACGGAGAGAGTACGACTTGCCAATTCCTTGCTCCCCTGCCTTGTGTTTGTTCCCAACGAGTAGGGCTGGCTAGAGATGAAAGAAGCTGAGAAAAATGACGAGAAAATAGTGTGGAAAATGAGCAAAGAGACTTGAAGAAGAACACGCAAAAGCCAACTGACTGTACTGTGCAGTACACGTAGATCCCTTTGGGCTTCATGTGCTACACTACACGGGCCACACATGCCGACACGGCACGTGTTTCCGTTAGATGGGCCGTGTCTGGACCGGGCCTGGTTTGTCTGGCCCAGAGCACGATCGTGCTTGGGGCCTGTCGTGCCGGCCCGGCCCATTGGCCGACAACTATCTCTTGCCCAGCGCCGCCGCCGTACCGCACCTGGTCACTCAGTAGCAAGACTACTACTGCTACTGCTACAGCTCGGCAGCAGTCAGCTGCCGCGTCTCCTCCGGCTAGTGCCGCCCTGTGCTACCGCAGCGCAGCAGAGATCAGACTCAGAGGTCGATCATGGACACCGCCCCGACCCCGCCCGCCGCGCCCGACCTCGTCCGCGACCGCCTCTTCCTAGGCGACATCAACGACGCCGTGGCCGCCCTCACCGCCGCGGCGCCCGGCGCCCCCACCTTCACCCACGTCCTCTCCGTCGTCAGCTCCGCCTCCATCTCCTTCATCACCGGCTGCTGCCCGGGCCTCGCCGTCCCCGCCGAGGAGGTCCGCCGCGTGGTCGCCGGCGAGGACGGCGCGGCGCCCGCCGGGCGGCTGTTGCGCGTGGTGGAGCGCGCCGGGGACGGGCTGCGGGTCACGCGGATGGCCGTGCCGCTGCGGGACACGGAGGAGGAGAACCTGCTCGACCACCTCCCGCCGTGCCTTGAGTTCATCGACGAGGGCAGGAAGGTGGGCAACGTTCTTGTTCATTGCTTCGCTGGAGTCTCCCGAAGGTATGTACATTTCGGGGCATCTGAAGCATCTTCATTTCGTTTTCGTTTCGTTTTCGTTTCGTTTTCGGGATGAAATCTAAGATCTACCGCCTTGCAATACTCATGCTAACCCATGAAATTTCGTTCGGCGTCATAGTTAGAATCGAACTGTTATTGTTTTGCTCTTCAAAAGAATGCACACTTTGCTGGTAACACAACCTCTGACATTGGGCTAAAGATGTCATCTATTGGCTTAAACTAGCATTTAGCATAGCACAAGCATTTTCGTTTATTTATATGCTATCTCATTTCTCATCTTTATGGTTCTTAGAATGTTTTTCTGACTTGTTTCAGTGCTTCCGTCATCGTGGCTTATCTTATGAGAACAGAACTGAAATCTCTTGAAGGTCTGAATCTTTTCCTTTGAAAGAGAATGAGTAAAATCATGTACTCTTATGGAGTTTATTCACATTGCATGCCCTGCTTACTGCTTTTCTTCCAGAAGCGTTGGAATGTTTGAAGGAAATCTCTGAATCAGTTTGCCCGAATGATGGTTTTCTTGACCAGGTGGACGTTTGCATATTATCTTTGCAGCATTGAGTTCCCGTTATGCATGTCCTTTAGTTTCATATTCCATACCTTGCAGCTGAAGTTGTTTGAAGAAATGGGATTCAAAGTTGACACTTCAAGTCCATTGTACAAGCGCTTCCGCTTAAAATTATTAGGTTAGTCTTGATCCACCACCACCTTTGCTAATGCGGTGATTTGTCATGACTAGTTGTCCGGACTTGAGCTGAGTGCAAACTAATGTTGCACATAGCTTCTTCTTGGGAGGCTGCTCAACTTTGCATGACCTTATGCTAACCTTTATTTTTTGGTGTCTTTACCATCTCTTTCTGTCGAGTAGCATCTCTCAGACTCACTGGTGTAACTTTGTTCATGTCAATTGGTTAGATGCATGTGGTTTCAAAAGGCACCTAGTATGCCTGCAGTTCAAATATGAATACTCCATCTCTCTATGAAATTGGTTGCTGAATAATTGGTTACTTAGTGAACAGCCAGTTTTATTATGTTATTTAGCATGCTTTTTCACGACGTATGAGATTACTATGGCAATTGGCAAGTGAATCCCAGACAGATGGTCCAATGTCCTGACATTGTTCCAAAAGCCAAGCGAAAGGGCTTTAACTCCTTGATTGTCATGGCGGCCTGGTTGTTTTCGAAACACCGTAATTCATGTGTCTTGGAGGGAGCTAGGTCATGTATTAATGAGTTGCTTAGGTCTTTCAGGGACGAGCATCACTCGTGGTCTCGCTGGTGCTCAGGGCCTAACAGCCCTAGGTTTACGTCGAGTTGGGGCGCCATGTTAGATCCTTGGCTTCTCCTTGGTCGGGTCACATTTTGTGTTTTACATAAGGAACACCAATTTGTCGTAAGCCCAACCCCTCATGGCTCAGTCTGGAGTGAGGATCGCAGATTGTAAGGGGCCGCTTTTTCTTCTCTCTTGCATATTCGAGAAAAATAGTATGTACCAATCATTTGTCATTTTTTTTGCATCTGTTGTGAAAATTTGCTGTCGTCAAATAGATTCTCTTTGTTTGACACAAGTAACATTTTCCAGTTTATTTCAACAAATACTATGAGTTCTTGAGTTTATTTCAACAAATAACCTGTGCTCCCTCTGCAGGCCAGTCCTACAAACTTGGTGAGAAGATGGGCAGTCATGTATTTGAAGACGACCCTGGCCTTGCTCCACAATCTGGCTCATGTCGCAAAACAGCTTACCGCTGCAGGAAATGCAGGAGGATTATTGCTGTGCAGGACAACGTTATCAGTCATGTTCCTGGTGAGGGTGAATCGTGCTTCAGTTGGAACCAAAGGAAGAGTGGTCGCCCATATAACAACAAGGACCAAGATTGCTCGTCTTTGTTCATTGAGCCATTGAAGTGGATGACTCCAGGTAGGCTGAGATGTTGTAATATTTCTACTCCAGTATCTTATAGGTTTACTGCTAAACGTAACTTCTTGTGGATCATGTTTGCACCTATATGTCCCCGCTTTTCATGTTTCCACCTTCTGTGCCTTTGTTCCTCTCGCAGTTGAAGAAGGTGCTCTGGAGGGGAAACTATCTTGTGTTCACTGTGGTGCTCGGTTAGGATACTTCAACTGGTCAGGCATACAGTGCAACTGCGGAAGCTGGATTACTCCTGCCTTCCAAATTGCAAAGAGCAAAGTTGATATTAGCACGAATTAGCCGAGTTCATGACCGTCCTGTTCTATATGTCCAGCTCTGGAAATTGCCTGCTGGTGGGATGGGCGAAGCTGTTGGGGAAGTTTGAAGGACGATACTGGCTGCTTTTACGATTTTTTTGGGTACAATGTGACAATGTGTAGGCTACACGAAGAAGCAAAACCATTGCTCTTCAGATGCTGTGTGATGCATTTTTTTGTTCGAAATTAGGCGTGTGCTGAATATGTGGAATTGCTATTGGATCAGTGGTTTACACCTGGAAAGCTGCTTAATCAGTAGGCATCATCGTGGGAGCAGGGAGGCCTTTAGAGCCCAGCCCAGCCTGCATCTATGGGCCACAATCTGTTTCGAGCGACTTTAACGGGTTATATGTGGACAAGATGGCCCACCAGATCCTCTCAGCCCATCAGATATTCTCGGCCCATAAGATATTCTCGGCCCGGCCATATTCGGAGCGGTGCTGGTGCCGACACGAAACCCTAGCTGGGTACTTGGTAGTCAGGGCGGCCGCCACCACCGCCAGCTTCTCCTCTCCTCCCCCTTCTCTGCTCCCCCCGCCTCCTATTTCCGCTCCTCCCTTGCGGCCGCAGCTCGAGTCTGCGAAACTCCTCACCGCTCTCCCCCCCTCCCCCCTCACCAAAGCGAAGACCTTGTGGATTCATCTACCGATGGGCCGTGCCATCAAGAGGAAGAAGACCAAGTCCAAGAAGGCCAAGGTTACAGATGTTATTCTCTCTCTCTCTCTTCTTTTCTCCCTCCTCCAGTATGTTCCTTGCTTCACCTTACTGATCTTGCTCTGTTTTGTGGTTGAAGAAAGATGAAACCTCGTCGGCATCCATTCCAGCTATCGCGTCTGGCCCGGCAAAGGTGAGCCTCCCTGTTTTTTTTTCGCCGCGACACTGAATAGTGACTGGTGTTTAGTTGTTTAAACATAAACGATGCGTAAATGAATCATATTTATCTTGAAGCAAGTATCTTCTTCTTTTAATCTGTTGTTTTGGCCTGAAATTTCATTTTGTTTTTTTTGGCGTGTCAATTATGCTCACCTAGTGGCTCTTTTCAGGTATGGCAACCGGGGGTAGACGCGATGGAAGAAGGGGAGGAGCTCCAGTTCGACCCTGAGGCTTACAATTACCTCCGAGGATTCAGCGTTGGCTGGCCTTGCTTGAGGTAACGTTTGTCCACCTGGGCATTGTTCGCTTGTCCTGATTTGAGGCCAATACATTGCCTGTTCTCAACGAAATCATCTTTAATTACAGTTTTGATGTTGTGCGAGATCAATTGGGACTTGTCCGGTCAGAGTTTCCACATACATTCTATGGCGTTGCTGGAACTCAGGTTATGCTTCTTAATACGCCTATTGAAACCTAGACCCAGGCATCTACTTGGTTCAGCTGATGGTGTAGCGTACCACCAAAACCTGAATTGATTGTCATTTTCTCCCACAGATTAACCCTTTAGTCTTCTAAGAGTTAAATTATGCTGTTGTATTATTTTGTAGTGCTGGTTCCTACTCCTAAATTCTGAGATTTATTTTTGCTGAAAATCTCATAGGAGTGTGCTAAATTTCTATGATGTTGCCTATCCACATCAATTTTACTCAATTGTTTTAGATAGAATCTCATGCTGGTGCTGGTGCTGGTGCTGATGCTGAGGACGTGAAACCATAACGAAACTTTAGTATGAGTGCGTTCTTGTATTTGTAATTTCGTATAATGATTGTTCCTAGAAAATTGTGATTGCTTGCGAGTGAGCTGTAACTTAGATTGTTGTTCTGCAATCGTAGGGTTCAAAGTATTTCACGACAGGAAACAATGATCTGTGTTTTCCTACAATGTTTTGCATCTTTTGTAACAATACTTTCTCCAGTACTGAGCCCAAATAATCGAAAACTTCTGTTTTCTTGTTTGGTGATTAAAGAGCTAGACTTTCTGTTTCTTCAGGCTGAGAAAGCTGCATGGAATTATATTGGCATTTTCAAGATCTCCAACATAAACGGGAAGAAGCGGGCACCTATACCAGCTTCAGCAGTTGATGGTGACAGTGATGAGGATAGTGACAGCAGCAGTGATGATGAAGCCGAAGAAATTAATGAAGATACAAAACCCATCGTACATGTATGTCTGAATCTAGGCATTGCTGTAAAAGTAACTGTTGATTTAGTTCACTATCCATCCTATGTAACTTGAGATGTATTAAGCTGCTATCTCTGTTATGTACCAGCTAAAAAAGGTGGCTCATGCGGGATGTGTGAACCGAATACGTTCAATGTCTCAAAAACCACATCTATGTGCCACATGGGGAGATACTGGTCATGTTCAGGTAATTCAGTTCTTCTGTTACATTTTCTTTTTACTGTGATGGTTTGCTCACTCAACCATGTCAATGTTATCCCCCATTTATCTGATCATAATTTATTCCTTATTGAAACCTTTATCCAGGAACAGAGTGTATCGCACTGACTACTACCTTTTTGCATAACTAACTGTTGTGATATGCAGGTGTGGGACATGAGCTTCTTTCTTAATTCATTAGCAGAGTCAGGGACAGATGCACACAATGAAGAAGACATAATCCACAAGCACTTACCATTGAAAGTGTTTAGTGGCCATAAAGATGAGGGTTATGCAATTGATTGGAGTCCCCTTGTTACTGGAAGGCTTGTTTCTGGTATGCATCTTACCTTACTCATTTCACAAAGTTTTTCATCTATAGTGCTCAAAATGTTTCTGTGTACTATAGTTGCCTCTATGCCCTGTTTTCAAATCATCTCTTCATTTAATTTGTTAAACATTTGCATTTGTTTATTTAATTCACTGTACAGGTGACTGCAATAGTTGCATTCACCTATGGGAGCCGACTTCGAGCAACTGGAATGTCGATGCGAATCCATTTGTTGGACACTCAAAAAGTGTTGAGGATTTGCAGGTATGTCACTGAATGATGTATCACATATCTTAACCTGTGTTTCCTTGATTGTGATTGTTTCAACTGTTGTATTTATATATTGCAGTGGAGCCCAACAGAAGCTGACGTATTCGCCTCTTGTTCAGTGGATAAAACGATTCGTATATGGGATATAAGGAAAGGGAAAAAACCATGTATTTCTATTAAGGCTCACAATTCTGACGTGAACGTTATTTCATGGAATAGGTATGTTCAATGGAAAACTGTTCAATTCTTTGTTAGCTTATAAGTTTTTGCTGCATAAAGCATACTCATATGTGTGATTTTACTAAATCCTCAGGCTAGCTAGCTCTATGATAGCTTCAGGATGCGATGATGGCAGTTTCTCCGTTCGTGATCTTCGATATCTCGAGGTACTCCATTTTTATTCAGAAATCACAATTCTCTGTGACTTCCATTTATAACCTAGTTAAACTTAACGGCGGTTCTACTCAGTCAGTGTTTTTATAAGTTGTTTCAAGTTGGGCTTCTTTTTGCCCCTGTTATAACGAGTGAACATTTTAACGAATGAAAGTTGGTAGGAGTAGTTTTCCTACTATAGTTTGTAGGTAACACACGTGATGTTAGATACTGTTTTAGTGGTAGTAGTATATGCGTTGCACACTCTTTGTCATTGCAGTTGCCTACTACCTTTGCCATATTACTCTATTTTCCTTAACATATCCACCGCTTGATAATTTCAATTGTATTTTTTAGTATTTTCTTGTGAACGATATATTCTGTTGATTCTTTTGTCAATTATGCTCTCTATTGTGCTGGTAGGGCAATGGGGACACCTTGATAGCACATTTTGAGTACCACAAGAAAGCAATTACATCTATCCAGTGGAGTCCACATGAAGCGTCAACATTGGCTGTAACATCTGAAGATCACCAACTCACGTAATCGTCACTCTTAAATGATAGTTTGTGTTTTAGGTGCGCATTGTGTAGATGTTTTGCGTGTTATTCACTGACACCTGTCCTGGATCTTCAGAATTTGGGATTTCGCGTTGGAGAAAGATGCAGAAGAGGAGGCTGAGTTCAGAGCGAAGATGAAGGAGCAGGCAAATGCACCTGACGATTTACCCCCTCAACTTCTCTTTGTTCATCAGGTACTATTATCACATGTCGGAACAGCGGTTTCTTTTTCTCCAATCATCTTATGATGGTATATGAAGGGCGGACCTGGCGCAGTGGTAGTTTGTCTCCACTTGTGTCCTGAGGTCTTGGGTTCGAACCAGCTTCTCTGCAAAAGCAGGGGTAAGGCTGTCTAGAAATAACCCTTCCCCAGACCCCACGTTTGGGAGGCTTCGACACTAAGTAGGCCCTTTTTATCTTATGATGGTATACGTTGTAGCTTAAATATCAATTTGTGGCCCCACTAAAATGTTTTTTCGTGAACTTTCTTTTGCATGACAATTCATCTTTTATACGAGCAGGGACAAAAAGACTTGAAAGAGTTGCACTGGCACCCGCAGATACCTTCCATGATCGTATCAACAGCTGCTGATGGCTTCAACGTGCTGATGCCTAGTAACATTGACACAACCATTCCAGGCGCTGAGCCATCCAACAATGACGCAACGATGGCATCTGCTGAGGCGTAGGAGTGTTTCCGGAAGCACAGTCCAACTACCCTGTATCCCAGTTTTGCTGTCATATGTGTTAGTTATTATGATCCTCTGTTCCAGGGCGATCGGAATTTTGATCAACTGAGAATCTTTGGTACACAGAAGATAATATGTAGTGACAAAAGTAGCGCGGAAACTTTTCTTTTTTTGCTAGCATACCGAATGGTGTATGCTTGTCTCTCTTGACCAAAATGCGATATGTTTTATGTGCCCTGGTAAGCTGGATGCTGGCCTGGCGTCTATTTCACTGATCGTGAAGCTAAACTGTTGGTTCCAAGAACCGCATTCACCTTTTGGTTCCTCTGAGCTGAGCTACTGCAAACGAGGAGGGTAGCGGGTCGCACTATCACTGTTCCAACATGGTTCATATACAGGCACATGGATTTACAAAACTCTCAAACCAGCTGAATGAGATTCACCTCAGCAGCTACACGACAGGAAGCAGTGATGTGCTCTCTCTCGAGATATGCAGCGTTCACTAACAATGGCAGAAGACGAGCACGTTTTGCCAATGCCACACACCATTACACACAAAAGGAAGTGGACAGATGATTCTGCTTGGAAGAAATTCGGCTAAGAAGCAGGTTGCATCTGCATGTCGTTGGATTTCCAGACGACGTCCTTTAGGGTCTTGGAAAGGTTCCTGTAGAACTGCACAGAATTGCAGGCTACAGTTAACCATATGTATTTTTTCTCAATGAAGATGTGATGATTACAGGTTTCATGAAACTACTCTTGATTCGAGAAGCTTATTTATGGTTAAGGTTTTATCCCCTTTTCCAGACAACCACAGCTTCTCAATCACAGTCCAAGAGAGAAAACATACATTTCATTTCATATATATGGTGGACTGATGGTTAGTTACCTTTTGAAATTCCAGTGTGTCACCTTTTGCTTTTCGGACTTCCACCATATGAAGAGAGGGTGCGACTTGCAGTATCTGGATGAAAGTTCAATGTCAGGTTGATGAAGCTTTACTTGAAGCAGATTGTCGTCTAGGATTCTTTTTTTTTTTCGCGTGTTACCTCGGTGGCTACATTGAGGTTTCCCTTCCTCCCCGCTTTGACCTTTGCGAGCCTCAACTGTGCACACGGTAAAAGAGAATTTCAACATGAAAGTATCTATTTAAAGTTGGTATAGATTCCTAAGAAGTCATAAAGGAAATATCCGATCAACCACTTTTTTATTTTTCGAGCAAGCAATGTTTATAGAGTTGTAGGAAGGAACCTTGTAATTTTTCTTCTGAATATCAAATCCTAGAGGCTTTGCAGCTTCCTCAATCTTGCGGACAATTTCTTGGGGTGGACATTTTGACGTAAACCTTGTTTCTCTTTTAAATTCCTGAAAAACATCAGTTATGAGGCAAGCAATATCTTCAAATCATGATGATACTTAAACAAACACACAATGAAGTTTTGGTGTTCTAGGCTTCTAGTTTACGAAAGAGGGATCAGGAACATCCTCTACCTGCTCCGGGTCGAATAAGTTTCCAAGGTTTAGGCCTTCTGACATTGAAATTAGTTCAAATGCATTCAAAGATACTGGTTCTTCTTCTTTCTTTTCTGTCACATGGTGCTCCTGGTGTAGTACAATAATAGGTAGTAAAGCTACATGGTAAGTAAAGTCTATGAGAGACATTCTGCATAAGTTAGATGACAGATTGCACGTAACTCACTTCTGAGTCATTGAAGACAGCATCCACATCGTCCACTGTGGTGTCATATTTTTCATCAAACTCTGGGCGCATGTAGCCCTTTTTGAACCACTCATCCTCCAGTATTTCTGGAATTGTTATTCTCTGCAGGAGTTCATCAGAACATGAGCATACTGGATGTAACTATACTTCTTGAAACAATAACGCACTTACAATCCTTATCCTTTCGTTCAGAAAGTTTCAACTCAAACACCGCTAGGTTATGCGCTTTTTCATAACAAGATTCCACCTCGATCACAACCTATCTATTAGTGACTATCTGAATAATAGGCACAGAAGAATTCTTCCTAAATGGGTGTTGGTGTTGAACCAAAGACTACTGAGGGATGCATCGAGTGGAGGGGATGGATCCGTTCTAATTAATTATAATCATAATCTTTCTTCTGTTAGTATTTTTGTTCCAAGCAGCTCCTGTGCTATGGCATACCGTCATTGGATTTGGATCAAGGATTCTTGTTAACAACCTCTTGGCAGGAAATGACGTCCAAGGAGGAAATGTAAATTTTGCATTTGATATCTGCAGCGAATAGCAAGATAAAGTGAAGTAGGAAAAATAAGCAAGACAACAGCACTGATGTAACATCCATAAAATGCTCACTTTGTTATACAACATCATAAGATTCGAGTCCTCAAAAGGCAAATACCCTGCAAGCAGAACAAACAGGATAACTCCACATGACCACAGATCAGCCATGGCACCATCATAGCCTTGATCCTCAAGAACCTAATTGTGCAGGAGGTTGAAATATCTATAAGGCATCGTGTGCCAAATGAAATTGTAATTACGAAAAACTTATTATGGTTCAATTTTGTACAGGTTTCTGGCATTACCTCTGGTGCAACATAGTTTGGAGTCCCACAAGTTGTGTGCAACAAGCCATCGTCCTGAACAAGAAACAAGAGATCAGGAACAATATGTTCAGGGATGTGAAATTGTTTTGTAACATCAAGGAGTGTACAGTTAATTTGTTAGTGCACAAAGAGTGTGAGCTTGTAACCTGTCGGCACTCACTGATTCATGAACTCATTAGTAACTTAGAGGCATGCAGGCATCAAGTCGTTACCTTGATTTGCTGAGACAGTGCGCTTAGCCCAAAGTCAGAGACCTTCAGATTTCCTTGTGAATCAAGCAGTAAATTTTCTGGCTGCAGGTGTACTGCTGTTTAGACTCTGAAATAAATCTCTCTATGAACTAAAAAAGGCACGCGAAGAAAACAAGCATACTTTTAAATCTCGGTGGTACACTCCCCTGCTATGACAGTAATCGACTGCATTGATTAACTGTTGAAAATATCTCCTTGCCTCATCTTCCCTCATTCGGCCATGGTTAACCTTCATGATGAGTGAGGAGTACAGAAAGTTAACCGTCAATGAAAAAAAATTTCGATGGTAAATTGAACTTTTGAGGACAGTGAAACAATTAGGTGGTGGGTATAGTGGAAACGACATATAATTGGAACAAACAATGTAGCGTATCGCTTACAATTGTGTCAAAGAGCTCGCCACCGGTTGCATACTCTAACACGATGTAGATCTTCGTTTTACTTCCCATCACCTGAAGATTAATGGAAACATATGTTTTACGTCCGGGGTTAATTTCTTACTTAAATTTCTGATCAATAGCTTCTTAAGACTCAACTGCAGTGCAATATAAACAAGGGTACGATAATTCTTCGTATTACCTCGTGTATGCGAACAACATTAGGATGCTTAATCAGCTTCATCGTCGAGATTTCTCGTTTAATCTACACTTTAAAAAAATGATGAAGTATTCATCAGAAACAAAATACTTGTACCAAGAGCTGTTATTCTGAACTCTGAAGAAAAGTCGCCAAGCTCATATTGGCCATTAGAAAAAGAGGGGAGATAAAATTGGAAGGACGGGTCCACTGCACAAGCTACTAACTAGAAGGATGTGAAGTGTCACCAAACATTTGAAACGGAACGATCACTCAGAAAAAAAGAAAGCGTGTTTGAAAGCGACCTGCTCGACCATCTTGTGCCTGAGGACCTTCTCCTTGTCCAGGATCTTGACGGCCACCGGGTCGTCGCCGGTCTCGGTGTCCCGCGCAAACCGGACCTTTGCGAATGTCCCCTCGCCTATGGTCCGGCCAAGCTCGTACTTCCCGACACGTCTCTTCTTCACCTTGGTTGTACTCATCCCCCTCCCGTTTCCTCAGGAAGCAGCTTCGGTGCGCAGTTCAGATGGTTCCACTGTCCTGTGAAAAGCAAAAGGTCACTCGGATTGTTTCAGCTCGTAATGGGAGAACGATGGCATGCTGAAATTCTTCTTCCTGGACAGGACAGGACAGGACAGCTCGGAAGAGAGCAGAGGCGGCGGCAGCAGAACTTACAGACTGGTTGGCGCCTGGAGGAGATCAAGAAATGCAGAGAGGGCGCGCTCCCCTCCCCTCCTCTCCTGTACTGTCCTGTCCTGACCTCTCCTCTGCTGGGGATGGAAAAGATCTTGGGAAACGGCGCGGTTTTGTGGCAGGAAGAGGTAGCCGCACAGGAGGCCGGCAGCTCAAGAGGGGAGCAGAGCTAAAAGCTTGGGGTTGGGAGTCGTCGCCGCCGCCTTCGTGCTGTGAGTGACTGCGATGGAGTGTTAGCTACTCCAGCTGCTAGCTTGGCTCCAGCTATATCTTCAGCGTATGGCAGCGGCAGAGCATGTGTTTTTTCATCTGGAACTGGAACTGGAACTGGAGGGATGCAGTGGGGTGGGGGAGACGAGACGGTACGGATCAAAAAAACGAAAAGGAAAAGCGGGGCACGTCGCACATGAGACTGAGAGGTGGGGGAGCAATGGGAAGGAGACGATGATGATGATGATGATGATGATGATGATGGGGACTTTGGAACGATCCAGCTCTCCGTCCACATGGAGCTGGCAGGCAGAGGATGGACAGGGCTCCACTCCACCCCGGATTCGCGATCGAGGACGGCGTAAACCCTGTGCCAGTGTTGGGCTTGCTTGGCGAGCTAGCTAATTGACAACCACCTCGATCAGTGATGGACCCATCATCATCATCATCATCCGAGATCACTGGGGTTGCTGCAGCGACAGGCGGCCAGCTATAGAGCCTACCTTTCGATCGAACTGTACCGTACCTACCGAACACAAATCAAGCTGATGGTTCTTTCAAATTAAGGGCCAGCTGCATGCAGAGCGCACATCGGGTTTAGTCGTCGTCGATCGGATTTACCTTTTACCGCGGGGCTGGCCGCCGGCGCGCGGCCGGCGACGATCGAACACCCTCGCGACTAGAATATTTGTGAACTGAAGATTTGTGAACTGAAAATTGGAGAATCCTATATTTGTCAAATCAGTTTTTAGAATTTCAACCATATGTGATTTACTAAAGATAAAAAAACGAAGCTGCAATACTTGAAATGGTAGAACACAATGAATCTCTCGCATTACTAGTCACGTTCAGGGGCTACCATGCGATCTTCAGCCTTGACAGACTGCCAAGTTTCTCCTTTTCGTTATGATATCGGAAAACATTGAATTTTTTTTTTTACTGATCACTAATTCTATGCCTGGTTCGTTTGAGATATGAGGAGTGAGCACACATGACACCATTTCTCCACAACAGTCTGGAGTCCGCTTTATCAGTTTTCAGTCAGTCATATTCATGTACATTTTTTTTCTAGAAAGAATGGATGCTGACATGGTATTACTAAATTCAGTTAAACAGTTACACCATAGGCTAGTTTAGGTGCACTTCTGCTCCTATCCATAGTACATTACTCATTTTTGGACTTGTGTGTCTAGAAGCACACAAAAAAACATTCTCATTTTGTATTGGGCTAGTGTTTGGCATGTTACTACTGGTTAAACCTAGTGGACAATCTATGTAAGCTAGCTTGAGGTCAGTATTTTTTGAGATGTGTGTTGTTTCATTACTTAACTTTTTATCTCCGGAACTAGTGTTTATCTACGGTCATAATCTTGAAGTCCCCATAGCCAATTACTAGAACACCCTTTATATAGAAACTTCAATTTTTTTGTACTTACTATTTTGACACCATTTTGCAGGCACATCACCTGACCGCATATCAGTTGGTTCCGCACCAAAAAAGTCTAGTACTTCATCACGAGGTAGGCAGCACAACTTCTCTCTCATCATGTAAAGATTTTCTCTGCGAATTTGTGGACAATGAGCTCCTGACTTGATGCCTGGAGGATTGGTTCTCTGGTCCAAGCGAATATCGTGGTTTTAGGAAGCTAGCTTTTGATGTTCCTTTTGACCTTACTGAATTACATAATTTTGAAACATATAATGCAAAAATATATGAACAATGAAATGGTAGAGATGGAAAGTAGTTTGGTGCTACGGTTTTTGTTTTTCAGTTATTATGTATACTGTAAAGAATCATGTCTACATACAAATCATAATATCTATGAAAAAATTCCCAAAAATAAACATTTACCACAGAGCTATCAACTCATGCCCGGTAGCTCTGTTTGAACATTTACTTCAGCATCATCCTCAGATGCTGCATTGGATTCTGTCGTTGTTCTGATCGAACTTTTATTTGAACTATTAATCGCATCCACGCTGTCCTCGCTTGTTTCATCATTGCATGTTGTGGTAGCTCCTGTAGATGTACCAACACCTTCATTTCCTTGTGTCCAAGCTGAACGAAAATGCACTGAATTTTCTCCTTCACTCCCGTTCTTGCTATCAGGATCTTCAAAGGAACCATAATCTATGTTCTGAAGGACTGTCGGAACCTGCATACCACCAATAAGTACTTCTTTGTGCCCCATGTCTACATCAATTTTTTCCCTTGGTGTATTCACATCCAGCCCAATGTACGGAGTGTAGAATCCAGCTTCAAGTGCACCCTCTCCTATCCATGAGCGTAAGTTGTTCATCGGAGGAGGTATCTTGGCAAAAAACACTTCTCTGAAGTTTGCTGCAATGCTCTTTCGGTAGGGATTTTCCTTCTTATCGTAATGGTACCTGAATTTTTCATATGTTGTCTGCAGAACATGTAGTATAAGTAAAACTATGGGAGGTTTAAAGTACTAATATGGTTGCACTAGGCATTGCAAATGGTGGGAACTCTTACACAACTCTGCAGACAATAAACAGGGAGCCCCAAAGAAAAAGCTGGATACTATATTGTTCATAATCTTCATATGAAGGTTGTGCACATTGTATTAGGTTACCTTTCATTTGAAATGGAAATTCGAATGAACACTTTGAATCCCTAAAAAAAAGTCGCACCCTGTTCTCTCTTTGTGTGTACCTTGTCCAGTGTTTGCATTTTAATAAAACTTAGTAGAGGTCTCCACAAAAATCCAATTAAAATATTTGGTCATTACAAATTCCTGCTGCTTTTACTATATTTTATTACCTACCAGTAGCAGTGTAAGAGATTATATAATTTCGCTTTCAATCATATCAATCTTATAATATGTGGAACTGCTGGTTCAAGAGATCTAAACCCTCATAGTAAAGTAAAATGTGTTACTCAAATTCTGGTATAAGTGAAAGAGTTCTGACAATATTCTGAAAAAAGCAACAAAAAAAGTAAACCTACCTGGTTAGTACTGATTAGGTAGAGATGAAATACTGTGAGGCCACCGACAAACCAAACAACTATGGAAGTATATATGATTAGTGCAAAAGAGTATGCTTCCTCACGCAAAGCCTTCCAGATAGAGTGGCCGTTGTTTTCCATTTGGCAATAGACACTCAGCCATGCAAAAATAAAGACGAATATGCACAGGAAAGTCGATGTTGCTATGAACAAAAAGAAGTAGCGATAGTTTCTCTGCATGAAGCATGAAAGAAATGGTCATTATTTCTTGGCCAATGGAAACTAGATAAAAAGATATTGATGGAACTTGCTTGCCACTGTTTATTGCAAAAATATTATTTCATTCTGACATATGTATTTAGATTATGCATGACTATTAGTTAGTGCAAAATATGACAGGTCTCCAAAGCCTTAATAAGTAGATATGTGTGACTTGACACTTGTTGAACAAACTTTGAAGTTCACTTTTGACTTTTCTGGTTGGGTGTCTAATCTGATTACCGCATGTAGTCAGAGTTAGCAGCTTATCTGGCAATTTTTTGTTAAAAAAGTAAGCGCAATTAAGAGTTTAGTCTAGCCCAGCTAACTGGAACTTTTTTGGTTAATGGACAACTAAAGCATGGTATGGTACCTAGGATCAAATTGCTTAGTAACCTCTGTATCTTCGGAAGCACCTTAAGATTAGACAAACACCAGAGGTTATTAAACGAAACTAGGCTAGGATTGCTGATTTGTTATATCAAACTAAAAGTATCCATCTCACATTGGTAGTTGTTTTCTAGTCTCTGTTTGATGCGAACGATATTCATAATAGCATTGACATAAGTAATAACTGATTCATAGTCTTTCATTTGATTTCTAGAGCTAAAACTTTTTTTTTCTTTTTTTCAAGAAACATTTCCGGAGCTAGAATATCAGGACAGGATGAAACCACACTAGTAATAGTAGTGTCATTGGTTTTTGTTTACTTACAAGTCCAATGCACTGACCAACCCATGGGCAGTGGTGGTCAAACTTCTGGACGCAGTTGTTGCAGATAGAGCAATGCGAGGATCGCGGCGGGCGGTACCTTAGACAGGTTTCGCAAAACTTCACCTTCACCGTGAAGCCGTTCACAATGATGTCCTTGGTGCGGCGGAACCTCATCCGGGGTGTTCTCCCGCTGCTCCAGTCCATAGACGGTGTGTTGGAGCCAAGCAATTCATCAGCTTCAGGTGGTGCTCTTGTGTTCCTCGGTACTATTCCTGGGTCTCTGGCAGATGTCATAAAGAGGAAGACCAGGTCCTGCGTTTTGGTGGCCAAATGGGCACGGATTCTTCAGAGTGTATTCAAGTGTCAATTGGAATATTCAATCTTGAAGTTTGGTTTGATCACAGTTTCAGATATTCAGGCTGAAATCATTGTAGAATCCATGATGATTGCTTGGGACGATAATATATATGACAAAGTTTCTCCTTAAAGATATGCTGTAGTAGCAAGCTACGGCGTCATAGTGGATACTGACCATGATTGTTGCGAGGATCACTATCAATACTGCTGCTCGATGCGTACGCTGCTGGCCTGTGGTGCGCTCCTGCAAGTGGTAGACTTTGGACTTCATGTGGTAGCAGAAGATGATGGCTGGGGCGATGATGAGGAGCGTTGTGATCAGCAGCGACGCTGCATCCGGTCCAAGTATCAGCCGCCCACCACACAAGAACATCTGCGGGTTAAGCATATGATGTATGTCAGTAACTTTTTACTCTCTGAGCTTGGAGGTTTCAAGAATACTCGTGCCAGTAGAATGTTGCTGCTGGTGCGAAGCTTTTCCTGAAGAAGAAGAAGAGGTCACTGAATATAACAAGAGTATGAGATGCCGTGCCCCTCCAGCGCAAACACACATGGCGTCGTCTATGTGGCTGATGAAGCACGCAGACGCAAGGAAGATAGATGATGAGGTGAGTGGGGGAGGCGCACGCACGTTGTTTCCCTTCCATGCTTGATACAGCCTCTTAGGCCTGCCGTCCACTGGCTCATCAACCTCCGGCTCCATGATCAGGATGCAAGCCCTGCGACTCCTGTCCCTGCTGCTGGTTGAAGCTCTCCTATGATGAGTCTCATGGCATCATGGTGAGGAGAGCAGGGGCAACTCCGTCGGTGTCGGTGTGCTTTGCTTTGAACGGATGGCACAGAGCAGAAGCGTTGTTGCTGTTGTTGTTGTTGTTGTTGCCGGAGGAGGGCGACGGAGCATTGGCAGTTGGCACGCCGAGTGGTAACTGGATTTCCCTTTTAGTTTAAGGAGCCCCCAAGGACGAGGACCAAATTAGATGCGGTGGTGAGAGCAAAAGCATTGGGATTAGGGTGGTTGATCTTGTCCTCTTGTTTAGGTGAATTAGGCTAGGCGTGTGTTGACAAATGACAGCGTGCCATCCATCAGTCCCCAGCTTTGTGTGGTGGGTGTACTTGCTGTTTGTTTGGAGCCTCGAGTGGAGCTAGCTTGGATGCTGGAATCATATGTCGATTGGTGCAGCCTTGGGTTAACAACATCAAGGAACAATGATGTATTGATCGCTACGATGGTGCTCAGAAGCTGCTGCAAATCACTAGCTAGGGAAGCAAGGTTCGTCGGAGCCTGGTGACAGTTTGTTTGTTTGTTTCTTTGTAAATGGAGATGAATGGAAGAATAAAGCCACGTCTTCGTTTGGGTCATAAGGAATGACTGGGCTATTCAGTAGAGTGGACGATTGTACCTCCGTTCTGAATTAAATGACGTTTAAAACAACTAATTTAGTTTGAATTGAACTAGATATTTTATACTAAACGTCATTTATTTCAGAACGTAAGGAGTAGTTTGTAATGGAGTTGACATTAGCCATCCGTAGAGCCAAAGAGAAGCATGTCGATCAACTTAAAGAATGGTAGAAGTCTGGTCATAGTTCCAATCCTTATTCCATTTTTTCCCTTTTATTTTGATTTGTTCTGGTTTTATTTGTTGCTCTTTGTACTGTATTTACCTCTCTCTTCCTGTGGAGGCTTGCCCCTTCAGTTTTGTATTTAAGAAAAAAAAATTACGAGTCTTGCTCTGTACTTGAGCTGACTTTTTCTGAATATAACGAGTACACTATATCCACGCTGACATGTGAACACAAACACAATCACAGAGACTGTAAATAACCATAAATAAAGCCCGACATGTTTTTTATTTAGTTATTTATTATATCCCTCCAACGTTATATGCTTTACGTTGCTTCATTCTACTTTCCCTATTTTGAAATAAATGATGTTTAGAATAAGAAATTTAGTTTAATTTACACTAAATTAGTTATTCTAAACATCATTTATTTCAGAACTGAGAGAGTACTAGTTTGTGATGTGTCTGTCGTCAGCCTCGTGTAGGTGTTTATGCTTCACATCTCCGCGACAAGTTTGGACTGAGCCAGCGCGAGGTCGAAGCACGAAAAGGAGTGGGGAGCCAGCGTGACTTGCATCTCCTGTGCAGCGTTGCGCAGCTCTCCCTTCACCGGCACAACCTGCAGCATGACTTTAGATTCAGGACAGTTTCTAAACATTGCAAAACTTCTTTCAAATATAAAAAAAGCATTGCAACACATTTGATATGCTCATTTACACACACCAGGAGGAGATTAAGGTGGATTACCTTGTTTGGGTTACTGAAGGAGTTTTCATCCATCACATTGCTGGATGTCATAACAGTGGCAGTCGAACCCAGTGCGTTGACACTGGCCTGGAGTCCACTTGTGGAGATCGTTAGGCTCACAGCATCTGACCCAAAGTTAACCACCTGCACAGGAGCTTCTCGAGGTTGGTACAAACGTATAACCCTTCTTCATATACAGAGTAGCTTTGGATGCAGGGAATTTTACTTGCCTTGACTCTTAGAAAGCTATTCTCTGAATCCTGCCAGGTAATTGCAGATGCTGACAGTGAACCAGAGTAGCTGGAACTGATTGTGATTGGATGAATCGTAGCACCGCTGGACTCGCGGAAAAGTGTCTGCATCCAGTAACTAGGAGTTCCGTAATGTTGCCATGAGTTGAAGACGATAGCGTCCGGGTTCCATCTGATTGTTTTATTCAGACACAAGTACTGAAATGTTAAATCAGCAAGAACACAAGATTGAAAGGAACGAAGCATAAAGCTGCACGTACTAACGTTTGATCATTGTCGTTTACAAACAGTGGTGCATAACTGGCCATCTGAACAATGTCGCTGCAAAGAAGCAACAAAAAAAAGTCATCTAGCCGACAGTTCTAACTCCGTCAGATCGTGGTGCCTCAATGAGCAAACACAACGCCTAAAATTTATCCAAGAAAACTCAGGTCTGATCACTAAGCAACCCAGATAAAAAATTTCATTGAAGGAGAGATTACCTGTTCTTTTCCAATCCTGTAAGGAAAGCAGCTTCTGCCAATGAGGCAAGAAGACTCCCTCTACCTGCATCGCTCCTCCAAACAGCATATTCACTAACAAAAGCCTGTGTTTCAACCATACATAGAACGATATTTACCATCATATATCTACGGCTGTAGGGGCTTTCCCTACTTCTGGTCGTTTCACAACAATTTTTTGTGAAAATTGAGACTTACCTTGGGTCCATTACGAGACGTTCTGTCAAATGTATTCCTCATGGAAAACAAAGTTTTAGAGTCCGTATAGACCTAGAAAAAAAAGCTTTGTGGGAATGTATGAGAAGACAAGTTGACCTTGATGACAGATAACGAAACAAAACCACAAAATCTGGATAACAGAACATGAAACAGACAGACTCGGCAAGAACTTTACGTGGAAGTCATATAAATCAGCAGGATGATCAAGTGGTCGAGACGAGCCATCGCAATTTGAAATCATTTGAATGTCTGGATAGGACTGTCTTATAGCATTGTAGAACTTGAGATAATTACCTGTTCAACAGCGTTACAGGATATCATGTGATTAGACACAGATCTCATCTGTGGTACACTACAGCGTAAGCTAAATTTGTGAACTGCTACTGGGAATTATGATCAGTTTTAGTTTCTCTGCTAGAAGGTACGTCAGGTAGAAACTGCCTTTGTGCACTAGACTTTTTTTGACCTGTACTGTATCAAGGATACAATAAACATGTTATTTAATCAATTTACCTCGGTAAAACGTTTTCCCACAATCTTCATTTCCAATTGCAACATATTTAACCGGGAATGGTTCAGGGTGCCCCATTGCAGCCCTGACAGAGCCCCATTTCGAATCTGCGCTGCCCCTTGCAAATTCTAGACTGTCCAATACATCCTGTAGAAAGACAAATAATTTCATATGATGAAGCTAAGATTACGAGTATTTAGATTATCCAAGTTCATAATAGGTACATGGTATCTTATCGAGTTAAGTGGAAGAAGTTAGTTCATGGTAAATATAAATGCAGAACTCAAGCCAAGCATCATCTCTTCATGTGAACTACATCAATAAGAAAGTAAAGAAGCAAGCCCATCATCGTATCCTTTCCAGTAATGATAAAGAAGTACTTAAGCATTAAACAAGACTGATCATATGTAAAGTTACAGATCTTCAAAAATGTTCTGACATAGGGTGATAGGTAAATAAACCACTAGTATAACCAAAAATATTTTGATGTGCCTGCAGTCGTTGCTGATAAATTTTTTTTTCAAAAATAGTGCATCAAGAAAATTGAAGGCTAATAATATCAATATACCATGAATATTGTTTTCCTCGAGAATTAAGTAGGAGCTAAAAGCATACCTTTACAAAAGGAGCAATAACAGCGGTATCAACTTCATCATGGTGGCTAACTCCTGAGTATTAAGAGGGGCATTCCCATCCGTTAAGAAGGCCAGCAGTGATAATATTTTTCCTTTTAACAAATCTGGAAATCATTACCATTGTTGAATACCCAGATTGGGGCAGCATCCAGGTCCTCAGCAAGCTTTTATGAAGATTTCAAAGGTAAAAATTAGGAGGCGATGATAGCAAAGTAAAGGCTGAGAATGTGTACAACTGTACCTGAAGAAATTCATAATATCCAAGGCCATCATCAGTCCAGTAATGCCAAACATCCCCAAAGTGTCCAGGCCTCTCTTCCCATGGACCAATAGATTCCCTCCACCTGAATGCATTTCTTAACCAATCACCCTCTACAAAGCAACCTCCTACAATTGTTCCATGCATTGTAGTCAATGTTCCAAAAAAATGTCTGAACATAAAAAACTGATTTTCAGGCAGAGAACATAGAGCATACCAGGAAATCTCAAGAAGCGTGGTTTTAAATCCAAAAGCATAGATATAAGTTCTGTGCGAAAACCATGTCCCTACGTATGCAGAGACGAAGTGGTTGTTAACATACTCAGATAAACCACGGGATCACAATGGCCAGTATACTAGAGTGAGATCAGATTCTTTTCATGTTTCCGGTAAGATAAAATAAATACCATGATATAGCATATGATAAAATATAAATCAACAGATAAGTCCAGCCAAACAAGGTAGCATATGTCCTAGGTGATTAATTCATCGAAGGAACGCAGTGGCCTGAGTGCTAGGCTATTGCTTTCTTGAGGTAAAGGGCTACAAGTGACCAAACCACAGTATGGCTTGCAGCGAGACCAAAACCAAATTGATCAAGCCACATCCGTGTCACAAAGTGGCTAGCCCAAGATTCAATGCAACTGAGAGCTGATTACATGATACTGGAAAGGAAACCCTAGACCCACCGAGTAATTTTTATTTCACGGAGTAGCACTATGTTGACAGGTAGAATTAGTTGACTGATGATTCATATATTGTGGTCCGCTCTTCAACTGTATGTATTAATCAAGTTTCATACAGATTGTTTTCCAGCCTCAGATCTGTATTTCAATATATCTAGAACAGTAATATAGTACCTTGTATGTGTCTGCAGGCATTAGTGATACTTGATCAAACCATACAACTCCTTTCTTGTTAGTTGTTATTTGAAGCCTTGAGGTTCTGTTGGTTCCTTTAGCGACCAACTTCTCCTCCAGTTTTGTCCAATTTGACGTGCCAGCAACTCTGAGACAAGCAATCCTCTCAACAAATGTTAACAATTATTAAGGGAATAAGACTCTTGTACCCTTAACATGTTAAGGGTATAAGACTCCTACACAACTCCTATGCCCTTAGCAACAATTAAACATCCTCCTACGGTTCCATAATTGATAGATAAGATACTAACGTTATCGTGGCCGAAGCCAGATTTTGCTGCCCATCTGAGCTTGTTAGCGATATTGTCAAGTCCGTTGCTTCTGGTGCCTTAACATACATAACAAGATTGTAGGTCTTTCCGTCTTCAATGTTCTGTAGGTTAAAATGGTAACATTTTAGAAAAGAAAATGTGGAAACGTACAAAAAGAGAACACATAAGAATATCTTCCTGATATCAAAGCATGAAAGGTAGCGCTAGATGGAAGATCCAAATAAACTGCATGTAGCTAAGTGATGTCGCTAGTTACTTATGACAAAACCCAAATGAGAAAGCATTGCTGACTAAATAGTTTTAATTTACCCATTTCTCATGATGATATGAACAAGCAATATTTGATGATGTCTTACCATGCCCCAGAAACCTGGGTTATAAATGCCAACACCGCCAGCTGGACAGTCGTCGCAGAGGACCTCCATCCTTAGAGCAACAATGTTTCGGGTGAAACATGATGTACGATCGGTCGCCACAAATATGGAGGAGTCATCTCCAACGATGGACCACGGGTCAATGTTTGATGGAGTATGGGGTCCTCCGGCTTCAAAACCTGAAGCATAAATCCACAAGTCATTTTTGTTTATCCTAGGCTTTGGACACCAACATTTGAGAGAGGCTTCCAGAGAAAAGGCCTATGTTCCCTCCAGCTTATGCCCCAAATGATTTCTTTTGTATATTTATTGTTCTATAGGACTACAGCCGTGCTCAGAATACACATGGTCTGCTCAAATATGTTCTAGGACAGTAAGAACAGAACAGAGTGAACGGAGAGCACGTTGTATTGTCTGTTTTTGCTATCCTTGACCCCGAAACACATGCATCAAGCCATTTTACAAACAACAACACAGTCAAGAATAGCTGGAATACCTCTGTTATTAACAAGCTCGGCCCATATTCCACCGGCTCCTGCATGGTTGATCTCCTACAGTATTAACCAAGCTAGCTAATGTGAGAACATAAAGCAGGATGGAGACAAATACGACTGTTCCAGTTATATACGAAACAGAACTCGAGACGACAACAACAAGCTGGGCCAAGCAACTGCACAGTCTCACCTCAAAGAATATCCCAAACAGTGTTTCAGGGATGTTTCGAGCAAGCTGTGGCGAGGCGTCGACCTTGAGGGTTGCTGTCTGGGTGGCCGCCACCTCTGACGCCAGACGTTTGCAGCCCACCAAGAACAGAAGCAAGACGCGGAAGACGGTACGAGAGGGTGATTCCTTGGAACCCATGATTCACTTGTGGATGCAGTACTGTCTACTGGACAGAGAAGGTCAGGAGAGTTAGAGGTCAATCAAGTTGGGTGGAGAAATCGATAGGTACAACAAAGCTCCTGTGAGCACTCGGAGAAAGAGAACCACCAAGCAGAAAGAAGCATCAGAAAGAGAAGGGACGACGATCTTATCAAATCACCATCAGAAAGAAGCACTCGGAGAGTAACGAGTCCCCCCCCCCCCCTCTATCGGGGCATTACATCGAACGAGCTGTCCGCGCGTGTCCAACCGCCCAGCCCAGACTCGACCCAAGGAAGGACACGGAACCGAGCCGTCCCGGAGAAATTGAAGCGGCGAAAGGTGGAGCCTTTGAGATGTCCTCACCTCACCTCACCACGACCGCGCACCACCCACCATCCGCCGCCTCGGGAAGGAAGGGGGCGAGCGAGCTGCGGCCTGCCGCTCTGAGCCCGGTCGGCGGCGCGCTTAAGTAGACAGAGAGAGAGAGAGAGAGAGAGAGAGAGAGAGAGAGAGAGGAACCACCAAGCAGCAGTGGCTTCGAAGGCAAGTGTTACGGGGTCGGGCGGGGCGCACGCGAGGGGCGTGGGGGCGGACAGATACCCCCGTCGTCGGATGCTGATCGCGTGCCGGCGACGTGGTAGTAGGAGGAGGAGGAGGCACGGGGCACGGGCCGTCGCTTGCCGGAGCGTCCTTCGGCGACAGCGGCGGTTGGCTTGGCTAGGCTTGGCTGCGCGCGCCCGCCCGCCCGCACCACCGGCGAGAATTGTACGGCAAGCTAAGTTAATGCGTCCGGATTGAGCACGCAACGATGAGCGAGCGAGGGGGAGGGGGACGACGACGACACGCACGCACGCACGCAGGAGTGACGTCGTGTTCGCGTCGCCGGCGGGCAAGGAAGGAGGAGATCGTCGGCGGATCGCGGAAGCAACGCAACGCAACCGACCAACACGCGAGAGTGGGAATTATCATCCCGTCTTCGATTTTTTTTCTTTTCCCGCGAGACAGCCGGCGTACGCATCCATCCATCCATCCATCCATCCACCATGGATTATTGGCTCGAGGAGCACTGATCGTTGCGTTGCGTGTGGATCGTCACTGCGACGTGTGTAGTAGCCTAGGCATGTCGTCTTGCCCCACTCGCTGCTGGCTGACGTGTCTGATTTTCTCCGCCTTCCTTATTTTTTTTGAGAGAGAGAGAGAGATGTCTACGCGTTCTTGGGGCCCCTGAAAGGCCCAGATTTGCTGGACGGCCCAACCCCTCGTCGACCCGCCTTGCTTCCTCGCCTCCTCGTCCTCCTCCTCTCCTCCGTCCCTTGCTGCGGCGGCGGCGGAGCATCTCGCAGAGGAAGAGAGCCGAGTCCCAGGGCCGAGCCTGAGCCATGGATGCGTCCGCGGCCCTCACCGACCCGCGCCTCAAGGCGCTCATCGAGGTACCCACCCATCCACCTACTCGTGCTACGGATCTTCTCCTCCTCCTTGTACCCTGGCCGTAAGGGTTCGTAAGGTCCCTATTCCTAGGTCCCAGACTCTCTCGTACTAGCTCTGACGCTAGACCGAACCATCGCCTCACCTGTAACTTTTTCTTTTTCCTTGAAACGAGACTGGGTTCACGATGTTCCCCTTGTAAAAGGATGTAAAAAAAAAAATTCTCTGTAACCTCCCATGTCTCTATCTGCTTGGCGTAAGGAGATCCGTAGTCGTAATAATGTCTTTCCCCCTGTTTGTTTGTTTTTTCTTTTCTGTCGATGTGTTTCACGAGGTATCGTGCTCGTATTATTATTATTACGCTTCAGGGTTCAGAAGAGACGGCACACTCCTGGGGATCTGATCTGCAGATGTGTGTTCTTGCGTGCCCTGTCCACCACCTCTCTAATCTACTCGTATTATCCATCCCGTGCTTCAGTACGACGGCAAAACAAAAAAAAAAGAACAAATGTGTCTGAGCCCAGGTTCGAACTGGGGACCTTTAGTGTGTGAGACTAACGTGATAACCAACTACACCACCCAGACGGCTTGATGAGTCATCTACCTGTTGCTTCACTTGATCCACAGTTTGTTAGTAAGAACTCTAACCTGAATCAAACGCATTCAAATCTGGAACAGAAGTACAGTGACCTGAGCTTGATCTCGAACGATTTTACCAGAAATCCCCGCAAGAGCACCTCCCGTCGCTGAAGTGATGGAACCGGGTCCGGTCCCTCATGACGACGTCCCTTCCGTACGCCTTGGAGACGAGCTTGGCGGCCTCGTGGCAGTCGTCGCAGACCCGGAGGTTCTTGAAGACCCTGATGGGCGCGCCGGGAGGGGACGCGACCAGCGCGAAGGCGAGGGCGAGCCTCTCGCTGTGGTACGACAGGGCGCCCGCCTTGTCCTCCTCCTCGACGTCGAACAGCGTGGACCCGGTGCGGGGCGGGCGCCCGTGCTCCCTCGCCCTGGCCTCCACCTCCCGGGCCATGGCGTACACCTGGGTCGAGCGAGGGTGCGTCCTGTCGCCCGTCAGGAACTCGTGGAGGACGCCGTCCACGTCCACGACGCTCGAGCCGGGGCTCTTGTCGATGCCCATGGCCTTCATCTCCCTCCACGCCTCCTCGGCGTCGTCCCACCGGCCCATCCTCGCGTACGAGTTGGACAGCGTGACGTAGGTCCCGCCGTGCGACGACGGGTCCGGCTCCATCAGCCGCCGGACCATCCTCTCCGCGAGCTCGAACTTGCCGTGGATCCCGCAGGCCAGGATCACGGACCGGTACATCGCGGCGTTCGGCGGCGTCGTGGCGTCGTCGTCCGTGGCTTGATGGACCGCCTTCTCGGCGTCGTCCAGCCGGCCTGCGCGGCTCAGCATGTCGACCAGGCACCCGTAGTGCTCGACCCTCCGCGCCACCCCGAACTCGGCCTCCATCCTCTCGAAGCAGCGCCGCCCCTCGTCCACCAACCCGGCGTGCGCGCACGCGCGCATGACGGCCAGCGTGGTGACGCCGTCTACGGGCACCCCGTCGCGGCGCATCCTCTCGAACAGGGCGAGCGCGGCGCGGCCGCGCCCGTGGACGGCCAGCCCGTGCAGCATCGCGTTGTAGCAGCGGGTGTCCCTGTGCCCATCGGCGGCGAGGAACACCTGCTCGGCCAGGTCCGGCCTCCCGCACCTGGCGTACATCTCCACGAGCGCGGTGGCCAGGAAGCGGTTCACGGGGAGCGCGCGCCGCAGCGCGTAGGCGTGCGCCCAGACGCCGTGCCCCAGGGCCCCCAGCTCGCCGCACGCGCCGACGACGGCGACGAGGGTGATCTCGTTCGGGGTCGACGACGACGACGGCGACGGCGGCGCGACGAGGAGTCGCGCGAACAGGCGGAGCGCCTCGGCGGCGGAGTCCGCGCAGGCCAGGTCCCTGGCGCGGCGCGCGTAGGCGGAGAGCAGCGCGTTCCACGCGGGCAGGTCGGGGCGGTGGATCCGGTCGAACGCGCGGCGGCAGGAGGCGATCCTCCCGCACCGGGCGAAGACGTCGAGGAGCGCGGCGCCGAGGACGCGGTCGTCGGCGGCGGCCCCGGCGCCGAGGAATTTGAGCGAGTGGGTGGCGAGCGCGCGCGCGGCGTCCGGGGGCGCGGCGCGGAGGAGGGGCGGGTAGGTGAAGGCGTTGGGGCGGAGCGGGGAGGCGGCGGGCGCGGGGAGGAAGAGGAGCGCGTAGAGCGCGAGCGCGGAGGGGAGGTGGGGCGGCTGCGGGGAGGCGAGGAGGAGGGAGTTGGCGAGGAAGGTGGTGGGCGGCGGCGGGGAGCGGAGGAGGAGGCGGAGGCGGTGGGAGAGGGGGAGGCAGCGGGAGAGGCGGAGGAGGAGGGCCAGGTTCGGGGAGTGGCGCGCGTGGCCGGAGGTGAGGAGGAGCGCGTGGACCTGGTGGAAGGCGCGCGGCGGGAGCGGGCGCCCGCGGCGGAGCGTGGGGAGTGGGTCGGCGGGAAGCGGACGCTGCATCTGATGCAAGTGAGTGGGTGAGTGAGTGGGCTTTGGGCTGGTTGCGGCAGGCGACGGCGCTTGTATTTCTGTCATTTGGAAAAGTGGGCTTTTGGGCTGCTGGTTTCTCAATGACCCACGTACTAAAACCAGCAGCCCAAAAGGACAGGGTTAGGGTGAATTAAGTTTTGGGCTGCTGGTTACAAGCATCTTGATTCGCGCAGCATTCCTACCAGGCTGCTTGCACGCCGCTCGCTTACGACATGGGATTTTTTCAAAACTTTTATTCAAACTTTACTTAATGCTGGTCAACGCTTTTTTGGACGTCGTAAGCAAGCATCTCGGGACGCACGCACGCTTCAACTGTATTATGTATGTGTTCACGCATGTTTAGACTACCGGGTTACTCACTCTGTTCTGAATTAAATGACGTTTAGAATTAAGAATCTAGTTCAATTTAAACTAAAATACAGAAGTGCGATATGAATCAAGATCTGGTGGATTTGCCTCGTTAGCTTTAGCGTGCCATGCTCCATTCGATCGATGGGGGGGTGGCTTGCGATCTGTGAAAAGGTTGTACCAGAATAAATAAATAAATAAATAAATCAACCGTGCTCGCTAATCTGCTTGCTTGGCTCGTGAAAACCCGCCATTTGTTCGAGAGAGAACTTTAACGCGCTGCTAAAAATGGTATTTTTAGGAGCGAGTAATTTTTCTAGTAAAACTGCCTGGAAACGACGACGGTTTTGGTGTCGCTTTGCCCGAGGACGAAATCACGGCGGTACGATCAAAAGAAAAACGTGTGTTGATTTTTTGTTTTTTTTATAAAAAAAAAGAAGAAAAACTAATCGTCGTATATATAAATAAGCCGCCCCGAGGCGGGCAGCCTCTCGTGATCGAGTTCGCGCAAGAAGCAAACACCGAGCAAAAAGGTTAAAAAAAAAAGTTTGAGGAGCGAACAGAACACACACTCTTCCCACACACAACACACACACACCGACGACACCACGCCCCTCCCTCCCTCCTCCAGAGCGACGAGCGGCGGGGGGTCCAAATCTCGCAGATCGGGCGCGCGGGCGGAGGGGGGGCGCTGTCGCGCGGAGCAGGTAGTTCGTTCTTCTCCGGCCATCTCGATCTCACCGCGCTTCCCCTGCGGTTATTTCTTTCTTTTTTTTTCCCTCTTTCGAGGTGGTGATCTCCGCCCGGTTTCCTGGCGCGCGGGTTCGGGAGGGAGGGTCACTGCTTCATTCGCTCACTTGTTTTTCCTTTTTCTTTTTTTTTTTTCAACTCACGTCGCCTTTCTGCAGTTGAGGCTTTCGGATCCCTGAAATCTACGCGCTGGTTGGTCCCCTGGAGAGACTGTAACACAGATACAGTGGGCGTTGGGACTGGGGATCCTGAAGTAGGGGATGAGCAGCTCTCTCAAGAGGTCCGACAAGAAGGCCGTCCTAGATTTCGCGGCGTGGAGCTTCAATGTCACTACGTCGGTTGGGATCATCATGGTCAACAAAGCCTTGATGGCTACGTATGGATTCAGCTTCGGTATGCCTGTGTGTGTGTGTGTGTGCTTTTCTTTTGGGGGGGGGGGGTGGTCATATATCTGGATCCCAACATCTGTTGTTCTTTGTATCTGTGTGACTATCGAGTAGTGTTATCCTATGCTGTAGTTAACCGTTTCCCTGTCTTGATTAACAATTTTATGTTTCTACTAAACCTGAAACCTAACCTTCTGTCGCTGGTAATATGAAACCTCAATGGCGTAAACATGTGTTTAGTGGTTCAGTAGAGCAATAGAAATGTTGCTAAACATTATGCGATTTCTTACTATAGTTAGGCACTAGTTGCAGGTAACTGTATATCTGCACCATCTCAACAAATTGTAACTTAATAGGAATTAGGATATGCCTTCTGCCGTGTCACTGATTACTCTTCTCCTTTTTGGATGCAGCCACTACATTAACCGGACTTCATTTTGTGACTACTACATTGATGACTGTCGTATTTCGATGGTTAGGCCTGAGCCAACCCTCCCAATTACCGCTACCGGATCTGATTAAGTTTGTGATCTTTTCAAACTTATCGATTGTTGGTATGAACGTCAGCCTGATGTGGAATTCTGTTGGGTTTTATCAGGTTGGTGAATTCTTTAGGTATACTCTTTGACTTTAAATCGTTTACAACTTAATCCATTATTTTCCCTTGTCCAGATAGCAAAGCTGTGCATGATACCGGCATCATGTCTTCTGGAGGTCGTCTTTGATCACGTGCATTATTCCCGGGACACAAAGCTGAGCATTGTGGTTGTGCTTATAGGTGTTGCGGTTTGCACGGTTACTGATGTCAGTGTGAATGCAAAAGGTCTAATTGCAGCTGTTATAGCTGTTTGGAGCACAGCTTTCCAACAATATGTAAGTTTAACCTCCTTGTACGGTGATTTCTTATATGGCAGCTTCACCAGTAAACTCTAAGATTGCTTGTGATAACTGATGGTATGTTTCTATTTGCATTTGAAATGCTAGTTCTTCAGTATGCTTCTATTTGCAAAATATTGAAAGATGACACCATAGTAGTTACTGAATCATCCAGTGGTTTTTGCTACGTAGCTATTTATCTTTATGAGTAAATAAGAACGGGTAGGAACACATCATGCCAGTGTTTTATATTTGTCATTTGTTGTGAACTTTTTTCCTCAATAAGTTATCTCTGTTTCCCAAATATGGAACACATAATTTTGTTTAATAGCACAACTTCTTTATTCTTGTATTATTGATTGCCCTTGTTTTCCTACATTTTCAGACTTTCAATTTCAGTAATGATTGCATTAGCATTGCAAATGGACTTTGATCCTATCCTATACTCAAGAGGCGCAATCTTGTTTCCTTTTGTAATTTATGCTCTTTCTGCAGTATGTTCATTTTCTCCAGCGGAAGTACTCGCTGAACTCATTCAACCTTCTGGGCCACACTGCTCCAGCCCAAGCAGGATCCCTCCTGCTTGTGGGTCCGTTTGTAGATTTCATGCTGACAGGCAAAAGGGTGGACCACTTTAATTTTTCATCTCTTGCGCTGGTAAGGGCAGTCTTATAAAAGTTTTTCTGCCTCAGTGATTTATGATATGTGCCCCAGCTTCTTCAGAAATAATTCATTATCTGTTTGCTTAGAGATAAAATTATGATTAGCCAGCCAGTGTTTTAAAACAGCACCTGGGCGCTAAAGTGCTCCTCTAGGCGCCTAGGCGACCAACCATGGGGCCCAGATGTTGGGAGACAGCGGCCTGTGGGATCGTGGTGGCCAGATGCCGGCCAGGCGAGTCGACCAGCCATGACATCCAAACAGGAGCACATAGACACCTAGGCGGAGTCTTTTAAACTGCAAAGCCAGCATGTAGCAGATCGAAATTTTTCTTCACTTAATTAATGTTTCACAGTGGTTTATAACTTTACTGAATGCATATGCATTTTTTCGTTTTAGATCAGCATCATATGTATTCTTGTGGCTGAAACGCCTTCGTTTTGCTACTTATCCTGTTAGAAGTATTTATCCTGGATAGAATTATGGAGCTCCCGTCATTCTGACCATAGTATTTCCTTGACGCTGCAGTTCTTCCTCACACTCTCATGCTTCATTGCCATTGGCGTTAATCTGAGCCAATTCATCTGCATTGGGCGATTTTCTGCTGTATCCTTCCAAGTCCTGGGTCACATGAAGACCGTGCTTGTTCTGTCCCTTGGGTTTCTCTTCTTCGGCAAGGAGGGCCTGAATCTTCAGGTGGTCCTTGGGATGGTCCTTGCTGTTTTTGGAATGATATGGTATGGAAAAGCATCAGCTAAACCAGGTGGTAAAGAGCGGCGTAGCATACTGCCAGTGAGGTCTGAGAAGCACAAGGGAGATTTAGAAGAGAAGGTTGGTGCTGAGAAATAGTCTTGTTATCTGACTGAAACTGAGGTGATTAATTTTCCTGCAAGTTAATTTCTACGGGTGCAAGTATCACAAGTCATTGACAGAAAAAGGATGTATCACAATAGTGGGAAGGCCCCAATTTTTTGTCGCGGAACTGAACTCTTTGGGTCTTTACACTCGGCAAAGTTATAGTTACAGCTATATAGTAGAACCTCATCTCTGGCTGTCCGGAGATTTGTAGCGACAAGACAGTTCATTTTTTTTCTTTATCCAATATACCAATGTAATTGTCTGCGAGACATCCTGCTATATGTCGTTTGAATTTATTGTGAGCACTGCAGGAAATTGTTGAACTGCATAAATGAAGATTCAGATTGTAGGTATTGAACCGGCCATATGATTATCATTATCTCGGAAGATGCAGTTATGTATATGGTATTTGAAAGAAAGAACTGAACGTTCTGATACTTTGATCTCGGCTTGCAATAGACTCAAAATGTGCATCTTTTTATTATATGTAAACTGTAGAATGTGACTCTGAGCGCTGCCTATTACAATTGGTAGCCCCGTTAGAACCAGTGATGACTATGAATCAGCCTCGCAGTCATATCCCAGTCGAAGTTTATGTGGATTGCAGTCATCCATGGTTCAAAAGGGAAATGGAATCGCCACTAGTAGTCTAATGCTAAATGAACTAACCAGTGTCAAATAAAAGGAACGGAGTACTTAGTTCAGTATAGCAAATAAACGTCAGCGTTGTTGTGCCTTTGTTACTGTTTATGTACCATGAACGGCAGCATCCGAATCAGAGCAGCTCACTGTTAGTAGATATCCATAAGGGCATGCATAGCCATAGCTAATATGGCTAATTGGCTAGATTGAGCTGCAGCTTGTATGTTTCTTTTGTTGCACATGCATAGGCGCGTAACGTACGGGCTAGTATAAAAATCAAATATGGATGTTACAGACAATGTAAAAATTTGCAAAAACCGAAAGCGAGCAAAACAAAAATGAACGTGTAGAGTTCTTAAAAATAATAGTAGGTATAAAATGTGAATTCTGAATAACCAGCAAACAAATTTCAATTACATCCCTCAGAACGCCAAATCTCAGCAGTGCACATGGAACTGTTGGTTCCTTCAACCTCCCAGCTGAGTAACCAGAAGGGAGCACCAACTGAACAAGTGCTCAGATTACTAAAATGTTCATCACAGGGATATACAGAGATCGCATTTATAACAGACAAGGCAAAAAGGGGGCAGTGAAATGCAGCCAATACGTCACAATGCAATTGCTGATGAGGTCTTCCTCACCTGAGCCAAATATGGTCATGGAAAACGCAGCTAAAATGAGAATTTTTTTTATTTTCCGGTTGGGAATAGAGAATCTCCAATGCGGTAGGCCTGGGACATATCACTACAGAAAAAAAAACATGAGGCAACAGCATTTCTCATGCAGTCATGTTTGTGTTGTGCATATTGGTGCACAAACATCCATATAGCATCATTTTTGTTTAAAGAATGGAAAAAGGAACTCCTGAATTAAGTGTGAAATGATGTGATTCTCTTTTATAACGAATCTGGGAAGTCATACTACATTTTGTTTGCCATACCAATATGGTAAGCATGCATACATTATTTGTTTTTTACAAGACCAGTTCAACGATATTATAGCAAACAGCTAAACAAGAGTAGTACCTCGTCAGCCAGTACAACAAACACCAGCTACCGCCACTGACCTGACGCTGCTCTATCTTGAAGCAGCAAGTCTCTCTCCCAGTGTTATCCTAAACGGTAAACGGTAAACAGTCGGTGGAGCTCTGTTTACCGTTTAGAAGGTTTAGACGGCGTTTAAACGGTGTTTAAACGGATTAAACGGTGTGTACTGTAGCAGCAAGAAAAAATATTTTTACTATTCTGCTCTATGGTAGATTTTCAAATCAAGTTCAAATTCATGTTAGGAAATATGAATAAATTTAACTTCGACATTATATAAAAATTAAAGAGACAATCACAATATCAGACCACCAAATAATAATATTGAGACTGAAAAATTGTGCATGTAGTAAACTAAACAAATATTTTAACCTTCAGCTGCTAATGCTGTTTTTATTATATTTTTTGAAACACAAGTAATATAACTTCTAATGTGTTTAAGTGAAGCTTAGAAAATGTTTTGATTTTAATCAATTTTGTGATATTAATTTGAAATCTGGATCTGACTTAAAATTGTATGTTCACTTTGCCTAAACGGTTCTAAACACGTTTAAACACGTTTAAAATCCGTTTCGTTTAGCCCGTTTAGCCCGTTTAAACGGGTGTTGACCCGTTTAAACGGGTCAACCGTTTAATCTACCGTTTAGGGGCTAAACTATGCAGTTGCCCTCTGTTTAGCGTTTAAACACGTTTAAACAGGCCGTTTAGGCCGTTTAGGATAACACTGCTCTCTCCTCTTTCATCCTTTTAGCAATCTCGATGATCTTTGGGTTGTATAAACGATCGTTCACGTACTTCTCTTCCTCTGCTTGAATTTCCTTGACGGCGCTTGGGTATGGGTTCAGAGGTGGTCTCTTTCCTTCGCCGCGAGCAATTTCCTTCAGTTCCTTGTACACTTTCTTCTTTGCCTTCTTTTCTGTTCGGTACTCCATGTACAAAAAAGGATGACGGTCATACCACACATGACAAAAACTAATAGTGTTCAATCAGACCCAGAGTAAGAATTTTCTATTTCGGTACTTCCTCCGTTTCGAATTATTTAATGTTGGTTAGTTCAATTTTAAACTAACCAGCGTCCGAGGGAGTATTTGATAAAAAGGGAGTCTTTAGAGAGGGATATTACATCAGCTACAGCCATCGCGTCATCTTCACTGACTCCTTGCTCTTTCAACTCTAAGAGACGCCAAGCGAAGACTCGTGCCGGTGGTGGATCAAATCCGCTTATCCTGAAAGGTTGGACAAGAGAGGTGTTGAACACTGTGTTTTTTAAAAAAAAATGAGGCACGTTTCTTGCAGCTGGTGGCATCCCCAGCCGGTCCAGTAGTGAAAACATGAAAGCGCAATTCTATAAAGGGAATCGAATAAGAAAATTACTTGATTGCATCGTGGTAGAGCGAGTCCGGGTGCCTTTTGAAGAACCTCTTGACGCACGCGGGAACGTCACTGCGGGCGCCCTGATCGATAAGCACCGTACGTTTCAGTACAAACAAGGCGATTGCTCGGCGACAGGACGCTGGACTGGTGGGCGCGGGGAACACTGCTCCGCGAGGAGGGGACGGAGGAGGAGGCGAGAGGGTAAAAAAGCGCACTGACTGTTCCATGGCCTTGAGCCATGTGGGCGCGGGCTTGGCGAGGCCCCTTGACCAGCTTCCGCGCCTTGGTCAGCAAGTCCCCGCGCATGTACGACATCTCCGCCCGCGCCGACGCGAGTGGCCTGGAGACGGAGGAGGGGTCGCCGCCGCCACCGCCACCGCCGCGCAACCAGAGAGGCCTAGACGACGAGAGGACCGGACCGGCAATAGGTCAAGTGCCTACTTAAATGGGCCGGCCAGCCGGGCCGGCCCACGATCAGGACAGGCCGCGGTGCAAGCAAGCGACGAGCAGATGGCGAGCCGATGATGGAGGCAGCCGAGGAATTCGGCCCGGCCCAACTCACGGGACCTATCCGGCCCAAAATAGAGAGCGCCTCTCCGGCCTCCGCCGCCGCGGGTCGCCTCCGCCAGGGACAGACTCTGGAGACAGGGTGGATCACTTGTAAATGAGACAGGAACAGAAACTGGAACAGGAACTGGAGCTGCTTGTTCCTGCCATACTTAAACTGATCTTTGTGTTCGGTAATGCGTACTCCTGTGAAAATGCATTCAATTTTCAACACATTTGGGGCGGATCTTTTTCTTGTGCTTGGCAGAGCAGATGAGTAAAGTGAGGAGCTGAGCTGTTCGATTCAACCCTCCCTTTTCGTTCCCTTTTCAACTTTGTGTCATCATTCATGGTGTGTTTCTCCTGTATAGTAGGCTTGTAGCAAGCATTGATGCTTGGTCTTATGGCGGGGAGACTGATTGGAAGAGCAAGGAGGTGAGGTGAGGTGAGCAGGACAGCGAGGAGGACTTGAGATCGAGATGGCCCTGCACTTTTTTTTCTACAGCACGGAACAGCACCGCCCCCCCCCCCCCCACCTCTCTTTCAACCACGGCGCCGCCACCATCACGTCCAGCTTTTTCGCGCCGACCAAGAAAGCGGTTCTGGTGGTGGTTGTAAGGTGGAGGTGCTGCTGCTCCAAAGCAAAGAATCAATGAATGTATCGTCCTATAAAGTGCAGCCGGCACCGCACTGCAGAATACAGATCGATGCATCCTTGCTCGCTTTATTCCCCTCCCTCTCCCTTCCTTCCAGCCAGGCTCCCGTCCCTCGCTTTCCCCCCAGCTCACCTGTCGCTGCCGCGTCCGTTCCTGGCGTTCCAAGGGTTCTTCTACCTCTTGCTCCTGTCCGTCGTCGTCTCGTCCCGGCGCGCAGGTGCGCCCTCATTTCCCAGCTCTTGATGCCGTGAATTTTTTTTATTATGTACTGGTACTGATCCGGTTCTCTGTTTCTGTTTCCAGGCCAGTTTTGTGTTTCTGGGCTGAATCCAGAATAGATAAATAACGCATGGATTCGTATGCAAGCAATCTCGTGCTGCGCGTCAAGAGAATAGTGTGTTCTTCCATCAGGCTTGGCTATCATTACGCTTGTGATTATCCTGTGGTGCTCGGCGCTGGCGTCTTGCTTCTGTTTCTACACAGGCTCTGCCCTTCTCTGTCCATGTTCCTACTGTCTTCCTCTCCGGTGTTCCTCTTAACCGCGCTTCTCCTTGGAGCACTTCTGACCTACGGTGAACCATGTGCTCCAGTGACTGGAGAGGAGACATTGGGAAACCAGCATATTTTGTCTCCAAAATCAAAAACTTCTGCTACTGATTGTTCGACTGAGGAGATTAAGAGTGTTGCTGTGGTGGCTTACGCGGAGAAGAGTTTTCAAAGTCAAGTTGTCTGCACTAAAGAGAGAACTTTTGACAGAATTGTGCATGATGCCCACCATGATGAAGAAAAAGCCGCATGGATGTCAACTGATACGATCCTTTCTGCAGAAGATTTTTCTGACACAAATGTCATTGTGGGAACTGAAGAGCAGCAGCAACAAGAAGGCATGTTAGTGCCAAGCAATGTCATTGTTGAAACTGAAGAGCAAACTGAGCAAATCAGCGAGAATGTCGAGCTACAAGGATTTGAGAACACCAACACTGAAAGTTGTCACAATAGGTACCAGCTCGGTGAACTCATGAGCTCATGTTGGCAACCAGTTATGAGGCAAGATCCTTGCTCTGATTCTGAGTCAGATATTAGCGGAAGTTCGTCTGATGCATCAATGACTGACATTATTCCAATGCTCGATGAGTTGAACCCCCCTATAAACCTGGGGGCTCGTCACCCTTCCTCAACCTTGAGAGACAGCCTGAATTCCTCATCAGATGACGAAGATGACTCCAAAGAGGATGGTGACCTTGGTTCAGATGAAGATGGAGCAGAAGAAAGGAAAAATGGAGAAAATAACTCAGAGGATAATAATGATGTAGAGTCTGCAGACTTGGAAAAGGTTAGTAACGTCGATGGCTTGATGGAACGGCAAAGGACAAAGAACATTTTGAAGTTTGAACTTGACAAGAGGTTAATGGACATGCAAGCTGCAGATGCAACTCAGAAAATGGAGGCGGCATCATGCTTCCGTGTTCGAGTTCCGTCCATTTCTACACCAAGGCCTGAAACGTTTGATCCTTCAAATGGTTCAGAGGAGTCAATAGAGTTACCACAGATTCCTGATTCAGCACCATCTATTCTCCTTCCGTCGAAAAAGACATTTGACATCCCATTGGACCAAATAGTGGATCATGAGAGAAAATTGCAGGAAACATGGACTCCTCGCTCGTACTTTCCATCAACACAGCATAGGAAGCATGGGAACCTACATCAATGGCAGTTTACTTATCTGCAACATCACAACAGTGTCATGGCAGAAAAACATGAGCTCAGTAGAAGTGATGCTTGTGATAGTCAGTCAGACAGTGATTCTGAGCAAACAGGGAACAATGGAAAGTTGTTTGGTTCACTGGAAGCTCATATCGGTGAAGAGATTAAAATAGTAAGCGCGGCGATTTCAGATGTGTGTGTGTTAGAAGCAAATTGCAAAGTTGACGAAGGTAAGAAGAATGCTAATTTAAGTGATGATACATATTCATTTTGTATTGAGAAATCTGTAACTAGCACTTCAGAAGAGAAGAAGGATTCGGTTCCTCCAGGTAAGACTGTTCATTTCCGCATTATTACCAAATTTAGTATTTGAAGCATTTGCTCAGTTGAAGTTTACATGTTGTAGGTAGTGAGCAGTTGACACTGCATTCTTTATCCAAAGGAAATAGTTCCGAGCAGCACATCGTTGAAGCAGACTCCATCAGTGAAGTCAACCTGTTATTTAAGAGTCGCATGGAGGAAGTACTAGTGCAGTCCGTTTCAGAACCTGGTATCTGTCAACCTTTGACGGTTAAACTTGAAGATGGATTGTGTGGCACATTATCTGCAGACTCTGAGATGCCAGCCGTTGAAGCAAGTTCATTTGAAGAATTGAATTCACGAATCTCACAACTCACTAATGAAACACCGGCGACGGCTGCTTCTGACCACACTTGCGACAATGAGTTGGTCCAGGACAGATCAAGTGCAGCATTACCTACAGAAAACGGGCATCCTTCACGATTGCCAATTGAAGATGGACACTGCTCAGACTCTACTCTTGATGGCCCAACAGCTGTGAAGTTTGAAGGTAAGCCAAATGAGCTGTTCAGTGACTACGGTCAGCTTCCTGTTCTAGAAGCAAGCTCAGTTGAAGAGATGGATTCATCATTCAAGAAGATCGAAGAAGAGGCGCAGGATCAGATTTATCCAATACCAGTGCATAAGTCCAGTCAAGATGAAGGAGATACTTCTTCTGGCATGCTAGTCCTTGAAGCAAACTCCATCGAAGATATCACTTCTGCTTTGGGGCAGTTAAGGAATGGTCATGACATAAAATCGTCTCAAAACAGTGAAGTGAATCTGAACCGAGCAAATTCTTCTGACATGCTAGTCCTTGAAGCAAAGTCCATCGAAGATATCACTTCTGCTTTGGGGCAGTTAAGGAATGGTGACGACATAAGATCCTCTCAAAACAGTGAAGTGGATCTGAACCGAGCAAATTCTTCTGACATGCTAGTCGTTGAAGCAAAGTCCGTTGAAGATATCACTTCTGCTTTTGAGGAGTTAAGACATGGTGACGACATAAAATCGTCTCAAAATACTGAAGTGAATCTGAACCGAGCAAATTCTTCTGACATGCTAGTCGTTGAAGCAAAGTCCATCGAAGATATCACTTCTGCTTTGGGGCAGTTAAGGAATGGTCATGACATAAAATCGTCTCAAAACAGTGAAGTGAATCTGAACCAAGCAAATTCTTCTGACATGCTAGTCCTTGAAGCAAAGTCCATCGAAGATATCACTTCTGCTTTTGAGGAGTTAAGACACGGTGACGACATAAAATCGTCTCAAAATACTGAAGTGGATCTGAACCAAGCAAATGTTGGTAACGCGGGGCTTCATGTTATCGAGAACACTGGTACGAACGATGACGATAAAATCTGATACTGGCTTTAACGTAAGGTAAACTGAGCTGAACGGGTTCGCTTGAATAGGCTGTGTACCGAGTCTTTTGTTGTTCGAGAGCACCAAACTCGGGGTACTTCTGGAGGAGCTATGTGAGAAATACGAGTTTAAAACGGTTCCTGAAAATGAACTCCTGTAGTTGCGTCGGTGGGACAGACTCTGTATGCATTTTGTTTCTCAGTTTGTTCGTATGTCTTCTGTTTTTTTTTTGGTCAAAACAGGGTGATGTCTGAGCCGCAGCTTCCGAGTAGAGTAGCATGAGTCTGTATGTCTGTATGTCTGTATGTATCTTTGTCCTAGAATGCTATTTGTTGTTTCATGAGCTATAACTGGCATTACGTAGTACAGTACATTACAGTACAGAGAGTTGGCGTGCATGGTTAGCCCTTGGTTGTGCTCACGGGGGCGGGGCTTGACGGACCCTAAACCGACAGTTTTTCCAATTCATACTGCAACCAGGTCGCGTCTCGTGTACCACATTTTGCAGTCGTTTTGGTATGGTAATTTGAACCTCGAGCACCGCGCATCATCATCATCATCATCATCTGGATCAATGCTGCCAGAAGTCACAGGATAGATAAGCTCTACGAGTCTGAGTTTGTAACAAAAGCATCTTGAGGCCTATACATCTTCCACCAGCGCTGGAAGTTGCGGCGTTGCCACTTCAAAAGACCCTTCTACAGATACTTGGTACGGCCTAGCGTACGTACATATGACAGAAGAGGACCTGGCAATCTCATAAGCTGCATCAACGCGTACGATTACCTCTTCCTCCTTTTGGAAGTCCTGGTTGGCTGTGAGGCTCCTGCTGCAGACGACGACGCTTCTCGAGCAGCCTCCGCTGCTTCAGCTTTGTTCTTTCTCATCAGACCTCTCCTAGGCATAGCTGTGGTCGACGGACCTGCGTTTTCATCTTCTTCCACCGGTTCGGCTTTGACTCCCTTGCGTCCCTTCCTCGACCAACGGTCGGCTGATGGCGCTTCATCTTCTCCAGGCTCGTTCACGTCATCGTCGCCTTCGACCTCACGGCCCTCCTGCCGGGGCCATTCAGCGCCACAACCAGGACAGGATCTCGAAGCCTACACCACGTGCGAAGTAAATTGGTAAACCGTGACTCTAGCACCGACATGAGCGACAGTGTGAACTAGGATCAGGCAGCTACCTTCCGCTGTGAAAACTTCTTTCTCAAGCAGTACTCGTGGATTCTTACGCTGCATCCTTCGTTCGGACAAGTTGATGCCTGTCGTGAACACGAGTCATACGAAAACAGTTTTTTCATAGCAACGTTAGCAGGTCATACGGTGAATTAGAGACAAGAGAAAGGCGGCTGGAAGTCTCAGAACCTTTACGCAGGCTTCGTTGCAGACCACGCAGGATGGAATACCGTTACCACGGAACCAGCTCCGAAGATCGAGAAACGATCTGATGCCCAGACCAATGTTGCCGGAAGAGGTGTACGACAGCCAACGATCTCGTATCAGTTCAGTAAGAGTCTTCTCTTTCTGGGTCAATGTGAAGTTCTTTATGGACGTCGGGACACGGGCTTGGTTGTCCTGTGAACTGTCTGCGCCTGCAACTACGACCTGGGAACGTAGCACTCAATAACTCGTGGTATGGTAATCAGCAAACATAGTACTGTAATAATGCCATAGAAAATACCAAAAGGTGCAGACACAGATGATGATGGCATGGTAATAGCAAATATAGGAAGGAAATAACTGATCTCTTAATTAATTGCTTGTCGATTGTAATTGCATGAAGAGTTCACCAAAATGCGAAAGCAACCAGTTGCTCAGTTAGTACAGCCACATACATAAAAATGTGTACCCGTAATATACTGAAGCAGACAAGTAATATTGCAGTGCTACTTAAATGAAGAAGAAAGAAGGAACCATGCTTCCAGAGTGCTTGTGCGACAAACCTGGTTCTCAAGCCGGACATTGAGAGCGTCAATATTAGTTATGCTCCCATCATTTCCAGCTCCATGGATGATTGCTTCCAACTGCCATAAGATAGGAATCACTGTTGATATAGTTTTATGAACATATGTGAAAAAATTAACATGCTAAATCGATCCATGCCGACCAAGCTTTCACGTACCAGTCCCTTGTAGAACGCAATCTGCGGCACAGAGTACTTCGTCCCGAGCTTCGACTCGTCGTCGGCGATGTTGTTGACCACTCCGTAATACACCGTCCCATCGTACTGGTCCATGCACGCTCGCAACTCGAGCTGCAGGTACGCCAGGTCCTTGTTGATCTTGAGAAGCGTATCGTTGAACAGTTGCTGGTGAGTGGCTGCGGTCCAGGACACGGAGAGTAAGTGCCTTTTTCACAGTAAACCTGATAGAATAGATTGGGAGAAGTACAAACGAACGCTGCGTTCTAAAGAATCGCGCTACGAGGCTGGCGCCACCACGACGACCGAGTTGGCGGAGGAGCGTTTCGTCGAGCACTCGGTGCGCTACGACTGTCGTCGGATGGGTGAAGGAAGGCGCGAACGGGACCGGCGTGGAGCGAGGGGGAGAGGCAAGGGGAGGAGGAGGAGCAGGGTACCGGGGTCCTTGCCGGAGACGGCGGCGAAGACGGCGTGGAAACCGGGCTCCGGGAGGGGCCCGCGGGAGAGCAGCGCCTGCAGCAGGGTGTGGTGCCGCCACGACAAGGGCGCCATGCCTTCTTCTCCTCGGCTCCTCCTGCCCGTCTTCGCGGGCGGGCGGCGGAGACGAGGCGTGGTGCGGCGGGTTGGGCCGAATGGGCCAATATGGGCCTAACGGGCCAATACATTGAAAAGAAGTTTATTTTCTTCGACGCTGCAAAAAAAAAATTCGTAGATATTTTTTTTCTCCTTGCAGCCCTTTCTCCTCGAGGTCTCACGTGCAAAATCCGGTCACAACACGCAAAAAAAAAAAACCACACCCTCTCGTCTTCCCCTTCCCCTTCCCCTGAGACCCCTCCCCTCCCCGCTGCGGCAATCTCAAGCTCAGGAGCTCGCTGCCGGCTGCCGAGGTTTGCGTCCCTTTTCCCTGGAAGCCTATATTTAAGCTCCAATCTCTCATATCGACCACCCCCCGAAATTTCTGATTTCGCGGATGATTTTCCGGATTCTTTTATACCCAGGATCGGCTCCATCTTGCTTCCCCACGGAGGACGAACTCGTTAGGGTTTTAGCGTGCCTGCGAGGGAGCCGAGCCAGGCGGCCGCCTTCGTGATGGCGGGCGCGAGGGCGGATGCCAACACGGAGACGGGGGATGCGGCCGCAGCCGCCGCCGCCGGCGGCGGCGGCGGCTCCTTCAGCGAGCAGAGGCTGGTCGAGAAGCTCATCAAGCTCAACAACTCGGCGGCGAGCATCCAGAGTATCCTTCCCCGTGGTTGCACGCTACCAAGTTGAATCTCTTATTGTTTTGGTTAATCCAGTACCGTACTAAGTAAAGCCCTAGGTCGCATATTGCAATGTACGCGAGTTAAACTAGCTCCGAGATTCCCTTCGTCCTCGGATTATGGCTCTTGTGCTCTGTAGCGGCTTATATATCCGTCTTATTCTGCTCACGTAGCGGCACTTGTTGTTAGTTTTGATTCACATGTGCGAAACCTATCGACTTTTTATGTACGTAGACTAATATTTCGTAGGTCTTTGGGTTGTAGTGTCCTCTAGCTGTATGCCTGTACACCAAAATAAGGGAGCACAAATAATCAGACGCCATATTCTTTTAATAGGGAACTTAAGTTTGGCGCCTGCTCTGGACTTCTAAGCATCGGATTTCCCTCATTTTTCCACTAGTGGTATACTGGTATTAGTAGTAATCCTCCTTTTGCACTTGTTATGTAACCTTTTTGAAGGACCACTTCTAATCTGTCGAATAGACTGTACTAGCATTTTGTTTCGCTGGCTGTATTGGTGAAGCAATTTATCCTTTATCAATGTACATTCTTTTGTTATTCGGAGTCAGTTAATCTGTTCAGTGATGTACACTGATAGCAACAGAATCCTACCAGAGAAATTATAGGACTTTGTAGTTGGGGAGCAACATAGCATCATGTTCTGGAAAGTCTGCATATTAGGAACGGGCCGGACGGCTGCCCCTACCATTTACTGTACATCCTCCTTCTAAGTAGTATAATGCTTACTGCTAGTCGAGAGACAATGAAACCATTTACTGCACATAGAAACCATTTTGGCAAGCTGCTGCACTCTTCTAGGCCATGAGAAGGATTATGTGTACCGTATGCATGGATCCTGTGTGATAGCTTTGTGCCACTTGGCTAGCTGTGATGAACTCTTATGTATCTTGATTGTTGATCTCACCCCTTGGTACAACAAACAACAACAACAACAACCAAGCCTTTATCCCAAGCATGTTGGGGTCGGCTAGACATGAAACCGAATAATTATATATCTACGCCCCTTGGTAGATTTTTACAATCCACACTAGTCCATATCCCTGATGTGATTGTAACCACTAAACTAAATGTTTTGCATCCAAGTGTCCTTCCTTATTTTTTCCTTTTGAGGTGTAAAAATAAAAAACATTTACTATCATTCTATCCTGTAAGAATGATGCCTTAAACTGTGGACCATATCCTGTTGGCCGGCAGGTTTGACGATGTGGCAAAAATGTAACTCCTATAGCTAGGCGACACAAGGTCATATGCATCATTTTCCTTTTTCTACAGACTAGATTTTTGTGCTTTAATATATTTTTGAATGATATGGTTTGATGTAACAGTTTTCTTGAGTAATAAGACACCACTATTAATTGTTAGTGGACAACTTTATTAAGTTGTAAGTATCTATTTCCTCATTTCCCATCACTTTGCACGATTCCAAATTTAGCCAGAACATCCTCTTTTTCCCTCCTTTTGCAAGCTTGAATCTAGATTGCTGTAGCTGTATTAGTCTTTTGTATTTCTTAATTCTTAAGCAGCACTTTCACAATGGTGCATTTTTCACCGGAAGAGAGCCAGAAGGGTTGTAGACACATGGGAGAAGCAATTTAATAGCGCAACCAACGATAAGAAAGTATCATACCTTTATCTATCAAATGACATCTTGCAAAACAGCAAACGCAAGGGAGGAGAATATGTGAATGAGTTCTGGAGGGTTCTTCCTAGATCACTGAAACATGTCTATGAAAATGGGGCAGAAGAAGGAAAGAAGGTGGTGACAAGATTAGTAAGTTGCTTGTCTTTCACTTGCACATGCTTATCGCTTTCCAGTCCAGTAACTATTTTCGTTCTAGAATGGTGCTAGTGATTTGTGCCTTGTCGTAGAACACTGATGAATCTAATTGTGTCAGTATCATCACAGTTCAACAATACCCTTGGTGTATTGTTCACTGTAGTTTAGTTGATCTAGTAAACTATTGGAGTCACAATTAGTTGCTGCTTTATATTATTTGACTGTTTGATTCTTTCTATGGTATTAACTTATCTAGATTTCCATCGTTTATCTGCTCCTCTGTTGTCTTTTTAAAGGTCTGGTTATATTGTGGTGCATTTTGATTTTTGAACATACATATTTGCATGAAAATGTGTGCCACAGGTTGCCTCTAAGTCATTTATGTTCAGTAGTTTAGTGTAGCGTCCCTTCTTTTCCCCCCAGAGTTTTGTCAGTGTCCGGTGTCGATTTTCAGCTAGCAGTTCGGTTAGAGTCAAAGTCCTAGTCTAAAATCCAGAAACTAATGTATGTCAGTTGTGCTTGTGCTGAGAAACAGGGAGGTGGGAGACCCCTTGGCTGCGCTTAGGGCTGCGCAGGGGAGAAACCAGCAGCGAGGAGGCGTGGGGGCAGCTGCGCAGTACGTAACGTGGGGGACAAAGTAGCTGGTCACGGCGGCTAGGGTTAGGGTTCGAAGCCACCGTGATCCAAGGAGAAGAACAGCCCTCAACGGGGATTCTTATTTTTTCCTGGATGCTCAAAACATGAGGGAGGGGGGCTGCTTATAAAGGGGGGACAGGACCCCCCCCTTTGGCCGCAGCCTACTCCTAGTCTGTTTGGGGATAATCCCCCAAACTGACTAGGATTCTTTTCTTCCCTTTTTTAGTCTATTTCTTTCTATCTAAACTGATTCAATCTATAACTCCCTTTTATTCCTAAACATTATCTAATTAATTCTTCTAAATATTTTCCTGGTGCGGCTGCAGGGCCTGGCCGGCCTAGTTGTGGGCTTTGTGGGCCCCACGCCGACCATATTGGCGGCCCACAAATGCATCCACAACATTTCCCCCCTTCCCGACAAAGAGCTCGTCCTCGAGCTTAAAGGAGGGGTGCTTCATCCTGAAATCTTCTAGTTGCTCCCATGATGAATCAGCTTCAGAATGTCCTGCCCATTTGACGAGTAGCTCCCAGACACCTCTGTTCAAACGCGCCCTTTGTACTTTTTCAGGCGTAGGTACAACACGTCCATGCAGAAGTGGTGGTAAAGGCACCACCTGTATGGGAGTAGGACCTTCAAATTTCTTTAACAGGGACACATGGAAGACATCATGTATCCTTGCTTGAGGAGGCAACTGAAGTTTATATGATACAGTCCCAATGCGTTGAATGATCTGATATGGTCCAAAATATTTTGGTCCAATCTTTGAAGAAGGAGTCGTCATTACTCCCACAGCTGTCCTCTGATGAAGCCGCAGCCAAACCCAATCACCGATCTGAAATTCCACCTCTCGGCGGAACTTATCTTCATAGCTTTTCATGGTGACTTGTGCTTGTACCAACCTGTTCTTGATTTCAGCTAAGAATTCATCTCTATTCTTTAGCTGTTTATCCACTGCTGCTACTCTAGATACGCCCGGTTGGTAACCAACAAGAGCCGGAGGGTCCCTGCCATAGACCACTCTGAAGGGCGAGCATTTGAGGGACGTCTGGTAGGAAGTGTTGTAGCAATACTCAGCCCAAGGAAGCCACTGCAACCAAGTCTTTGGTCGGTCACCAGCCAAGCAGCGAAGGTACACAGTGATGATCTTGTTGACGACCTCAGATTGGCCGTCAGACTGCGGGTGGAAGGCCGAGCTGAGCTGAAGTTGGACACCGGCTAGCCGGAACAAATCTGACCAAAAGAGGCTGGTGAAGACGGTATCACGATCACTGACGATGGAGCAGGGAAAGCCGTGTAGTCGTACAATGTCGTCGAAGAATGCCCGCGCCACTGATGCAGCACTGTAAGGGTGGCTTAGGGGAATGAAGTGGGCATACTTGGAGAAGCGATCTACCACTGTCAAGATCACTGATTTCCCACCAACTTTCGGAAAACCTTCAATGAAGTCCATGGAGATATCACTCCAGACTTCCGACGGTATAGGCAGCGGTTGTAGCAGGCCGGCTGGATGAAGATGATCAGTCTTGTTGCGTTGGCACGTAGCACACCCGCGGACATACTCACGCACCCGCCGTAGCAAGGACGGGTTGTAGAAGGAGAGGCGTAGCCGATGCACTGTCTTCTGGATGCCTTTGTGGCCCCCATCATGCGCCTCAGCTAGGAGAGAGGGCCACAAGGAGGACTTGTCGGGAACGAAGAGCTTCCCCTTGTGAAGTAGAAGGCCGTCGCGTTCGGCCCAGTCAGCAGGTGCGACTCCCTCCCGGAGTTGGGCACATAGCTGTTGCGCCTGCTGGTCTGTAGCGATCTCCGCGCGGAGCGAGTCGAAGAGTGGAAAGACTGGCGCGGATATGGCGTGAATAACTATGTCTTCCTCGTCGCGGCGGGACAGGGCGTCAGCTGCCCCATTCAAGCGCCCCGGTCGGTACTCAACCTGCAGATCATAACCAAAAAGTTTGCTCACCCAAGCATGTTGGGGAATCGTCGTGAGTCGCTGATCCAGGATATATTTCAGGCTGAAGTGATCAGTCCGAACAGTGAAGGGACGACCCCACAAGTAAGGCCGCCAATGACGTACGGCCTTCACAAGACCGATTAGCTCACGCTCGTATGCCGGTAGCTTATGATGGTGAGTCGCTACAGCGTGGCTGAAGAATGCTATGGCGCCGTCGCCCTGGTGTAGAACCGCCCCAAAGCCGGCGCCGGACGCGTCGCAGTCGACGATGAAGCGCTTGTCGAAATCCGGCATTTGAAGTAGAGGCGCTGTCATCAACGCCTGCTTGAGTTGGGAGAAAGCATCCTGCGCATCATCAGTCCAGCGGAATGCTTCCCGCTTTAGTAGGGCGGTGAGGGGTGCGGCCACCGCACCATACCCCGCAATGAACTTGCGGTAGTAGCCGGTGAGCCCGAGGAAACCTCGCAAGGCTCGTAAGGACCGAGGTGTAGGCCAACGTTCCACGGCCTCCACCTTGGTCGGATCCATTGCCACGCCGTGAGCGGATATGATGTGTCCTAAGTAGGACACAGTCTCCTGGCCGAAGAAGCACTTAGATTTCTTCAGGAACAACTTGTTTGTCCGTAGTGTCTGGAACACCTGCTTGACGTGCTGAAGGTGTTCGACCCAGGTCCTGCTATACACCAATATGTCATCAAAGAAGACAAGCACAAATTTTCTGATGTAGGGGTCGAGGACGTCGTTCATCAACGACTGGAACGTGGACGGCGCATTGGTGAGGCCGAATGGCATCACCAAGAACTCATAGTGGCCTCGATGAGTTCGGAATGTTGTCTTTTCAATGTCGTCCGAGTGCATGCGCACTTGAAAGTAGCCGCTGCGGAGGTCAAGCTTGGTGAAGAACCTTGCGCCGCGAAGCTCGTCCAGTAGCTCGTCAACCACCGGGATCGGGAACTTGTCTTTCAAAGTTCTGGCGTTGAGCTCGCGGTAGTCGATGCAGAAGCGCCACGTGCCGTCGGCTTTTCGGACCAACAGTACTGGCGAGGAAAATGCAGATGTGCATTCTCGGATGATGCCTTGGCGAAGCATCTCGGCGCATTGCTTCTCAATCTCGTCTTTAAGAAGCTGGGGGTAGCGGTACGGCCGGACAGCTACTGGAGTTGTGCCCGGCAGGAGCCTGATTTGGTGGTCGTGGCGTCGTGCAGGAGGAAGCCCGCGTGGCTCGTCGAAGAGGTCCTGGAAGCCATCCAGGAGGGCGCTCATCATATCAGTAGGTGGTGCTAGAGAGGCACATACCGGAGCTGAACTTCGCAGCCCCGTCCAGATCACCTCACGGTCCCCGCGCCACAATTTCATCGTGAGGTCCTCAAGGTTCCAGAGAATGGGTCCCAAAGATCGCAGCCACTGGACTCCTAGAACAAAGTCGAAGCCGTCCAGTGGGAGTGCGTAGCATGTGACGTCGAAACGATCCCCTGCAATCATCAAGGGTACACATGGACAGATGCCTGTACAGGAGATAGAGTCGCCGTTGGCGACTCGGACGCCGACGCCTGATCGTGGCAACATCATCAGGCCGAGCTCCTTGATGAGTGGTTCCCTGATGAAGGTGTGAGTGGACCCTGTGTCGACCAATGCTGTCAGTAGGTTGCCGTGGACGTAGACCTGGAGCTTCATTGTGTTGGCGAAGTCGATGCCGGTCAGGGCGTGTAAGGAGATGCCCATATCAGCTACGGTCGTGTCAACGTCATCATCGTCGTCAAGCTCCAGAAGGAAGATTCCTTTGCCGGCACACTTATGGTCCGGTGTGTACCGCTCAGGGCAGTGATAGCACTCGCCGCTTGCCCGCTTAGCAGCCATCTCATCGGGTGTAAGGCGTTTGAAGCGTGGGCGAGAAGATGCTGTTGTTGACGATGTCGGGGCGGGTGCTGTAGAACTGCCACTTGAGGCCGTAGCAGAGGCGCGGGACACAATAGAAGAGCGTGTGGAGCGTTGAGAGGCGGCGCCCTTCTGTATTCCGCTATCTGTTATTGCCGCAAGTCGACGTTCAAAGGCTCTGGCCAGACTCATGGCGGTTTGTAGATTAGTGGGAAACTGCAGCTCCACATCCGTTCTAAGTGGCTCGCCGAGGCCAGCTGTGAAGAGGTTGATCTGCTGGCGCTGGCTGAGGTCCTCGCAACGACAAAGAAGGACCAGGAATTGACGCTGATATTCCTCAACCGTGCCAGTACGACGGAGATCTTTAATTTCCGCCAGGTCGTTGGAGCGGAGCGGAGGCCCGAAGCGCATGTTGACGAAGTCCGCGAACCGCTCCCAGGACACGATGCCACAGTCACGTTCTAGAGCAGTGTACCACTCGACCGCGACACCCTCCAGGTGGAGAGACGCGAGCCACACCTTTTCTTCTGGCATCGTACGTGTCCCTCGGAAGTATGTCTCACACTTGGTGAGCCAGGGCAGCGGATCTGTTTCCCCGTCGAACTTGGGGAAATTGACCTTGTGACGACGCAGCCCGCTGTCGTCGAAGGTCGGGCGTCCCGGTGGGCGCCTGGTACTGTAGTGGTCGTCGTTGCCGCCATGGCCGCCGCTGCCACCGCCGCCGCCCTTGCCGCTGCCGCAGCTGCGGGGAAGGTTGCTGCCCTGCGGTGAGTTTTGTTGCAAGTCCTCGCCACCGGAGAGCTCCCGCTCCGGTGCCTTCTCAAAGCGCGCAAGGCGCATATCGTGGCGGTCCAAGCGCTTGTTGATGGTGTCTATCTGCCCCATCATCTTGCTCATCATGTTGCCGAGATCTTGGAGGGTGAAAGTCCCAGAATCGTCCACGGGGCCGGACATGGTCGCTGCCCCGGAGTCTCTTGATACCAAATGCTGAGAAACAGGGAGGTGGGAGACCCCTTGGCTGCGCTTAGGGCTGCGCAGGGGAGAAACCAGCAGCGAGGAGGCGTGGGGGCAGCTGCGCAGTACGTAACGTGGGGGACAAAGTAGCTGGTCACGGCGGCTAGGGTTAGGGTTCGAAGCCACCGTGATCCAAGGAGAAGAACAGCTCTCAACGGGGATTCTTATTTTTTCCTGGATGCTCAAAACATGAGGGAGGGGGGCTGCTTATAAAGGGGGGACAGGACCCCCCCCTTTGGCCGCAGCCTACTCCTAGTCTGTTTGGGGATAATCCCCCAAACTGACTAGGATTCTTTTCTTCCCTTTTTTAGTCTATTTCTTTCTATCTAAACTGATTCAATCTATAACTCCCTTTTATTCCTAAACATTATCTAATTAATTCTTCTAAATATTTTCCTGGTGCGGCTGCAGGGCCTGGCCGGCCTAGTTGTGGGCTTTGTGGGCCCCACGCCGACCATATTGGCGGCCCACAAATGCATCCACAACAGCTTGTCATCTGCTAAAGAACAGGACCACTTTGGCCTGTCCATGCCTCTTAAGGGCCATGATCTACTGATCTAGCTATGTCATAGAGATATAAATAAAGAAGAGAAAACCAGAAAAAACAAAAAGCTGCAAATTACTCGCAACACCAAATCTCTTGTGTTCTGGTTTTGTTCAGTGAGTTGGCAGTCATAGCTCCTGTCATTTCCAATTCCAACACCACAAGTCATACAACTGTGGTGTAAGTGAATATACTACTACTTTCTAGCTCTCTGTCTCCAATAGTCATGAATTTAATGAATGCATATTATTGTGCAGAGGAGTCTTGTTTGGTATTTCTGTTGCATACATATTTTCCCACTGGTCTTGGGTTTGATGAATGCATATTTTTTTCTGCAGAGGACTCTTGTTTGGTATTTCAGTTGCATATAAACATTTCCCCTCTGCTCTTCCTTAATTGTTTCAGTATTTGTATGTGGTACCTCTTATTAGATTTTTACTTATATTTTCAGTCTATGCTTTGTAGAATGGCTTACTAGGGCATCCAATTTCATCTACTTATGACTGCAAGTCCAGAATTGGAATTATTTTCTTGAATAAAGTCCAGGATTGGAAATTTAAGTTATTCTATCCTTTTCTTTTGTAGCCGGCCCCAACGTGCTTGGGACAAAGGCTTTGTTGTTGTTGTTGTTGTTTGTCGTAATACTTTTCTTTTGAACCACAGATAGGGATTTGGGATGAACGAAAGGTTTTTGGAACACGTATTGAAAGTCTGAAAGATGATATTCTTCGGGACAACCTTCCTTCATTGGATAGAAATGTGAAAAATTCAAATCTCTCTTCAAATTCCAAATCAGCAAGGAAGGAATCCAGTACAATAATAAAAGTAAGTTTCCATAATACTGTGACACAATTTCTGTTTTTTAGATTTGGGATTGATCAAGCATATTGAAATGAATTCAAAATTGCTTTTATATTTGTGATCTTCTGTTGTAGAAACTAATTGTTGGTGGGATGCCTGAAAAAATCATAACTGCATACCAAAGTGTGCTTGATAAACATTTTGATGAAGACACAGCACTGAATATATGCAAGAGTACCGTTGGTGATCTAGAGAAAATTAGTAAAGATGTTGACGACGCTTGTAACCATGGTAAGATTTTGCTTGCCTTCACTAGTTCTTTAATGTCACAGATATCTGCTTTTCATGTAACTTGCACCATCCCACCACCACGCCCATCGTTCTTATGTGTTGTGTTATTGTGGCCTGTATGCTTTCTTAAGGTATTCAACAAGGATCATCATTGATCTCCGACCTTCAAGAACAGGAAACAACCCTGAAGCGGTGCATTGAGCAACTTGAAAGTGTCAATATGGCGAGGGCAACTTTGATCAATCAACTAAGAGAAGCCCTCAATGAACAGGTCTTAAGCACTCATCTTTGATTTCATCAAATATTCAATTTTGATCACATGGCCGGTATTATCTCTGACCTTGCTTTCCTTATTTATAACAGGAATCAAAGACAGAGCTTCTTCGTAGTCAGTTGCAAGTAAGATTATTCTTTTATATCTTATATGTTATTCTCCTTGTGAGTATGTTGTCATCATTACGCACTACTATATGCTGATATTAGCATCACATCATTGGCCATTATATTTTATGATGCTTTTACTCTTAATGCCCAACTACATAGGCTTTTGTTAACCAAGCATTTTCTTGCATCTGCTAGCATTCTCACAAAGTCAGTAGGATTGCTTTTTGCCTTACGCCTGCTATTTTTTCCATGCCGATTTTCTTGGATCCTGATGGCACCCAGACCCAGGATGTTCCATTTAATGTTAGACTTAAGTGGAGTTTTTCTTTGTAAGTGGCTTCCAACTGGCGAAGTTATGTACATGAATATTGTGATAATACAAGTAGGAAAGAACAATGGCCATGCACAAATATATAGAGAAGGTAGCATTGTCCTATTTTCTGAAGCTAACACATGTTAAAAACACCCACTTACACTACTTCAATAGCATCTTGACTAGTTTGATTTGCCTTCTACAGCATCAGACAGGCAGGCTGATGTGGTAACATCTCCCAGCCTGGCTTGCATTCCTTCGTTTGACAGACATGCGCTGATAGCAAAATATGACTTGACAGAGCCTCTGCTTTAGAATTGTTCTGTTCATCCCTGTGAATTTGTTGCTGATTCTTTTTTTGTTCAATGCTGGTGTGATAAGTTTTCTTTAAGATTTCCATGTATATCAGGCGTAGTATCTTCTCTGCCACTGTTTGTCTATTAGCAATTTTACGAGAATTTAGTAAAATGGTACATGGCTAATTGCTGATTCAATCTTAAAAATAGGTCGCTGGAGCAGAAGCTGAACGTGTTTTGCAACTAAGACAACGTCTTGGTGTTGCCCCTATTATCAATGGCGCAGGATCTAGTTCTAGTCTAATGATGAATGCTCCTCCATCAGAGCATTCAGTCAGTTTAGCGTGTGACGAGCCCAAAAAAACAGCGGCAGCCATGGCAGATAAGCTTGTGTCTTTGTCAGCGCCTGAGGAGTTGCTGTTCTCCGTTATTGGTTCCCTTGCTGCTCAGGAGGCTGCTGCCAAAAAAAGTGCACATCCTTCTGGAGAACTCTCCGCAGGGCCACCAGGCTTCCAGCTCGAGAAGAGGCCTAGAATTGAACCCACTCAGGCCAGTGACATGGGTACTCCTCCCTTTTTCGGTCAAGTGCCACTAGTGCAGCAACAGATTGGAGGAGTACCAACTTCCGTTGGAGGTACAAAACCTCCAACACCGGCAAACCAAGCACCAGGTTCATTTCCACCGGCTCCACCACCATTGCCATCTTTATTGCCACCACATCTGCAACAATTTACCCCAAATACTGGACAAGCAATTGGAATGGGACCTTTTGCTGTGATGGCTGGCTCTATGCCGCCACCGCCTCCATTGTCCAACATTCTGCCAGCAGGTTTTCCAATGACCAGTGGGCCACCACCTCCACCTCCGCTTCCACCAGCTCAGACCCAACCCCAGCAGCAGTCTCCGCAGGCACCACAACAATCATCGACATCAGCTGGATTCTTTCAATCATCGGGCGTAGGGTTCTTCCCACCAGTGCAGGTGCAGCAATCTCCGTCTGTCCAACGACAGTAACTGAACTGCAATCGTCAGGCAACAAGTGCAGCACAAGGTTGTGCCAACTTAATATATTAAACAATAATCCTCAGGTATTAAGGTTTTTAGACGACTGGTCCCGAAGGAAAGCAGGATCGATGCTCATGTATTGGAAAGATTTGTAGATTAGGCCATGTGGCTTTTGTGATGTATAACTGTTCCTTCTGATCTGACTTTGTTCAACTTTTTTCTGTTCATGTGTTGTAGTTAGACTCTTTTGTGTTCTTTGCGTGGCTCCTTCATTTGAACTGAGTGGAAAAAGATAGTGACGTTGTCGTTGCTTAAGTGTTTCCCAGTGCTAGAACAGTTTTAGAGTCGAAACAGCTGTAGAACTTGCTCTTCATAGTAATGTGAACTGCGAATATTAATTGTCATGCTGTTCAGGTTTGTTTATCAATTTTTATTATAGCGCCTGGTTCGAATTGCTGTTTCCCTTCACTTGTTCCTACGCAATTTGGCTGGTTTGAAAAGGGGACCGGCAAGTTGAATGAGATGAAGTCAGCAAAGATGACCCCTCTGAATAAAGTTGCTGCCTATATTAGTATGTTGAGGTTACAATCCCTGTGACTTGCGTATGCTCGAGTTACATTTGCTGTTATTTTTTGCTGTCTCCGTTCATTTTTATTTTTATTCGATGTTGGTTAGTCCGTTTTTAATAAAAATGAAAGGAGGGAGTACAATGGTCAAGTATTCGGCCCAGTGTCAGACGTACTCTACACAGTATATCTGAATCTGCTATGCAGGTTACGTGTTAGACAGGAGTTATTAAATGCTTGATAATCTAATCATCAGGTTGGGGATGTAGCTCAAATGGTAGAGCGCTCGCTTTGCATGCGAGAGGCACGGGGTTCGATCCCCCGCATCTCCACCACCACCATCTGTTGTTTTTTTTTTCGTGATTAAGCTGCTGCTATCTCGAGGTTAGTGAATCTATTTCAGCGCTGTACTACTGGGGGGGGGACTGAACATCCTATCTCGTGTGCATGTGTGTCTCTGAGAGATCGATGTCCAAGTCCAAGGAGGTTTTCACGTTTCAGCTAGGCGTACGACGTCTCCGTCTCGAGCATTGTGGCTACTAGCTTGTCTGTCTCATCACGCTGCGGCGGCAGAGATAGAGGCTCAAACTGTTCGCGTCCTATAGTAGCTCGGCCGGCGACTCCACAGCCAGCAAAGCACACGGACGCACGCCACGCTCACCGCCGCTCCCCGTACGTACGTCGTCCCTCTCTCTCTCTCCAGCCCGTGCCGGCCGTGCATGCCTCTTAATTATCCCCGGCCGGCCCCTCCAGCTAGCCGCGCGCCGACCCCACATCGTCGCCATGTGGATGATCCCGGTGCTCGGGCCGCAGCTAGCTCGATCGCCTTCGTCGTCGTGTTCGGCGCGCGGTTGCCCTCTGACGTACGTGGACGGGGTTCTCATCCGCCGCGCGCGCTCACCGACCTCGGCGCCATCATCAAGCTCTCGCTGTCTTGCAGCAACACATCTTGTTGGGCCCA